>CM053581.1:288188083-288248583 GCA_028627135.1 Pseudochirops cupreus
TTCTATACAACCAGACTAATGTCCAATGTGAAAGTATTTGCAGATCCTATACTTAATTGCATGCCGCCATGGGTAGGTGGGGGGAAGAAAATTTGAAACTCAAGAGATTGTGGAACTGAATATTGTAAACTAAAAGTAAATAAACAAATCAATTTTTTAAAAAGAGGCGCGCCTCTTGCAGGGACTAATTGGCATTAGCATGGCTTCTATTAAATTCCAGAATGTAATGCTCTTTTATTCATTTTTTCACCTGTTTGGAAGACTTCAAATTCTCCTCCAAATAGATGAGCCTTGGAATGACAATATCTAAATCATATTGTGAAATCCAGTGAGTGACCTCCTCTTAGGTTATTTTAAACTTTAAATTCTGTAATATACCCACACCCCTTTCTTGCTGGAGCACTTCAGGACTGATAAACTACAGGTGTTCCCTCATCTTTGTCCCCAAGAATGCATCGAAAAAAAACCCCAAAAAACCACATCTTCCATTGTGAGGAGATTCCAGTCTTTCAAAGAAAGACTTTGTATGATTGCTCTCTGCTTTTGCTCATGGTCAGTTTCATGATCCAAGATTCTTTTATCTTGCTCAGTCGTTCAAGGGAAAATCAAGCCTCTTGTCTTCCCTGAACAAAGCATAAGACAGTATAAATTAGAAGCAGAAAGGATGTGGATGTGCCCTGATCAAAAAACTCCTCATTTTACAGAGGAGAAAATTGGGCCCTAGGAGGATAAAAAATGTCAAAGACACACAGGTAATAAATAGTAGAAGGGAGATTTGAACTCATTTTCTGATACCCAAATCCAATGTTCTTTATACTACGCTGGGTTGTCCTCTAAAAGGACATAGCAAAGCCAAATTGTGTTTCATTTTTCATTTGAGGAGCAAGGTGACATAGTAAGTAGATTGAGTTCTTACTTGGAGTCAGGAAGACCTGAGTTCAAATCCTGCCTAGACATTTGCTAGTTATAAGACCCTAGGCAACTCACTACCTCTATCTACCTCATCTGTAAAACAGAAAATAATAACACTTATGTCAGAATGCTGTTGTGAGAATCAAAGGAGATAATATCTGTAAAGTACTTTGTAAATCTTAAAGAACTATAAATATTAAAGATCATCATTAATCAGAATATTATTATCTACAGGGTTACTTTCAATAAGTGAACAACAGCTATAAAATGACATACACAAAAATATATAGTGTGAAAAAACAAGAACTAGGAACTGGGGGAAAATGGTACCAGATGAGTCACCTCTGAATTCAGATATGGATCCAGTTAGCTATTCTCATAAATAAACATATTCAGATATTTAGGATGCTACTTGTGATATACCATGAGCATAATATATTAAAGTCAGGACAGACCTTAGATATCAAGTAGATACCAACCCTGCATTTTGCAGATGACAAAACTGAGTACAGAAAGTAAAAAGACTTGACTGTCATCAACCAGAAAGTTACTGATAGAGCATGTGCTAGAACCCAGGCTCTGAGTTGCCTTTCCTGATCCCATCAGTTGTTAGTGCTCTAGGAGAACATTAGCTCCCCAAGGTGATGACTGTTTCATTTTTTTCATTGCTTCATGACTCAGTTCACAGTGCAATGTCTAACAGAAAGTAGGCATTAATCTAATTTGTTTAATCTAATTTAATAGCACACGATGACTACCCTAGAAAGGTATAAAGCAAAGTGTTATGTAGGACCTGAGGGGGAAAGTTGCAGCCAGCAGGAGGGATCAGGAAATACTTCATGGAGAAAGTGGCCATTTGGATGGACTTGAAAAGATGGCTAGAACTTTAATACACAATAAGGTGAAGAGAGGGCATTCTAGGCATAGGTCTGATTTTGAGCCAAGGAATAGCAGAGGCACAGAATCTCAGAGTGGGAAGAGATGTCAGAGGTCATCTATTACAAACTCTACCTGAACCCAAAATCTATCCCCTCCACAAAATACCTGACACTTGTTGATCAGCTTGGCCTTGAAGACTTTTTTAACAATGACCCTCTAACTCCAAAAGCAGTGTATTCCTTTTTAGGACAGCTCCAAATGTTAGGGGAAAAAAAAAAACAAAACCATTTTTCCCTGATATTGAAGGTAAATCTTCCTCTCAAAAGTTTTTAGATATTGCTCTTCTTTTTAGATGTTGCCTTCTGAGGTCATAGGGAACAAATCTAAACATATTTTTTTCTGTTCTTTTAACGATTGAAAACAACAATGATCCCCCCTAAGTCTTCTCTTCTCTAGCCTAAACACTTCCACTTCCTTCAACCCATCTTTGCATGTTATGAGCTCATCTTTGGTATGTTCCTCATCTTGTCAAAGTACCTTCTTAAATATTATATCCAGAACTGATCACGGTACTCTAGATGTGGTGTGATCAGAACATTGTATAGGAGCACTCCCCTCGCTGTGAGCGTTATTCCATCATGAGTAAAGCCTAAGATTGCATTAGCACTCTTAGGGAAGGTGACTGCCACATTATATTGCTAGAAATTCTCATTTATTAAAATTATCAACTTTCCACAGGAAACATCTATTCATACCTCTCACATCGTGTAGTTATGTGGTTGATTGTTGAACTCCAATATAGGACTTTACATTTATTCTTATTAAACTTCATTTTAACATTTTCCTACCTAGTGTTCTAACCTGCAAAGATCTTTTTGGATCCTGACACTGTCATCCAGAATGTTAGCTATTGCTTCTGGCTCCCTGTCAAAGTTGACAAGCATGAGATCTATGTCTTCATCCAATTTGTTGATAAAAATGTTGAACACAATAGGCCCAAAGGCAGATCCCTGAGGAAATCCAATAGAGACTTCCTGGATGTTGATCTAATTTTCTCGTGACTGCCCTTTCCATCTCACCATTCAGCCAGTTCTAAATCAACCTGAACACACTACCATCTCTTCTACCTTGTTCCATCTTGTCTACCAATTTAACTTCAGAAATGTTATCATGTTTTCCTGAAATCAAGGTGTATTATATCTGTGACACTCCTCTGATATACTAGTTAAGCAGTTGTGACAGGAAAAGGTATTAATTTCTCAAAGTCAAACATGAAGGGGTGTGGTAAAAAGAGTAAGAGTTAGGAATCTTCTGGGCTATAGTTCTGACTGTGCTATGAGCTGGCTGTATGACAAATCAATTCTCTGAACCTCAGTTTCCTCATTTGTAAAATGACAGGTTTGGACTCAATTTTCTGAGATTTTTTCCAGCTCTAACTCTGTTTGCAGTCCCTGCTCTCCTGGCTTTTTGGTTTGATTTTTGTTGCTAAATGTGCCTTATGAATTCTCTCTCTTTTTTTTTTTTAGTAATTGTCTAGTTTATTTTTTCCAATTTTTTAACATTTTTAAGTTTTGAGTACCAAATTCTGTCCCTCCCTCCAGCCAGCCAACCATTCCCTCCCCCTCCCTGAGATAGTAAGCAATCAGATATAGGTTATACATGTGCAATTATGTAGAAAATTTCCATATTAGGCTTTTTGTACAAGAAGACTCAAATAAAAGAAAAAAGTGAAAAATAGCATGTTTCAGTCTGTATTCAATCAATATCAGTTCTTTCTCTGGAGGTGAATGGTATGCTTTATCATTAGTCCTTTGAGATTGTCTTAGAACATTAGATTGCTGAGAATAGCTAAGTCTTTTGTAGTTCTTCATCAAGTACTATCGCTGTTACTGAGTACAATTTTCTCCTGGTTCTGTTTCATTTGTATCAGTTCATGAAGGTCTTTCAGGTTTTTCTGAAATCATCCTGCTTGTCATTTCTTATAGCACAATAATATTCCATTACAATCTTATACCACAGCTTGTTTTCGATGTCCAATTGATGGACATCCCTTTAATTTCTAATTCTTAGCCACCACAAAAAGAGCTGCTATAAATATTTTTGTACAAATGGGTCCTTTTCCCTTTTTTTGGATGTCTTTGGGATATAAACCTAGCAGTAGTATTGCTAGATCAAAGGGTATGCACAGTTTTATACCCTTTGGACGTAGTACCAAATTGCTCTCCAAAATGGTTGGATCAGTTCACAATTCCACCAACTGTGCATTAGTGTCACATTTTCCCACATCCCTTCCAACATCTTATATTTTCCTTTTATGTCATATTAGCCACTCTGATAGGTATAAGGTGGTACCTCAGAGTTGTTTTAATTTGCATTTCTCTGATCAAGAGTGATTTGGAAATGCTATTTTTAAAATTACTGTCACTTCCCAATGATCACAAACAGACACACAGACACACACTCACTCACAAACACCCCGCACATACACACATACACATTGACCATTGCCTTATAAACCAAGAACTACTATTAAACAAGCCAATATATTGGCCTTGCCTGACAATATTTCCTTCTCGGGCAGAGGCTTCAAGGCCTGCAACGCTGCAAAGTGTAGCCTAAATCATATTAAATGTGATTGGGAAATACTTAACAAAATAAATAAAAATACAATAAAACATAGATAAAATTACATTTTAGATCTAAGGCAATATGCATAGGGATACTCATGTATGAATTAGCAGCCCCATTTCTGTTTGAGTTCAACACCACTGTTCTTCAGTACTTGTTAGACTATGCTGGGCTTTCTCTTTTTGATCCTGATTTCTGGAATGGAATAGTCCTTATCATTTCCATTCCAACAACTAATTCCTCGTTTTTTGTCAGAATCGGTTGCTTAAGTGTTTTCCTTTCTTTGCTACTTTCTCAAGCTTTCAAAGGAGTTATCATTAAGACATGTAAAGAATTCATCAGACATTCTGTTTCTTGATTGAAAAAGCTCCAGTGTATATTTAAATGAAGAAGAAATCTCCTATATATACTATAGGATCCCTATGTTATCTCTCAGGGCCACTTCAGTCATTTGCTTTCCAAACTCCTTATCTCTAGCCTCCTTCTCATATTCTACAATGTACTGTCACAATAATATCATATCTATTTTTCCCTTCAATTAATCATCAGCAAAATGCTCCCCACCATGATTTCTCTTTCTCATTTCTTTAATTCTTTTTTTTTTTAGTATGTTTTGTCTCCACCTATGAGTTCAAAAATACAGAAACTCCTACTGTGGAAACTCCCTCCCCAGTTACTGAACAGTTAAGACATCTACAATTCATAACTTAGAGAATTGTTTTGGGGACTTGGAGATTAAGTGACTTGTCCATGGTTAAACCAAGATGAGTTAGAAACAGAATTGGAACCTAGGTCTTCCTGAACCTGGCCTTCTATCAACTGGGCCATGCCATCTCTCACACATACATAATAATTTTTTTTTTGAGGGAGTAATTTGGACCTCTGGGTTCATCAGCATGGAAACACCTAGCATGGAAATTCCCTCCAATGATGAACAGCAGCAATTTCTCTGAAACTTTTGTTGCCTGAGACATTAAAAGCTATTCTATGTCTGAGAAAGAATTTGAATCCAGAACTTCCTGACTCCAAAGTCTACCTTTTATCCACTGTGCCTCTTACTGAAAAATGGTGCTGTTATACTGCACTTTACTTTATTCTGTTTTTTTTTTAATGGGATGTACACTTGCCACATTTCAATCATGATCTGATCTCAATATATTTTTACTGATATCTTTGAAGTATGATTTGTCTCTTTGCATTAGGATTACCAGTTCATATCATTCATTTCTTGCATTTTGTGCCTTTGTGTTTAAATATCTGAGTTCATGTGTTGCTTGGTCTCTTCTTGGATTTGGTTTCTTGTTAGTTATTGGTCTTCTTCCTGTATTTTATCTTCCACTCCCTGTGGTATCAACTAAGTAGGTATATGTGAGCAATTTTCTCCTATCACCATTTTCAATTCAAAGCCATCTTGATTAGACTCACCAGGATCCATGAAAATATATCTATTTTTTCCAGACTCTCATCACATGTATTTCAACTGTACCCAAGAATCTATCCTGCCTATATAACCTAGGATTGAATCCTGGGCATGTATATAATACTGTTTATTGGTAGAGAAAATGATTACTTGACCTTCCAGGTCAGTGAGTTGACAAGAACTTGGGAGATGAGAGATTATTCTTCTGATTTCCATCTTCCATAAGGTATACTTGTGGTTCCAAGCTCTCTCTGAGGAGACTATAGGTTTCTCGCTCTGTCTCTCTCTTTCTCTCTCTCCCTTTTTCTCCCCTCTCTCTCTCTCTCTTTCCCCAACTCACCCACACCCACTTACAGTGGAATAGCTCATTTACACTATGTATATAGTCTGGTATATTCCAATCTATATAGCTTCTTTGATTTCTGTTTGTAATGTGCTATTCAATATGGTAGTTTTATATAACTAGTCTTTGGTAGAAAGGGAGTCAAAGCTTTGAGACACATCTTCCCCATTAAGAGATAACAACCAAGAAAAGCAGTCCAAATCTAACACTTTTTCCTCTTAGACTAACAATATTTGTGGAGGGGCAGATAGATACTATTCTATCCTCATATCCCCAATCTTCAGAGATCAGAGAGGACCAGCTTCTTGACCCCAATCTTCAGATCACCACCTGGCAGGAATTCAGTTCTTCTTTGGAGAGACGTGGGCAAGATTTCAGAGTTGCTTTTTCATTCCTCTCACATCTATGCCTTATTTATACAGACCCGTGTGTACACAAATGGGCAACATATACACACACCTTACACCTGTATGTAAAGTTGTGATCCAAAAATCCAAATCTTGTTCTGTCACTACAGGGGTGCTCTAGAGCCAGCTCAAACCAGATCCTGAGAGCCAATGTTTATATTGTCAGTGTGAGCATTTATCCCTTGGAATTGGCAAAAACTGCAAACCAGGGCTTGATGTATTGTTTTGTTGTCTAGATCCAAGAAAATAATGAGGCAAATGTTAAAAATGCAAACTAAACTGGAAAGTGTTTCCAGAGAGCTCGTTGCTGCATATTTACCAGCGCATTGCTGTAGCCACCATCTTTTAAAAGTCAATCTTCCTGAATAACTTTACTTTTTTTCAATAGGCAGAGTTTATGAAAGCAGTCAGTCCATATGCCAGGCACTGTTCTAAGCACTGAGGTTACCAAGAAAGACAAAAAGAGTCCCTGCCCACAAGGGGCTCATACTCTAAAGGGGGAAACAATACGCCGAGAACCAGCTACACATACGAAAACACAAAGTGTTTGGAAGGATTGTTTTTTGTCTTTGTAACCCAGCACTTGGCACAATGCCTAACACACCTTAGGTGCTTAATAAATGCTAAACCTGTGAAGGAGGGGTGAGACCTTTCACAGATGGTGACATTTCTAGATTTGGGAGACAGCAGGTACAAAATGATCAAAAGGATAGGGATGGAAGATATGTTCAAGAACAACAAGGCCAGGGCAGCTGGATCACAGTGTGTTTGCAGGGGAGTAAAGTTTAAGAAATCTGAAAAGGTTAGGAAGAGCTTTAAAATGCAAAAAGAGGATTTTATCTTTGATCTTAAAAATAATAGCCAACCCCTGTGGTTTATTGAGTGGTGAGGTTGTAATACAGCCGGAAGGAACAACATTTTAGCAAAATCCTTTTAGTAGCTGAGTGGAATGTGGATTGCAGAGAGGAGAGAATGGATGCAAGAAGACCCATTAAAAGACTTAAGTGGTACAGTGAATAGAGCCCAGGCCCTGGAGTCAGGAGGACCTGAGTTCAAATCCAACCTCAGACACTTGACACTTACTAGTTGTGTTAATTTGGGCAAGTCGCTTAACCTCAATTGCCTTGCCTTCCCTCCTCAAAAAAAATATTATCTATAGCAATAATTCAAGCAAAATGTAATGAGGTTTCCCCTAGATTAGAGACTTTGTGAGTGGAAGTAAGGGAATATCACAGATGTTGTGGAGAGGGAAACAAAAAGATTTGATAACAGAAAGCACCATCTCTGCCCCCAAGGCATTCTGTTTCCAAGACTTCATCATTGATAGAAATGTTTTCTTAGGTTCCTTCTAGTGACATTATTCATTCCCACACAAACCACTATATGCTGATACAGGCTACCACTTTGACAAGTCTCAGAAAACACTCCATAATCCCCAGGATATGTATCTTAAGAAGACAGCAGAAAAAAAAATGAGAGAACAGAAGAAAGGCTTGAAAGAATGACAAACTAGCAGGACAGTTTAGAAAGTCATATTTTGAACTTATTATAAACTTAAAAAGAAAAGTAAGATGTATATAATAGAAATTTACAGTTTAATATACAAGCCCCACCCTCTTCAATGGATATGAGAATGCTCATTCTACTTGGAATTTGCCAAGTTCATTATAAAATCAAATTATATTAAAACTCCTCAGCAAATCCCTTTACTGCTAACTTCCTACTTTCTTCTCCCCCCATTTCTACTTTATTTGAATAAAGGAAAAAAAGAAACATGTTTCCCTTTGAGCCAAAGCAGGAATGTGGTTATCTGCATGAAAATAAGGTAGAAAGACCGGGTCAGAGATCCGACCTCTAATATTCACTACCTTTATGACCATGGGTAAATAATTCAATCTCCTTAGGCCTCAGTTTCCTCATTTGTAAATTGAGAGGGTAGAACTGGATGACTTTTGAGGTCCCTTTCAGCACCGTACCTAGGATTCTGTGCATGGTTCTGTGAATTTAGAGTTAGTGAACATGCAGATCAAATCCAGGCTCTGCAATTTACTACCTAAGCAGGTCTTAACTTTTCCAGGCCTCAGTTTCTTCATTTGTAAACGTATGGGTTGTACTAGATAAAGTTGAAGGTCCCACCTAGTTGTAAGCTATTATTCTAAGTCAACTTCTAATGGTGCTGATAAGGTGAATCCTTTCCCTGTGACTTAGCCATTCATGAGTGAGTGATTTGTTTCTGGCCTGGGGTAAGAAATGAATTATTTGAGGTATCTAAATTGCTACTTACCCTTATTAAGGCAAAATGATTCATGCTCACAGGAAGAAGGTGAGGACTTAACCCAGCCTTGCTGATAGATTGAAAGTATGTATCAGCAACTAAACATTTCCATTAATCCCACCTACACACTTAACCATTTCACAGCTAGCATGCTGGGGCTCATTTGTTCCTTTGCCCTTAATGGAACTCTAGTAACTTTAAGTACCCACATAATTTTCATCTAAACAAGTATAGGCCTCTAGAGGCCTGCTATCATATTAAAAAAAATAATGACTTCCATATCCAGGACCAAGAAATTGTAGAAAGAGAAAATGTTCCTCTCATTGCTCCACAAGCTCCCAGGATACCTGATGCTGTGACTGTCCCCTGGATCAGAAGTGGCCCTCTGTCCTTTACCTCTTCACCCTGTTGAAACCTTTTTCCATTTACCATGGTCTCACTGAGTCTCTCTTGTACATAAGTCCCCTGACTTGAATGTGACTAAGAGATGCATTCCTTCCAATGCCAAGTAGCTAGTGAAGATAACCCTTTAAGTAATGGAGTCATGTAGATGGGTTGTAGTGAATCCAAGTGACCACATTTTCTTTTGTTGGTGACTCATCCATACATGTATAGACAAAGCTATGGGCAGAAACAGTTGATAAGGCTTCTAAAATTGCCTGCAGCTATATACACAGTTTGTCAAGGGAGGGGAAGAAGACTATAGGGAAGGGACCAAGCTTTTTATAAAGCACCCACTGTGTGCCTAGGCATTTATTTCATTGGTTATCACAACAACCCTGAGAGGTAGGTGCTGTTATTATCCCCTTTTTATAATTAAAGAGGTTAAGTGACTTGCCCAGGGTCATACAGCTAGTAAGTAACTGATAACCAGCTTTGAACTTAATTCTTCCTGACCCCAGGCTAAGCACTCTATCCACATAGAATCAAAGCATTTTCAAGGTCAAATAAAGCAGCCAACAAGCATTTATTAATTGCCAACTATGTAACAGGAACTATGATAGGTACTGGAGATACAAAGGCAAAAGTAAATGCCTGACTTTAAGGAGATTACATTGTACATATATATATAAGCATATCAAAGACAAAAAGCAGATTCAAAGAAACTTCAGAGAGGAAGAAGAAACCAGTGGCTGGGAGGACCAGGAAAAGATTCCTATAGAAGCCAACACTTGAGTGGGGTGTTAAAGGAAACCAAGGGTTCCAAGAGTTGGGGGTGAAGAGAATAACCATTCCGAACATAGGAGACAGGGAATGCAAAGTCAGAGATAAGAGATGAAACATTCTGGGCAAGAAATAATAGGTAGGCCAGTGTGGCTGACCTACAGGCTTTGTGGAGGGAAGAGATGTGTCTGGAAAAGTAGGAAGAGATCAGATTGTGAAGTTATAAATATCAAACAGAAGAATTAATTTTTTGACCTTAGAGGTAATAGGAATCTATAGGCTCAAAGAAACCTTAGAGATAATTTTGTCCAATTTCCTAATTTTCCGGAGAAAAAATGAGACTCAATAGATCACCCAACATTACACAATTTGCAAGTGACAGGGACTAGTAATCTTCGTTGGTCTTCCTACCACTCAATTACCACACAGAATGTAGATCTAAGTATTGACCCCATTATAGACTTTACATTTATCAACTGAAGACCAACCTAGGTAATTGCAGAGAGGTTCAGCCCTACAGAGTTAGCCATGAAGGTATAGGGATAGTTATGTCATTTTTTTCACAGTTACTCAATAAGTAGAGGAATCATGGTTGACATTGGTTGAAAACATGCCCATACTGATGAAATCAGAACTCCTGAAATACTGGGCATTTTATTAAACTATAATATACACAAATTATTGTTGTTGTGTTTATCCTTCATTTTCAAAGAGCAACATGGCATCAGGGAAATGATGACATGACTTGCAGTTGATTTTGATTGGAGGGAGGGAGGGCTGTGCAATGTTACCAACCTCACTTTCTCCTTCAGAGCCATCTGGGTCCAGTGACCTGATATTCATCAGGATGACTGGAGATGATTCAGGATGCAATTCGAGACCCTGCCCCTTTTAGGCTAAGGCTTTTTCACATACTTACTTAGAGTGAGGTAATGCCCATTGAGTGAATAGGCCTCTTTAAGAAGTGAGTCAAGGGATAGCCCCTTTAATTGGAAAAAAGAAAAAAAAAATCAAGCTGGGAGCGGAAGACCCTCAGGGATCTTCAGTAAAACTCCCTTCTGTTACTTTCCAAAGGCATAGCACATTATGCTTATATCAAAGAGGATAAAAATTCTATCCATGCCTGGGATCAGCCTCTGAAAGGTAATGTACTACAATGGAAAGATTACTACGTTTGGAATCAGAGGACCTAGGTTCAAAATCTGACTCTGTTAGTTGCCAGATATGGGACCCTAGGGAAGGCTCTTAACTTCTCCAGGCCTCAGTTTCCTCACCTATAAATTGTGAGTGGGAGGAGAAAGTGAAATTAGATGCTCTCCAAAGTCCCTCCCATCTCTGAATCTGAGATCCTATGATCCATAATTCTAGGTTTTTTTGATTTATGACCAAAACAAACAAACAAAATTAGCATCTAGGGGCCAATGATGATGATGATACTGATGAAGATGATGATGATGATAGATAGATAGATAGATAGAAAGAAAGAATATCTATTAAGTGCTTCATACATACCAAATTCTGTACTAAGAGCTAGGGATAACAAATATAAGTAAACAAGATAGTCTCTGAACTCAAATGATTTACTTTCTAATGGGGGAAAACGACACACAAAGGGAAGCTAAAAGTGGAGAGGAGATGAAAGGGTTGAAATGGTTGAGGGAGGTAAGACATAATGAGGAGACCATAGGAAGCTGTAGTGAGGCCTGTTTCCCAGAAATAGAAGACAAAAGCCTCACTTATCAGAGTTGATGGTGGCCAAGGTATAGTCCAAGTTTCCGATGGATTGGAGAGTGAGGCATGAAAAGAAAACTGCAGAAAGTGATGAGCCTTTCTAAACCTACGTAGGCTGATCTTCAAATGACAGAGATATAGACCATCTCAGGGATCACATTCAAAGTTTTCCCAGTGAGTGGGATCTATTAGTATTTGTTCTCTACTGGCAAGAATGAAGGTATGATTTTAGAGCATTTATTAAGTATTCACTATAGTATGCTAATAAGGTATATAAAAGTGAGACAATTCCTGTCTTCAAGGAAATTACTTTCTATTAGGGAAGATAACATATTTTTTGTGTGGGTTATATAATATGTACTTACATATATATATAACTTTAGTAAAATAGTATATGTATATAATTTACAAATAAATATGTTGGGCATATGTGCAAAAAAAATTTTTTTTCATACACTAGTTGCACAATTGGTTAAAAAAGAAAAAGAAAGCCATTGCTTTAGAGAAGGAGATGTATATCCAAAGGAATGAATCTCTAAAGGCAAGAGTTTTAGAACCTCTGACTCTAGGCAATCGAGATACTTTTTGGTAGGATCTGACGAGCTTCTTAAATCTTATCATTTACCTACCCAACTCACAGATAATATTGACTCTCTTTTCTGAGATTGTCTTTTGTTAAGTGGAATACTAAGATTGGTGGACAAAAGGGATATTTTGTTTTGGAAAGTCACAGGGTGGTCAAGCATCAGAAATCATGCCTTTTCTACCAGTTACAATGACAATATTGATTTGAAAGTTGTTTCAGAGCTGGTGGGGGAGGCAGCAGAAGGCATGTCATGATTGGCGTATGTGGGCAGATTGTATGTATAAGATGGCTCAGGTGGAATGTGAACCTAGCTGGGGCTGGCCAGATATAATTGGCAATGATACCATCGAGACCCCAAAGCCAACTTCCATGAAGATACCACATCTGATAAAGACTTTAGAAGAAAGTACTGCACACAGTAGATGCAATATAGGTTTGTAGAATGAACAAATGAGAAAGAATGAAGTTTTGTATTGTAGGAGCAGAGCAAGTTTTATAAGACTGTTTCTGAGGTTTTCTGATTTAACATTACGTGTGGGGAAACATTAAACACAGGAACATTTATCAGGAAAGTCCTTTGTAACATGCCCCAGAGGACTTGGAAAATGTTACAAGCATGTGTTGCTGCTCCCATAAAATACTCTCCATTTCACTTAATCAGCTGTTTTGGTCTTTACAAAATCCAAATTGTTTCAGACTTTGCTTCTTCACCCTCAACAAATCCTTGTGAATTTTATCTTGCTAATTTCAAAGATTTTTTGATTCCAGGCAATGTCAATGAAAACGTGACACGTTCATCTTTGCTTCTCATAACTGACATATGTTAGACTTTAGAAAAATGGTCCCGGGTATCAAAGAGCTGGGCAAAGTCACAGTGAGTAAGTGTTCTCTGATGTGTTGTTGCTGCTGTGTGTCGTTACTTTAGTTTCATAAATGATCACTACCAGGCATGAAGCAGCATCAACAATGTGCTGACTTTTCTAGTACATAATAGAGAGAGGTCACAGACAGAGAGTTTGAAGGGACTTTTGATGTCATCTAGTTCAATCCCCCCATTTTACAGAGGGGCAAACTGAGGCTGAAAGGAATAAAGTGACTTTCAAGATCACACCGGTGATGTCAGAGGTGATTGACATTATTCCAGTTCATAAAAGACAATCTCAGGGAAGAGAATCAGTATTATGTACGAGCCAGGTAGGTAGGTGATAAGATTTGAGAAGCTCATCAAATCCCATCAAAAAGTACTCCCTCCCCAAACCTGATTGCCTAGAGTCAGAGGTTCTGAAACTCTGGTCTTCCAAGATTCATTCCTTTGGATAGACATGTCCTTCTCTACAGCAATGGTCTCCAATTTTTTTTCAACGTGCACCACATAAACGAAAAAAAAAATTGCACATATGCCTGGCAAATTTATTTATAAATTATGTTCATGTACTTCTGTACTAAAATTATATGCATTATATAACCTATACAAAAAATAAACACTTTTGGGGTGGCTAGGTGGCGCAGTGAATGAAACACCAGCCCCGGAGTCAAGAGGAGCTGAGTTCAAATGTGGTCTCAGACGCTTAACATCAAAAACTAGCCGTATGACTTTGGGCAAGTCATTTAACCCCAATTGCCCTACCTTCCCCCCTTCAAAAAAAAGCAAAAAAAACCACTTTAAAAATATGAGAAAAAAATGAAATAATATTTGCTTAGGGAGACAATAGCAAGCCACTAAACCCGTATTTTAGACAAATCACTTTGGCAACTGTTTGGAGGGTATAGTGAAGTGGGGAGAAACTTGAGGCAAGAGATCAATTAGGAGGCTATTGGAATCATCCAGATAAGAAGAAAGATGGTCCTGAGTTGCGGTGGTTGTATAAGTAGACAGAAGAGGAAAGATTCCAGAGATATCATAAAGCTATAAAAGACAAGATTTAGCATGATGGGATATGTGGGGTAAATGAAAGTGAGGAGTCAAGGATGACACCAAGCTCTTGACCCCAGGTGAGCAGAAGGATGGTGATGCCCTAGACAATAATTAGGAAGTTAGAGAGAGGGGTAGATTGGGGGGGGGGGGGCGGGGAGAGGGAAGCTTGGGGGGGGGGTTGTAATGTAATTAGATCTGTGATGTAGAACCAAGTCAAATACACAATTAAGTGCTTACTATGTGCCAAGCACTAGGACAAGCTCTGGATATATAAATACAAACAAAATGGAGAGTCGTCCCTCCCCCTGAGGAGCTTACATTCAAGGTGGGGAAGATTGTGTAGAAGGTACCTATGAATGGGCTGACAGATTTTTTTTAATAGAGATTAGAATAAGAATTGGCCAATCAGAGGAAGGGGCCACAAAGGTGGACTAAACTTCCAATGTGAGAGGGTTATTGGAGTGGAGTGGTCTCAGCCTGTGGCTTTCACTGCACCCCACCGAAAATGAAAAAGTGTACTTCGCTCTTATTCACTGGCCATTGGCCCCAGACTGCTCTTTACCCTTCAAGGAATGTCTGCCACAGGTACTAAGTAATGTGGGATCAAAGGGTGAGCATACTGCGATTATGAGGAGTGTATTCCAAATGAAAAGGGAAGGCCTGAGAGCCAGAGAGGCCAATCAGGGTGCAAGTGGAACAATTGTATTAGGAACACACGATTGGCTATCTGAGGGATGGTGTGATACAGCCCATCTTCTCCCATTTCAATTGCTTGATCATCTACCTCTTTTGATATTGGCGCAGCTCCCAGATGCCTAGGAACCCCACTCTGTAGATTACTTACCAGATGTCTGCTATTGAAATGTAAATATCCTTGGGCAAAGAAACACATTGGTAATAATAATACCAACTTATATTTATATAACAATTTACATAAAATATTTCCTCACAACAATCCTATGAGCTAATAAAAGCTTGTAGCAATACATATAGCATAGCCTCTTCCATAGCTCTCTCTGCTCTCACCCACTCCTCTGTCATCTTCCTTCTCACTGCTCACAACACTATCGGTTTCAAAACTTCATGAGCTTGCAGAATCTGGTATAGTCCCATACCCAAGTCACATGATCTTTCCTCTGACACCGCATTTCCTTTCCCAAGGGGTCAAGCAGTTAATCCTTGAAGACTTGCCCCAATTGCAGGCATTAGTCTCTAAGGTGCTACATTCATACTAAGAGTACTAATATCTCTGGGATGTAGATGTAATTTCTGTGTTGTTCTTCTCCATGACCAATCCAATCTCCTTCTTTCACTGTCTCTGTTTCTGTCCCTCTCACTTTCTCTCCATCTCTCTGTCTCTCTCTTTCTGTCTGTCTCTGTCTGTTTGTTTTGCTGTCTCTCTAAGTCTCTGCCTCTGTCTGCCTCTGTCTCTCATCTCTCTTTGTCTGTCTTTTTCTTTGTCTCTGTCTCTGTCTGTCTGTCTGTCTCTATCTATCTATCTGTCTATCTGTCTGTCTCTCCCCCTTCTCTCTCTCTCTGTCTCCTAGCATTTATAGAGTGTTTTAAAAGTACTTTTACAAAATTTTATCTCTTCTGATCCTCATAACACTATTATTACCCCCATTTCACAAAAGAAGAAAGAGTCAGACGGGGGTTAAGAGACTTGCCCAGAGTAAAAAAAAAAACTAGAGTCTGAATGCGAATTTGAACTCAGATCTTCCTGGCTCCAAGTCCAATGCTCTGTCCAAGACCACAGTTTTCTCGTTTGTAAACTAATGAGACCTGACTAGAGGATCTCTAATGGAACAAAAATTCCTGAAGAATTGGGGTCCCTTTTTCTTTGCCTTTATTTTCCCAGGGCCTAGAACAATGCCTTGCACATTTATTTTATATTAGGCCATAATCTGTGGTTTTACTACTGTAGAAAACGATACCCTGCCTTGGGAATTCCTGCAACTCTTTTGAAAATTATAGTTGTAAAGAATAGAGAGAGTAGTGTAACAGTTAAAATTAAGGTAGACTGAGGGACAAAGTTCTAAGAATAATCAATTTATTAGTAAAGCATGAATTTACCACTAAATAAGACCTCAGCTTTCCCAGCTAAGCTAAGAGCCTGAATAAGGGGAGCAGCTCCCCTCAGGAAGGAAAATAGGAAGATTAACATCATAGATGGAAGAAAATATGATTGGATGGAAATTGGGGATGAGATCTACAGTCCCCTCCTTCCCTCTTGTGACTAGGAAGTGCTCACTGTCTGCATCCAGCTGAATCTGCAAGGACAGAGATAGCAAGCAAACCAGGTTTCTTTGGATAACAAACCAGACATCTTTGAAGGATAGCTTGGTGGTAAAGATACTAGACCAGACTCCCTGGTGTCCACCTGCCTCCTTCAAGGGTAACAGATTTCTTTGACACAGAAAACAGTGATTAACAGGAGAACTGGATTTCTAAACTTAACTCATAGGACAGGTGAATTTCTGAAATAAGTTGAGAGAAAAAGACAGAGAACAATATTAACTAAAATAGATCAATAAAAAATATGCAGAATCCATCTGATTCAGTTACCAGGGACAGCAAGACGTAAAGTGACTTGCCCATGGTCACACAGAGCAGTATGTGTCAGAAGTAAAACTTGAACTCAGGTCTTCTTGACCACAAGGCCAACCCTGCAGCCACTGTGTCCTTTTGCTTCTAATCTTGCCTATAAGAATCACAGATAGAGAGCTGCCAGAGTCTTCATAGATCATCTAGATCAGGGGCGGGGAACCTGGGACCTCAAGACCAGATGTGGCTCCAAGGCCACAGGTTCCCCACCCCAATCTAGAAAAACCCCCTTCTTTTATAAATAAAAAAATTGAGGCCAAAGGAGTTTAAGAGAATCACCCAAGGTTATACAGGTAGCAAGCTCCAGATGATAGGCATTGAATAAACCCTTGTTGACATGGTTGGCACACCTGAGATGCCCACTGAAGCTCCATCCCTTGAAGAGGAGGGAAAGACAAACAGCAATGTGCACTGCAGGGTATCTTACAGGACAGTTGACTGGCCTCTAGCAGATGGCATTTGTCCTCTCTCCATGTGGATTACCTCCGTGTGAATTTCTTCCTTTAAAAAAGCCAGTCTTGAGGGACTAAGAGTTAGAATAAAGAAGCTAAAATGTATGGATTAGCCCCAAGGCATGTTGTTCTAGGCAAATTGACTGTAAAAACAAAACCAAACAAAAACAAAAAAGCAGTAATACTTCCCTAAGGCTTACAGACTTGGGCTGTTTGACTTTAAAAACAAAAATCACGGAATGCTTCTTCTCTGCTGTAGCTATGGAATCATCAGTGAGGAGGCTGAGCTTCAATAGATGGCAGCTACGGAGAAGAGAGAAAACAAAGCGGCAGGGAGCAGTTATAAATATGGAGAACAGAAGCAGTTATCACAGGTGCAGAGAGAACGATTTTATTGCCTGACTTTTCTTCAATATTGACTTTGCTGTTCTGTCCCAATCTATTTGATATATGATTCCTTCCTGGTCTGTCAGTAGAGCAAGAACTAGGATGGGAGGCTCAAGTCACACACACACACACGCGCACACACACACACACACACACACACACACACACACACACACAGACTACCTCAAATTCAGTAAACTACAGGAATTTCAGTGGGAGTGAAATACTCTTATTACACTCTTTATGAATACACCTCAGTCTCCAATCCCAAGTAGACTTCTGGGTGCTCAGTATCCAGCTGGTACATCTCTCACTCACATCAGCTCTTTCCGATTGGTTTCAGGTATTCACGAGATCCTCTACTTTCTTTCCAATTGTCTCTCAATCCGCTGTTTTCCATGGGGTAACCAGGCCAGGTTATTTATATTAAACAAGATGAGCTTCCAAGGGGAATGATTCCAAGTACTTCCATTATGGGTGACCATATCCTGGGAACAGGCAGAGATTTGTAGTTCCCAATTAATATTAAAGAAATAAAATACTGAATTGCCTTAATTATAGTATCACATTTTAAATTTTCCCAGGTACCGAAATTTTTTACATGTCATCTGTTGGTTTTCTATAGTGCTCCTGGAACTTCATGTTTTCATAGATGCATATCAAAACAACAACTGATTTGCACATAGCATATTGACAGGCAATCGTCACAGACATAGCACATAAGATCCACTATTAGGGTTCCATGCAGTGTCCTGGATATGTGAGTCACATTACAAAATTAATTACAAAGTGTTACTTAGCAAATTTGTATAAAGTAGATAAGGTGCATGAGTCATATGTAATTAACTACACTGCACACAGCAGAGTTGCACAAAAGAGTCCAAACTGCTGTGACTTTATCACTGGAAATTCTATTAGAGAAGATGCATTCACCTTCACCTTTGCTAATACACTCTAAAGGACATGAAGCCATTCTATTTGACTTGGAGCTGAAACCTTCTTATATTTGTTGTCTGCTATTAGGATATGAGCAAATTGAGAACAAGGATTGTCTTATTACCTCTTAGGTCTCTTCCAGCTTGAGACTGATGATCCTACTGTATAATATATCTCTATTTGGGGTTTGCGCATGAGTTCCTCTATGATGTTATTTTGTTTAATATTTTTCGGAATGGAGACAATTCTGGGAAAATGGGAAAGTGGGTCAGAATACTTCATGCTCTCCAAATTGGAGGGTGAGTAGTGCTGGAACCTTATTCTCATCAGATGGGTTAAAGAGTGAATAATGAATACATCTAGAAGGGTATGAAAGTGTTCTAAACTTAGAAAGAAAGGCTGTATAAGGGAGGGAATTTTAGAAGGGTGTTTAGATTAAGAATTAGGAGAAGAAGGGGATAAGGTAGAAACTCTTAGAAAAACAGGTAAATTAAGGTGGGGGAGAGGATAAAAGGAGAAACTCTTAGAAGGGTGGATGGATTAAGGAATAGCAGGACAACATAGTGGGGTAGAAATAAATTAGATGTGAGGAAGGATAGGGCAAATGAGGGGAGAAGGATAGTGAGGAAAAATAGGATGGAGGGAAATACACAAGTAATTATAACTTAGAATGTGAATGGGATGCATTTACCCATAGAACACAAATGTTTTAAAACAGAAATATCTGGTACTGGCTAAGAAATGGAGAAGTAGACAGAAAGTATGGGAATAGTATATAGTATTATATAGTATATAGTATATAGTAAAGTATATAGTATATAGTATATAGTATATAGTATATAGTATATAGTAAAGTAGTATATAGTAAAATAGTATATAGTAAAGAACTATAGTAACTTTATGTTTGACAAATGTAAAGATTTAAGTTTGGGGAATAAAAATTCATTAAAAATTGTTGGGAAACCTAGAAAGCAGTCTGGCAGGAATTGGGCATAGACCAATACATTAAACCATGTACCAAGACATGGTCAAAATGGAAACCTGACCCAGAAATAAAAGGAGATATCCCAAGGAATTTAGAAGAACATGAAACATATTACCTATCAGACTCATGGATAGGAGAATAATGTGTAAAGAAACAAGAGATAGAGAGTATTGTTGAGGTGTAAAATGGATAATTTCAATTATTCTAAATTAAAAAGTTACATAAATAAAACCACTGTAGTCAAGATTCAAAGGAAAGCAGAAAAATGGGGGGAGGGGAATACTTTCATGAGCAATCTCTCAGTTAGGGGTGTCATTTGCCAAATATATGGAGAATTCTGTCAAATTTATAAGAATACAAGTCATATCCCAATTGATGAATGGTCAAAGGATATGAACAGACAGTTTTTCAATGAAGAAATTAAGGCTATATACAATTATGTGAGAAAATACTTTAAGTTATTATTGATTAGAGAAATACAAATTAAAATAACTTTGAGATATCATCTTACATCTATCAGATTGGCTAAAATGATAGATGCTTTTCAATTGGGGAGTGGCTAAATAGTTGTTGTGTATGATTGCGATGGAATACTGCTTATGATATAAGAAATGATGAGTTGGTTGATTCAGAAAAACAAGGAAAGACTTGGACTTATAAAGGAAGATGCTATCCATCACCAGAGAAAAGAACTGATAAATAGAAATATGCATAGTATGGTTTTACATTTAAGTGTGTACATATGTATGTGTGTTTATGGATATATATGTATATGTATATATATTTGCATTTAATTGTAGCCTTGGTGGGGGGTGTAGGTGTGGGGGAGGGATAGCTAAATGCACAGCAGAAAACGAAAGGGAACCTAGAAGGAAGCACAGAAAAGTTGAATTGCTTTGGAAACATATAGGATTTATTACATAGGTTTTCATGAAATAGAAATTTATTGGGTTTTTTTATTGAATACTCTCATATGTTCTGCTGTACATGAATATATGTTCCTTTTTTTCTTTTTTCAATTTGTATTTAAGTTTAAAATGAATCAGACATTTTTTAAAAATATTTTTCAGAATGGTTCATGGAACAGGCAAGCTCATTCTACCAAGACAGCTACATCAATCTATTCCATGAGTAGTTTCTGTAAGTGCTCAAAAAATATTTGGAATTTTTGAGTGAATAGGATTTTATAGAATTTTAGAACTCCTATTTGTTGAGGAAAGTCAATGTACTTTCTTAGTCGTAGTTATGTAAGAAAACTTTTTTGAGTTAGATTTTATTTGTAATTAATAAAAATTTATTTTCTATTTCCTATCCACTCAAAAATTAAAAAACAAAAACAAAACCTTCATAATAAATGTGCATAATCAAGCAAAAGACTCTCTCTCTCTCTCTCTCTCACACACACACACACACACACACACACACACACACAACACACACACACAGAGTCTCATTTGGGATCTTAAGTTCATCTTCTCTCTGTCAGAAAGTGGGAAACATATGCTCCCATCACTGTTCTTCTGGAGTTATGCTTATGCATTGAGAGAATTATTAGGTTCATTAGGTTCAGAGAGCCTAAGCCTTTCAAAGTCACCTGTTTTGTAAGAAACCTTTTAAGAAATAGAGCTATTCAAAGGTAGAATGGACTGATTGAGGATATCCTGAGTTCCCCCATACTGGCAGTCTTCACAGTAGAAGTGAGATGTCATTTGTCAGAGATAGCATAGAGGATATTCTCTGTCAGGTATGAATTGGATGATATGACTCCTGAGCTTCCTTCCACTTCAGAATATCCACGATATTCAAGTCAGACAAATATATCCAAGTTAACATATCATTTTCTTTTCCTTATTTGTGAAATTTCTTCCTACTCAAACATATATATCCCAGAGTGCTGAAGAGGAGTCTTATTCTAGTTATATTTCTTGTAGGAGGAAGTAAAGCTGGTGAGTGTAGGGGAAAGGGAGTGGTGGAAAAGGGTTAACGTGTAGTATTCATATATTCAGATGATAAGGAAAGAAGAGATTTCTATGTTACTTCCAAATCCTAAAAGAAGTCATCCATCATGCATGAAGAATGTAAGATTTCACAAGTTCTTTTAATGAATAGAAGACAGATTAGGGTAGGGAAGAATACTTAAGGCAAGTTATAACAGACTTTCTTCTTCTTTGCTCTATGACCTTAATTTGTAAAGACAAGATAACCTGGAATACACCCAGGGCTATGCTTGGAAATATTTAACAACAAGAACTCTGGGAAGGGGGGGGAGGGAGAATCTATGCACAACAAACTTTTAAATTTAATCTGAATCTTTAACATTTTCTCCATCACTTCCTCAAAGTAACAAAGCAATATATCAAACCCTGATGGAGCTCCCAGAGTCATAGTGACAGACAGTCCTACTGAGTCTGTGCCATGAGATAAGGGGTGTCATAATGTAACATTTATGAGGCTTGTACAGATTGACAATATTACTAAAGTTAACTTGTGAACTTAATGTTGGTAAGCTGCCTTCTTTGTCTGTTGCCCTATAAGCAAGTGGGTAACTGGTAAGTGAGGGGGGAAAACCCATGGAAAACCCATAGGGGAATCTTTGTGTGTCTCAACTGACCCCCATTGAGGCTTGAGGAGATTTAGGGTAGTGTATAAACTGTACCTATCGCAATTGATCCAATCCATATGTAGAGATAGTTGCCCCCCACCTTCTAGCTGGCCCTTTTGAGAAGGGTGATTAGGGAATGCTGTAGGAGCTGGTTCTCCCAACAACCCTTTGAGAAGACTAGACTAGAATAAAACTGATTATTAACCCCTCCAAATCTGCCTGCCTATCTGACCAGATCAAGAGTGAACCTGTTAGAGGCTGGAGACTGAGAACTCTAATGGCTCCTATGTATTATCTGTGAAACACCAGCCTACTCAAAGTATGTGGGTTCCCCCCCCCCAGATAGTGAGTAGAACTTTGAAAGTCCCTACTCTGTGTTCTAGCTACATCAGAATCTGTGTTCCATTACCTATTTGCCTGGGTGCCCTGAAAATGCACATTTCATTCCTATACCTTCATTTGGCACATGTGGTAGAGACTGATCAAGGGGAGGGAGGGACAGAGGCAGTGCTGGAGAATCACTTACCTGAAGAAATTAGGAAACAGACAAAATAGCAAAGGGATAACAAAAGGAATGTTTACCAAAATTAATGCAGAAATTAATAAAATGAAAAATTAAAGAAGAACTAGATAAAGTATATACAAATGAGTTGTTTTTTTTTTAAGACCAATGTGATTGGTCTTAAAAACCTTGCAAATAAAATCAAGAAAGAGAAAATAAATTAACAAAATGAAAAAAAATAACAACGAATGCCAAAGAAATGAATAAAATGATTAGGGATTGTAAAATGCAGTTTTATGTTAATAAATTTGTTAGTAAATGTGAAAATATCTATAAAAATATAAAGCATCTCAAATGACAATTTTTATTTGAAACTGAAAAATAAATCAATTATATATGAGTTAGCCCCCTGACACTCACATGGAATCTATTTTTTTTCTAATGATTTTGAGAGAAATAAAGAAAGAATTATACATTAAGCTGTATGTGTGAACAATTGGTCAAAAAATATAGTGATAATATTGACATTTTACAAATTAACCAATAGATTCAATGAAATATCATTCAAAATAGCAATGGGTTACTTTATGGAATTAGATAAGATGGATGCATGAGTAAGAATTTCAAGGTGAAACTATGGGGAAAACATTTTGATGAAGGAGGCTTTGCCCTGACAATTTCAGAATAGACAACACAGAAGTAATTGTTATAATAATCTAAAATGGGATTTGAAATGGAAAACATACCTATGTAACAGAGCAGAAAACCTCAAAATGGGACCATAAAAGAGATTACAGTTTGATATCTCCAAGATTACAAAGCATTCAAAGAAAAATTATTATTCCATAGAAACTGTTAAGAAAATTAGAAAGCAGAATGGTGAACAAGTCTAGATACACATCTTATACCATATAGTATAGTAAATTCCAGTGGTAGCAATCATACAAATATTTCAAACAACATAAAAATTTGGAAACAAGACTATGTTCATAACAATTATAGACAGGAGAAAAATTCTTATCTGGTGAACAAATGGAAAAATATTAAAGACAAAATAGATATGATTATTTAAAGATAAAAGGATTTTGCACAACAAAAAGCACCGTATTTGAAATTAAAAAAGAAAACGAAAATGATAGAGGGCAATCTTTGCAGCAAATGCTTCTGCTAAAAATCTGATATTCTAAATATATTATAAACCGATACAAATGAATATAAGTAATACCCAAACTGACACAAATTTATTAGGGTAATAGGAACAAATACTAGACCTGTGATTTCATTTTATAGGCAAATCTCAGGGGAGGAAATTCCATCTAATAATGCAGCTCATGGTTTTAGAGATTTTCCTAGAGTACTGAGAGGTTAAATAAATTTCCAAGGATCACAAAATAAGTAGACATCAGAGTTGGGACTTGAACCCAGCTCCCTGTTAGCTGTGAGGTCATTTCTCAAACCACTATGTTTCACCGCCTATTTCTATAGTTAATATGGACAAAGAATGTGAACAAGTAATTTATGAAGAAGGAAACACAAATTGATAACAATTACTTGAAAAATTTCTCAAACTCCCTAGTAAGCAGACAATTTTGAGAAAATATCTCATACCAATAAAGTTGTCAAAAATAATGAAAGATTGGTATAATTCATTGTGAGTGGGCATGTATTTACACTGTTGGGGAAGCTATAAATTAGTATAATCATTCTGGAGGGCAATTTAGTAATCCATGACAAGAGTTACAAAAATAATCAAAACATAAAACTGATTACAAAAACGGGATTTTGTAACTAGCTGCACAAGAATACTTAATGGCAATTTTATCTGCAAAATTAAAGTTCTAGAACACCCTAAATATCCAATAATTGAAAATACTGACAAATATATGTGGTTTATCATGGGCTTTGTTGTTGTTGTTGTTTGTCCAACATTCTCAAAGAGTACCATGACATCAGGGAGGTGATACCATGGCTTGCAAATGAATTGGATTTAAGTGAGAGAGGCTGTGCAAAGTCATCACCCTCACTTTCTCTTCTGGAGCCAGTGGTAAGATATAGATCAGGACAACTGGGGATGGCTCTGCATGCAGTGGAAGACCTTGGCCTTTTTAAACTAAGATCTTCAAGAGGTCTCATTTTGACTGAGGCAACACCCAATCAGTGATTTAAGGCTCTTAAAAAAAAAATCCATTATGGTAACAAGTATTTTTAAAAAGGATCCCAAACTGCAACAAGAAACTACAAAGTCTGGACATCAGAAGTGCTCACAATAATACCTTATGCTTCCATCTACAGAATCTTCTTCTGTAAACAAGGTATACATGTCCTCATACCATAATGAGAACAAGGAATAAAAACAGCCAGCATTTATATTGAGCTTTCAGGCTTATAAACTATATCTGTTATCTCAGTAGATCCTTACATTATTGTCCCCATCTTTGGATGAGGAAATTGAGGCTGTCTGAGTCGATGACTTGGTCAGTGTTACACAACTAACTTCTTAGTTATTAGTTAGCCTGCCTCACTTTGAGGTGGGTCGTTTTGACTCTAAGTCGAATACTCTTTCTACTGCGCCACCTAGCTGCAACAGAGAGCATTATGACATTAAAGAAAACACCAAATCAATCACCATCCCACTGTCAATGTTCTGTGCCTTTAACTCATAGTCTTCTGATAAATAGGACTCTGAGAACCAGGTCTTTGTAGTGGCAGACACTGGAACTCCTCTCAACCTATGGGGGACCTTGGAAAGACTAGTACGAAGTGATGCAAAGTGAAATGAGCAGAATCAGGAAAACATTGTACACAGTATCAGCAACATTGTGTGATAACCAACTATGAGTAACTCAACTCTTCTCAGCAACACAATGATCCAAGACAAATACAGAGGACTTTTGAAGGAAAATGCTTTCCATATCCAGATAAAGAACTGATAGACACTGAATGCAGATAGAAGCACATTTTTTTTCACTTCATCCTTTTTCATTTTTTTTCCTTTTGATCTGTTTCTTCTTTTACAACTGTGACCAATATGGAACTATTTTTACATGATAGCACATGTATAAACTATATCAAACTGCCTGCCATTTTCAGAAGAGGGGAGGAGAACAAAGGAGAAAAATTTGGAACTCAAAATCTTGTACAAATGAATGCTAAAAAATTTTCTTGACGTAACTGGTTAAAAAATATTGTTAAAGTAAAAAAAAATCTATGGTGGACTTTGTAGGACTCGACAGAAAAGGTCATTAATGTTATTGCATCTCAAAGCCTAGAATACTATTATTTCTTACCTTTGGATAGATGTCTGCAGCATCTGACACCGGAGGCAAGCTGTCCAGTGCTGAGCAGTTCTATCCAACTTCAGTTCTGACATCAGCAAAAATAGGGAAGTCTCACGAGGTTGAGCAGGGAGACCCAGTCTCATCAAGCTCATTGTCGAGGAAGGGAAAAAAACTATCAGTAAGTCACACACCCCAGGAAGGTGAGCTGAAGTTTGTTAGGCGCCCTTGTGGTGGTTGTGGTTCCTCTTCTCCCTGCTTCTACCTTCTTCTTGCTCTAAGTCTATAGACATTTCCTGCTCCTGGGTCTTCTGCAAGTTCACACTAGTCAATCACTTGCAAGGTGAGTGCTGAAACTCTGTCTGTCTGTGAAGTGTCTGTCACTAGTGTATCTGCTAGATAACACAGCACTAAAGAGGAAGTGTGGCACAGAGGGTATTCAACAGACCTCAGAGTCTGCTAACATTACAGGCTGTGGGGCCCTAGACAAGTCATTTACTGCCTCAGTGCCTACCCCACCCCCAAGGGCTTTCAATTCTAATGGATGATAGATAGATAGATATAGATAGATAGATAGTTAGATGGATGTTGATACTGTTGTTTCCTTCATTCTCAAAGAGGATGATAGAGGTGATGCCATGACTTGCAAGTGAGTTGGATTTCAGTGAGGGAGGGCTGTGCAAAGTCACAGTCACACTTTCTCCTCTGGAGTCAACTGGGTCCTGTGACCAGAAATAGATCCAGATGACTGGAAATGGCTTTGGATGCAGTAGAAAACCTTGACCTTTTTAAACTAAGGTCTTTAACAGGTCTCAGTTTGACTGAGGCAATGCCTCAGTCCATGATTAAAGCTGGGTAAGAAATAATGCACATTCAGCTTTTTTTTACCTAGTCAAAACAGAAAAGAAAAAATCAATCTGGGAGGGGAAGATCTCAGTTTCTGGCCAAAACATGAACAATTGCTATTTAGAGCCCAAACAAAGACCAAGTAGGGCTCGGCCAGGGAACTATTGTTAATCAGGCAATGAAAGTCAGAGTGATTTGAATTTAAGGCATGGTTCTTAAGAAAAAAATCTAGCCTGTAAATCCCAAGATATCTTGCGAGGTTTCAGTGATCAAAATTTACATTCCTCTGGACAGAGCACCCAGAGGAAAGGGTATGATACCCTATGTGGACAGAGAAGATTAAAAAAAAAAGGAAGGAAGAAAGAAGGAAGGAAGCTGTGTTGCTCAACTGTCCAGTTCCAATTGGGTCCCCAGTGGACAACTCCTACCACTACTCACATAAGTTGTTGTTTGTCCTTCATTCTTGAAGAGAACCACGATACCAGAGAGGTGATGGCATGACATGCAAGTGAATTGGATTTAAGTGAGAGATACAGAGAGAGATATAAAATTTGTTATTTGTCCTTCATTTTTAAAGAGGACCAATCACAGCACAGGATGATGTCTTTACTAGCATGTAAATTGGATTTAATTGAGGTAAAGTTGCACAATGTCCTTAGCCTCACTCTCTTCCAGAGTCATTAAGTCCAGTGACAAGACAAAAATCACGATGACTGGCAATGGCTCAGGATGAAGTGAATGACCTTGGTATCTTCAATGTCTGATCAAGTTCTAAGTACTCCACAGCACCTTCTTCAACTGCCTTTATGGCCATTGGGACAAATTGTCCTCATCTGCTTATTCCAATGGAAGATATCTTCACATGCTTGAAGCAGATACTCCCCTAACTCATTGATGGTTTTGAGTCCATTGACTAGGCAAAAAAAAGCTGAATGTGCATTATTTCTTACCCAGCTTTAAGGGTTTTATTTGTATGAGGGGCTGGTAATCTCCAGAGAGTTTCAGGAGGTGGATAAATGTCACGCATGAGTTTTTACAAGGCTTTAGCATAAGGGGCAGCTAGGTATTGCATTGGATAGAGCACTGACCTGGGAATAAGAAAGACTCATCTTTCTGAGTTCCAATCCAGCTCAGGACATTTACTAACTGTGGGACCCTTGGGCAAGTCACTTAAACCTATTTGCCCCAGTTTCTTCATATGTAAAAGGAACTAGAGAAGGAAACAGCAAACCACTCTAGTATCTCTGCCAAGAAAACCCTAAAATGGGGTCACAAAGAATTGATCAGGAATGAAAATAACTAAACAACACCAGCAAACATAATGTGGGATGGCTCTACATACTTAGAATACTTTCCCCACCTCTGCCACCAGAGACAGTGTGGAAGAGAAATGTGACAGCAATGCCCTCACGGGCCCGTATTCAGATTTTTCTGACTATCTTCCTTTCAGGAAGAAAAGAAAAATCCCAAATACAGAGAGATGCTCTTTACCAGTGACTTACATAAAATTTTCTAACAGCTCAGAGCAACTGGAATACAAACTATGCAAAGGGAAAACTTAGCAGAGGTATGCCCTTCCTTCTTATGGGCTATTTCTACACAGGCAAAAGAAAATGGAGGGAGCCCACAACCTGGACAGACTCAACTTTGACTAAATCCACACTTCACAGAGCAAATCTCTTTAGTCAAAAGGCCACACTCCAGGGCCTAGGGGGCCACATGTGGCCTCAAGGCTACAAGTTTCCTATCCCTGGCTCAGATCATTCAAGCGTCACTCCCATTTTCTCCCTGAAATTGTCTGATTAACAACAAAACTTGTTTAGAATGTTACCTCATTTTTTTTCATTTTCTCATTTCTCTTTTTGATTTTACCTATGATGACAAGGACCAAACCAGAAAATCCTTTCTCTGTTTGGAATGAAAAAAATAGATTCTAGTCTTTAAATTTCCACCTTCATCTCTGGGCAAAAAGATAGGGATTTTAAAAAAATTTCTTTTCAATTAATAAGCATTTTTTTCTTCTCTTCCAACTTGCCCCTCCCCTCTCCCAATTTAAAAAAGAATGAAAGAAGGAAGGAGCAAAAGAAAGAAAGAGGAAGAAGGAAGGAGAAAGAAAGAAAAAAGAATGCAAGGAGAGAGAGAGAGAAAGAGAGGGAGGGAGGGAGAGAGAGAGGCAGAGATAGAAACAGAGACAGAGAGATAGAAAGAGAGAGACAGAGAAAGAGACACAGAGAGACAGAGAGAGGAAAGAGAGAGAGAGACAGAGACAGAGACAGAGACAGAGAGGGGAAGAAGGGGGTGAGAGAGAGACAGAGACAGAGAGAGGGAGAGAGAGGGAGAGAGAGAGAGAGGGAGGGGGGGAGAGATAGAGAGGGAGAGAGAGAGGGAGAGAGGGAGAGAGAGAGAGAGAGACAGAGAGAGAGACAGAGAGACAGAGAGAGACAGAGAGAGACAGAGAGAGAGAGAGAGAGAAAACTCATAACAAACATGCATGGTCAAGTAAAACAAATTCTCATGTGAGACAACTGCCTGGAGTCAGGCAATGAACTTGGAGTCAGGAGTCAGGATAGACCTGAGTTTGAATCCAGTCTCAGACACTTTACTATGTCACTCTCAATAAATCACTTAGCCGCTCTTGGTCTCAGTGTCTTCATCTTTAAAACAGGGATGATAATAATATCTACCTCCCAGGGTTGTTGAAAGGATCAGATGAGATATCTGTAACTTGTGCATTTGCATTTGTAAATCGCTTGGCAAATCTTCATAAACGCTAGCTGTTGTTACATCCAAAAATGCATGTCTTATTCTGCATCCTGAATTCATCACCCTTCTGTCAAGAAGTGGGTAGAATGCCTCATCACTGATCCTCTGAAATCATGGTTGGCCACTTAATTGATTGACTTCCCAAAGTCTTTCAAAACTATTTTAATTTGCAGTGTTGTTATTGTTCTCCTGGTTCTGTTTGTTTCCCTCTTCCTCAGCACAAACAGGTCAGAAGGCAGTTTTCTAATAGACTGGAATGAAGCCCTGGTATTGGGGAATAGTGGGGAGGAATGGGAGGGACTGTCTTACAAAGATCATAGTCAGTCGGCAAACTGAGACAAAACATCAAGAAAAGAAAGCGACCTGCTGAAAGCTGAAATATTGGGCTGGAGGAGAAGAAGGGAAGCAAACTGGTTGGAAATTCTTTCCAGACTTAATAATCCCAAGAATCGTTAGTAACCAAAGGGAGGCTTCAGACATATGTTTTGTGTTGACAGTGGACCCTTATTTAAAACAACCCCAACTAAAGAAGGGCTTGATTAAAAGAAGTGGCGCTTAAATAACTGTCGATTAACAGGGCCTGGCAAAAGCCACAGCATTCTCTCCATCCTTGTTGAACAAGAAAATGAGGGGAAAACAGAATCAACCCGGCTGGACCATTCTGCCCCCAATCCACCCAATTTGGGGGCAGTTCTAAGGAAACTAAATGTCTTGTCAGTTATAGAAACCATATGCCTCCCCCGCCCCAAACCTGCAAATAAAGTAAGTGGTTTTAGGTACCCTCACCCTGCTTGAGGGCCCAATATTCAGATATCCAGTAATAGCCTCAAAAATACTTGGAAAGGTTCAAAATGCCACTGGCAATTATTCCTGTCTGCAGCTCCATGTGAAATGACACAGGGGTGGAGAAAGTAGGGGTGAGGAGAAAGAATCAATATTTCATGAGACAGCTCAAATAATTTTCAGATTTCCCGAAATGAATCACTTCCTGTGAAAATTAGAGCCATTCGGAGGAAATGAGGCTAGAACAGGAAACAAAGGTATTTTCAACACGTGGGAAAGGAGGGTTAAAGAAGCAAAGAAGTTGGTCTTTCTGAGTTGGGATGGGGGGGGAGGTTCATTTTTATTCATCTTTGTTCTAAAGGAGAGCAAATCCACTTGGTTTCCCCATTTGGTAGCATTCTCTATACATTTCCATCAAGTGTTAGGAAGCCAGCAAAGAAGAACAGGCATTTGCAAAGGGTTTGGAAAGGGAACGTATGTGTGTGTGTGTTTAAATAAGAAACTAATTTTTAGTTTCAGTAAATCACTCTGGCCAAATGATCAGTTTTCCGAGATGGGGGGTGAAAAGTTGTGTCCCAGGCCAGGGAATGTTTGAACATGTTTCCATTCTCAGGGTCTATTTCCTGTCTTTAAGAGGGCCTTCCTGCATTTGAGATTCTTCCAGGGACACTTGGGGATTTCTTAATGTGGACTTCCCCAGCAACAACAAGGATTTTCCCAGGGTGGCAGCTTGTGAGTGTCAGAGATGACTACTTAGGAGTTTCTACCATGGCCATATTGGTTCATGACGCCAAACTGATGGCTTAATAATCAGATATTTTCCTGAAGAGGAGAAGAAAAAAAAAGGCAAATACATTCCTGTCACTTCAGGGAATGTCATGACACCAAAGCCAGAAACTAATCCCATGAACAAAAGTAAAAATTAGCTAAATGCATGAAGGAAGTTTATTCATTGAACCTGAAGACAAGATGCACCTAGATTTAACTCCCAGATGTTAGTATTACTAGGTGCACAATTCAAAGCAAATCATTTATGTTCTTTAACAAGCTCACGTCCCACATTTATAAGATATGACTACTTTCCTCATGGAACTGATAGAAAGCAAGTTGTATATCTGAAGGTTCTCTAGAAATGGGAATTGTTCATTATCATGTAACTAAATTAACTTAATGGTATAAATATTGCCCATGGAAGGAGAAATTCCACGAGTATGTGTCAGCTGTAGCTAGGTGATATCATACAACAGAATGAAAATTAAGAAATTCAGTAAGCTGTGATCATGTCTTGCAATAGAAAGAATTAGAGGACCTGGGAAAAGAATAGAGACTTTAAGCCAGTCTCTGTTATAAACTAGTTCTAGGACCTAGAGTAAATCACTTCACTTCTCTAGGCCTCAGTTTACCTATCTGTAAAATGAGGAGTCTAGGCTAAAGATCTCTAGGGTCAGTTCTAAATCCTTCATTGTGTCTCTCTGTCTCTAAGATTCTTACCACATGTGCTTCCCTCTCTAGATCAGTAGTTCTCAACCTTCCTAATGTTGTGACCCTTTAATCCAGTTCCTCATGTTGTGGTGACCCCCAACCATAAAATTATTTTCGTTGCTACTTCATAACTGTCATTTTGCTATTGTTACAGATCACAATGTAAATATCTGATATGGTATTTTCATTGTTACAAATTGAACATAACCCACAGGTTGAGAACCGCTGTACTAGAGGGACATGACCATTTTGTCACATCTCCCCATCTGGAGTATTTTTCAACCTTCTAATTCTTGTTGCTATTGTTCAGTCATTTCAATAGTGTCTAACTCTTTATGACCCCATATGGGGTTTTCTTGGTAAAGATACTGGAGTGGTTTGCCATTTCCTTCTCCAGCTCATTTTATAGATGAAACTGTAACAGAGTTAAGTAATTTGTCCAGGGTCACACAGCTAGCAAGTATCTGAGGCCGGATTGGAACTCAGATCTTCCTGACTCCAGGACTCCATCCACTGTGCCACCTAGCTGCCATTCTAATTGTAGATGTGATCTAATTATTTAAAATTCCAAATTTATTAAGTCACACACACACAGACCCTTAGGGTTTATTTTATTTATTTTATTCTAATTGAACGGGATTGTAGCACTTAGCTACAATAGACATGCATACAAAATGATTTCTATTTAAGCATAAATAGGAATTTAAAAAAATAATCTGGTCCATTTAATTAGAGGATCTCAACCCCAGAAAGCTAAACTGCCACATGTATGTCACTAAGAAGTTAGACCATTACAGACATTCATTGTTCCTAAAAAGAATCAGCTTATAGAATCATGAACCTAGTTGAAGACAAATAGGCAGCGAATCTACCCTCTTAATTATTGTAAAATAATTAATACTGGGCAGGGCATCATTGACAAAGGGAGACGTTTAGTTTCAAATGTAAAATGAAGACAGTGAAACCTAGTGTTTCCTCTTTCCATTCTGCTTTCCCAAATGTCTAACCTGCCTACACACATCCCAAAGGTAGTAAAATAGTTTCTGTGTCTTCAATCTTGAATCCTGGGAAACCCAATGTAAACAGACCCCAGATAATTAGCAATGCTGTGGGGGGAGAGGGGAGGGGGAAGAGGTTGTGGCTTTAGGATTTTTTTCTTAATCATAGGGTTGTGGTGAGGGAAGCAGTTTGGAGTCTTTCAGGGTCTATGGGAAGGGGAGCTGCTGTGATTAATTACTAATAGTAAATAACAGAAATCTCCTAATATCTACTATTTATCCAACACAGTGTTGAAGGAGGGAATCCAAAGAAATATTGAGAGCTGTCCTTCTCAAGGTATGTCCAGAGTACAGGATTTGGTGTCAAAAAACATGGGTGGAATAAAATTTTATTTCCAGTATTTATTAACTGTGCAATCTTAGGGAATCACTTAACTTTTCTGAGCTTTAGTTTCCTTATCTGTAAAGTGGGGGTAATAATAGCAGTCCTACTTAACTTGCAAGAGGCAATTGTAAGGAAAGTACTTGGTGAACCTTAAAGCGTTAGAGAAATGCAAGTTGTTGTTGTTGTTACAATGCAGTTGGGGGTGGGGGTGGGGGTGGTGCAGAAAGAGAGACAAGACTGATATTTGACTAGTAAATGCATTAAACTACTAGATAACAGTATGCATGACAAAGCTGAGTATAATCAAGTTAAGTGTAAGAGCATTTAAATGCTTAGTATGTGCCAGGTCCTGTGTATGCTAGGCCATTCACTGGAGAAGGCAATGGCACACCACTCTTGTATCTTTGCCAAGAAAAATCCATGGACTGTATTAAAATGATAAAAGATGTGACACCAGAAGATGAGCCCCTTCAGGTGGGAAGGTATCCAAGATGCTCCTGGGGAAGAATGGTGCACAACTACAAGCAAGTCTAGTACTAATGAAGAATCCTGGTCAAAGCCGAAAGGAAGGTCAGCTGTGGATGTATCTGATGATGAAAGGAAAGTCCAGTGCTATAAAGATCAATATTGCATAGGAACCTGGAATGTGGGATCTATGAACCAAGGTGAGCTGGATGTGGTCGAACAGGAGATGGAAACATTAAACATCAACCTCTTGGGTGTCAATGAACTCAGATGGACAGCAATGGATGAATTAAATACAGATGATGTACTACTGTGGGCAAGAATCCCTTAGAAGAAATGGAGTAGCCCTCATAGTCAATAAAAGGGTGAGAGAAGCAGTAATTGGGTGTAATCTCAAAAGTGACAGAAAAATATCTGAATCTAAGGCAAACAGTTCAATGTCACAGTAATACAAGTCTATGCTCCAACCACTGATGCTGAAGAGGTCAAAGTTGATCAGTTCTATGAAGACTTACAACATCTTCTAGAAATAACACCAAAAAAGTTGTCACATCCATCATAGTGGATTGGAATGCTAAAAGTAACAGGTAAATGAAGCATGGCAAAGACTAATAGAGTTCTGCCAAGATAATTTGCTGGTCATTGTAAACACTCTTTTTCAACAACCCAAAAGGTGACTGTATACGTGTACATCACCCAAATGGTCAACACAAAAATCAGATTGATTATATACTTTGTAGTCAAAAGTGAAGAAGCTGTATACATTCAGTTAAAACAAGACCTAGAGCTGTCTATGGCTCAGATCATGAGTTTTTTACTGCAAAATTCAGACTTAAATTGAAGAACATAGGGAAGACTATATAGGTATGACCTAATTAACATCCCTTATGAATATAAAGTGAAGGTGATTAGATCTTTTAGATAGAGTGCTTGAAGAACTAGAGACAGAGGTTTACAATATTGTATAGAAGGCAGCAACAAAAAACATTCTGAAGGGGAAAAAAAGGAACAATAAAGCAAAAAGGCTGTCTGATGAAACCTTACAAATGTCTGAGGAAAGACAGAAAGTGAAAGGGAAAGGAGAAAGGGAAAGATATACCCAACTTTTCCAGAAAACAGCAAGAAGAAATAAAAAGGTTTCCTCAAATGAGCAATGCAAAGAAAGAAAGAAAAAACAACAGAATGAGAAAGACAAGAAATCTCTTAAAGAAAATTAGAGATAACAAGGAAATACTTCATGCAAAAAATAGGCATGATAAAAGACAAAAATGATAGGGCCTTGACAGAAACAGAAGAGATGAAGAGATGCAAGAACACACAAGTTAACATTGCTGATAACCATGGTGGTGTGATTACTGATCTACAGTCAGACATCCTAGAGAAGAGTCAAGTGGGCCTTAGGAAGATTTACTAACAATAAAGTTAGTGGAGGTGATGGAATTCTGGCTGAGTTATTTAAAACCCTAAAATACAATGGTGTTAAAAGTGCTCCCTTCAATATGCCAGCAAATTTGGCAAACTTAGCAGTGACCACTGGACTGGAAAAGATCAGTTTTTGTCCTAATCCTAAAGAAGGACAATGCCAAAGAATGTTCAAATTACTGAACAATTGCACTCATTTCACACCCCAGCAAAATTATACCTAGGATTACGCAAGTTAGGTTTGAACAATATATAAACTGAGAGTTACCAGAAGGGCAGGCTGGTTTTTGAAGAGGCAGAGGAACTAGAGGCCAAATTGTCAACATTCACTGGATTAAGAAGAAAGCAAAGGAGTTCCAGGAAAACATCTACTTCTGCATCACTGACGACACTAAAACCTTTGGCTGTGTGAATCATGCCAAAATGTGGCAGGTCTTCAAAGAGATGGGAATTCTAGATCATTTTATTAGTCTCCTAAGGAACCTGTGTGCAGGCCTAGAAGCAACAAATAGAACTGAACGTGGAACAACAGATTGTTTTAAGATTAGAAAAGGAGTTTGGACAAGGTGTTATATTGTCATCTTATTTATTCAACTTATATGTACAATCCATCATACAAAATGACAGACTGGATGAATCAAAAGTCCGAATAAATGTTGCCAGAAGAATTATCAACATCTCAGATATGTAGATGACATCACTCTGATGATATAAAATTAAGAGGAATTAAGAAGCTTCTTGATAAAGGTGAAAGAGAAGAGTATAAAAGTTGACTTGTAACATAAAAAAAAAAAACACCTAAGATTTTTTTCAACTGATCCCATCATTTCCTGGCAAATAGAGGAAGAAGAAATGGAAGGAGCATCAGTTTTATATTCTTGGGCTCAAAGATCACTAGAGATTGGGGCAGCTAGGTGGCGCAGTAAATAGAGCACTGGCCCAGGAGTCAGGAGGACCTGAGTTCAAATGTGGCCTCAGACGTTTAACAAAAAACCAGCCATGTGACCTTGGGCAACTCACTTAACCCCAATTGCCCTACCTTCCCCCCTCCCAAAAGGAAAAAAAAAGATCACTACAGATGGTGACTGCAGTCATGAAATTAAAAAATATTTGCTCCTTGGAAGGAAAGCTATGGCAACTCTAAATGGTATACTAGAAAGCAGAGACCTCACCTTGGATTTTTCCGATAACAATGTATGGCTGTGAAAATTGGACTATATAAGGAAAACTGAGTGCCACAGAATCAACACTTTCAAATTGTGGTGTTAGAAAAGATTTTTGAGAGTTCTGTGGACAGCAAGAAGATCAAATCAATCAATACTTAGAAAAATTTATTCAGACTCTTCACTGGAAGGTCAAATACCAAAGAGAAAGCTTAAATATGTTGTCCACATAATGAGAAGATGAGACTCATTGGGAAAAGACCCTGATGTTGGGAAAAATTGAATGCAAAAGGAGAAGGGGATGGCAGAGGATGAGATGAATCAATAGTGTCACAGAAACAATGAACATGAATTTGGACAGAGCTCAGGAGATAGTGGAGGACAGAAGGAGCTGGCATGCTATGGTGCATGATGTCACAGAGTCAGACATGACTGAACAAGTGAACAACAACAACTATGTGTGCTAAGGGATATATTTTAAAAAGGCAAACATTTAGTGCTTCCCCTCAAGGAGTTTAAATTCTAATGGGAAAGACAACCTAGAAACAACCAGACAGAGACACACACACACACACACACACACATACACACACACACACAGACACATATATATATATATATATATATATATATATATACATATATATATACAGAGTAAAGAGAAGGCCCTCTGAGAAGGAAAGGAGTTAGCATCTAGGGAGACTAGAAATCAATCCTAAAATATATGTCACACGCTGTAAGTGTTATGGGCAATTAGGAATAATAACATAGCTGACATTTCTATAGATTTACAAAATGCTTATTATCTTAATTTTCATAATACCAAATTTACTCTCCTTGAGCCACTGTGGCAAAGTATATAGAGGCCAGAAGACCAGCATAAACCTGGCCAAATCATCAAGTTCCTCTGTGTCTCAGCAACTTCCAGGATTTTTCTACCAAGTCATAGTCATCTGCTTTTAGTGGAGGAATTTCTTTATATGGAGAAAGTCACAGATCCTTTCTGATGCCAAATATGTATGTTCATATGTTGTCCCCCACCTCTCCCAGGAGAGTGTAAGTTCCTTGATAGATGGGATTGTTTTGTTTCATTTGAGGTAGTGGATCCAGAGGCCCTAAGTTCAAATATTTCCTTTAAAGTTTCTTTTGACCTTTGGCAAGTAACTTCCCTGGGCTTCATCTCTCTGATGTATAAAATAATATTGGACTAGATGGCCTCTAAAGGCCCTGCAAGTTCTATGTCTATGATCACACCATCTGATTCCCTATTGCCTGAGATGCAACACAGTGTAGTGGACGTGGAGCTGCCTTCAAAGTCAGAAAAACCTGGGTTCAGGTCTTACTTCAGATTCACACTGACTTGAGACCTTGGAGAGACTGATAAACTACTTCTCGGTGTCTCTTTGGAACTCTAAAATCATGAGTTGCAGATCCACGTTGTAGATCTGCATCGGTAAAGGGAGTTTTCTAGCTAAAAGTTCTCTACACCAATGAAACCATGGGTCAGAATTTTAAAAAATCCTGTTACTTAGCTGATAGCATTCCTTTATACATGTTTGTTGAATTGAGGCAAACTACATCTCGTTTGATACTCACCAAAATCCTGTAAAGAAACTAGTACAAAGTCTTCTTATCCCTGTTTCATAGAGGAAAAAATAAAAGGCTCCAGAAGGTGAATGGCACATACTTATGATGCCTATGGAGGAGTTCAGGCAGAAATCTTTACATTTCTTTGTATCCTTAGTCCTGCACTTAGCTGTGTCTGCTACGTTCTAAGTCTGGTTGACTGAGTGCTTGAATTTGACCCCAAATTCAGTGCCCTTGCACGCTGGGGCCAAGCAATTTACTGCAGGCTTGGTACAATATCCTACAATAATGGTAAGCTGCCTTTCCCTCTCCCCTTGGGGGCTGAGGAGAGAACCAAGTCTTCCTACAGTCATGGAGCATTATTGTACAAGAGGGAAGCTGTGGAGTTACTATGGTGCAAGTGCGGAGATGCTTAGATAAGCTTTCCACTCCTAGCTCCTTTGTTTCAGATTCTCAGTTCATTAGCATTCTCTGAATGTCCATCCGTGGGCCAGATTCTTGCCTAAGACAAGAGGAACACTTCCAAATGCTGGCCACAAGAGGGAGCTTTGGTGCCAGGTGTTGATTGCTCATAACTAAGAACTTCATTCTTTCCTCAGCCTCACAAGAAGGCTGGAATCTACTTTTCCAAAAGTTTTCAGTGACTCTGTGCTGGACTTCATGAGGGTTTCTGAGTTGAGAATGAACAGTCACTGTATTCATCACACTAGAACCCCAAATTCTTTTTTGCGTTGAAAAGACAGATATTGTTCAACCAGGAAAAGTGCTGTTACCATTTTTTCATTAGCTAAGTCACATGTGTTGAAACAGTGTGGTAAGTCCATGCTTATTATAAGCATGAAACTTGAAATGTATTAAATGGGAGTATAGGCATCTTCCTCAGGGCTTTCCTTTCAACATGGGTTAAGACACCATGGGACCTATCAGGGCTGGCCTTTATTGTCAAATTGGAGAAGTCTGTGTTCAGGATCCTGCCTCCCTTGGGTGCCCCCAAATTCAAAGGCCCCCAGGAGCCTCGTGCTGTCCAGGACTGCTCACTGTACTTCAATTATCTGGCCTAATCTCTCTCCCCAATAAAAACTGATTCTTCCTTTCTCAGTGAAGCCACAGGTCTTGAATTCAAACTTTGGTTCAACGACTAAAACTATGTGACCTTGGGCGAATCTCTAGGCCAGTTTCCAAATCTTCAAAATGAAGGAGTTGGGTTAGATTTTGGTGATCTCTAAAGACCCTTCCAGTTCTAAATCTTAGGATTCTATGATTAGATAGGTACTTTCAGAGGCCCTCTCTTAACTTTTCAAAAATGACAACACAAAGGGTTATCTGATAAACTAACCAGCAGCTGAGGTGTGGATGACTGATAATAGCGTAATGTGTTTATCCTTCAGGGATATTTACATTTTACCCAGGGGCCTGGTAGAGACAAAGTGATTTTCTAATTGTTGGGTGTGGGGGTTTTTTGTTGTTGTTTTTCCCTCTCCTAGCACTATCAAGTGAAAGTTTTGGGGTGTAGAGAGAATACTCCTTGGACCTGAATCCTAGAGGTGACATAGTGCAGAGAGCTGGACCTGGAGTGAGGAAACTAGTGATCCCTTAGTCATTTGGGCAAGTCTGTTTTCCTGTTTTCCTCAGTTTCCTCATCTGTAAAATGTAGATAATAATGCACTACCTCCCAGGGTTTTTGTGAAGATCAAATGAGATATTTATGAAAAAAGTTTAGTATATGGCCTGGCACATTAATAAATGATTGTCTCCTTCCTTATTCAAGTTCTGTCTCTGTCATTTATTAACTAACATGGCCATGGACAAGATACTTCACCTCACTGATCTTCATTTTCTTCATCTGTAAAATGTAGGTAACTGTTTTACATTAACTATATGATAGACCAGGTACAACAAAAGTGAAGTGTCAACTTCAAAATACCCTGCTATCCTGGGCCCAGTCTCACCACGGAATAGAAAGTTGATTCTGCCTCCAGGTGAGTGGCCTGAGAACAGCCGTTTTCAGTGACAATACTGACAAGAAAAGTTTGCTTGTACTGAGTGAATTCTTGCAATTGCTTTAATAACATTTTCTCCTCCCTACCTTTGTTCACACTGTACTCTATCTGCAGAATATCCTTCCTCTCCTTCTTTATGCCATGAATTGCTGCCATTAACCTTTTAATGCCTAACTCAAAAGCTGCCTTTTCTAGGAAGTCTAACATGATCTTTTAGGGAGGCAGTGGCTTAACTGGATGTTCTTCCCCTTGACCTCACAAAGCACTTTGTTTTTAATGTTCTAATGTACTCCCATGTATTATTTTATATTACAAGGAGTTGGGCATGTCCATGTACACAGGAAAAAACAAGTGGATGAAGTTCTATTGCTCAGATTTCAACATGCATTTGAAGGGAGCTTGTGCAACACTAAATATATCTAGGTCAAACAGTTCAGATGGACAATAAAACTCAGCCCAAGGTTGAACATGAGGGGAATATAGAAGCTCTTTTCCAGATCCTATGTGTCCCATGATTTTTTTTATTCTAAGTTTTTAATACCAAAAATTTACTGTGTTTTGTTCTAGCAACAAGACATGAAAGAGTATTGCCTCTGAAACATGAAATATAAGAATTACAAAGCATAATGGAGAGGCATATGATGGTTATGACCAGTGTATAACCAACGAGGAACTTTGAAGAAGAAGAGTAAAGAATGTCATCAAGGAATTATATTATAGAAAGAGACTATGGAGGAAGCCAAGATGGCAGAGTAAACACAGGGACTCCCCTGAGGTTTCTCAGATTGCCCTCCGAAATTAAAATAATGCCTCAAAACAAAGCCTGGAGTGGCAGAACCCACAAAAGGACATGATGAAAAAAAATTTCTAACCCAAGAAACTTAGAAGGTCTGCAATAAGTTCTGTCTTATTGGAGTGAGACTAGAGCAGAGTCTCACATACACCATGCCCTGTAAGCAAGTAACAGGCATTGGGGCAACTGAATCAGTAGCAACAGCTTCAGGAACTCTCATCCCACAGATAGTCAAGGGGTAGAACAACTGATCAGAAGGAGATTACAGGGGACCTTTTGCTGGCACTGGGGTCAGGACTCTGTCCCTATTCAGTTCCCACTTTCTGTCTCAGGGTAGAAGAAGCATTAACAGCAGCAGGGACTCTGTTCACAGTTCCAGGGCAGAAAAGTATGTGATCACTTACAAAGAAGGGCACAGGCCAGGACAGCACAGACCTCCTCTCTCCTTAGATCATGCTACCTTGAAAGAACAGAAAGCTTACAGACCACCCATAACTATACCTGAAAACAGCAGTACACAAAAATCTGAAACTTGGGACAGTTTAGGAGTTGAAATGTTTCATCTTTCCATGTAGGAAGATAAACAATTAAATAACCTTGTTGAATCCCTTATAATTCCCAGAAGCCCCAGAAGCAGAGTCCAATTTTAACACAAAGTTAAAATAGAAATAGGCAGGAAAAATGAGCAAACAGCAGAAAAGAACCTGACTATAGAAAGTTACTATGGTGACAAGGAAGATCAAAACACAAACTCAGAAGAAGACAACAATGTCAAAACTGTTACATTCAAGGACTCAGAAAAAAATGTGAATTGGTCTCAGGCCAAAAAAAGAATTCCTGGAACAGCTTAAAAAGAATTTTAAAACTCAAATTAGAGAGATAAATGAAAAATTAGGAAAAGAAATGAGAGTAATATAAGAGAATCATGGAGAAAGAGTCAACAGTTTGGTAAAGGAAACACAAAAAATGTAAAAAGATATGCAAAAATTCACAGAAAAAAAAACTTCTTAAAAAATAGAAATGACCAATTGGAAAATGAGTCACAAAATCTTCCTGAAGAAATAACTGCTTAAAAATCAGGCTTGGGCACATGGAAGCTAATGACTCCATGGGACATTAAGAAACAATAAAACAAAATCAAAAGAAGGAAAAAAATAGAAAAAAATGTTAAATATCTCATTGTAAAATCAACTGACCTGAAATAAAGATTGAGGAGAAATAATCTGAGAATTATTGGACTACCTAAAGCCATCAAAAAAAAAAAATAAAAGAACCTAGACATTATGTTTTTAAAAATTATCAAGGAAAACTGATCTGATATCATAGAACCAGAGAATAAAATAGAAATTGAAAAAATCCACTGATCACCTCCTAAAAGAGATCTCAAAATGAAAACTACCGGGAATATTATAGACAAATTCCAGAGCCCCTGGGTCAAGGAGAAAATATTGCAAACAGTCAGAAAGAAACTATTCAGATATTGTGGAGCCATAGTCAGAATAATTCAAGATTTTGCAACTTCCACATCAAGGAATCAAAGGGCTTGGAATATGATATTCCAAATGGCAAAGGAGCTAGGATTGCAGTTAAGAATCACCTACCTGGCAAAACTGAGTATAATCCTTCAGGTTGAAAAAATGGATATTTGATGAAACAGGGGATTTACAAGTATTCCTGACAAAAAACTGGAGCTGAATAGAAAAATTTAACTTTCAAATACAAGACTCAAAAGAAGCACAAAAGGTTAAGCAGGAAAGATAAATTATAAGGGATTCAACAAGGTTATTTAATTGTTTATCTTCCTACATGGAAAGATGAAACATTTCAACTCCTAAAAACTTTGTCATTATTGGGGCAATTAGAAGTATACATAGAGGGCATGGGTATGAGTTAACTCTGATGGGATGATATCTAAAAAAAAATTAAATTAAATTAAATTAGAGAGTCAGAAAGAAGGATGCATTGGGAGAAGGGAGACATAGAATGGGATAAATTATTTCACATAAAAGAGGTACAAATGAGTTTTTACAGTGAAGAGGAAGATGTGGGGCCAGGGGAGGTGGCAGGCAATGCTTGAACCTTACTCTCATTGGAATTGGCTGAAAGAGGGAATAACATACACACACAATTGGGTATAAAAATCCCTCTTACCCTACAAGAATGTAGGAAAGTCCAGGGATAAAAAAAAGGGGAGGAGAGCAGATAATAGAAGAGAGGGGGTAGATTGGAGGAGGCAGTTGTCAGAAACAATACAATTTTAAAGTGTGAAAGGGTAAAAGGAGAGAGAAGAACAAATGGGAGGGTGGGTAGGGTAGAGGTAAATACATAGTAATAAAAACTGCGGGGGGGGGGGAATTACAACAAGTTTATCTGATGAAGAACTAATTTATCAAATATATAGAGAACTGAAAGGAGAAATTTGTAAGAATATGTCATTCTCCAATTGATAAATGGTCAAGAATATGAACAGATGGTTTTCAAAATCACTATTGATCTGTTGTTCAGTAATTTCAGTTGTGTCTGACTCTTCATGATCCCATTTGGGGTTTTCTTGGCAATGATACTGAAACGGTTTGTCATTTCCTTCTCCAATTCATTTTTTACAGATGAGGAAACTGAGGCAAGCAGGGCTAAGTGACTTGCTCAGGATCATATAGCTAGTAAGTGTCTGAGGACAGATTTGAACTCAGTAAGATGAATCTTTCTGACTTCAGACACAGCACTCTTTTTACTGTGCCTACTACTTGCCCACTGATTAGAGAAATATAAATTAAAACAACTCTGAGATACTACCTCACACCTGTCAGATTGGCTAATGTTACAGAAAGGTAAAATGACAAATGTTGGAGGGGATGCGGGAAAATTGGATCACTAATGCATTGTTGATGGAGTTGTGAATTTGTCCAACCATTCTGGAGAGCAATTTGGAACTATGTGCAAAGGACTACAAAACTGTGCATTCCCTTTGAATCAACAATACCACTACTAGGTCTGTAGCACAAAGAGATTTAAAAAAAAAAAGAGGAAAAGGCCCATTTTTTTTTTTACAAAAACGTTTGTAGTAGTTCTTTTTATTGTGGCACGAATTGGAAATTGATAGGATATCCATCAGTTGAGGAATGGTTAAACAAGTTGTGGTATATGATTGTGATGGAATACCATTGTGCTACAAGAAATGACAAGCAGGATGCTTTCAGAAAAACCTGGAAAGACTTACATGAACTAATGCAAAGTGAAGGGAGCAGAACCAGAACCAGGAGACTAGAGTACACTGTAGTAGCAACATTGTACAATGATGAACTGTGAATGATTTAGCTCTTCTCAGCAATACAATGATCCAAGACAACTCTGAAGGACTTATGATGAAAAATGCTGTCCAACTCCAGAGAAGAAACTGATAAAGTATAAATGCAGATCAAAGCATACTTATTTTTTTACTTTATTTTCCTTGGGTTTTTTTTGGGGGGGGTGGGAAGTGGGGAGGTCTGTGCTTTCTTTCATAACATGACTAATATGGCAATGTTTCAAATGACTACATATGAATAACCTATATCAAATTTCCTGCCTTCTCAAGTAGGGGGAAGGAAGAGAGGGAGGTAAAGAATTTGGAACCCAATTTTTAAAAAAATATTAAAAACTGTTTTTATATGTAATTGGAAAAAAAATTTTTTTTCAAAGAAAGAGAATATGGGTTGATCATATGGCAAGGCCTGCCAAAGTGTTCCACTGGTATCCCATTGGGAGGAATCAAGAAAGACCTGCAGTTCATTGGATCATTACTCTGTTGTGCTCTGCGTAGTTGAAGGGAACACAAATCAAGGAGTTCAGTGATCCAATTTGAGAATGTCATAGGAGTTTGATCTGCAAGAGACTTTGAAGGTCACCTAGTTTAATTCTCTAGTTTTTTGTTTGTTTTGTTTTGTCTTGTTCTTTTTAAAGATGAAGAAACTCAGATACAAAAAGGGGAAATGACCTGCTAGAATTTATATAAACCACAGTGTCAGAATTAGAACTCAAACCCTCCACCTCCAAAGCCAGTGCTTTTTAACCCATTCAACTCAGAGTATCTGTGTCATCCAGAAGCAGAATCACATCATAAATCAAAGATAACATTCCGTCAGGAAAGCCTGGTTTCAAGTCTGATACATACTGGCCATATGACCCCATTGTATCTATACTCTCAGTGCCCCCAGGCTACTCCTTAAGACAATAAATAAAGGACTAGGAGCCAATCTGAATTGGTGGAAGGTGCTTCCTCCCCATGAGCACCCTACATTGATGGAATCATATTCCGGATCAAAAATACACATAACCATCCATGTTTCCCTCTACTAAAGAGGCAGCTTGCTATAGCAGATACAGCTCTTGACTATGGGCCAGGAAGACTAGGGATCAAATCTTACCCTCTGACACTTACTAGCTATGTGAAGCTAGAGAAGTCAATAAACTTTTCTCAAGCTTGACCAACTACCTGGGACTACCCTATTAAGTCATAGGCAGGCCATCATCTGCTTTAGTGGAAGGAGTTCACCCCCCACCCGAGAATTTCCCAGACTGAAGAAATCACTGATCCATCCTATATCACCCTTCTAGACTCTGTGAGGTAGTAAACCAATTCCTACCAAAAATCTGGAAACTCAATCAACAAGCAGGGTAGTGCATTGCACACAGTAGCCATTTAAATGCTTGCTAATTGAAAAGAAATGCTCCTCCTGGAAGAAACCCTGTGAGTTAAGTCTCTAACCTGAGAGGATGCTATTAAGTTGGATTAGGTAACCATAGTATCCCTGAAGGGAAAGAATTTCAGAGGTTATCTAGTCCACCCTGCAATCTGATGAACGAGTACCCTTTCCACCATCCCAATAAGAGGTTATCCAGAATCTTTTTTTTTCTGATCAACTTTTGTTTATTTTTAGTTTACATCATTGATTTCCACAATATTTTGAGTTACAAATTTTCTCCCCATCTTTCCCCTACCCACAATCCCAAAACAGTGATCCTACTGTATACCCCCTCTCCCATTCTGTTCTCTCCTATATCCTCCCCCATCACCCCCCTGACTTTCTGGTAGAACAAGATGGATCTCCTTATCCCAGCACCTGTATATCTTATTTCCCAGTTGCATGTAAATAATAATAATAATAAATATATATACATATATATTTTAACATTGGATTTTATTAACATTTGATTTTAGATTTTAATTTATTTACCTAATTTTAGGTATTTGAGGTGGTTATGAGGTAGTCACAGAATTCTCCTGCTTCTATGCTGCCATCTTAGGAGCAACCCTACGCTGGATGTCTGGCTGTGGGCTGCACTGGTTATCCAGAATCTTAATGAATAACTCCAGGGATAGGGAGCTCACTACTTCACAAAGCCCTCCATTCCATGGGAAATCTGTTTCTTTGTAAGAGGCAAGCTCACTACTTTGGGTGTGTCCTCCCAATCAAACAATTCTAATCACTCACTAGCAGCTTTCCTCAAAAAGCTAAAATTTAAAATGCCCTTGGGTTGAACTGGCTGGAATCATCAATGAATAAACTTCAAAGAAAGTTCTTTGACAACAGAAAAACTATATTTAATTCACCAGTAAGCTAAGGATTCCTTATATCTACCTTTGAATCATGGAGTACAACAGTATCCAAATTAAAACTGAAGATCAACCAGAGGGCAATGGAAAATCATAAGGTGGTGTGGATGGCTGCAGCACCTAAGAAATAAGTAAGAAAAACAAAAGCAAAGGAGACCATCAAAGAAATATATACATCAAGGAGAAGATGAACTGAGCACATGGCAAGAGTAAGGGATTACCAAGGGTTAGCCTGTGAGCTTCCCTGGGTTTACTACACTGACAAGAAAGAAGGAGAACCACCAGTATTTGGGAAGGGCATAGAGGAAGGGGCTCTTATCACAAGCGTAAGATCATAGGGTCAGACTTAAAGCTAAAAAATGATCTTCTAAGTTATCTATTAGGGCAATTAGGTGGCACAGTCTATAGAACACAGGGCCTGGAGTCAGAAAGACTCATTGTCCTGAGTTCAAATCTGGTCTCAGACACTAATTGTGTGACCCTGAGCAAGTCACTGAATCCCAATAGCCTCAAAAAAAAAAAGTGCTAAATGTGATGAAGTCAGAAAACAGATTAGTCCTAGATATATGGATGCAGGAGTTATCTACATAAGGATCATAGTTTACTCCATGGAAGTGTTAAGATCACCAAGAAAGAATATAAAGTGAGAAAGGGCAAGGACAGAGCCTTGGACTGTACTTACAGTAAGGGAAAATGAATATATGGAAAATGGTCCAGGAAAAGAAACTAAAAAGGAGCTGTAGGACAGGCAAGAGGAGAACCAGAAGAAAATAAGGTCCCAAAAACGCCAAAAGGGGAGAAGAATGTCCAGGAGAAGGAGGCAGTAAACAATGTCAAATGCTGCAAGAGTAAAAAAGATTAGGACTTACAAAAGGCCATCAGATTTGGCATTTAAGAGATCATGGGTGACATTGGAGAGAGCAATTTCAGTTGCATGATGAGACTAGAAATCCACTAAGCTACAGAAGGCTGAGAAGAGAGTGAAAGAAGAGGTACTGAACAAAAAACAGCTTTCTCAAGGATTTTAGCTTAAAAGGGGAGGAGATGATTCTTAGAATTCTTTCCATCTCCAAATCGATGATCCTTTGGTCTTCTACCAAAAAAACTTGAGAATCTGTCATCAATACACAATCTTTGCATCAACATCACTAAGTGAATCTCAGTCTTAGATATTAACAGTACGTGTGACCTTAGGGAAGTCATTTATTTTGACCTGATGTTAAAATGAAGAAGCAGAATTTTCCAGGTATAAAATTATAGTTTACTTATTTTTCTCTGTAGAAATGTTGAACCAAATTTTTGTAACTCAACAAATTTGAGTCTTCTTTTTTTTAAGGAGATATAATAACTAGAGGTGATGGTAGGATTAATGAGGGTTTTTTGTTTGCTTTGTTTTTTGGGGCTAGGAGGTACTTAGGTATGTTTGAAGGCAAAAGAGAAAAACCAATAGAGAAAGATGCAGAATTAGCAGGAGGTGAAAGTGGGAACCACCTCTTGGAAGATAAGAGGAGATGTGATGCCATGTACATATGGAGGAGGAAGGACCCATCTTCATTAAGGATTGGAATAATTTAGAAGATCTTAGGTAATGATGTCAAGGGATATAAAGTGAGGACAGGAAGAAGAGGGAAATGAAGGCAAATGACCTCAATTTGTTTAGACATATCATGAGTCATAACATTCAGCTGAGAGAGTGCTAGAGGAAATTTGAAAAGAAGAAAAAAAGGTTGAAACAGCTACCCTGGAAGACAAAGAAAGAACTGATTTCCAAACAAAGAGCGATACAAGATCTAGAAAGACAAGCCTGAAGATTTGCGGCGTTAGAAAAGTTAACTCCTCCCCTCTCCATAGAAAAAGGAGCTCTCACCTTGCATTTTTCCCTCTTGAAAAGCTAAGCAATTTCTGTTTTGTTTGTTTATTTATTTACTTTTACTCTCCATTATCTGAAATAGCCATTAATAATGATCCTGCTTTGGATTTTGCATGGAGAATGGGGGGGGGGGGGCGGAGTAGAGAGATTTCCTCTTGCAGAGATAAGGAAAGGGAGAGAGACAGAGAGACAGAGAGACAGAGAGACAGAGAGACAGAGAGACAGAGAAAGATAGAGAGAGAGTTATTGACTTATTTGCTATTGGTTTTCTTTCCATAATCCTTGTAGAAATAATTCTTAGATTCAATGCCTTTTCTATATACATAGGAGCCATAAAGCAGAATCTTGAAGGATAAAACCTAGGAGGCTTTTACCTCCAGGTCAGCGGTCAAGGATTTAGCAAGGAGCCTGGTATGTAATAGTAAGCTTTAGTAAATGTGTGTTGACTGGCTAATGTCTGTGTACCTGTGGAGTTAGGGCTTCTTGTTTCTCCTATTGCAAAACTGGTAACCCTACCATTGCAAACTGTAGCAACGCTTTCAGGGCTCTAAGACTTTCAGTGTCTAAAGCCATCAGTTCTTGGGGTCACAATGACCTGTCTCACCCACAAGCTCACCTTAATGATTGTTTGTGTGTGTATATAGAAACAGATTGTGTATGTGTGTGTGTGTGTGTGTGTGTGTGTGTGTGTAAACACTGGTATGGGAAAACTACACTGATAGCAGATTGAATACTGGTCTTTGTAACTTACAGTTTTAGAGAGTGAGTCATCTGTAGCAAAGAGGGATAAAAATCATAATTAATAGTAGTAATGATGATTATGTTTCTATGTCATTTTAAGGTTTACAAAGCACTGTGCTCTATTATTTATCCCATTATTACAGATAAAGAAACTGAGATTGACAGGGATTAATTGACTTGCCCGGGGTCATGGGTATGTCAGAGGAAGGCCTTGAATACCAGTCTCCCTAACTCAAAGACCAACCGTGATTATGCCAGGCTGCCTCTCTCCAGATAAATGCTGGCTTCTGTGTGTACAGCCTGTACTAACTGTTGCTCAGAGAGGGACAGGTCTCTTCTGGAACTGACCACTATTGCCCCATCTTGATAATATCTCACATTTGTGTTATGCTAAGTTTATAAAACTTTCACATTCCTTTGATCTACTTATCAACTCTGTGAGTGAGACAAGGAATGTATTTATCCTTGTCACAGGAGGGCAATTGAAGCCACAAAATTTAAGTTACTTGTCCATGGGGTCCAAATGCTGAACTTCTGTGATCAGATAGCATAGCTGGGAATCAAACCCAAGTCTCCTAGCCTTGTCCATGCTCTCGCTAGACTTAGAAAGTTCTGACGTGCTTTGTAAGGATATGTTTAGTTCCAAATAAGAATGTCAAGTAAGCAATGGACTTCACAATGTTCTGCAATGACCATGTCAGGATATGTTTGAAGTCACTGGAGTAGGATTTTAGCCCTAGAATAGGCTTCATAAAGCAGAGAGTCCAATCTCTATAAAAGAGGAAGGGGAGGGAAAATGAACACCCATTTATTTGTTTATTTATTGGGGGAGGGGGGAGAAGGCAGGGCAGTTGGGATTAAGTGACTTGCCCAAGGTCACACAGCTAGTGAGTGTTAAGTGTCTGAGGCCAGATTTGAACTCAGGTCCTCCTGACTCCAGGGCTGTTGCTCTGTTCACTGCATCACCTAGCCACCCCAAGGAGCACACATTTAAATACCTACTATGTAACAGGCACTTCACTAAAATTCCTTACAAATAGTATTTCATTTCAATACAGATGAGGAAATAAAGACCCAGAAAAGTTAGGCCGAATGTCCCACATGATTTAATATTCTGTCCATGTGAACAAAACGAAGAAAGGAATAGAAATGATTACATAAATCATCCAAGCCACAATTCAGTGACATTCATTGTTTATTAATTAATTCAACAAACTTTGCCTAAAGCCTACTCCACTGCCCTTCTCACTCACTTCTCGACCCTTTGCAGTCTGACTTCTGACCTCACCACTCCATTGAAACTGCTCTCCCCCAAATTATCCATGATCTTGTAATTACTAGTTCTCCGCCTTTTCATCAGTGCTCAACCTTACAGAGGTGTTTGTGGTATTCGATATTGTTGACCAACCGTTTCCTTCTGGATAGTCTCTCTTCTCTATGTTTTCCTGACACGACTGTCTCCTAGTTTTCCTTCTACCCAGTTCTTCTATCTCCTTTGCCAATGATCATCCATACCATGCATTCAAACTAAAGTTGTAGCCTCAAGGCTCTGGCCTGGACCTCATTCTCTTCTCTCTCCATACTCTCTCACTTGGTGATCTCAATAGTTTTGTTTTTTTTTTTAATTATCTCTATGAAGATGCTCCCGGATACGTAGAACTGGCTTCAGTCTCTCTCCTGACCTTCCAGCCTCACATCACCAACTGCCCACTGGACAGTTCAAAATACAACACTTCCAAAATGGAATTCATTATCTTTTCCCCAAAACCCACCACTCTTCTCAACTTCCTAATTTTCCTCAAAGGCATCACCATCCTTCTAGTCTCTCAGATTTAAGATCTTAGCATTATCCTTGACTCTTCGCTCTTCTTTACCCCACATAATCAATCGTCAAATCTTATTGTTTATTCCTTCATAACATTTCTCATTCCTTTCTCACTACCAATTTTAGGCCCTCATCATCTCTTCCAAGGGCCTCTACTGCAATGATCTCCCAATTGGTTTCCTTGCCTCAAGTCTTTCCCCATTCCCTGTCTTCCGCACAGCTGCTAAAATGATTTTGTAAAAGTGGGGATCTGACCATTTTCTCATTTTGACTTTTAAAGTCCTTCACAACCCGACCCCATTCTATCTTTCTAGGGTCATTGTTCAGTACATCATTCTTCTCTCTGAACTCTCCAATCCAGTCAAATTGACCATCTCTCTTTTCCTCTTAACTAGCATTCCTTCTCCTGTCCCCATGACCTTGCACTGGCTTTCTTCCATGCCTAGAATATACTTCCTCCTTACTTTCAACTCTTAGAATCCCTCACTCTCTGCAAGCCTTGGTATAAGCACCACTTTCTAAATGAAGCTTTTCCTGAACTTTCCTCCCCTGAGAATGCTCTCCCTTCCTTAACTACCTTCTATTTACTTTGCATATTTCCTGAATATAATTATATATGTACATGGTGTCTCCCCTGCCCTCCTCCCAAAAGAATGTTAGCTCCTTGAAATAAGGGACTATTTCTTTCATTTGGGGGTTTGTATCTTTAAGGTCCTATTAATATGCCTGGCACAGAATGGGCACTTAATGAGTGCTTATTGCTTGACTAATGAGTGCTGAGAACTGCAGAAAATGATTATCATATATAGGATAATAAAAATAATTATTTGATGTAATATAATAGAAGTTAGAAGACCTAAGCTTTGGTTCCACCTCCAGCTGTGACCTCAGACAAGTAGATCATTTCCCCTTGTGCTGTTTGAATCTCTTCACCTGAAAAAGGAGTATAATAGTACTTGCATTACAACCTCCCCCCACCATTTATTATAAACCAGGGAAGAACTTTAACTGGCTATAGAATTGGAAGTTATTATTAAACCTGTAACTAGGAATTTTTGTATATGGGGCAAGTACAACAAACTGCCTCAAGCGATCAGCCTTACCTTTAGTTGAGGAAGTGGGGAGGATGGAGAGGAGGAGAGACAGAGGCATGGCAGGAGGGAAGAGAGCCATTTCATCATGATAAGGAGATATAGACCCTGGATGACTAGTTTTGGGCCACTACTAATGAGGCTGTTACATGAGAATGAGGAATCAGGGGAGGATACAAGAAAAGAGATCACTCTCATCCTATATCTCATCGTTTCCTGTTTTAACTAATTATCCTAACTAGTTAAGTGCTAAACTTGATTATTTCTATCATGCCAGTAGACTGCAAGTGCTGACAAAGCCCTCTAAATTTAAGGGCACCTTCTAAATTCTCTGCCCTAGGGCAAAGCCCAATTCACCCTGTAGTAGTTACAGTATGAGCTGCTATTAATAGAAGAATTCAAAGGTTTCTCTAAGCTCTAAAGTTTTAAGATTCTAAAAGGCACCATCCCTGTCCTGAAGCAGATTATAATCTAGTTATTTATATTTCAGCAAAGCAATTTGAGGGCCTTAATTGATTGAACAAATCCCTTTAGTCTTTGACTTCATCTTACAAACAGCTAATCTTTCCTAGGCATGCCAGCAGGGCTCAGTGGAAAGATCCATAGGCTAAGAGGCAGGAGAGAGGGCTCAGCTATATGCCCTTGGTCAAATCCCTTCCCCTTTCTGGACCTCAGTGTCCTCCTGTGTAAAATGAGAGAGTACCACGAGAAGACCTCCAAGCTCCAGTCTAACTTTTGATGATCTATGAATCTCTAAAAAATCATTTCTTTTCAGCCGTTCAAAAGAAATGTACCTGTAGGCTGGGATGTTAAGAACCAAATCCCAACCCTGAGTAAAATAGTTTACAGCCAAGTCATAAACACCAAACAATAGTAGATCATAAATAATGGAAATCAGGCCCTTTGCATCCCTGCTGTTTCTAGGTAAGTGCTGTATAAACTCCCTGTTTAGTGGAAAATGAAGCCCCTACCTCCAGCCCCATTGCCCCCTTCTCTGGGTGAGGGAACAAGGGGCTGGGGGTTGGAATGAAATCCTTAAGTCTGCCTAAAGCACACAGAGCTGGGCCCACTCAAGAGACTTGGACTTTCAGCTATTTTCTTTCTTGTTTTATTATTAAATTTTATTTTTAATTTATGGAATCAATTAAGCCATAACATAGTACAATAAAAAAGATGTTTGCAATGAAACTGCAAATCTTCGACGTATAACTTGATATTTCTTTCAAATATACAACAAAATTATCATGTCGATTTTTTTTCTTCCTTCCCCTCCTCCCCCCCCCCCCACCTGCCAGAGATGGCTGTCATTAGATGCAAATAGGTACATGTAGTTATATGTAAAATTATTCTATGCAAACTTCTATTTATCAGTTCTTTCTCCGGATGCAGATCGTGACTTTCTTCATATGTCCTTCATAGCTAATTTGGGTATTTATAATAGTCAAGATGACATATTCACTCCAAGTTGTTTTAAAGTAATATGGCTGTCACTGTATGGAATGTTCTCTTGGTTCTGCTCGTTTCACTCTTCATTATTTTGTGCAAATCCTTCCATGTTTTTCTAAGATCATCAAGGTCATCATTTCTTATAGCACAATAGTATCCCATCATTATCACATATGACAACTTGTGCAGCTATTCCCCATTTGACAGGCATCCTCACAATTTCTAGTTCTTTGCCACCACAAAAAGAGCTGATTGTAATAGCAAGCGCCCTGGCACACCCAGAATGACCTGCTAGCACAGGTCCTTTGATCTGTTTTGCTAAAGGAAAGACAACTTTTAAAGATGTCAACAATCTTACTTTAATTTAGATAAGTAGAAAATACAAGCAGAGAAATTAGCAGAGATCCAACAGACAAGGCTCCTACTGTCTGAACAAAGTAATACAACCACCTAAATATACCACTGGACGGGGAGAGCAGAAACCTCAGAGTAGTTGGGGGGCTCTTAACAAATGGCTACTCAGAGTCCCATCCAGGGAATCAAAAGGTCCTTCTCATAAGCAAACCCTCAAAGTAAAATACTAACCTCCCAGTACACATAATTTTCAACCAATAAGCTCAGAGCCAAGAAGGCACCACAATCCTGGTGACTCAGTGCCTAATTAGCTTAGTTCAAAAGGTGTGAAAGCCTTCCTACAAGAAGCCTCCCCCTAAGTAAGCTCCTCCTTAGGCAAGTTCCTCCCCAGTGGACTCTGTGACTCAGGATATATCACAGCTGTGACTGAAATACCTGTGTACCTTTAGACCTGGGAACATAGCTCCTATTCCAAGGGAACAGGACCACACATGTCGTCATATAGACCTATTAATAGATGGGGAAGATGTTCATATCCCATTAACATTACATTGCTATAAATATTTTATAATATATAGGTTCTTTTCCCTTTTCCCTAGTCATCTTTGGAAATAACCCTAGTAGAGGCATTTATGGGTCAAAAGGTATAGGCAGTTTAATAATTTGGGCATAATTCCAAATTACTCTCCAAAATGATTGGATCAGTTCACAGTTCCACCAACAATGAATTAGTGTCCCAATTTTTACACATCCCCTCCAATATTTGTCACTTTCCTCTTCTATAATTTTAGCCAATCTGGTAGGTGTAAACTTATGTCTTAAGGTGTTTTAATTTGTATTGCTTTAATCAATAATGATTTAAAGAATTGCTTCATATGATTATAAATTGTTTTGATTTCTTCATCAGAAAATTGCCTATTCATATCCTTTGACCATTTGTCAATTGGGGAAAGACTCATTTTCTTATAAATCTGACAGTTATTTTCAATAAGTCAGTCTCTACATCTGCTTCTTGATACCTCAGTTAATCACCTCAAAGACTTTGACATGGGAGCTCCAAAGTATCCTCATTACATAGATTAGAAGACTAGGGTTCTGTCTGTGCTTTTATGTGGAATGATAATCTTATAGGACGTATAACTTAAAGTGAACTGATATAACATCTAATCTAATTCCCTCATTTTTCAGAGCAGAAAACTGAGGTTGAGAAAAATTAAAGCCAAGGTCACAGAAATACAAAATGTCAGGTCCTCAGATTCCAAATCCACTGCTCTTTACACTAATCCACATTGCCTTTCTCAAGGTAACAGTTTCCTTTGAGCCAGTCACTCCAACTGGACAATCTAGGGGCCTGGAAAAATTTGACCCACTTTAATTTATTTCAACAAACATTAATTCAACACCTATTACGTATAGGTTATTATGATAAGTACTGGTAATGAAAATCTAATCTTTATTTCAGAATTTCCCTCCTGATAAAAAGATCCTGGGCATAACTTCAGAATCTCTCACTTATCTAGTATATTGCTACCACCTAGAAATGGACATTTCTGGAATTTTCCTCAAGTGTAATTCTCTTTACAAGCACTCAGGCTAAAAGAGAAAACTTGTAAAAATTTGTACCAAAAAATATTTATAGCAGGTCTTTTTGTGGTGGCAAAGAAGTGGGAGTTAAGGGTATGTCTATCAATTGGAGAATAGTTAAACAAATTGTGGGTGTGATTGTAATGAAATATTATTATGCTAGGAGAAATGACAAGCAGGATAATTTCAAAAAAATATGGAAAAACTTACATGAATTGATGCAGAGCGAAGTGAACAGAACCAAAGAACATTGTACACAGTAACAGCAATATTGTTCAATGAAGAACTGTGAGTGACTTAGTTCTTCTCAGAAATAAAATAGTCAAAGACAATTCCAAAGGACTCCTGATCAAAAATGCTATCTGCCTTCAGAGAAAGAACTGATAGAATCTAAATGCATATTGAAGCATAGTATTTTTCACTTTCTTAGCTTCTTTTTTTCTGGTTTGAGTTTTCTTTCACAAAATGACTAATATGGAGATATGTTTTACATGATTGAACACGTATAGCTTACATCAAATTGTTTACTGTCTCAAGGAAGGAAAAAGGAAAAGAGGGAAAGATAGAATTTTGAAATCACAAATTTTTAAAAAATGAATATTAAAAATTGTTTTTACATGTAATTGGGGGGGAAATAAAATATTATTTAAAAAGACAAGCACTCAAGCTCACAAAGCTTTAAAAAAAATGAGTAGTTTTATACAGTAAAGTACTTTGATGGAGAATCAAGAGACCTCATCCTCTCTCCTTCCACTTCTCCAGCAGGTTACTCTTCTTCAAGAGCCTGTACATTCATCATGAGTTATATCACTGCCTATTACAGGGTCCCAACAAGAGGAAAAACCTCATCTAGATCCATAGAGATTCAAGATATCCTCTCCTGAATTTTGATAGCATGCCTTCCCTCCCAAGAACATGGACCATCCTTGTTTTTTTTGGTACCAACCTGCATGAATCTCCAGCAAAGAAGGAGGGTTGATTTCTCCATGTTAGTGCTTTGTTAGTTATTTTGTTCTTTGGACAGAAACCCCTCTCTACTCTTTCACTAGTAGCAATTGTCTGATTAATGCTCATTATTTGTTCTCTGAGCTGCATTGGTCCTCTACCAGAAGCATTCTTATCCAAACATGGGTTACGATAGATGACTATTAAAGTAATTTCTAATTATGAGATCCTATGATTCAAATATTCCATGCCACAGCTAAACTAGACTATTCTCTGCCCTGCTGCCCTATTCAGTCTTAATAACTTTGTGAATACCACCCTCCATTCTTGGAACAGATTAATTCTTCATGGCATCCCCCTACTTTTCCAATCCCTTCCTGTTGAAGTTGCATCTTTCAAGGTCTAACTTTGGTACTTCCTCCATGATGCCTTCTCTAAGCTATATACTTGTCTTCTTCTGGAAACTTCTATCTAACTGAGCACATTACAGTTATCCCCTTCCACATCTCAGGGCTTTGGGGCACAGTATCCCCAGGATCTAGAAAATCCATGTAAAAATTTTTGGCCTTCCCTTTGTACCAGAGAAGAAGCCTGAATTATTATGGTATTAAAATATAAAATATGTTGATATTATACAATACTAGACATATCTTCTATGTATTTCTGAGTTTTCTCAGAAATTTCTAAACTTTTTCGATGTCATTTCCTTTGCACATCATCTGCAGCTGCTGCAAAACTCCCATTAAATTTCTTATACCAAACTACCATATATCAAAACTGCCATGAAAAAAGTTTTGACATAGAAGGGATAACGGTATTTCCTAAAGCACCTCATTTCACTTGTTGAAAGTTCTAAAAGTTAGGAAAATGTTTTCCTTAAATTGGATGTAAATCTGCCATTAAATAATTTCTACCTATGATCCCTGGTTCCAACCCTCCACCCCCTAGGGTCAAACAGAGTTAAGATAATTCCATGTCCCTTCAGAGTCTTCTCTTTTCCTGATTAAACACCCAAGGTTCCTTCATTTGATCTTTGTACGGCATAGATCAGCAGTCAGCAAACTACAGTTTATGGGTCGAATCTGACCCACCACCTGTTTTTGTATGGTTCATGACTAAAAATATATTGTATGTTAATAAATCAGATGATGGGTCAGATTTGACCTTTGATCCATTTTCACTAACCCCTGGCATAAACTGAAACCTTCCCTTTACCTTAAGAACAATCTGTAGCTTGTCAATGTCCTTAAATTACAAGACTCAGAATTGAACAACACACTACAGCTTTCATCTGAATAAACCAGGGTATATAGTATGGTTATTATCTCCCATGATTTGGACACCGTGCCTCTTAATATAACCTCAGATAACAATAGCTTTTTTTAGCCTTCACATTGCACTGTTGTTCTATATTGAGCTTGCAGTTCACTAAAATTCCTAGGCCTTTTTCACACAAACTCCTGTCTAGCTCTCCCAACTTGTAACTGCTACCTTAATCTTTAAAAATCCACATGGAGGACTTTATGTTGGCATTACATTTCAAGTTTTTTGGATTTTGCCCATAATTCTAGCCTGCTAAGTTTTGGTTTTTGCTTTTTGGGAGGGTTGGGGGGGACAGGGAATCCCAACTGTCATCGTACATGTTAGTTATCTCTCCAAGCTTTGTATCATGTACAAATTTGACAAAAATGTCTTTTTTACTTTTATCCAAGTAATTGATAAACATGTTAAAAGCACAGGGACACTTCATTAGATACCTCACTCCAAGTTAACATGAAGTCATCAATAACAGTTTATGTCCAGTCATTCAATCTGATCTGAATCCATATAACCTAATTATCTTCTAATTCACACCTTTCTATCTTATCCCCATGGATAATGTGATAAACTCTGTTTAATGCTGTCTAGAAATCAACTATCTGCAGCACTTCTCTATCAATAGATAGATAAATAAATACACATACACATACATAAAGATATAGACACTGATATAGATACAGATACAAAGAGGTATTGATTATAGATATAAGTAAAGCTGCTCTCCAGGCTATCCATCTAATCTTGGACTAGACAACACTACTCTCCATCCACTTGATTAGTCCTATGTGATTAATTAGACCAAATGCTTGAGTGATTATGGATCTTATTTATGAGACTCTATGATACTTTAGGGCTTGAAGAAATTACAATATCATTCACAAACAGGAGCAGGTCTGAAAGACTCTACCATCTACAAAACATCTCTTTTCCATTTAACTTTGATCTGGGCATCCTACATGAAAAATAAAATAAAATAAAATATCTTAGGCAGTCATAGATCTCTCTGTTTTGTGCCTCTCTTGGTATTAATAATTTGAGATTCGTAAAATAAGTTTATGTCTGTTTTTGCAACTTTGAAGGAATCTTCTCTGGTTTTGACATATGATTGAGTGTCTGCTTGTTAAAGAGTCTTTAAGATGGTATGTTGGTCTACCAGATCAAATGCTTTTTAAATGATCAAGAAACAATGAATTCAATGAGATCTTATATTCCTATATCTTTCAGTAAATTATGTGTCCATAAAGAAATGTGTCATTCTTTAAAACCTAGCTCTTTCTTTTTGTATCTTCATCAGGGATGCTCTTATTACACATGTATTTGTGTAAAGTTTTCTCATAAAAAATTTTATAGACATGGGAAAGATGGTCATATGGATTAGTAGGTATGATATTTTATTGCTTGCTTTTAAGGTAGTAATTATATCTATATTTTCCTCCAAGCACTTGGCATTATCCTCTTTTTCAAATATCTTGAGAATTGATTTCTCAATTTAATCAAAATTATGTCTTATCTACCATGGACCTCTATTTCAGCTACTCCTTTCATCTTTGCTTCCTTTAATGTTACTCTATTTCTCCATACAACACACCAGTTAAGGATCTTATGTCGTTTTTCTTTAAGGTCAAATATGGTGGCTCCTTTGTCACTAAGAGAAAAAACAAATAGTTTATTCTAGGAATTTTGATAGGCTTTTTCCCCCCCTCTCATCTATTTCCTTAGTTTTAGATTTATCCTTAAAACTCAGAATTCTAGAAAATGAATATTAAAAATTATTTTACATGTAATTGGAGGGAAATAAAATATTAAATGATTGGAGAAAAAATTTCCTCTACCAATGTAACTAGGCACCTGTTCTAAAACATACAGTCTTGGAAAGTTACCTGGGACATGGAGAATTTAAGTTACTTGCCCATGGTCACACAGCCAATCTGTGTCAGAACCATGACCTGAATCTAAGGGTTGACTCCAAAGCCAACTCTGTCATTGTGCTCCCTCTCCATCAGCCTAACAAAAATCCATTCTGCAACATTTCTAATAAGTAGTCATCTAGCGTTTTCTTTAAGACCTCTATTGAGGGAGAATTCTTCTTTCTAAAGAGTCGCAAACTTCTTTTGAATAATGGGAGAATATAAGTCACCAAGAGACGTAGAAGAAGAAAAGGGAAAAAAAAAAGACTGCTATGTCTCTGAAGCCAAGGGAAGATAAAGTATCTAATGTATTGGTAATGGAATTTGGAGATGCCCCTGTATTGGCTTGGTTTTTGGGTCGAGTGTTAAAACCCAGAGCTTGTGAATCCGTCTTGTGGGATGGACTTGTTGACATAAAGAGAGAGGGCTGAACTGGGAGGAGCTGTGAATTGGGAGAGAGGCCCAAGCCTAGAGAAGGCCAGAAGGACTTTGGGAGAGCAGAATCCAGTATCGTGGAGCCTGAGTTGCTGAGAAAAAGACTGCTGAGAGCCTGTTGGAACTGCCCAGGACTTTTGAGAACTGCCACCTGGAACTGCCATGGCTGTGATGCCGGTATTTTGTCTATCTGTTTTGATGCTGTTTTGCCAGATTCACTGGATGGTAAAGGACAGTGCTGCTATTGTAGAGGTGCTGGAACCTGGCAGTTGGTTCAGAAGCCCTGAAGGAGGATTTTCTTGTGATATCTGCACAGAAATCCTGGAAGAGGGCCTTGCTGATGTTTTCAGGGGTTCTAGGACTGTTCTACAGGTAGAGAGTGACTTGATGAGGACAATGGCTATGGCTTTGTTGAGCCTTGTCTCCCCAGGAACTGGGATTGCTGAAGGCTTGCCTTGCATGAAGATGAGAGAAGGACCTTTCCTTGGGTATTCAATGCTGAGTTTAACTTTGTTGTAACTTAAGGGTGGATGGCCTTTTGTGTTCTCCTGCCCCTTTTGAGATTCAAGGGTGGGAAGCCTTTGAGTTTTCTTTGTGCTCTGTGATTGACCAAATGAATGTACTTTGTTTATGGTTGGAGACTAATCTCCATTTGAGAAGAGACTTTTGACTGACTAAATGAATGTACTGTCTAGGGGT
>CM053581.1:288248683-288349098 GCA_028627135.1 Pseudochirops cupreus
TCAAACTTTTTGGTCTCAGGACCCACCCCACATCCCTTACAGTCTTAAAAATTGTTGAGAATGCTAAAAGGTTTTTGTTTATGCGGGTTATATAAGTCAATATTTACCATATGAGAAATTAAAACTGATAAATTTTAAAACTAAATTCATTTAATATAACAATAAAGGCATCCATTACATATTTTTAATTATCCTAAAATTATTTCAAGATAATATGACTTAATAAGGTTTTTTACCAAGTCTTCTATAAACTTGCATTTCCTTCCATTGTTTTATACTTTTCATAATCTTCCACCATTCTCTTCAATAATATTTTACAAATAAGTTTATATTCTGAATTGGTATTGTTCCCAACTGCTAAATCTCTCTTATCAAGATGATCAAGTACTTACTGGCTGAGACAGTTTCTAGGCTTCCTTGATCCTCTCATTGTGGCAATTGATTTACACCAATTCACATTAAACTTTGGTAGAAAATGATGAAGTTTCATTTTAATATCTGTTCTTTTGCCCATTTACCATTTTACAGTGTAAACACCTTATTCAAATAGTTCAGACTTGAGTCATTTTAATTGCCTGTTATATTTTTTCATTTTTATTCTTTCTTTTAATTTAGTATTACAATTGATCTTTGCTTGAAGAAGTTGGTGGTTTGACTGACTACCCTCAGATACTTGTCCTTTGAGTTGTAGTAGTACCGATGGGGATTTGTTAGTCATTCTAGATGTTTTTATCTGAGGTCTCTCCTTTTCCCTCTAGATGAAGGGGTTATGTCTAACTAAATTGCCCCAAACATACTGCCTAAAGTTACACAGGTGTATATGTCAGGGTCAGAATTTGAACTGTTTCCTAATTAAAAGCCTAGGGCTCTTTCTTCTATGGTATAGTGATTGTATTCCTGATGATACTATTAAAAATTTTCATGCTAAAGTGTAAATAATTGATGACTGAATGTTTAATAACTGACTCTTTAAGAGTGAAAAAAGTACACTTGACACAGTTTAAAGTTTAATTCACATTATTAACATTTACTCCATCACTATCTCAATTCTAGACAATCAACAAACCAAATAAGTCAAACCTGATGTGTGGCATTTATAGATTTCTAAGGAATAAACACTCACTGAAAATTTAACAATTGGCTCTCCAGAGTTGTGGCCCTGCTCTTCAAAGAAATCTACTCCAAGGAAGTCATTCCATTTTCAAAGAGGAGCTTATTAATTAAAATTAATCTCTAATTCAATAGTTGGGTATTGTTAGTTTGTTTGAACTGGTAAAAGGGGTATTGCCTGCTCCAGAAAGACTCTGTACTTGCTCTGCTTCTATCAATATGCCAGAGGAATTAGAATAAATAATCTGGTATCGTCTTTACTGAAAGGTCACCTTCTACTAACCCAATAAGTAAATTTGGAAATGAAAAAGTGAATATAATTTCCAAAAGATTTCAACTTATCACCAAAGAATAATTTATTCCAACCAATCTGTCAGTCCTGTCAGATCTACCACATTGATATATGCTCAACACCAGCTTAGACTCAAGAGGTGGCAGAAGGTACAGTATTCATCCTTCAGTGACCTTCACTAGTTCAGAAATCACAATGACTCATAGGTTCAGATCTTAAAGGGGTCTTAGGTACCATTTAGTCCAATCTCTTTAATTTACAAATGAAGAAAATGAGACTCAAGTAAATGATCCATTGTATCACATTTAGAAAAAGGCAGAATCAAGATTGGAACTCAGGTCTCCTAATTTCAGATTCATTGTTCTTTCTTCTGAATCATTCTGAGTCAAATGAGTTGAGCACCAATAGAGTCAAAGGGACAAGCCCCTCGGCCTCAGATCTTCTTCTTCTTCCTCTTCCTCTTCCTCTTCTTCTTCTTCTTCTTCTCTTTGCTTTTTGGAGAGGGGAAAGAGGGCAGGGCAATTGGGGTTAAGTCACTTGCCCAAGGTCACATGGCTAGTAAGTGTTAAGTGTCTGAGGGTGGATTTGAACTCAGGTCCTCCTGGCTCTAGGGCCAGTGTTCTATTCACTGTGCCACCTAACCTCCATGACCTCAGATCTTATAGGACATCAAAACTATTAAGGACTTCCAGAGAGATGTATTACAATATGGCAGACCTCAATAAATCTAGGCTCTGTATCATGTCTCTTTTATTGGTCCTTAATATCAATAACAGGCAGTTACCTGTTACAGTGCTGGGCCTGGAGTCAGGAAGGTTCATCTTCTTGAGTTCAAATCTGGCCCCAGACATTGATTCACTCTGCAACCTTGGGCAATTCACTTAACTATGTTTACCTCAGTTTTCTCATCTGTCAAATGAGTTAGAGAAGAAAATGATAAATGACTCTAACATCTTTGCCAAGAAAACCCCAAATGAGGTCATGAAGAATCTGACATAATTGAAAACAACTGAACAGCACCAGAAAATCATTATTGATATTCACCAGGAAGTATCATGACATAGTGCAGTGGTTATCAAAGTGTTGTCCAGGGACCCATGAGTATCCCAAAGACAATTTCAGGGAGTCTATGAAGACAAAATTATCTTTATAATATCACTAAGTGTCTCTTAATTTCTAATATAGTAAATATTGATTGGTATAACCTGCATAAACCAAAGTTCTTTGGGGAGGTCCTTAATAGTTTTAAAAGTTTAAAGGGGTCCTGAGACAAAAAAAAAAAAAGAGAATTGTTGGGGTAGTAGAAATAGCACTGAATATAGATTTAGAAAGATCTGGGTATGAATATTGCTTCTGTTCCTTATTAGCTGTGTGACAATTAGCAAGTCAAGTAATGTCTCTAAGCCTCAGTTTCCTCAATTGCAAATTTTAATAATTCAGAAAAAAAATAATTTTTTGGACTTAGTCTTTCTTGTGGTGGGTTATCTTTGTCCTCCTTGGTACCTCTTTCTTTTCTTTGAATCTTCTAGTAGCCTTCCTAGCTAAAAAATTCTACTTTCTATGCAAACTTAATGAATCAGCACTCCCCTACCATTGACATCAGAAGTGGGGAAACCAATCAGATATATCTGGTATTTCTGTCCCACTTTATACTCATGATGTTTCTTTGGCTGTATGTCTTCTTCATTCTACAATCTCATAATACTATACAAGCTGGGCAACCCAGGAATGAATTATATAGGAAGAGAGGAAATATTTTTCCAAGAATCATTGTACCTTTTGTGACCATGCACAAACTACTTTCTCTCTCTGGGCTTTATTTTCCTCATTTATAAAATAAATATGTTAATAAATGTTTAATAACCAGCTCTGGGGGGAGAGGGGGTGGTGATATATGCATGACACATTTTTAAATTAAAGTTATTATATTAACATTTTCTCCATCACTTTAAAAAATTTTAGATAGTTAACAAAACAATAAATGAAGCCCTGATTTTCAGCATTTCTGATTCCCAATTTGTAAATGCTCATATTTAAAATTTAAAAATCAGCTCTTAGAGCTAGTGAAAACTGGGTCCAGCACACTCCTCATGGGCTAAATGCTCTCTAAGGTCCTCTCCAGCTCTGATCTCCTAGAATAATTCAAAACTGGATCAGATACATTATAAATGAGAGTGCCAGAGACAGGCAAGCAGAGGCTGTATTTTTAATAAGGACGGTACCTATTTCTGGAACGTTTTAAGGATAAGTGATACAGAATGTACTAATATTATTAACTCTATCCTACTGATTTAGAAAACTAAGGCTCTTAAAGGCTTATAGAGGCCCAGTTTGTAAGTATGGAGCTAGGAGGATAACAATTAGAGCTTTCCAATGGACTAACTTGGAAGATAAGGAGCTTTGCCTTGTTCAAGCTTCATAGAATCATAGATTTGGAATTAGGAAAGATCTCCAAGGCCATCTTGTCCAACATTCACCTCCCCCTGCCATTCTTCAGACACAACTTGAACCCAGGTCTACTTGACTACAAGATCAACTCTCTATCCACTATATTTTCCATTGTCTCTCATTACTGCCATACTTGATGCCAATGACTATAATCAAATGCAATGTGAAATGACTATCAACAACCAATCATTTGGCAGGCATAATCTTCTCAGCCTTGATCATCGATATGTAGCCTGCGTCCACAAGGGCATAGGGCCTAAAACTATCCATCAAATATTCCCCAATATTCCTAAAAGTCTTTTGACTCCAGGTTGGGGCAGGGGAAGCTGTTTCAAGTTACAGATGTTAAGAGTCAGCAAGTGACTCTCAAGTTGAGAGAAAGGATGGGCTGCAGCAGCAACTTATCTACCATAAACTTCTGTGGTTTATATTCACCTTATTGTCCTGACACTTAGCAGGACCATAAGAGGACTTGGTTCTTTGGTAAGTGACTTCTCCTTGGGGTTATAGCTTGAAGGCACCCAACCTAAGACACTGCCAAGCCACCAAATATTAGGAGAAAAAAGAAAAACAGAAACTGAAAATATATAGAATGAAAGGAACACCAGGCATAGCTTTTAGCTAACTACCAATGACCAGGCATGAATCCTTTGGTTTCTGAAATTAGGAGGTCCTTAAGCCAAGAATAAAGCTAATTGTTGACAGTCTTTGTTAAAAGAAGAAGGTACACATACACCTCTCTCATTTCCTTAACCAGACAGAGGAAAAAGTAATGTTTAGAGTACATACATAGCAAGTCTTCACACCAGAAAAATTTGCTACCTCCAAACCAAGTTTTGTGGTTGATGTTCCTACCAACCCTAAAGAAAGTTAAGTGGAGTCATAGTGCACAGAACAACAGGCAAGATTCATCTTCCCAAGTTCAAATTTGGCCTCAGACACCTACTAGCTATGTGACCCTAAGGAAGTCGCTAAATCCTATTTGCTGTGGTTTCTTCATCTGTAAAATCAACGGGAGAAGGAAATGGCAAACCATTCCAAAATCCTTGCCAAGAAAACTCCCAACGAATTCACAAAGAGTTGGACAGAATTGAAAATCAACTTAACAAAAAAAAAAATTAACCCCAAGAAATTGGTCCCAAGCAAAAAAATACAGAAATACTTCTATAGAATTGGGAAATTCCAATCATTTTACCAAGTGCTTATGAAATTCCTCATAAGATGAAAGCAACTCATTGAATCTAGAACTAAAAGTGACCTCAGAGATCATCTAGTCCCATGTCCTCATTTTCTAGATGGAGACACAGAGCTTGGGGGAATCATATCTCATAGGATGGAATATTTAAAGTAAAAAGTGACCTTAGGCATCATCTAGTCTAAGGGTTGACCAACTATGACCTGTGGGACAAGTCTGGCCACTATCCTTTTTCATGTGGCCCATAGTAAGAATGCTTTCTTTTGTGTTTAGCCCATAGCCATGAACTGCCAGCCCATTATCCAGTCCAACTTCTTCATTTTGTGTGTGAGGATACTGAGGTCCAACAGATGAAGTAATTTATTCAGGGTCACACAAGTATTAGATATCAGATATTGTAAAGCCACACACAAGCAGCTTTCCAGAGGATGGATGTGGTGAACAGCTTTCAAGGTTCTGATTACACAGAATAGTGAACACTCTATTTATTCAGAAACAAATCAGAGCAAAACCTTCACTGAAAATCAAGGTACAGCATTCACAATGTTACATCTTCTCACAGAAAATCAAAATACATCATTCACAATGACATAATAACTCAACAATTTATCACTAAAATGGCCATATAGTTTTCACCAAAATGAACACACAGTTATGAACAAATTATAATCATTTAGTCAATCAATCACTTACTAACTCAATCATTCAATCATAAAGTACAAAAAAGGTCAAAGTCCTCCACCTATGGGGCACACTAAGTTACAAATCAGTCACTATTCAGTCATCAGTCACTATTCAATCCTCAGTCACTACTCAGTCATCAGAAACTACTCAGTACCCTCTTAAGGGGTAATGGGAAATACACAGGCAATCCACCCCTTGGTCACAAATAAATCACAATTTCATCACCACTTAGTACCCATGGAGAGGTCTTTTCATCTTGACTCAAGGCAGGCTTTCAGATTCCCTGGATCCCCTTCCATGGTCCCAGCTCCTACCTGTATTCACCAAACTGTCACCTGGGTTCAAAGGCAGACAGCTCCCAGTTCCTTGTCCAGCTCTCTGTGCAGTTCCTGTCCCATGCTGAAGCTCACAGTGTCCAGTCCACTTTAAATCCTTCACAGTCTCTGTTCACAGGTAGTCAAGGCTTAACAAAGCCACATGGGTTCATACAAAGTACTGGCATCACAGTCATGCTTCTTCAGTCTTTTGCAGCTCCAGCTGGCCCTCGCAAATCCTCAGCAGCTCCAGCTGACCCTTAGAAGTCTTCAGTGGCTTCGTTCTCAAAATCAAAATCACTTTCTCCATGCTCAAAATCAAAATCACTTTCTCTTGTTTTCAAAAGCAAAATCACTTTCTCCACAGAAGTTCCAGTCCAGCAGCAGCAGGCCAGCCTTCAGGTGCTCATTCCAAGAGGTTCTGACTTTCCCAGCTGGAGTTTTTCCTTATATACAGTATTGCTCCTCCCTGTTCAGCCCCTTCCTGTCACATCAGCAAGAGGGATTCATACCTTTTGTTTCTTTAACAGAGACTTACTTTGAAACTAGATGCTAAGTACATGTAAGTTTCCAATATAAAGGGATCTTCAAATTTCATTACTATTACAGATATTCCCTATGTATCCATTGCTGAACTAGGCATTGGACAGTGGGGAATGTAAAAACACCTTTTAAAAATTCCTGAATCAAAGGGATGCCCATCAATTGGGGAATGGCTAAACAAGCTGTGGTATATGATTGAAATGGAATGTTATTGTACTGTAAGAAATGAAAAGCAGGATGATTTCAGAAAAACCTGGAAAGACTTACATGAACTGATACATAGTTTAATGAACAGACTAAGGAGAATGTTGTACACAATAACAGCAATATTGTTTGATGAAGAACTATGCACGACTTAGCTATTCTCAGCAATACAGTGATCTAAGACAAGCCCAAAGGACTAATGATGAAGCATACTACCCACTCTAGAGAAAGAGCTGATATTGTTTCAGTACAGACTGAAGCATGGTATTTTTCACTTTCTTTGTTTCACTTTTTTCTTTTATTCGAGTCTTCTTGTAAAAAAAATTATTAATATTGAAATGTTTTACATAATTGCACATGTATAACCTATATCTGATTGTTTACCATCTCAGGGAGTGGGGAAGGGAGGAAGGGAGGGAAGGATAGAATTTGGAACTCAAAACCTGAAATAAAAATCTTTAAAAATTAAAAAAAAATTCCTGCCCCCAAAGTATCTGAGCACAGAGGGTTTTGTTCCAGGGCATAATGCTTGGCATTTTTCTGTGTCTGTCTCTGCGTGTGTTTTAAAAGGTAAAGAATTGATGAACACAAAACACTGTGGAAACTCCAAAATAAACATCATAACCCAAAGCCTGAAGGGCATGTGTGAGTAAGAGGGAAGGGGGAGGAGGGCAGAGGGTAGGTGACGTACATAGCGGTTTGTCTGGAGTGCACAGTTCTACAATGTTGTAGTTACCCTCTAGATTTATTAAAAATGCCAATCTAACAAGCCCTTATGGCCCCCAGCCCGTGGAAAATGGCTTGCTGTGTTTTGAATGGCACGAAGTTCCAGGCTGGGGCTTTAAATCAGATCAAGATGTGTTGGTGGCTCTGATGTGAACAACAGGAGAAATTCAAAGCTCTCTGGAGTTAACCTACAGACCGCCCTGACTGATGCTTATCAATACTACAACAGAAAGTGGAGCCAGGAGAGGTGAATTCCTCACACCCTTGATTTCATTGGTATGTGTTATCTTTTCCCCATTGAGATATAAAATGTAATAGATAAAACCTTGATCCAACAAAGAAACATGGCATTCTAACTGGCTGTGGTCTATGGAGAGACCTGTAGGAACAAAATATGATCCCCTTATTGGTGGTAGCCATTACTGTTTTATCATTCAATTTTGTAGATGAAAAAACTTAAACTCAGTGATGATATTAAGTCACTTGACTAAGGTCAGATAAATCAGGAACATCAGAGACAGAATTTGAACAAGTGCCTTCTGACCTTTCTACTGTGCTATGAAACAGTTTTTGTGACTTTGGAAAGGACTAAAACAGAGTCAGGCACTTACTGGCTGTGTGACCCTGAACTTAACCCTGTTTGCCTCAGTTTCCCCTTTTGTAAAATGAGCTGGAGAAGGAAATAGCAAACCACTCCAGCATCTTTGCCAAGAAAACTCCAAAAGTGGTCACAAAATCAGACACAACTGAAAAGCAACTGAGTGGAGCAGAGTCAAGGAATCCCTCTTTTAAATTAGAAAATTAAAAGTCACTTGAGGGACTGTACATCTGTCTATCCATCCACATTCCACAACAAATATATTAATTCATTTGACAAATAATTATTTGAGCATCCAATCCGTGTAAGTGGTGTTAGGGGAGATACAGAGTTCGGATGAGATAAAGTCCCTGGTTATTCATGGAGCTTTTGGTCTAGTAGGGAGATAGGACACAAAACACACTACTCAAAATACAGATCATTGCCTGCCAAGGGCATTGGGAAGGTGTGCGTGTGCGGTAAGGGAGTCAGTAAACTAGTATTTATCAGCACTTATGTATTAGGCACTACTATACTGAGTACTGGTCACACAGATAAAGGTACATGAAATCCTAGGGGAAAGTTATTTAACAGCGGAAGAATAATGGAAGTTTTTTGGGAGGAGGTGTCACCTTAGCTGGTCTTTAAAAGATGTATTAGAATTTACAGGGGAGAGGCCATTTTAGGTTTGCATTTTCTAGTGGCTAGTGGAAATAATCTACGTAATGTTATATCCCCTAAATAATTGTTTTCCCCACAATGCATTTACACAGAAGTAAAGGAAAAATGGTTGCATCCCTCCACATGCATCCAATTTCCCTGATACTCCAAGGATACCTGGGTGAACTGGTAAGAATGCACCCTTAACCCATAGAAATCACCACTCCTAAGAGCTGCAGAAGATGGTTTCATGAATTGCTGGGGATGAAAAAAATCACCACCTAGTGGCCTTTCTTCTGGTAATGAGAGTCTCTATACTTAAGTTTGGTCCTTAGATGATAGATACATTCTATATTTATTTGAAGCCTTCTAGCATAATAGGACCTGTCAGAGCTTGTGTTCTGCTGACCTGATCTTTTAGTACGCAGTCACAAAAAAAGCATAATAAAGCATGAGAAGGGGACATTTCCTCACTAAATAAACAAATGTGAATAAATGAATAGATAGATGAATAAAAACAGATGGATGGAGATAGATGAATAAATAAAAATGGGTGAATGGATAGTGAGAGATAGGCGAATAAAAATGGATGAACAGATAGATAGATAGACAGACAGAAAAATGGATATGGATAGATGGATAGATAGATGCATAGAAGCATGAATAGGTAGAGCACAGATGCATAGACTTTAAAACCAGAAGATAACCTTAGTGCTTATCTAGCCCAGCACTCTCCTTTCACAAACAGGGGTCCAGAGAAATGAAGTGACTTTGCTTTTATCACCTGTGCATCGAGTGGTAGAGCTGGGCTTTTAATTCAGGTTTCCCCAACTCCAATTCCAGAACTTTTTCCATGCCATGCAGGCTGTGGCCTCTTTTTTTCTCTTAATTATGAAGAAGCACACACAATTTAACAAACTTCCTCTTGTGTTTGCTTGTTACAAATGATGCATGTGATGTTTGGCTCCAGCCCTGTTGGCTTCAGCTTCAATTGGTCCTCCAAAAGGCCATGTTTCATTTGTGATCACAGGCTTGAGTTATGTGTGAAAATGTTGATTCACAACAGGGTTCTTAACATTGGCAAGAGAAGCTTTAAACAGTGGGGTGGTTACACTGAATTTTGTGTGGCTGTCTTATGCAATTCTAGACCTACACTGGAACCCACAATATATTAAAAGAATCAAGTAAAGGCCTCTGGCATGTTAGGTGGACCTTTGATGGCAGATTTACAAAAGACAAGGCCAAGAATCATACAGGATAAGAAGGTGTAAGAGGGGTTGGAATTTGCACTAGTAGAGATTATAATTAAAGGCATTCCAGGCATTGCTCTAGTGGTCAAGAAAAAAAAATTATTCTCCTCACCCAGAAAAATCAGAACTAGGGACTGATTTTCAAGATATCAAAGAGAAAAAAAGTAAAAGAAAGGAAGAGATTCTATATAATATTATTTCCCCAAAAAGGGAAGACAGAAAAGAAACCAGACTCTCAGAATTTCAGTGTGAGGAAAGAACTCAGGAGCCATTGAATTCAATACATACCGAAAAAGATTATCTAATATAATGTTACAAGTGGTCATCCAGCCTTAACTTCAAAACCTCCAAAGAGGAGGAACCTATCACCCCTTGAAGTTGCCCATGACACTTTTGAATAACTCTACTTTTGGAGAAGTTTCTTTTCCTGATAGCAATCCTAAAATGGCCTTTCTCTAACTTCTGTGCATTGCTCCTGCCTCTGCTCTCTGGATTCATACAGAACAAGCCCGATATTTCCTCCATATGACAGCCCTTCAAATATTTGAAGTCAGTTAGCGTGCCCCACACTAGTCTTTCTCTTCTCTAGCCTAAACATCCTTAGTTCTCACAGCAGATACTCATATGACATGGGCTTACATCTTTCATCATCCTGGTTACCCTTCTCTGGACGCTCTCCAGTTTATCAAAATCCTTGATCCTATGACACCTTAAACTTCACAAAATAAATCAGACGATGTCTGACATGGATAAAATATGGGGAAAATTATCAATAATTACTGATCCATGTGCCTGCTTTCTCTTTTTTGTTTGCTTTTAATTGAATTTTTTTTCAACTAATAGACATGTATTTTCTCTCCCTTCTGCCCTCCTCATTTAAAATGAATAAAGAAGGGAAAAAAAAAATTTATAATCAGGGAAAACACATTCCCACATTGTCCTTGTCCCAAAATATATGTCTCATTCTGCACTCTGAGTTCATGGCCTCTCTGCCAGGAGATAGGTTACATGATGCTTCAGCATGGTCCCCTGGAATCTTGGCTAGTTATTGCATTCATCAGCCTTATGCCTTTCAAATTTGCTTATCTTTGTAACGTTGTTATTGTAGAAATTGTTCTTTTGCTTCTGCTCACTTCATTCTGTCTCAGTTTTCACAAGTCTTCCTGTCATACGCCTCCTTTTTCATCCCTCTAAAATCTTTCTGAGGCTGGTCTATATACATAGAAAGATAATGTTGGTGCAAACATGATTTGGGAGCAGGTAGACTTCCCACATACACAAGCAGATGTAAAAGGTTCAAGTTTCATTGTTTGTTGATAATCAAAAAAAAGCACTGATAAAATATAGTTTTAAAGGTTCTCCTCCAATAAAGTACCTCCTACACATATGTTTAGATTACAAAAAATTCCTTAAGTTTACTCAACTGTAAGTATATAATCACTACTATCAAAATCCTGTCCTAATTTTTGTGGTTTAGCTAAACATAAGAAGAGGATACACATAAATCTGAGCTCCAGGATTATACCATCAAAGGATCTGGGCCTGAAAAGGACCTCTGAGATATAACGGGCAACTGGCCATGGGAAACCAGGACTCAGAGCCTCTGACCAGACAACACGGAGAAGTTTGGTAAATCTATATCTAGAAAATGATGATGTGTAACAGAAGGGACTTGCTCTCCTCTTCAGGGCAAGCTGAAGGTATCTATGACAATTTCTGATTGTTGAGCCAGAACTGAGTATAATAGGAAAGGGACTAATGAGCCAATTTAATAAAATAAAAATCAATAAAATTACAGTCTTTCTTTCCTGGAGGTGAGAGAAGGTGATGACTATTATAAGTCTCCATACGGAGAAAGAGAAAGTAGCAGTAGTGGCAAGTGGCTTCTTGCTGCCAGCTGCCCATCTCCCCGCCCGGAGACTTAGAACAAGTATCCCCCTTCACATGATAGAGGAGAAAATTGAAGTCTAGAAAGAGGAAGTAACTGTCCTGACTTCACACAGTTACTAAGCAGCGATACTGGGATCTGCACTCTGGTCTCCAGGAAGCCACTGGCAAAATGGATTTAGCTCTCTCTCTCTCTCTTGTTTTTTAATTATTAATTTATTTTTAGCTTTACACATTAACTTCCATAAGTTTTAAATTTTCTTCCCCTCCAGTGTTCCCTTCCACTCCCTTCCAAAGATGGCACGCAATCTGATGTGGCTCTACACATACACTCCTATTAAACACATTTTCACATTAGTCATGTTACATAGAAGAATTATAACAAATGGGAGAGACCATGAGAAAGAAAAAAACAAAACAAAACAAAAACAAAAAAAAATAGTCTGCTTTGCTCTGCATTCCAACTCCATAGTTCTTTCTCTGGATGTGGATGGCATTTACCATCATGAGTCCTTTGGAACTGTTTTAGGTTCTTGCATTGAGCAGAAGGGCTAAATCTATCAACATCAGTTATCACATACTTTATCTGGTTCTGTGAACAATGTTCTCCCAGTTCTGCTCACTTTATTCAGCATCAGTTCATATAAGTCTTTCCAGGATTTTCTGAAGTCTTCCTGTTCACCATTTCTTATAGCACAATAGTATTCCATTACATTCATATATCACAACTTGTTCAGCCATTCCCCAATTGATGGGCATCCTTTCAATTTCCAGTTCTTGGCCACCACAAAAAGAGCTGCTATAAATATTTTTGTGCATGTGGGTCCTTTTCCCATTTTTGTGATCTCTTTGGGATACAGCCCTAGAAGTGGTGTTGCTGGGTCAGAGGGTATGCACATTTTTATAGCCCTTTGGGCATTGTTCCAAATTGCCCTCCAGATTGGCTGGAATAGTCTAACTCTCTTCTATCACATTTTGGAGTTGATCCCTGGGCACAAATTTTATAGAACCAGAGAAAGTATGTAAGTTACCTCAGTGAATTCAACGTGAAGGTAGACTGGGGGAAGGCTGGTGTGTATACACACACAAACACACACATGCTCACAAACACATATATATGCACAGACACATATTTGTGTGGATATATGTATATGTAGTATATATACGTGTATGTGTACATACATCTTGTATATGTAGTATACACATTTGTGTGTATATTATGAACACACATATATGCACATGTATACACATGTGTATATTATAGAGTTAGTCTGTGCAATCACACATGTGTATACATCGTACATGTGTGTCATATACTATAGGTTTATACACATGTGTACATGCACATTTGTATATATGCATATCTGTTACATGTGTGTATGTTGTGCATAAATGTGTGGATGTTATTCATGTGTGTGTTATATGTATGTATATGTGTGTGTTGTGTGTATAATGTAGTTTGGGATTCAGAAATGAAAGAGGTGAAAGAATTGTAGAAATAGCACACATCAGGAGTACTTTTTTCAATTAGAATAAGGATTCTTAATCTTTGTTCTGTAAACTTTATTTTTTTTCTAATATTTTGATGACCATATTTCAATACAATTGGTTTCACTTCCGATTACAGAGGAGAAAGCTAGGCCATGTGCAAGGCCATTTGCCCTGCCCAATGATAATCACTACCTAGCATTTATATAGCACTTTAAAGTATGCAAAATCCTTCCCATCTGTCATCTCATTTGATCCTCAACACTATCCTGCCAAATTGGTGCAGTTATTATAGCACAGCACAGAAGCACAGATTCCAAGCATGAGAGGGCACCTCAGAGGGCCTCTGGCCTGACTCATGCCTACTCTGGAATTCCTCTACAACAGTTCCAATAAGAGATCATCCATTCCACCTTGTGATAGATGAGTGTCAGGAATGGGTGGATATTTTCTAACATATATATTTGGCTGAAATCCTCCTTTAACCTACACATTGGTGCTAGTTTTAGTCTCTAGGGTAAAGTAGAACAAGCGTTACTCTTATTCCACATGACAATCCTAATACTAAAAGACAGCTATCATGTTGCTCCCTTGTCTTCTCTTCTCTAGACTAAACATTCTCAATTCCTCCATCCTTATATAACACATAGCCAGCCCCCTATGGAATTCCAAGTAATGCTGGTAATAAAACTCATATTTCTATTGTACCCACTTACTTCTCAACCCTGTCTGGCTCAATATATAGTCTTACTCCTGACCCCACCATGCTGCTGAAACTGCTCTCTCAGAGGCTTTCAAAGATCTCTTGAGACAGCATCTCTGCCATTGTGTATCCATCCATCTCCCATACCAATAATCATGACTATCCTCAAGACTTTGTCCTAGAATCTTCCCTGCACCTCCTCTAAAGAGCTTTTTTGGTAAACTTGAGTTCTCCTGTGCTCAAGTATCATTCCAATGTAAAAAGTTTCCTAGTTTATCTATCCAGACTGAATCTTTCTCCTGAAAGTTTCCATACCTTTCACATCTCTTAGTACCTGATGGATATTTTCACTAGATATCTCATTGACATCTAATGTGTCCAAAGCAGAACTCTCATTTTCTCCACTATACCTTCCCTCCTCCAACCTTCCATATTTCTAAAGAAAAAACCACCACACTTCAGTGGACCAGATCTATAACCTCAAAAATCAACCACCCATTAGCTCTCTTTTTCACTACCCACATACAATCACCTTCCAAGTCCTCTGGATTATACATACAACATCTCCCACATTATTCTCCTCTCCAGTCAAATGACCATAGTAGGTCTTCTTCACCATTTTCCTGGATTACTGTACTTTTGTTTTCTCCTAATTGGTTTCCCAGCCTCTAGTCTCTCCCCTCCCCAAACCATCCTTCACATAGATAACAAAACAATTTTTCCTGAGGCATATTCTTCCCCTGATCATTAATTTTTACCGACCCTCTATTGCTAAAAGGCAAAAGGAAGGAAAGAAAGAAAGAAGGAATAAAAGAAGAAAGCAAGCATTTATTAAGCTCCTACTAGGCTCCAGGCACCATGCTAAGTGTTTTTTTTTAAATATTATCTCAAATTTTTGCAGCAAATTTCTCTAATAAGGGCTCTATTTCTCAAATAAGTTAGAAACTAAGCCAAATTTATGAAAATAAGGGCTTTTCTCTCATTAATAAATGGTCAATGGATATAAACAGGTTGTTTTCAGAAGAAGAAATAAAAGTTCTCAATAGTCACAGGAAAAAAAACAATTCTCTAAATCACAGCTGATTAGAGAAATGCAAATTAAAACAGCCCTGATATACCACCCCATACCTATCAGATTGGCTAACATGACACAAAATAAAAATGATAAATGCTAGAGGGGATGCCAAAAGTGGGGACACTAATGCACTGTTGGTAGAGTTGTAAACTGATCTATCCATTCTGAAGAGCAATTTGGAACTATGCCCAAAGGGCTATGAAACTGTGCATACCCTTTGACCCAGTAATTTAATTGCTACTAGGTCTATATCCCAAAGAGATCAGAGAGAAAAGAAAAGGACCTACATGTACAAAAGTATTTATGGAGGCATATTGTTTGTGGTGGCAAAGAATTGGAAATCAAGGGAATGTTCATCAATTGGGGATTGACCGAACAAGTTATGGCATATGGTTGTGATGGAATACTATTGTTCTCTAAGAAATGACAAGCAGAATGGTTTCAGAAAAACCTAGGAACACTTATATGAACTGATGCAAAGTGAAGTGAGCAGAACCAGGAGAACAGTGTACATAGTAACAACAATATTGTATGATGATCCACTGTGAATGACTTACGTATTCTCAGCAATACAATGTTCTGAGACAGTTCCAAAGGACTTGTGATGAAAAATGCTATCCACCCATCCAGACTGTCCTCTAAACAATAAGCATTCTCTTATTTATTCATACTTACACAAGGTATTCCCTATGCCTGTAATGCAATCACAACTTATCAAAATTCTTACCTTCTTTCTATCTGAACTGAGCTTTCTAGGCTCAGTTCAAGTAAGATCTCTGTTGTGACACCTCCCCCAACCCTCTGGACCAAGGTATTAATACCTCCCTCAAATTATGTTTTATCTATATACTTACATGTATACATAAAAGTCTAGAGCTAAAGCTGGAAGGTACCTTAGAGGCTACCTTTTTCAACACCCTCATTTTACAGATGAGGAAACCAAGACCTAGAATTATAAAGTGACTTATCTAAGGTCACACAAGTAAGCAGTCAGTAGCAGAGGTAGGATTACATCACAGGTTTTTTGTCTTCAAAATCAGGGATCTTTTCACTGTATTTCTCTGCCTCATATTTGCCCAAAGTCACACAGGTATTTAATGGCAAAAGTAGAATAACATGGATCCTGTGAGTTCAAATTCACTTCTCATTCTCTCATTCAGCTACACCTCACTGCTTCCTATGCGTCAGCCTGTTAGTAGAATGTAAGTTCTTTGAGCATAAGGATGTTTTTCATTGTTCTCTTTGAATCCCCAGCTCCTAAACCAGTGCCTTGCATATAGAAAGTATTTTTAAAATGTTGGTTGTATTGAATTTTGGTATATAAATGCTTTGGGAAGGATTTATATGAACTGATGCCGAGTGAAGTGAGCAGAACCAGAAGAACATTGTACACAGTAATTGCCACATTGTGAGATGACTAACTTTTATAAACTTGGCTCTTCTCAGCAATGCAAGGAACTTGGACAACTCCAGAAGACTCATGAAGGAAAATGCTGTCCACATCCAGAGAAAGAACTATGGACTCTGAATGCAGATGGAAGCATACTATTTGGTCTCTTTTATTTCTTTCATTGTTTTCTTTCTTCTTTCTTGTGGTTCCTCCCATTGGTTCTAATACTTCTTTATAACATGACTAGTATGAAAATACATTTAATATGAATGTATATGTAGAGCCTATATCAATATCTGATGGTACACCATGTTGGTGAGGGGATGAGGGGAGGGAGGAGAAGGAAATTGAAAACCCAAAGGCTTAGGGAAATCAACGTCGAAAATTAAAAATAAATAAATTAAAAATAAAAAAATGCTTTGCCACAAAAACCCTGCAAATTAAGTTGTACAAATTTTATTAGTCCCATTCCTTGTATATAAGAATAAGATTCATTCACACAGGTAAAATGACTTGCCCAAGATCATAAAATTGTTATCATCAATAACCCCATTCTCTTTTGTCCACAATATGGAGGAGTTCTCCCTACCAATCTTATCTTCTTCACTGTAAATAGGCCAATTTAATGATGTATCAGTACTCATACTGATAAATTTTCCCATATTCTCCTAAATCCAAACAGAGCAAACTCCAACATAAGAGTTGTAGTTTTAGACTAGCAAACTGAGAAGGAATGTGAATTAAAAGGAACCTTATAACAGATGATACTAAAGTTGGCAGGAAACCTACAATATAGGACACTGAATATCAGAATTGGAAGGGAAATCAGAATGTAGACTGTATAATGTCAGAGCATGATGGGGCCTTAGAAATTACTATAATCCAACTCTTTCAAAATGAAGAAAATAAACCAAGACTGAGAAGTGGCTTGCCGAAGGCTATATGATTAGTAAATGGTTACATGAGGGAAAAACACGTTTCATGACTCTGAGTGTAGTATTATTTCCATTACTCCATGCTGAGTCCAGAGAAAATGTGGTTTCCCTAAACAGGGATGAAAGTTTATGGGAAATCAGTCACATTATACCATAGTATGTGCTCACCTCCTGTACGAGAGCTTGAGTCAACTGAAAAACATCTTGCCATTTCAAACATTACATGAGGACCAATTAGTCTTCTTCACCTGTGATCGTTCCTAGCAATATTATGACAACTGAAAGTCCAAAGCCCAGTGCTGGATGACTCAGAGAATGAAGACCTGTTAATGACAGTACATCATAGTATTTTGACAAGACCCTGCACTGCCAGCCATGGTGCAACTACTGGGTGTGGTCAAAAGTTCGGTTCTTCACCTAGAAATGACGCAAGAACATCAAATAATATGGAGTGGAGTGGAAAGAACTATGGATTTGAGGTCAGGAAATCTGCTTTGAATTGTCCATTTGTTTCCTACCAGCATGATCTTAGGCCTCAGCTTCCTCATCTGCTCTTGTTTGACCTTTAGATTCCCTTCTAACTCTGGATTATATCAATTCGACTAACAAAGCACTAGTCTAGTTCCAAAGATGATTAGGGAAAAAGGAAATTAATCTAAACATGTTTAAATGTTGAGAGTGGCTCTCTTCATGGTGGCAAGGGGCTGGAAATTGCAGGGAAGCCCATCAATTGGCCAACAAGTTGTGATTGTGATGGAATATTACTTTTTTTTTTGTTTTTGGAGGGGGAAGGCAGGGCAATTGGGGTTAGTGACTTGCCCAAGGTCACAAGGCTAGTAAGTGTTTAGTGTCTGAGGCTTGATTTAAACTCAGGTCCTCCTGACTCCAGGGCCAGTACTCTGTTCGCTGAGCCACCTAGCCACCCCTAGAATACTAATTTTATCTAAGAAGTGATGAGCTCAATGATTTTAGAAAAACATGGAAAAACTTGCATGAAATAATGATGAATAAATGAGCAGAACCAAGAGAACATTGTATATAGCAATATCGCTCTAAGAATGACTTCAAGCAAATAGGTTATTTTGACTATTCTGCATCCAGAGAAAGAATTGATAAATAGAAGTATGTATAGAAAAATTTTACACCTATTTGTGTCTAACAGCAGTCATGTCTGTGGCAAGGGGCAAGAGGGAAGAAGGAAAAAAACAGAAAAAATGCACATGATAATTTTGTTGTCTATTTGAAAGAAATAGCAAGTTGTGCATAGTAGTTTGCAGTTTCACATACAATCATCTTTTTTATTGTACTATGTTATGCAAATGCTTGTTTTATTTCATAAATTAAAAGTAAAATAAATTATAAAAAACACAAAATATTAGAGCTAGAGCTAATCTTAAATGGATGAAAGAATAGATGGATAGATTGATGGGTGGATGGATGGATGGATGGATGGATGCATTGATTGACAAGTGACTAGAAAAAGAGTATACTGAATGCTTACTATGTACAAAGTACTACACTAACTGTTAGGAATATAAACAAAAAGGTAAGACAGTCTGATCTCAATGAGATCATTCTAATGGACTTCTCATGTACCCTTCTCCCCCGTGGCCTTGTCCTCTGATTAGTTCCTTCAAGAACCTTCATTTTATGGAGGAATCCCAAGTTAGTCTTATCTTCATTCCTTTCCAGGATTCGCTCCTGACTCTCTCTGCTTTTTCATCCACGCTGTCATGCCTGTGCATATATCACCCCTCTCTGTCATCTCCTCTTCCTCTCCCTTTCAGTTTTCTTTATATGTTGTCTTCTCCCCTTCCCTCAGAAAGAATATAAGCTTCTCAAGGATAGGGACTATGCTTCCTCCTCTTTGCATTTGTTCACAGCCCTTATCCCAGTGTTTAACCTGTAGCATGTGCTCAATAAATGCTTGACCTGACTTGACATTCTACTGGGGGAGACAACCAAGAAAGGAAACTTACAATATAGGTCAGAGAATATCAGAATTAGGAGGGAAATAAGAACATAGTACACAAGGAAGGTTTCAGCTATAGGTCAGATGGAAAGGTCCCATACTTCTTAGGGTGCAGAAAGCAAAGCACTTGGTAATGCCTCTTTTTTTATCATTAGTTTCTGATGTTGAGCCACTTCACAGTGCCAATGACTCTGGTTATGGGAACTTTCTTTTTTGTGTCTTCATTACTGTGGCTACAACACTTGCAGTAATAGTTACCAGTGTTCATCTCCACAGGAATTACTTCCCAGGTTGACAGCTGAGGGCACTGGGCTGGAAGCACTGCTCTCCCCAGGCTCTTGGGTTACAAATCCTGAGTTGTTCCCTTAGGGTTTGAAGAGGGATGGTGGTCAAAGTGGTGGTAGTGGACGTTTGATTTGCTTGGCACATTCTGCCTCCTGTCTCTGTCTCTGTCTCTCTTCCCCAGGGTTCCTTGCTCTGTTGTCCAGCAACTGGGAATACTGAGAAAAGCCTACTGCAGAAAGCAGAATATGAACTGAGACTAGACAGAAGACATGAATTCTAAGAGGAGGAGATGAGGAGGCTGAGTATTCTATGGATAGAGGACAGTCAGAGCAAAAGCCCAGCATTTGGTACATGGTGTGTTATGTACAAGAAACAGCTAATACATAAAGTGACTGGATCATAGAGTGTGTGACAGGGACGAATGTGTCAAATGACTGGGAAGGTAAGAAGAAACCACGATATGAAGAGTTTTACATACCAGAGGACTCGATATGTGATCCTGGAGACTGGAGATAATAGGGAATTTCTGGAGTTTACTTATGGGGGTGGGTGGAGGGTGACCTGGTCAGACTTAAAAGTTAGAAAAATCCCTCTGGCAGCTATGTTCCGAATGGATTGGAAGAGGGAGTCGGGGACTTTACTTAACCTTTCTGAGAGTTATCTTCCTTGTCTGTAAAATGAGAAGGTCTGGACTGGATCATCTCAATGGTCAATTCCAGATTTTAAATACATACATACATATAACATATATGTGTGTATGTGTATATATATGGATTGTATACATATTTGTATATATTTATATGTAGCCTTAAATACATATATATGTGACTATATATACATATATGTATATAAATAAATAAATATATATATATATATATATATATATATATATGACTCTAGGATTAGAATTAATGATTTCAGAGGGAATAGCCTTTGTTATTGTTGTTGTTGATTCTAATGTCTAATTTTTGCATAATCAATTGCATTGACCACGCAGTTGATTCTATTGGGCTCTAAAATGGACAGGAATGCCGAATATTTGAACTATTCTCCATACTAGTTTTTTCTCATGACCTTTATCTCAAATGGGGGTAACAGAAACAAACCCGTGTGGTTTAGGTTAATCACATTCCCAAGTTTTGATGCCATTTCAAGTTCTGGCAGAGACATCTATTAGAAAGTCAGACTTGGAGCAGACTATTAAACCAAAAATAAATCCCTTATGTAGGTCTCTAAAAATAAACCACCAGAAAAGCCTAGTATGTGGAGGAGATTAAGACTTTTCAGAGGAGGAATAGTAAAAATGTGTCTCTGTATTTAACCTATTTCTCTAACCCAGGATCTATTAGCAGAAATTATTGGGTTCCATGTTGTTTCCATGCCTTGAAGCCTGGTACAGTAACTGAAGCTCTGGATTTAGAGTCATTATGACTTGTTGGAATCTCAGCTTTATTCAAGCATTTCATAGATTTTGAGATGGAAGAGACTACAGACATCATGTGTCCTAGCCTGCTTATTCTACTACTTGTATATTCTTCTTAACCTCAATGTTTTTCCAAGAATGCCAAAAATCATGGAACAGCCTAACAATCCGAGATTCAAATTTGAGGGTCACTCAAAGGGTGAGAAAGGAAAATGGTGAATATTAATGGGCTACATAAAGCACATGAACTATACAAATGGCTCCCAAGAAGCAGCACAAAGCATATCATAGAAATCACAGTATCATGAATTTAAGAGTAGGAATTGACTTTAAGGTCATAGAGTAAAATCTCTCCATTTTACAGTTTAGTAAATGGAACCCAGAGAATTAAAGTGACTTGCCTAAGGTCATGCTGATAGTAAGTAGCAGTGCCAAGGACCTCTTTCTCCAGATCTGGTAGTCATTCCATTGTACCACACTGGCCCCCAATGTATGATTGGAAAAGGAAGCTGACTGGTCAGATAGTAAGAGGGAAGAATTCTGCTCATTTCACTTTGCATCAATTCATATTTCTTCCCATGATTCTCTATATCAGTGGTTCTCAACCTTCCTAATGCCACGACCCTTTAATACAGTTCCTCATGTTATGGTGACCCCCAACCATAAAATTATTTTCGTTGTTACTTCATAGCTGTAATTTTACTACTGTAATGAATTGTAACGTAAATATCTGATAGGCAGGATACATTTTCATTGTTACAAAGTGAACATAACCCACAGGTTGAGAACTGCTGCTCTATATCATCACTGATTCTAAAAGCGTTTGAGGATTGTCTAGTTAAAACGAAAATGGACAAATTCCCCACTATGTCTATTGAGGTTCCTGGGAATAGTTCCATGTGCCAGGGTAAAACAAAAACAACAACAACATAAATAATATACCCTTGGTACTTTCACAAACCCTGCCTCATTTGATCCTGAAAACGAACCTGTGAGACAAAATCCACGTCGCAAATAAGGAAACTGAGACTTAGGAAGACAAACAACTGGTGTAAATTCACATGGCTAATACTTTGCAAAGCCAGGACTGGAACCTTGTTCTTCAGTTTCTTTATCCATAACATTTCCCACTATATCACACAGTCTTCATTTTCAGTGGGAAAATAATTTCTCTTCTTAGATTTGGTCACCCCACTTATGCATAGTCCTGATCAGGCACCCCTAAAAAAAGGGCTGGGGGGGGGTTCACACCCTCATAAGATGGCTAAACTGGAAGGGATGCTAGAGACCATCTGGTCCAACCTCTTGACTTCATGGGCAGCCCTGGAGTCAGTAGCCTCATGGGAGTGATGGTGCCATTTCTTGACATGGTCAGAACACATTATGCTGCCAAAGTCATCTGTCAGTGTGGCCACTTTAAGGCTCCAATGTTCGGTGCCTCTCTAGTACACTTACCAAGCACAATTGTGTGATACTGTTATCTAAGCATACAGTATCGTTCAGTGAGAAGAGAATGGGTCCTGTCAAAACTTTGTATTTCCTCCAACATAAGTGTAGAGCTCTCTTTTCATAGGCAGTAAATTAATAAAATCTCACTGAATTTCATTGAATTTGATTCTAATAATCAGAAAATTAGTTGGCATTTAAATGCCTTCTTTTACATACCTTAACTTGGTTGATTTTCACAACAATCCATTGAGTTATGGACTATAAGCATTATTTTTTCCATTTTAGAGAATAAGGAAAGGGAGACACAGAAAAGTTAACGTACTGACCCAGGGTTACAAAACCAGTGAATGTGAGAAATAAGATTCATACTGAGGTAACTTCTGAATATGAGTCCAGGAATAGTACAAATAGGGGAAAAGAAGGATCTTTCCCTCCCAACCACAGTAATAGTCTTTGTAGGGCCTATCTACATATTCTTTTAATGAGTCAAATATTCAAATGATTATATTTCAAAATCCATGAGCCTGTGGAACTCTGGGAAGACCTTTACCCTCTCAGTACACCAAGGAACTTTAAGACAATATATTGCAGAAAGGTTTCATAGATGTAGCAATAGTTTGTTCATTGGAGAATTCTCTTCAACAATGACAGCACAGATCCAACTTTTAAAAAAAGTCTGTGAACTGGAATGAACTTTATCAGCTTTCCCATATAATTCCTGCCACTCTCTTCTGCTAATTGCATCTTATCTTTGTGTATCTTGGGAGTATTTGAGTCTGGTCAATTCTTTGTTATTCACTATCAGTAGTCTCTAATGATGGTAGCAAGCATTCTTTTTTGGCTATATAGATTACAAAGTATTTTCCTTATAACAATGCTGTAATGGTGTCCGAGGGCAGGTGAAGGAACATGAATTAGCAGACAGAGCATAGGACTTGGAGGAAGAATGATCTTGGTTCAAATTCCACTCTGATCTAGTCCTCTATCAATGTTCTTTTGCTCACCTGCCAATTGCAGGTAATAATAATAGCAGCATCTATATCACAAAGTTGGTATGAGGAATAAATAAGATAATGTATGTTAAGTGCTTTGAAATCCTTAAAGTACTGTATAAATGTTAGCGATGGTTGTTGTTGTCCCTTTTCATACATGAGAAAACTGAGACTCCTAAAGATTAAATGATCCCAAAGCTACCCAGAGTTGGAAGCTATACCTGTGCTTCCTAGTGTCATTCCACATTTTTTGTACTGTTCCCCATGATATTTACAGTCTCCCACTGTTATGTGCCTTTAGAGGTGCTCCATAACAATAATATCAACACCAAAGGAGAAAACGTAGCTACACCTGTCTTGGGAAAATCCAATGTGATACATAAAAATCAAAATTTACAAGATAGATAATTTAGAAGGTAATGAAACTTTCCAAACTAATGTTTTCTTTTATGTAAGACTTTACCATGGGCTCTTCTAAATAGACAATACGTTTTTTAAATGGTTCATTTTAAAAAAAATACATTTGGGAAGGCCAGGTGGCTCAATGAATAGAGCACCGGCCCTGGAGTCAGAAGGACTCGAGTTCAAATGCGGCCTCAGACACTTAACACTTATTAGCTGTATGACCTTGGGCAAGTCACTTAACCCCAATTGCCCTGCCCTCCCCCCTCCAAAACAGTAAAAAAAAAAAAATACAGTAAATATCAGGGACCTATATATGGTATAAAACTCAATACTTCATCTTCAGTGGATCAGTGGTTTTTTGGATAAGGGTACTATCTCCAAAGGTGAGTGCATATTGTGACTCACTCTAGCCTTCATCATTGGGGCAGCACTAAGCTGAGATCCCTTGTAAATCCTAAAGAACATCCATCTGGACTCTTCAGTACTGGAGAATAGGTAAATACCATAAATCATTACGTTCTGGATATCTGCTTATGGGTCTTTGGACATCCTTCGGGGACAAGCACAGCTCTTAAGCCGTCTGTCCGTTATCTCTGGCTCTCTCTGCAAGATGGGTCCAACTCTTTTTCTAGTTGTAATGATATTTCTTCTTTGTTTGTAGCTTCTCATTAATGAGAATGAGAGTGAATATATGACTGGAGAGCTGGCCTTGGACTTACGAAGACCAAGGTTCAAACTCTTCTTCTGATATACATTGGCTGTGTGTTTCTGGGGAAAGTCACTTAACCTCTTAACTCCTCCCACTTTCAGAAAAGATGTTTATCTGCCTTGGTAAAAGGAAGCTCCTCACTAAGAACTTTCTATACCATAAACCCACAGATTAGTTTTCTCCTCTTAAAACAACAACAACTATAGACCCCACTAATGCCCGCCATGTATCTCTCCAACGCCTTTTAGGTCACCTGCAATTTTGATTCAGGGGTTGTGGCCTTCCAAAATTCAAACATATATATATATATATAGCATCAATAGAAGAAAAATGGTGCTTTTAACAAGAAGTGAGGGGTTTTGTTTGTTTATCAGAGAGTTACTTGGAATGATTGATAGCACCATGAAACTTCATGGATGTGATCCATCCTGTTCTCCCCCTCCTCTTTAATGCCAGGGCCACTCCTTATCTGTCAACCGTGTCTATTCATGGTGGCTGTGCCCATGGACTAACTCCATGGACAGCTCATCAAGTATCCAGTTTAAGTAAGTATCGAAGTACTAAGCATGTCAGTCTAATATGATTTTTACTTAGGATTTGGATTTTAACTAAGAAAGGAGTTTGGAGTCGTCACTGAGTTGATCAAGGCTGTTTATTGGTAAGTTGGCAAGGATATTCAACAGGCAGATCGATATATCACCAAAAGTAATTCCAAGCTCCCAGATTCCTAAGAACATTAGAGTACCTTGTGTCATGATGTTGGTTTCCGATGACTGAAAATAGCAGCCATTCATGAAGTGGCAAAATGTTTGGTTTAACCTACCTCAGTAGTGGGTGCTCTAGGCAGTGTTATAATAACTCTCAATAATTATATATATATATATATATATATATGTATAGCGCTGAACAGTGTTGTTTTGGTGGTGGTGGTTCTTCATCTGGGAAGAAGAGCAATGACATCATGAAATAGTGTCTTGACTTGGGCATAAATTGAATTTAAATGAGACAGAATTACACAAAGTCATCAACCTCACTCTCCTCCAGAATACTTGAAGTTCAGTGGCAAGACAATAGCCAAGACAACTGGTATATTGCTCCATCCAAAATCTACTGTCATCAGGGATTATTATTTGTCTCTAATAACAAACCAAGAAACTATATCTATGGCAAGGTGGCATAGGTTCTGGCTGAATGTGCGAGTTTGTTACTATTCTATTAGCTTTGAGTCAACAAAAGTCACCAATTCTGAATCATTCAACCTTTAGCATACAAAGTAACCCAAACCTTAGCAAAGCATCATTGAGAGTTCTGATCATAAGCAAACAATGCTGAACTCTTTAGTGAGGTTTCTCCAGTGAGGGTGTGTTCTTGTAGATAAATTCCAAACAAACCAACCAAAGGATAAAGCATATACAGGGGAAGGTAATTAAGACAACCAACCGCATCTGAACCAGATGTGGAGTACAAATGCAAGAAAGAAACTATTCCAGGATATGGCAAAGAGGGTCCCCATGAGTAAAGGACATGTGAAAACGTGGAACAAAGAGAGTTTGCCAAAAGTATATTTCATTGAAAACAGTGGTGAAAAGCCTCAGAAGGCTGATCAACACAATAAGCAATCAGCACTCCAGAAGACTGCTGATGGAGAGTGCTTCTCTTAGCAGAAAGGTGGGAATGAGACATAAATTTTCAGACATGGCCAATGTGTAGATAAATTTTTCATTCACCATGCCTATTTGTTACAAAGGAAGGCTTCTATTTGGGGAGTGGGAGATAGGATTTGAGGAGTGATTGGTGGGTAGTGACAGTGATGCAAAAAAGAAAACGAAGAGTGTTAATGAAACAAAACAATAAAAATGAGGCAAAGTTCAAAAAGGGACATCAATAGCATTGTAGCTACCGAATTCAATTCGACATTTAGCACTTTAATTCTTGCCAAAAAAAAAAAAGTTCTATGTAATAAAGATTGACAGTTTCATCTTCAAGAGCTCTTTTTCTGTCTTCAGCTTTATACACAGTAAGGCTGAAGTTTGTTGACATTTGTCAAACTCAAAATAATAAAAATGGGGAAAAAAGTTTAAAGTTAACTTCATGGGTCACCAAGGCCTGGAATAGTTAGATACCCTGGTCGGAACAATATGTATTCTTTACTCATTTTTTTTCTATAAGGATTATTAGGCTAATCTCTTTTGAGTGGCTATGAATTTTATTGAGAGAGACCTTTAGTAGTCTAGGGTCTGGAACAATCAGAGTAATATCGTCGATGAACAAGTGAGGTCCACATGAAGGGAACCCAAACATCTGGCATATACCTAGTACCTAGCACACATGGATCCTTAATAAGTCCTTGTTAAATGAATGAATGAATCTCTTATCAATGTTGACCCAGGACATCCTCTATTTTATAGGCCAATCGACAGTCTTGACCTGATGATATTAGGCAAATCATCAAAATAGAAGTGTCTACAAACCAAAGAACTACTCAAGGTAAATCATGAAAACTTATTACCAGTAGAGTTAGTCATTAGGTGATGAATTCTTTGGCCATGGCAAGCCATGAACATAAGAAAAATATAAAGTAATCTGTAGGGGAACACAGTATAGCTATAATAATAACCATATAATACAAGATGATATTAGTAAAGTTTTATTTTATATTAAAATTGTTAATCATACCTTTTCATTTTCTGAGTTCTATACAAAGTAGAGACCAAAACAAAACATCATTGTTTCTAGTCAGTTACATAAAATCAAGAAGCACCTGAAAATGTATTTTATTACATGTGTAGTTCCCTAGAATTTGGAGCCACATATTAGGCTATAGAGAGATTCTGGGGTGCGGGTAAGGTTTGAAGATGAATAATTGAATGTACATGTATGTGCATGTAAATATGTTTGGAGATAACAAAGGGGAATAGTGAAAAATTCAGCCATGCCAAACCCCTGCTCAAGATTTTCCTTGTGTAGGGGTGGCTAGTTGGCACAGTGAACAGAGAACTGGCCCTGAGATCAGGAGGACCTGAGTTCAAATCCAGCCTCAGACATTTAACACTTACGAGCCATGTGACCTTGGACAAGTCACTTAACCCCAATTGCCCTACCTTCTCCCCTCCCAAAAACAGAAAAAAAAAAGAATTAACTTGTGTAGTCATTCCACATCTCTAGACCTCAATTTCTTCCACTCTAAGATCAAAAAGTTACACAAGCTCATCATTAATGTCCCTTTCAACTCTCACATTTTCACAGTGGATACAAGTGGTAGAAAAGCAGATTTTGGTTTGATATAAGGAAAAACTTAACAATTACTATAGCTGCAAAGTGGAATGAACTGTCTTGGAGAGGTAATGAACTCCCTGTCACTGGTTGTCTTCAGAGTCTGGATGATAGTTTGTTAGGAATGTTGTTGAAGCAATTCCTAGTCATCTGTGATGTGGACTTACTGCTCTTTGAAGCCCCTTTAAGCTCTGAAATTCTGTACTTATGTGATTCTATGATACCTGGTATCAAAATCCACTCAACACTTTAGCTGGGTTTAGAGATCTGAAAGTTGCTGCTTTGGAGGGTAGCACCCAGCTGAGATCCCACTAAAGTTCTAAAGAGCATCCATCTGAACACCTCACAAGAAAGTCTCTCAAATACTGGAGAGTGGGTGATCAGCGATAATTAATGGACACACCTTCACCTCTAATCTCCTAAAGCCCACTGTAAGAGAGCTTTTATTCAGTAGGCATGCACTCCCTGTCTTGGATACAGTAGGCAGTTATTTAATAAATATTAACTAGATGGGTTAATGAAGTTGTCTTCAAGTGACTATAAGAGAAACACTCCTGAAAAAGAAAAATGGTAGCCATCAAAGTTAAGAGAAAGGGTATCCTTTTCTGATAAAATCCTGGGGCTAGAAGAACCTGTTGGCTTGTAGCTTATCACATTTTTCAAAGGAGGTCAAAATTGACCAAAGCCCTAGAAATTCCAGAGTTGGCTCAGGTTGCTTTAGGAAATAATTTTCTAGTCACGCAGGAGAAGAAGGGCAAAAAAGATCAAGGGATCATAGAATTTCAGTTGTGTGGGACCTTAGAGAGCTTCTGTTCAGCTCCCTAATTTTTTTATTATCAATTTTATAAACAGAAACATTTCAGTATATGAAAAACAGAAAAGGAGATTGTATATAAACTGAGGTTCTGTTATGTCACTTTAAAAGTACATATTAAATTTATCCAGATAGTAATATATGTTTATATTATATATGCATATCATATGTATATCATACTGTATATGTGTATATTTCTCTTATATATGTATCTATTGCCCTACTTCTCTCTATTCCCTTCTGAATTTCCTTCTGCTTTCTTCTGAGTACTGTTTAAAATATCTCATTGATGATCTTTCTTTCTTTTTTTCTTTCCCTTCCTTCTTTCTTCTTTTCCTTTTTTTAAATACCATCTTCACTACTCCCCAGCTATCCCATTGAAATAAAATACTTCCCTTGTAACCCATAGGTACAGTCAAATAAAATAAATCAACTCATTGGCCATGTCTGAAAAAATGTATTCCTCATTTTATAGCTCTGGTCTGACATTTCTCCACCAAGAGGTAGGAAGCGTGATTCGTTATTGTCTTCTAAGGTCATGACTCTTCATTCCATAGGTCAGAGTTCTGAAGTCCTTTAAAGTTGTTTTCCTTTACATTATTATAATAATTTGTATAAATTGTTCTCACTTTTTATTCTCTCATGAATTTTCCCAGGTTTCCCTGAATCCATTATACTGGTCATTTCTTGTAATATTCCATTTGTTCAGATATTCCCCAACTGAAGGACACCCGTTTTGTTTTCAGTTCTCTAACACTACAAAACAGGCTGCAATAATTATTTTTGTACACGTGTACTCTGTCTTCAATCTCTTTGAGGCATATACTTGGTAATGATATCATTGGGTCAATAATTCCATATTGCTTTCCAGAAAAACTGGAGTTTTTCCCTTATTTTACAAACAAGAACCTCAAGTGACTTGACCAAAGTCACACAACTAGTTAGTGCCAATTGGAGCTGCAACTTCATTCCAATTAGTGCAAATAATGAATCCCCATTCCACTTCCCACCCTCTACCCCCATCTGCCAAGTGGTCTCATGTAATCAAACTCCTCACTCTTCAAAGTTATAATTTGCATGTGATTCCAGCTCAATGGAAATTCAGTGTGGATCCAAATAATGTATTTCTACACTTCAGAGGATTCACTGTTCACACGAATCAGGACCTGACTGTAAAACTCAGGTCTCATCCAGAGTTTTTATTTCGCTTTACAGAGAAGAAAATTGAGGGATAGAGGAGCTTAAACTACTTGCCCCAACTCAAGGAGGAAGGGGAGAAGAGTGAGAATTAGCTGGCTACTCCTTAATACTGCCCCCCCCTTCTTTTCCAGTACCTGACAGAGCAGATGTTCAAGAGAGAGGGAGGGATGTAATCCAATCAAAGGGAGCATGAAGAGGACAGAGGGAAGCTGCCTCCTTGTCTAATGAGAAACATTGTTGCCAAACAGACTTCGGGGCTTTGCACATGGTGTGAAGTCCTTGTCCCCAAAGTGAACTCTCCCAGCTCTGAGCCCAGAAAAACGAGGCAACTCTCCATTAGGGCCCTTCTTTTCCCTCCCTTTTAAGAGAACAGCCCGATTGTGTGGATTTCACAGTCTGAACGGGACTGAAAGGAGTGGAATTAAGTTTCTATCACGGCTCTTTTCAAGGGGGCTGAGTCTGCGATTGGCCTCCAGTCAGAATATATGAATCTTTTGTATGCCAGAGCCGGGTTGCATTAATTGCCTCTTCTATTTCCCTGACACCCTTTACAGTGGAAACGTACAGTAATTAACATGGGGTTCTGCTGTTGCTTGTGTTTGAGCTAAAGGAAGCCGCTGCCCTGAGCCTGGGAATTAGGCCTGGGGACAGTACTGGGGGTGGGGGAGCAGAGAACGGAGCAGTGGATAAAAGCCATGCATTTTTCTACCTGAGGATGCAGAGTTAAGCTTGTAGCTGCTGCATTTCTAGACTGGAATCCATCTGCTTGATGTTGTTCCTGCTGTTGCTGCTGTCAGAGTCTGGGAGATGTTTTTATGACATGTGTTGTTAATAAAAAAAAAAAAAAAAGAACCCGACTGGCCAGGACACTGGAGGATACACCATAAGGAACAGTCTTTCAGTGGTGATAGGGGGTGGGGGAAGCAAGGGGCCCAGCGAGGTGACCTGATAGGGTCTCTCCATCTCTAATTTCTCGAATTCTGTGATTCTGTGGGCCCCCGCAGGCAGGGATAGAGTCAAAATACCGACACACCCTGAAAGGGACTTGTAATCACATCGGAAAACGGTTTGTAGAAAGGAGATGGAATCTGGCCCCAGTGACTGGTGCCTGCCAATATTTTGGCTGGATGAGTTTTTCAAGCTGCTTTCTTGTCACTCTGAATCGGATGATTCACGCTGGTAGCATGTTGTATCGGTTAGCCAGTAAAGCTTCCTAATAAAAGACTCCTTAAAATGATTTTCCTTAAAGACACAGAGGAATTTGTTTCTTGCAGAATCAAACCAATGTTCTTAATCAAGGCCGATTGAATAAAACAAGCTGCAAGCAGCAAAAAGGGGTTAATTTAACAGCTTGTTGATGAAAATCTGTCACTGCCTCTCCCCCTGACCCATAGGAACAGATGGTTTAAACACAAAGTTTTAAATGCAAAGTTAATTTTTAAAAAAATCCATTCTCTCAATGTCTGCACTAAAGCTTTAAAAGTTCCTTCCACTAAAAGGAATGCTAATGCACTTATTTTGAGCTCTCAAACAAGGAAATGGACTCATTATGCCTGTAATTACCAAAGGAGAGGTGCCCATGGATTAGTGTCACATTGAGCAGGGCAGGAGCCCTGCCTAGGAGGCCAAACTTTTTGGAAGGGGAATTCAGTGGGTTTCACTTGGGACTAGTTTTCTTTTCTCTGTTCGGACTCAACTGGCAAGTCCAATCACTTCATACCCGCCAGTGAAACCCAAAGACTGTAAAAAAGTTATATAGCTTTGGGGTTGGCAGGACCTTCTTGATACAGATCATAAAGCTGCAAGAAGGGACCTTAGAGAGAATTAATTCAATGTAAAATTCCTCATTTTAGCATGTAATAACTCATATTTATGTAGTGATTTACAAGTATAATTATATATGTGTATGTATTTGTGTGTACATGTGTGCATATATGTTTGAAAACTGGGACCCAGAGAGGTGAAGGTGCTTGCCCAAGGTTAGAGAGGAAATTACTAAGAGAGTCTGGATTTAAATCCAAATCCTCTGATTTCAGATCCAAGGTTCATTCCAATAGGCCCATCAGGTGTATTCAAATATACTCAGGAAGTCTCTACAGGTTTATGCTGTGAAGTGCTGGAAAGATTAACAACAATGCCTTTGTATATTAAGTACATTTTCTTTTCCCCTTCCTTCCTTCCTTCCTTCCTTCCTTCCTTCCTTCCTTCCTTCCTTCCTTCCTTCCTTTTTACCTGTCTACCTGCTTTCCTAGCATGGGGGAGGGTGTGTGTGCGTGCTGAATTTGAAGTCTAGAAAACCTAGTTTACCTCTTTACTATCATTTAATTTCTCTGGGCTTGTGTTTTTATCTACATGTAATAAGAGATTGGCCAATAAGAGATCAATCTTTGGACAATGCACATATTTGCCCTTCCTAGTGAGTTATATACAGCATGTGCAGCATTCCTTGCCTGCATCCAATCCAGTGCTTAAAACACTGGAGAGCAAGTTTCTGTCCTTGAGTGACTGAGGGGATAATACTGTGATGAGGGGAAGGTGCTGGAAGGACTGATGACTCAAAAACTAAGGGGAACAGGAATCAAGGGTAACTTCCAAAATTTCCAGTGGAATGATCTCTCAACTGTCTTCCATGTAGGCTTCTATATAAGGAAGACTGCTCTCAGCTGCCACGTTTGCCTAATATTCTTACCTTCTGTCTAAGTATGAGCAAATTCATGGTGCCTCTGATTCTTTGGTGTTTATTCCTTCTTGAGCCTGGGCGAATGACTATTTGGGGAGAGAACTGAACAGGTTATATACCTTTGTGAGTTTTGAAGGGCCCAAGGATCTTGGTAACCAGAGTTGGTAATAGGAAACACTGGAGCTAGGTGCTGCAGCAGCCAAGCCTGGTGAGGAACCAGCGTTGCAGCCAACCTACCTGCTTGACCCAGCTCAGCAGTGATGTTACCCATTAGCCAAGACACTTCATTCTAGAAGGAGTTGGCCCCACTGAGTAAAGGACTGATTCTACCACCATGATGCCATGATCCAAAGCAAACTTGATGAGGTTGCTGCTAAAAGAGTACAGGACACCCCAAGTCAGGAGTTGTGAGGTATCATTGGTCGAACATGTTCCCTGCATGCCTCCCTACCTTTGTGTTCTAAGTTTAAAGCCACTCAAGGGATGTTATGTATGCAAGCAGAGGATGTGCTCCCAATTTGGGAGCTGTCATTTCTGTCCTAGTGATTCCTGCTCAGGAAATGCTCTCTTGTAAAAGCTAATTGAAGCCAACTAGTTGACCATTATTGGAGAACACACATCAGATAGGAGCTTATGAGTTCTAATGCTGGAAGCCCCTAGCTCCTCAGAATTACCTTTCAACAGTACTCTAGGGGAACCACTGCCTTTGAAAATAGAGGTTGAGGGAATTAGCCCCAAGGGAGATGCTACATACAAAATAAAGAGGTTGTATTAGATGGCCTCCAAGATCCATTCCAGTTCTAAACTTGTGATCTCATAAGTTTATGTAAACCTTTGGGTCTTCAAATTCTAGCATCCAACCCTTCCTACCAACCTTTTATTTATTTGTCATGTAATTATTTTGCATGTCCATATATATATATATATATATATATACACATATATATGTATATATGTATATATATATACACACTGTCTCAATGAATAGAATATAAGTTCTGTGAGAGGAGGTATTGTTTCATTAACTGTATTTGTGTGTTCAGGACCAAGCATAATTCTTGACATATAATTCATAATTAATAAATACTCATTGACTGATTGATTCAAGCCATTTTTGTAATCAGAGGTGCAGATAAGAAATACCTTCCTACCTATATCCCTAGGCTTGGGTAGGTTGAATTGAGTGTAGTGGAGAAGGCTGGTCTCTTTATTCACTTGGCTACTTCAACAGTAATTCTTCATCCTTTAAAAAAAAGGAGTAGGATGTTCTTTTAAGTTTAATGTAGTGGGGCTTGCAACATATTTCAACCATGTAGAAGTCTGACGGAGTCTAATGGCTGCCATGGGGGAAACTGAGTCAGATAATTGAAACCGGGAAATGAAGACATGGTCTCAGGGATGAAATAACATGAGAGATCAGGAGACAGAGGCAAAATTTTTGTATATTGGTATACAAACCAATCCCTTCCCCTTAGATCAGTGGTTCTCAACCTGTGGGTTATGTTCAATTTAAATACATCCTGCATATCAGATATTTATATTATGATTCATGACAGTAGCAAAATTACAGTTATGAAGTAGCAACAAAAATAATTTTATTGAGATCAAGAAGCCTCCTTTTGCTAGGGGGGTCACTACAACATGAGGAACTGTATTAAAGTGTTGCAGCCTTAGGAAGGTTGAGAACCACTGCTTTAGACAATCTGTGGCCTGTGGTCCTTCCCATTTAGATTGACCCACCATCATTACATTCTAGTCACACAATGTAACCATTTTTGCTATTTTTTCCCATGTTGGTGTCAATTTAGGTATTGGAAAGAGAAGAGAGGATGAGCCAGAGAACTGCCAGGAAAATTAGGCTTCTGCTTTGGTATCTGATGCTGGTATGAGATGCTGCCTGCTATGATTGCTACTAGCCAGAACTGAGATCTGTAACTCACAAGTTGTTGGCTAGGTTTGTGGGAGGCTTCACTTCTAGGGAGGATATGAGAGTTCCAGGATGGCAAATTATTGGGAAGTAAGGACAAAGTAGTAAGTGGAAGATCAAAACTGGATCTTTCTTCCCACACCACACTTGACTCTTAGATTCAACACTGAGATTCTAGCCATGCAACTTCTTTCTCTAATTCTTCTCCTTATACCTCAGGATTGGTGACAGTGATCAAGATCATGAACAGTAAGGGTCGTCTAGAAAAAGCAGTACCCTTATAAATTTGCTGTGGAATTACACTTAGCTATCTACTTCATTGTCTCTTAATAAAATTAAATCGAAGTGTTGGCATCTTAAGAATAATGTTGTTCAAATGAGAATGAGAGATTTCTCAAATCTGGGGTAAGGGCAGAGAGATGAACCAAGAGTGCCATAATTTTTGTATTTCAGAATGTTAGTCCATTTTTTTTCCTTAGGCTAAAATTTTAATCAAGCCAGAACATTGCCATGAACCCGGTGAGTTCTGAGCTATAGGAGAGGGAATAATCTAAGCTTACCGAATTGGAGGCCCACTGGGATGCAGTAGGGATACTGCAACCTTTGGGAAAGCCAACACATGCTCATCAAAAACTCATGAAACCTCTTGGTGAGTGGTTTGAATATAGCATCATCTGGTGGCCAAATTACATACCACTACCTTCTCTATCTGGTTAATTAAGTGACAGCCTGCTTTTCTACAGGTTGCAAAAATCAGGGAAGCAATCTTAATGTAAAAAACAAAACAAACAAACAAAAAGCTATTGCTGTCATCGTATCAACTAAACGAACACTCAGCCTGCACTATTTTCACATTAATAATCACCAGTGAAAACCAAGTAAATAAAATAAGATGAGATGATAAAGAAAACCACAAATTTCAAACTGTTATCTTGCTTTTAAAGGACATAGATAAACTTTAATAATAATAATATAACATCTTATTTTTCATCGCCAGAAAATTGACTACTGGATGAAAAATAAGTCCAAATACAAAACCCTATGAAAACGCTAACACGTGAAGAAGGTTGCCTGGAACATAATAAACACTTCGGAAATGCTTATTGTTTGATTGTGGTCTGCATTAGCAGTGGGAAGTACCCACATCAATTAAATTAAATCCTTGATTTATGAGAATAATGTCTTGTTTATGCCTCCATGCTTTTCTATTCTCTTTCTTCTGTGGATAACAACAGGGCTAGGGGGAACTGTGATCATATTTATGTCATTATATTTACTGTTAATATTGTTCTGTTCTCCTCACTTTGTATCACTTTATGTCTTTTCACATTTTTGTATTATTAATATGTAACACTTTTTTAAAAATTTAAAAATGTCTTTATTAATTGCAGATTAATAAATTTGTATCTTAAAATTAATATATATGAATATTACATTTGAATATTTCTAATGTTTATATTTTTTAAAGTGCATATAACTTTTAACAAAATTAATGGCAAAACCATTCTTTCTCTGCATTCCCTACGAGATAATACTGTAAAAGACAGCACAGTTTCAGGTACGTCATAGCCACTTAATAAATGCATATTTGTCCAAGTTTTGCTGTGATTACTGCTCTTATAATTTTCACAGTGGCAATCAGGGTGTATGTTGTACTTTTGATTCCTCAGTATATTATTTCAGATAAGTCATCCTTATTTTTTATATATTTATATGTATTTATATATTTGTCACTCTCTTTATGGTACAATAATGTTTCATGGCATTCTTATATCAAAATTTGCTATGTCATTCCCCATATAGTATATTTAGGTTGTTTCCCTGTTCCTTTTTTCCTACTATTAATTATAATGATAGGAAGAATTTTATATAGGTTGCTCATTATTTCCCATGCATTATATCCTTAGGGAATATCATAGTACAGCACTAGGTCAAAGGGTATGAACATCTTTTTAATTCTTAATGAATAATTCCATCTAGAGCATGCATGACACAAAATGATTTGTGGAGCACTTACATGACTTTCTACCCAAAAATGTTTTACCCCCAGGCTTGATATTTGAAGTTTCATCATTTAAAATTTATTCCCTTTAAGTTTAAGACCTTTATTTACCTCTTCCAAGCACCTCTTCTTAACCACAAATATTCCTCCTGTGGCAACCCATTAGAGAATTATTCTCAGTTATCAACTTTTTAATATGAATTGAGATCAAGAAGCCTCCTTTTGCTAGGAGGATAATAATTGTATTATATGATTACAAGATAATCACAACTCACATGCCAATACTTTTATGGTTCATAAAGCCCATTGCTTATAAGGACCTTATATGTTGTGTTTGATTACTGTCTTTGTTTTCTAAATGAGGGAATTGAAATGGACTAGAACTCAGATCTTAGAATTCCAAATTTAGGGATCTTTACTATAGGAGACTTAGAAGTCAGTTGATCCAACTCAGACCTGAATTCCCTCTCTAAATTCCTCCAGGGTTCATCCAGGCTCTGTTTCAAGAATTCCAGCGATGGGATCATTTGCTGCATCCCAAGGTAGTCCATTCTATTTGGGAACGGCTTTGATGGTTAAGAAATCTTTTTTTTTTCCATATTGAACCTAAATTAGCCTAACTAAACATCTCCTAAACTAGTCAAAATTAGCAAACTTGCTGCCTACTACAGAACTAGAAATGACTTGGATTTTACTAAAGGTGAAGTCATATACTCCGGTCAGAAGAATCTATGAGTGTCCAACAAGTGGTATATCAACTGACATCTGCAAAAGGTAAGAGGGCTGGAGATAACATTCCTTATTGAACAGGTATTTATCTTGAAAAGGAAAAAAAAGGTTTTGAGTGCTAATGGCAAACTATATTATTTAAAAGAGAACAAACATATTGAGTATCTTTGGGGGGTTGTGGGTATATTACAATGTCCTATTCTCAGCTTCTTCCCTTCACACTTCTGTCCATTAACAAAAATTTACACTGGCATAGTGGGTAGAGAGCCAACCACAGAGCCAGAAAGACTTGAATTAAACTCCTCTTTCTGAGATAGCAACTGGGTGAGTCACTTAACCTCTAAATGTTCTACTCACTCCTCTAAGACTATAAGTGACAGAGAAGGCGGCATTCTACATTGGAGAGTTTCCTCACTCAGGAGTTCTCTACACCAATGAAATGAACAATCCAGCCCCTATCTTTATAATGTTACAGCTTATTATAGCTCTTGGCATTTTGTTAAATGCTTTCTGTACATTATCTCGTTTAAGCCTTAAACCAACCCTGTAAAGTATATACTACAGATATTATTAATCCTATTTTACAGATAAGGAAACTGAAGTTAAATGACTATTCCATGATCATACAAGTAATTGTCTACCCAGTTTCACCTATATCTTTTTCAAACCAGGGTTAGCACCCAATTCATTAGAGGATACTACCTCACTACTGAACCATGTTGTCTTTTTTATTTTTAATCTTATAAAATTAAATATAACAAATTTTAAGGACTTGGACTCAGCCCAAGGGGAAATTTTGGTAAGGTAACCAGGGAGCTGCTATGTGGAGGCACCAGACATGGGAGAGGTTTGGAGGAGAGGGTTAGTAAGTACACCAGAAAGAAGAAGGCTCAGAAGACATCTTGGCCAATTCACAATGCTCTCCAACTCTATTCTTAATAATCTGGATCATAGGATGTCAAAGCTGAAATAACCTGTAGACACTATCTAGTCCAAGTCTCTCACTTTATAGATGAGGAAACTGAGACCCCTAGAGGGAAAGTGCTTTGTCCAACGTCATGTGAAAACAAGGTAATAGCAAGCAGCATAAATAGAATGAAGTGCCTCCTTTGTCTGGCCACCCCATAAAATACTAATGGACACCTGTGGGAAAGGTGAAGGTCAGCACAGGAAAATTACCCCAGAACTGAGGTCAGGATGAAAGCATTCTTGGCAAGCCTAGTGAATCATTAGTATGGTACTGGCCAGTAAATAGAAGAAACTGAAACGAATCTGACTGTGTCTCTTATTTGCTTGGCAAAGTCACTTTACCACCCTGGACCTCATCCAGCAAATTAGGAAATAGTAAAGAAGCCACTAGCTGTACTAGATGAATTCAAGTCACCAGGGCCAGAGGAACTAGATCCCGAGGCATTGAAAGAATTGGTGGATGTGACTGCAGAGCAACTATCAGTGATCTTTGAAAGTTCATGGAGGATTAAAGACATATTCTAGGACTAAAGAAGAACAAATGTCTCAATTTTTAAAAAGAGATTGTACAATGTAAAAACTATAGGCAAAGGAATTTGAACATGAGAGATGGTTTGTGAACATCCAGAATATGGCATGATGGTCCAAAAAAAGCAAACATAGCTTCATCAAGAACAGGTCATGTTGGACTTATTCATTTTCTTTTTTTGATATGCATTCCAGACTAACAAATCTGGGGCTACTACATAGCTTACTTAGATTTTTAAAAACCCTTGACAAAGTCATGTCATCCATCTAGTCCAGCATGATCATTTTATATATGAGGAAACTGAGGTACAGAGAAAGGAAGTGGCTTGCTATAACACCAATGCAATATTCACAGTGCCAGCAGTCACTATAAATATACCTACATAGTGCTCAATCACAAAATGTAACAGGCTCTCCATACAGAAGACAGAAGCAAAACATTTATTCAGACACCAGAAAACTATATCCCAACACCAGGAAAACTTAATCCCTCACAGAAACATAGAAGTTAATGCACTATGACATAGCAGAGAGCCAAACTATCCATTAGCATTCCCACAAACTGACACAAGACCAATATTTACTCATAAATCTGTCTCCCCCTGATCCATCCTCTCCTCCCAACCATGTCTAGCTACTCTGTCTCCCACATTCCTACGGGCTCTGCTCCACTCTTTAGCAAATTCCTCTCACCATAGGCTCTATGTGGTTACATTCAGTCTGTTGGGGGCAGAGTATATTTTCAAAGCAGGTAAGGTCTTCAAATTCCCTTAGACTTATTAAGGGGAAGGCAAGATCTTTAAATTCCCATTCCCATTACACTTGCTCAAGGTTACACAGGTTGCAAATGGAGTAGAAACAGGTCATGGTAGCAGGTAGAGCATGAATCAAGGTTTTAAGATTCCAAATCCAGCCATCCTTCCACAGGAAAAGTACCCTGAACAAATGACTTGCCAGATGTATATTCTATTATAAATTAAGGCATTAGTGCTCTGAAGTAGAAATCAGACTCTTCCCCACCCTTTCAATATCACCCACCCCCTTGTTCTCTGAAAACTTCCCTCTGAAATTACCTTCCATTGACCCTGGATATATCTTATTTTTACAATTATTTGTACTATGTCTGTACTATGAGCTTTATGAAGGCAATGACTGTGTTTTTGCATTTCTTTGTGTACCAGTCTTAGCACAGAGCTTAACAAATGCTTGTTGACTGAAGATTTGCTATTAACTAGTTCCCCATAGACTGATCACCTCTAGGTGGACAGATAAAATTCATTTCCTGAGCTTGCAGAGCTGAGCCCCAGATGATGTCCCACATCCATGAAACTTGAGCTATAACATTGATGACATCAACTTTAGAAAAAGTGAAAATGAAACTCAGAGTTAAGGAATTCCCACTTTCCTTTACTTTCCATTGTCAAGCAAATATGGCACAAGCTCCTGATCCTGGCATTCAAAGTCCACCACAAGCAAATTCCAAGTTGTCTTTGTATTTTTGGCCCTTCATAAGCATTCTTGCCATTTCCCATGACTGGGGGGAGAGGAGGGGAGGCAGAGAGACAGCACTGAGATGTAATGGAGATAATCCCTTCCGAACGTGTGCTTTGGCTCAATGGGGGATGGGATAGAAATTTGGGCCTCTTGCATAATCATGTGCAATCCTGTAGGTCTTTCTCCACCCTTATGATGGGGCACTGCTTAAAAGAAGATTAGTAACTCAATCAAAAAAGAACGGCTCACCCAAGCAGACCTTAAAAGAAATGATGCTACCCTCTGATGATCTCTCTACCAAGAGTGTGGGGCCTCTGTGAACCTCTTTCTTAGATTTCCCCTCAAGGAGGAAGAGAAGCTCTTCCCCATCTCTCTTTCCAGATACTGCAAGTGCTTATACATGCTAGCAAGCACAGGTGCTGTCTAGGTAAACCTGAGACTAGATGTCAAGTCTCTGCTTCTTATCAGTATGTTGGGCTTCTTTCTCTGAGTACAAGAAATCAAGAGGTATGACTTTTCAGGAGGAAATACTTCAGGAGTTTGGGAAATCCTGGATTCCTCAGTCTCTGGTGACTATTGGTTGAAGGAGTCTTCTGCCTTTCATGGCTTAATTTTTCTTTTTTAAAATTATTTGTATTTATTTTGTTAAATATTTTTCAACTATATGTAAAACAAATTTAAATTAGTACTCATTAAAAAAATTTTTTTTCGAGTTGCATATTCTTTACCTCCCATCCTCTCCCTCCTCCTTTGAGAAGGCATGAGAGGTGAGTCTATGCCTAGTTTCTATCAAATGACTTTCAAGTTTTCTTAGTAATTTTTGTCAAATAGTATGTTCTTACCCCCAAAGTCTGGACCTTTGGGTTTATCAAACATTAGATTACTATGGTTATCAACTATTGTCTACTCTGTACAAAATCTATTCCACTGATCTACCACTCTATTTCTTAGCCAGTACCACACTGTTTTGATGATTACTGCTTTGTAATTTGTAATTTGAGGTCTGAGACTGCTTGGTCACCTTCCTTAGCTTTTTTTTTTCTCACTGATTCTCCTAATATTCTTGCCCTTTTGTTTTTCCAGATGAATTTTGCTACTATTTTTTGCAGTGCTAAAAAATAATTCTTTGTGGTTTGATTAGTATGGCACTGATTAAGTCAATTAACTTAGAAAGAATTGTCACTTTTATTATATTGGCTTGGCTTACCCATAAGCAATTAATATTTCACCATTTGTTTAGATCTATCTTTATTTCTGTGAAAAGTGTTTTGTAATTGTGTCAATATAACCCATGGGTTTGTCTTGGCAGGCAGACTCCCAGTTATTTTAAATGGAACTTCTCTTTCTACCTCTTGCTGAAATGCTGATGATTTGTGGATTTTTTTTATATCCTGTAACTTTGCTGAAGTTGTTATTTGTTTCAATTAGTTTTTAGTTGATTCTCTAGGGTTTTCTAAGTATACCATCATATCATCTGCAAAGAGTGATACTTTTGTTTCTTCCTTGCCTATTTTTATTCCTTCAATTCTTTTTCTTGTCTTATTATCATTGCTAGCAATTCTAGTAACATATTGAGTAATAGCAGTGATAATGAAGATCCTTGTTTTACTCCTGATCTTACTAGGAAAACTTCAAGCTTATTCCCATTACAGATAATGCTTACTTTCGGTTTTAGCTAGATAATACTTGTCATTTTAAGAAAGTCTCCATTGATTCCTATGCTTTCTAGTGTTTTTTATACAAATGAGTTTTGTATTGTTTTTCCCAAAGCCTTTTTCTGAGTCTATTGCATAGCCTAATTTCTTGAGAATGCTGCTACACCTCTCCTCTCACTCAGTTATAAACCCTTTGAAACCTGGCTTCTAATCTCAACATTCAAATTAATCTGTTCTCACCAAAGTCACCACTGAATTTCTAATTGCAGTGGCCTCTTCTCAATCTTCATTAATCTTCACCTTTCAATGTAGCCTTTGACACTATCAATTACCCTTCTTGCCTTTATATTTTCTTCTCTCTAGGTTTTTCTGATACTACTCTTTCCTATTGTCTGCCTGCCTGTCTGCTGCTTCTCAGTCATTTTTGCTGTTCTGATCTTCTTCTAGGTCATGCTCACTAATATTGGGTGACCCCCAAGACTCTGCAATGAATCCTCTTCTCCCCTTTATATTTTCTTGATTGGCAGTCTCATCAATACTTGTAGATTCAGTTACCATCTCTATACACATGATTCTTAGATTTTTTTATCCAGCTTGGGCTCTCCCCTGACCTCTGGTCTCCCATCACCAGCTGCCTATTAGACATCTAGCACTAGATGCCCTGTAGATATATCAAACTCAATTTCTACCAAACAGAATACCTTTGCCTCCCAAATCCTGTCCTAGTTCCAATTTCCCAATTATTTTCAGTTGAGGATACCACCACCCACCTAGTCCATCATGCTCAACTCCATAATCATATCAAGTCTATTGCCAAGTGCTATTTTTCCTACATTCAAAACATCTCTCATATGTCTCTTTCTCTTCACTCATAGTCACTTGGCCTTATCAATTCACCACTACACTACTGTAATAGCTTTCTGGTTAGTATCTCCCCATTGCAGTGTACCTTCAAGTCAACTAAGAAAGTTCTCTGCCTAAAACTTAGGCATTAAGTGATTTTTAGTATCAGACCCTTCTATCATTTTAGCCAATCTGGCAGGTATCAGACAGTATCTCAAAGTTGTTTTAATTTGCATTTCTCTAATCAATAATGATTTAGAGCATTTTTTCATATTATTACATAAAGCTTTGATTTTATCTTCTAGAAACTGTCTGTTTATATCCTTTGACCATTTGTTAATTGGGGAATCATCCATATTTTTATAAATTTGACAAAATTCTCCAAATATTTGAGATATGAGGCCTTTATTTGAGAAATTGTCTATAAAACTCCTCCCCCCTTCCTGCTTTCCTTCTACTATTGGCTACATTGATTTTATTTATGCAAAACCTTTTTAAAATTAATGTAATAAAAATGATCAGTCTTATATCTCACAATATTCCCCATCTCTTATTTACTCACAAATTCTTAGGTAATATAGTTCATGTTCTAATTTATTTATGATATCTTCCTCTTATGTCTAGGAAATATAATCATTTTAACATTATCTTGATAAGTGGTATAAGATATTTGTTTATACTTATTGCCAGCTTGCTTTCTGGTTTTCCTAACAATTTTTAAAATAGTAAATTCTTATTCCAAAAGTTTAAATCTTTGAATTTATCAAATACAAGGTTAGTATAATTATTTACTACTGTATATAGTATATTTTTCCCACTAATTTTATTTTTTTATTCCACTAATTTTATTTTATTTTATCCCACTAATTCACCATTCTATTTCTTAGCTAGTACCAAATAATTTTAGTAATTTCCACCTTAAAATATAATTTAAAATCTGGCACTACTAAGCCTCTTTCCTTTATTTTTTCCCCATTAATGCCTTTGATACTCTTGATTTTTTCTTCTTCCAAATTAATTTTGCTATTATTTTTTTCTAACTCAATATTTTGTGGGTTTTTTGTAATTTAATTGGAATGGCACTAAATAAGTAGATTAGTTTAGGTAGAATTTTTATTTTCAGTATATTGGCTTGGCCCACCCATGAACAATGAATATGCCTCCAATTACTTAAATCTGACTTTATTTGTACAAAAAGTATCTTATAATTATGTTTGTATAATTCCTGGGTTTGTCTTGGCAGGTATACTCCCGGGTATTTTATGCTGTCTACACCTATTTTAGATGGGGTATCTCTTATTCTCTCTTCTCGCAGGGTTTTGTTTATGATATATAGGAATGCAGATGATTTATGTGGGTTTATTTTATATCCTGCTATTTGCCAAAATTATTAATTGTTTCAACTAGCTTTTAGTTGAATCTCTAGGATTTCCTAAGTATATCATTATATCATCTGCAAAAAAGATAGTTTTATTACTTCGTAGCCCATTCCAATTTCTTCAATTTCTTTTTCTTCTCTTATTGCTATTGCTAACATTGTTAATAAAATATTCAATAATATTGGTGATAATGGACTTCCTTGTTTCACTCTTGATCTTATTGGGAAGGCTTCAGGCTCATTCCTTTTACAGATAATGTTTGCTGATAATTTTAGGTAGATATTTCTTATCATTTTAAGTAATAATACATTTATATCTGTGCTTTCAAGTGTTTTTAATAGAAATGATTGTTGTATTTTATGAAGAGATTTTTTTCTGCATCTATTGCTATAATCATATGATTTTTTTGTTACTTTTACTATGATATAATGATGTTAATAGTTTTCCTTTTATTGAACCATTTGTACCATTGTTGTAGTCCTCTAACTAGTATTTTATTTTTTTCCATCAATATTTATTAGTGAAATTGATCCATAATTTTCTTTCTCTGTTTTTGTTCTTCTTGGTTTAGATATGAGTGCAATATTTTTTTCATAAATGGAGTTTGGTAGGACTCCATCTTTGTCGATTATTCCAAATAATTTATATAACATTGGAATTATTTGGTCTTTAAACATTTGGTAGACTTCCCTTATAAATCTATCTGGTCCTGATACTTTTTACTTAGGAAGTTCATTTATGGTCTGTTCAATTTCTTTTTCTAAAATGTATCTATTTAGACATTTTCTCTTTTTCTTCTGTTAATCTTGGCAGTCTATTTTTTGTAAGCATTCTTCCATTTCACTTAAATTGTTAACTCTGTTGGCATATAATTGGCAAAATAACTCCTAATAATTGCTTTAATTTTATCTTCATTAGTCGTGTATTCACTCTTTTCATATTTGATACTAGTGATTTTGTTTTCTTTTTTTTTTAAATCATATTAGCCAATGTTTTTGGCTAACATTTTATTGTTTTTTTTTTCCATAAAATCAACTCCTAGTTTTATGTATTAATTCAATGATTTTCTTACAATCATGCCACTCATTTTAAAGATGAAAAAACAATCCCAAGGAGATTAAGTAATTTACCTAAATCAGAATTTGAATCAAGGTCTTCAGTCTCCAGGGTCAGACCTTTCCCTTCCTATTGTACCACACTGCCTCCAAGGTTGCTAAATTAATCTCTCTAAGGTTTAGATCTGACCATGCTATTCATTCAGCTCCTTCTGAGACTCCTAATGGCCTCTTAGATGAAAAAAGAACTCTTCAATGAAACTCTAGCTATAAAAGAGCTCAGCAAATTGATTCTAAACTACCTTCCCAATCTTATTTCACCTTACTATCCTCCACAAACTCTGGTTCTGAATAAAAAAGACAGCTGATCTCAGGCATTATTTGCCATCTCTCTTCATTTGGACAAATTCCTCCTATCTGGAATATAGTCCCTCCCCATCTCTATCAGCAAGAATCTTTATTTTTCTTCAAGTCACTGCTCAAACATTTGTTCTTCTTTGTGACTTTCCCTGATTCACTAAACTAAAAGTATTCTCTCCCTTCTCAGATGTTCCTAGTATTCATTGTCAGAATCTCTTTTCCCTAATACACTCTCTCTCTCTCTCTCTCTCTCTCTCTCTCTCTCTCTCTCTCTCTCTCTCTTTCTTTCTCTCTCTCTCCTCACTCTTTCTCTCTTCCTCTTTCTCTCTCTCTCCCTTCCTATCTCCTTTCCTCCTATCTTTTCAATCATTACATGTAGTAATGGCTTAGCAAATTTTTGTGCAGTTATCAAATTTTCACAGTGATCACCAGAATAAAAAAAATGCTAAAAGTAACCCTATTGTGCTTATGAGTTGTTCTAAGATCATTGAATCTTAAATACTTTAAAGATCATCTGGTCTCACCTCCCTCATTTTGTAGAAGACACATAGACCCCAAAAGGTTATACAGCTATTTCACAGCAAACCTAGGTTTGATTCAGAGGCAGATTCTCTACCTCTAAATCTAGTGGTCTTTAAGTAGACTATTCCTGTGAAAGTCTAAATCCACATGTGTTCACATCAAGGAATTTAAAAGCTTATTTTTAACCCTTCATAGAGATCTCTTAGACTCTAGGGTCTTGGATTAGTTTAAAGACAAAAACTTAATTTCTTCTGCTCAGCTGCTATTATAAACACTGATCAAAAGGACTAGTGAACAAATGCAGTTGGCTGGATAGAAAACGCCTGTGATTTACAGGGGGACATTCAACCTCCCTGCTCCCCCTCGGCGTTTTGAAATCTTTTTGGTCTGTAATTCACTGGCACATTGGGGAGTGCTGATGAATCATAACATTTTGAGGCCTCAAAGAAAGGAAAGAGAAAAGAAAGGGAAAAGGAAACAGCAAAGACTCAGTGTTCTCCAGTTTAATACATGTTTTCATTGCTGTGTGATGGGTTCAGGCTTCATGAATAGCCACAATTTACTTATCTTTTGGATGGATGATTTTAAATACACATTGGAGAAGCCTCTTGTGAAACTGACCAATTTAAAAGTAAGGCAGAATATCAGTGTCTTTGGTAGAGGGAGCATTGTCAATTTCTCTCCTGTTGTCTATTTCCTGTGCAATAGTGCCTTTTAAAGTCAATTTATTTCCTTGTGGCTTTTTATTCCTTTGACTCATTTAAAACATTTTCATTTCATACTTTTATTTATAGGGTCATCTCAGAAGTAGGTAACATTAGTTTTAAAGTAAGTGCTAGAGTGTATATGTGTAATACAAATGGGAGTGAAGGGTTGTGTTTCAAGACTCTCAGATCACTTCTTTTTTTTTACTGAAAATTGTTACACCCCATAAATATTTATTAATCACCTATTCTGTGGAGTTCACTGTACTACCATGCCAAAGAAGTACCAAATTCAGATAAGACACAGTCCCTGGTGCCATGCAACTTAAGTCTAATAGGGCAAGCAAAATCCTAATAGATTTTTAGGGAAATTCAATTTAGTTCAAAATACATTCAACAAATGCTTACTGTGTGTAAAGTTGCTGAGAAAACAAAGATATAGTTAATAGAGCAGAGCACTCTTCTGCGTTGGCTGAATCACTTAGCTTCTCAGATATTTCATTTTCTCATTTTATAATTTTACTAGATTATCTCTAAGGTTCTTCCAAGCTCAGACTTTCTTTGATTCTGTGACCTGATTCAGGAAAAAGAAAGGCATAGAAATAATTATAATATAAAGAAGAATTTTTAAAACTACAAACATGTGATCCAGGTCAAATGTTATGAGAAATGGGGCAGCTAGGTGGCACAGTGAACAGAGAACCGGCCCTGGAATCAGGAGGACCTGAGTTCAAATCCAGCCTCAGACACTTAACACTTACTAGCCATATGACCTTGGGCAAGTCACCTAACCCCAATTGCCCTCCAAAAAAAGCAAAAAAAAAATTGTTATGAGAAATGTCTGGGGAAGAAATCACTTTCAGGTTGGTAAGTTCTTGGAAGGCTTTATAGAGGAGGTGGTACCTGACCTGGTCCTTTGAAGGAAGGAGGAACTTCATCAACCATGTTGGAGTAGGAATGAAAGAAGGAATCAATTCTAGACATGGCAAATGGAGAGGACAACATGAGGATGGAGTAAAAGAGAGTGATTCAGTTTTGCTAAAGGAAGTAGGGGACAGTATAAAATAAGATAAAAAAGCACATTGGAGGTAGATAGCAGTGGACCTTGAAATGACAGAATCAGGAATTTGTACTGGATTTCAGAATACAACTTGAAGGCAAGTGGAAATTCCCTAACTGTGAATTTTGTTGCCATTCTTCTGGAATTTGGAGTCCTTAATGTTGCAGTTAAAGGATAGTGTTAGAACTGCCTGCCTGCTTAGGCTGAGCCTCACAGGGACATCATCACACACCCAGCATCTGAGGCTCAGATCTGCAAGCTCAGGAACTGGATTTTATCATCCCATCCGATGATGGTCAGGCTCTTGGGAACTGATTTATAGTAAACTGTTAGTCAGTCAACAAGCATTTATCAAACACTTATTATGTGTCGGGCACTGTACTAAGACTGGGGATGTAGAGAAAGGCAAAAGCACAGTCCTTGCCCTCTGAGAACTCTAATTCTTATGGGGGAGATGGCATACAAGTAATTGTACATCTAAGATACCTACAAATAGAAATAGTAGAAGTAGTATGAATAGAAATAGTGCAAATAGAAAGTAATTTCAGGACAGCATTGGTGGAAGAGGGGGGAAGGGAAGAGCAGAGAAAGAGACTGTTGTCTGCTCCTCAGGGCCAATACTTGAATTTATAATAGGAGATGTATCTGGCAAAGTCAATCATTTGTACAGGACACTCTTCTTGTGGAAAGAAGACCGGACTTAGAATCTTAAAATCTTGATTCACACTCCACTTGCTGCTTGTATGACCTTGCATGACCTTTTCTGTACCTCAGTTTCCTTTTCCATAAAATGATCTGTAAAACGAGCTGGTTGGACTAGATGAACTTTGAAGTCCCTTCCTACTCTAAACCCTAAAATAGAGATATTTTGACACTCCCACCTCACAAGGTTGTTGCAAAAAAAGCACTTTGCAACCCTTAAAGGGATACAGAAATAGAAGTTTGTTTGTTGTTGTTGCTTTTGTTAAAAGCCCAAATGTCAAGTCAGAATGTTGCTATGTGAGCATAGTCATAGAGCACAGGGACCTTGCTGTTTTGCCAAGATATTTCCATCGTCATGATTGCCTAATTAATTACCTTTCCCCACCTTGATTTACTGGTGGAAAAAACAACTACAACTGGTAAACTTGTTAAATGGGGTCTAATCAGACTGTAAAAGGTTAAGAATCACTGATTTTCTGTGACCCATCCAAGCAACCTCAGGCAAAATGTTGGCACTAGAGGGAAAGTTCCAAGTCCCTTTCTCTTACTTAAATAAATAGTAAGGCCAGTTTTTTAAAGAAAACGGGAGTTACTTTCATTCACTGTGAATCCTAAGGGGCATTGACATGGAAGAGTAGGAGAAGGGGCAGGGCAGTCCTTGACTTTGCCTTGGCTATTGGTGAAAGCTTAGGAGTTTGTAAACAGACTATGTATGTGAGTACCAAGTGTTGTTTAGCACTTAGCTGTCTTCAAGTTGTGGAAGAGTGGAGGTGGGGAGGATTCCAGCATTTGAGTTAGAGCTCACTTGGATGACTGAATAATAAAAATGATTCTTGTTCAGAACACTATGAGGTTTATAAAATATTTTCCTTAAAATAACAAACATTAACCTTATAAGCATTACAGAAGAGGAAATTGAGGCATGAGGAGGTGAACTGATTTGCCCAGAGTGACACAAGTAGTTATTATCAACCTTTCAAGTGTTTAAGTCCAGTTCAGGGCTGTCCTGGTTGGATCTTGCTACAGGTCCCTGGTCATTTGTTTCCTGTATCAATATACACATAGCCAGAGTATGAAAAAGATACCAGATTGAGATTCAGAAGACATGACTCTATCATTAACTTCTGATCCTCAGTTTCCCCTTCTGTAAAATGAAATGATTGAACTATAGGTAACTGATTAACAGATAGCTTTCAAAAGAATAGTTATAAACTATAACCATCATTTAAAAACGTAATGCAGTCACAAATAAGAGACATGCAAATTAAAACAATTGCAAGGTTTCACTTCACATCCAACAAATTAGCAAAGAAGATTTAAAAAATGAGACTAGTCAATGATGGAGGGGTTGTGGCAAGCAAGGTATGCTAATGTATTATTGATGGAACTGTGAATTGATTCAACCACTCCATATGACAATTTAGAATTGCATAACAACAAAAATACTAAGTTGTTCATACTCTTTGACCCAGCAATTCAACTAGTAAGTCATGTAGTAGGAAGGGGAAGAGGAGGTGGAGGAGGAAAAGAATGAGGAAGAGGAGGAGGAAGGGCAACAGCAACAGTAATACCTAGCATTTATATAGATCTATAAAGTTTATGAAACATTTTACATAGGTTATCTCATTTGATCCTTACAACAATCCTGGGAGGTAGATGTTATCATTATTCCCATCTTAGAGGTGAAGAAACTTTGACTGAGAGAAGCTAAGTGACTTGCCCAGAGTTCCACAGCTACTGGACAGGTATTTGAGACAGGTTTCAAACTCAGATCTTTCTGGCTCTAATTTCAACATCTACACACCGTACCACCTAGCTGCATGCACCCCCTAGGAAGTCAAAGCCAGAAACAAAGATCCAATATGGACCATGATAGTCATAGTAGCAAAGAACTAGAAACAGAATAGCAACCCATAGATAGAGAAAATGTTTGAAAAATGGTGAAGGTAAAATAACATTAATGTATAGCAATAAATGATGAATATTCAGGAATTCTAAAACCATGGGAAAATAACATATGAACTAATGAAAAATAAAATAATCAGAACCAAAAGATAATATATACAATGAATAGTACTTTGTAAAGGAAAAGATCACTAAAAGGAATTTGTATTCTGAAAAACCCAAAGAGTCTCAGAGAACAGATAATACAATATACCCTCCTCCTCTCAACAGAGGAACTACTTGGATGGAATTTTGTGCACATTGTCCTACATGGTCACTGTTTCAATTGCTTTTGCTTAACTGTTGTTTTTTTCTCCTTGTGGCAGGCAAGGATTAATTGGGGAGATATATATCCAGAAACATTTGTGAGAAAAAATAAGTCACCAAAACTGTTGTTTTCTAAATTTAAAAAAAAAAGGAAATGAAATAAAGTGAGGGGATTGGCCTAGGAATTTAAATTCCTTTCCAACTCTAACATTCTATTAGTCTATGATTCAAGATGAGAAAACAGTCAAAACCAAACATAATCTATCACAAAGTGTTCTTTGTCCATTTATTTTGACATGAATGGCTTAGTTTTAATTTATGATCATATTTCATAACATATTATGTTTAAAAATGAAGTCTTAGTAATAGGAGACCTTACCTTGCCCTTGATTATTAAAAACTGAGCTGACAAGTGTCACAAGATTGTCTGACTTTGGCTGCTGAATTTTACAACCTGAGAACTAGCAGTGGATGAATTGTTGGTGTCCTTTCACTGTGTGATGATCATCAGTGCCTGAGTACTTACCTAGTGGCCAGAACTCTGCTGGGTGCTCCATTCTGCTATTTTCTAGTTGTGTGATAGGAAACTGATTTGTCCTCTCTGAGCTTCCTTTTCTTCCTTTACAAAATAAGGTAGTTATCTAAATGATCTCTAAGCTTTTCCAAGCTCCTACGATCCTAAGAAGTGCCAACAGAAGTATAACACAGTCCCCCTGACCACAAGGTCCAACATGTACCATAATATTCTTGGTAGCAAAGAGCTAGAAACAAGAGTAGCAGCCCATAGATTGAGGGAATGGCTGAAAAATGGTGAATGAAATAGAACATTATTGTATAGCAATAAATGATGAATATTAAGGAATTCCAAGTTAAATCTATTCTAGTCATTGTAAAGTCCTGTCCCTTCCATCTCTAAAATTGTTTAGGTCAAAATCATTTTGCCAATAACTAGGTTATTCCCTTTCTTTGTCCTAATAATAATAATGGTTCACATTTCTATAGCACTTCAGGACTTACAAATCACTTCCCTCAAAACAATCCTCTGAGACAGATAGTTTAAATCTTATTACAAATATGGAAAATGAAACCCAGGGAGGGATCATAAGATTTAGCTCTGGTAGGGACTTTAGAGATAGAGTCCAATCTCCTAATTTTACAGTTGAGGAAAGTAGTCGGAGTGGTTAAATGACTTGCTTAAGGTAAAAGATGTATTTGAATATAGGGCTGAAATTTCTACCTAGGCCCTTTGACTTTAATGTAAGAGAGACTGTCTATATCACAGACTCCATCTTGCTGACTCTTGTCTGAGCCATAGACTGGGCCTGAAAGAAATTTATCATGACTTTATCGAGGCATGGAATACAGTTCAGTCAGTTCAGTTTCCTATTAAAGTGGCACTTTAGAGTCTGAAAAAAGGACCTGGGTTCAAATTCAGAGTTTACCATTTACTATCTATCTGATTTTGGGCAAGTTGCTTTAACCTGTGCAAGCCTCAGTTTCACCATTTGTCAAATGTGTGTGTGTGTGTGTGTGTGTGTGTGTGTGTGTGTGTGTGATGGGGAAAGGAGGGTGTGCTAGATGACTTAATATTCCATTCCACCTCTAAAATTTATGATTCTTGTGATCCCATGGTATACTTTAAAAGCTCTAGGATTCTCCCACCAACATTAATGGCCTATTTCCTTCTGAGTCCTAACCCCCTTGTCATCATACTGCTATTGACCCTCCTAAGCCTAGCAAGAAAAAAAGTCTTACAGTCACATCCAATTAGGTTGTGGTTTGGTGAAAGGACCAAAGTCAGCAAAGGATAAGTGCCCCTAACCCATTTTCCCATTTCAAATTCATAGGAATTTGGACCTGAGCTCTAGCTATAAGCCTGAAACTTCCTCTGCCCCTTCCACTTGGGTCTTAATTTTGTATCCTGGGGAGTATCCAAGTATGGAATGTAACTCTTAGGAAAACATACCCTGACCGTCTTTTAAAACTTCGTAACACACCCCCTTCCTTTTAATTTTCTTTACATTAGAGGTCATATTCTATTGTTTGCCTTCCCCCCTCCCATTCATTCTCTTTTGGGCTTGTCTTTGTTCTTACTACTAGGCCAAAATAATAATAATAATAATAATAACCAAAGCCTGAAAAGATGGCCCAGCAGTACCATAGTGGTCAAGGATCTATATTAGTATTATTTACTAGATTTAGAGTTTTCCAAATGAAGTTTACTTGGCAACTATGGGTATAGGGAAGTGTTCCATTCCCAAGTATTTTCCTGCCATTTCTGTGGCCACTTTGAAGCCTCATACATAGACTCATAGGTTTTTAGAATTAAGAATAAAAAAAAATACTAGTTCAACTCACTTATTTTACAGAAGAGGAAACTGAGGCCAAGAGGAAAAGGGATTTGCCCATGGAGAAGAAAGAAAGCATCTAGGACTCAAGTGATCCTCTCAATCCAGCACCAATGCTATTTCCACCTCACCCACCGAGTAGACACCATAAATTTCCCTGTCATGAATTTAGAGTTAGAAGACCTCAGCTTGAATCTTGACTTTTCCTGCTTATTACCTCTATGATCTAGAGCAAATCACTTAACATTTCTTGACTTCTGTTTCCTAATTTGTAAAATGAGAGGATTAGATTATATGACTTCTAATGTTCAACTTTGAATCTATGATATCCCATCTCTGAAAGCTCCATACAACTATTTTCATAATTTTAATAGAAATATCTAGACCAATGATGCCAAATTACCACCCCACCTCCCACCCCCCCACCCTCCCCAATGGTGGCCAGGCCTGATTTATTTTTTAATCTCCAGGCTGCAGGCCTAGCCAAGATATCAGCTAGCAGTGTATTTAATAAATAATTTGTTGAATGAATGAATACCCGACTATCTCCTTTCTCAGTCAGTAAGCTCTTTTAGGACCCTAAACATTTCTTTAAATAGACATAGAAGGTGCCAGACTTGTGGTCATGTGAGTCCTACAAAACTTAAAGGCTAAGAACAGAAGAATGGGGGAAGGAAAAGGAGGATTGATTTCACTGGCTTCCGAGTGAAAGTAAAACCACATAAAAAAGCTGCTCCAGCATCCTCCTAAGCCAACACAGGTACCTTTACTCTCAGTAGGACTGTCACTGGCTGCAAAGGTCGCTTTGTGCTTTCCTACTTGCTTTGCTCCTTCCAATGGGTGCTGAGGTGTAAGTTTAATTATTAAAAAACCTTCCCGGTTGTAATGTTTCCAGTTCAGTTCCTTGACTGGGTAAATCCCTTAAACGTGTTGTCATTCCTTATTTATTGATTGCAGGTATTTGGGGTGTAATTGAGCAAGGCGGTCGTGGCCCAGGGCAAAAAGTGGCGCTACATGAGCAATTAAATCTGATTAGACAGAGGCCTTTAAGATCCAGCTGGGTGATTGATAACCGAGACCAACATTCCTCAATTGACTTGCTACATCAAAAAGGAAAAGGGCTAAGCCGAGAAATGCTTGGGTCCAACATGAGAAATAGCAATGCAGTTCTGCAGATTAGACTTGTAAAGGAGGTGAATTAAAAGGGGGGATGGGAGAAATGGGGGGGGAGGGAAGGAAGCTACTTTGCTTGCCCAGGGAACTACGCGTAGGTGTCTTTCTTTTTAGAAGAGCACAAAGCTTTGCTGTACTCGAAGAGAAATGACCAGGTTGGGGCAAAACTGAAGCATAAAACAATTTGGGAAGGAATAGCTTTGTTGGGTTTTGGCTGTAATTCCTATCCTTCCAAAGGAGTCCAGGGAAGCCCAGCCCCGGGGACAACAGCTGCTGGGCTCTTGAAGTTGCTGAGTTTTCGTTTGTTTGCGCCATATTGACTCTGTGGTGTTGAAATAAAATGAAACCCTCACCCCAAAAAGTTGAAGGACAGAAGTAAAGTGCCTTCCTCTCCCCGTTCTCTACGTTCTCCCTATCCCCAATTCATCAACTTGATGGATTTGTCTATTCCAAAACTCAGAGAAAAAGGAAGGGGGGAGACACTAGGGTAGTGATTATTAAATAGAAAAGTTTTTTTTTAAAGAAACTTCAACCACCTTCCCCAACACACACACACACACACACACACACACACACACACACACACACCAAACACACGTAACAGTACTTTCTGTCCTCTGGGCTGATAGATATGGACCCTTTCCTAACCCGTTGCCTCTGTGTCACAGCTGTAGTTGGGATAGGGGACAGAGAAGGAGGGGGCGACATGAGACCAGGAAAGCTTTGTGCTACGGGATAGTAGAGTAGCATCATGACTGCCTGGGACCGTCCAGCACCCAGACGAGGGTCCTACGCTTAACTCAAAGAGGGAAACATCATTTTTCTATGTTCTTTAGTGCACTCTGAGCTGAAAGGTAGAAGAGAGAAGGGAAAGGAGAGGAAGAGATGCGGGGGGAGGGGGGGAAGAGAGGAAGAGCGAGAGAGAGGAGGAGAATTTTAATATCTTATTTACAAGTCCACTCAGTCTGAGATGAATGGCTCCCATTCCCTCAAACTCTGGGAAAATCTATTTCTATCCCCAAGAACCTCATTCCTATTAGGACACAATCAGACCACTCTACCTGGAGCAAAATTAATACACGGAGGTATCGGATCCCTCTCCCACAGCCCCTCCGTCTTGTCTCCGAAAAGGAGGTTTCCCTGGAAAAGATACTCAAGCCTGGACAATGATATACATTACAAGTGCAGATAGTAAGTGTGTGTGTGTGTGTGTGTGTGTGTGTGTGTGTGTGTGTGTGTGTGGGTGTGGGTGTGGGTGTGGGTGTGCGTCCCCTGCCCGGTTGCAGAGCGATCTGAAGGCCTCTGCGCCAGGGAGCAGTTTCTCTATGTGCTGACTTTACAGAAGGATCAAAATAGCATGAAAGAAATCATAGAGAGAGGGAGAGAGAGAAAACGTCAGCAGGAGCCGGACTTCTAAAAACCCCTTCCGCCCCATAGGCTTCAATATTAAAAAACCCCCTAGGAGCCGCAGACACTGTATTAATTAGTGCAACCACCCATGAAAAGCTGGGTTCGGAGAGGCATTCTTTGCCCTGTGTGAAAAACCACCCCCAATAAACAATTGTTAAGTTGGCCTATTGCCGCTGGTAAATTGCACAGCATTAAAAAAATAATGCTTTTCATATTAGGCACTAATTAAAGGTTGGGACAGCTTTAAAACAAGAGAGGGAGGGGGGAAATCAAAGAAAATATAAAAATGTTCTTTCAAGAGTTATGGGAGGTTAATAAAGTATGTCTGTTATAGTGAGCTACTTTGCCCCTAGCTACAGCCAAACTGGAGCCACGGCAATTGGGTCTCAATAAGATAATGATATTCCTTTCTCTGCTATTAAAAGACTCCCAGTGCAAACTTAAAATGATTTATTTAATTTAGGAAATTATGAGGTGTAACTTCAAAGCCTGAGCCGTTAGTAATGGAAAACACCAGGTTGTTTAAAATTATAATAATAATTGTTTGGACGACTTGGGACATCAAAGTGTTTGCTTCAACAAATAAAAGAGAGCGCTAGGAGATAGAATGAGCGAGCAAGCCGGGTCCGGCGGAGGTGGGACCCTGCTGGCTTTGTAAGCTGACTGCTTATCGGAGGCCGGGAATTTCGCAGCTCCTCCGCACCCAGCTTTGAAGTGCGGGCTTTCTGAAATTAACTTTATAACTTTCATTTTTCTATTTTCCCCTCTCTCTGACCCGGGACGCCAAGACAGAGAAAGGGAGATGGAGTGAGAGGAGAAAGGTTGGAAAAATCGGGGAAGAAGGGGGAGAATGGGGGATGGGGCAGGCCGAGAGAACCTGCTACTTCGGGATTTGTCTAGGATGCAGCGCTGGGGAAACTGTCCATCCCAGGAAGTTAAAAACCAAGATTCCCAGAATGACAATATTAAGATGAGAAGGGTCTATAGAGCATGGAGTATTAAACCGTGAGGCATAGAAAACATATCTAGAAAGAATCTTAAAAACACAGAAGTTTAAAATGGAAAGCGATTTAGAGAATATCTACTTATAGCCCCCTAAATTTATACACGGGAAAATTGAGGTTCCGGATCGAGAAGGGACTTCATCGGCAAGGGACCGAGTCCACATTCAAATCCAGAACTTCTGCCTCCAAGTCCAAAACTTTCTTCTGCACCCTGCTGCTTTGCCCTTCTCATTAGGCTCCTGAGAAAGCATTCCTACCTGAATAAATATGGGGAGAACTAACGTGATTTCCCTCATAAAATTTGCCACGTCGATGGAAATATACATACATACATATATACACACATATATATCTATATCAGAGTTTCATGCATATTACAAATCTAACCATGACAAAAAGAAAAAAAATACTACACTTCCTTCCTCCCCTCTTAAAAACAAAACAAAACAAACAAAAAATCATAAGCCAAATGACCTGCTTTTTATACAAAGTAATGTCACAGAGGGCTTTAATTTCTTCCAACAGAGTTCCATTCATCACTGTGAATTCCCTCAGAATGATAAACCAGTAAGTAACTTTAGCAATCAGGTAAAAGTCTTCATATTCTGTTTTGCATCTTGGGAAACTGAGGCCCAGAGAGAGGCAACTTAACTATGGTCTCAGAATAAATGGCTGAATTGGATTTAAAGCACCCATCTCCTCTTAAGACTTTCATTCTGGATCTATAATCTTTCCAAAGCTTTTCTGTAAATACGACTCACTATTCCAGCCTCCAGGCCCCATAGGGGTTGGATCAGGAGGGAGAAAAAAGAAGAAAGACTCAGAACCAGCTTCCACCTAAGCACAAAGAAATATAGTAGCTTTTCACAAGAGACTGAGTTGTCTGCTTCCTTCATCTAGTGGCAAGGGTGCTCTTAAAGGGAAGTCTATGGCTGGATTTGTATATTATTGTGTATTATAATTATCTATGTATGTTTCACAACTCCTGCTTGGTTGTAAAACTCTATTGTGTCAGAGATCCTGTTTAATCTAAACTTTCTATCTTCACCAAGAACCAGCAAAGTAGGCTTTAGTATATTTTCACTGATTTTGAATTCATTGACCAAGACATAAAGAAATATGAAGAGGTTGTTGTAAGTCAGGGGGAGGGGTGGTGGTGGTGGAGGTATCATAGAAAGCCTTGAAAGGCAGAAAACTAAAGGATACACCAAATTGCTTGGACTTGCCCACACTCCATCAGAGAAAACGTTTGGGTCCTGCCGTTGCCTGATTTTTGGCAGGTCAATCTGACTTCCAGTTTTTCTTATAAGCAGAGACCATTTTCAGTTTTCCTGGAAAACATGCAATAGAGAGAAAGGGAAGGAAAGGGGAGAATGGTTTTGATATTTTCCTGCTGAAATAAGCATAGATAATAGAGAACTAAGGAGGTTAAATGGTGGTGGAGTATAACCCTGAACCTTTAGAGGAGACCTAACAGGATATGAAATAAGAAAGCTGTGTGACCAAAGACAAATCACTTTAGTTTCAGCTTCAATTTTCTCCTTTGTAAAATGAAGGTACTAATCATTGTACTACCCATTTCACAGAAAGCCTAGGAGAAAAATACTTTAAAGGAACTGGAGCTCTAAGAGCTATTGTTATTTTAGAAATGTCTTCACTGTGTGGGCACCTAAAGATCTGTCTTGGGTTTGAAAATGCATGATTTGTGTCCGTATTCCTTAAGGACACTTCCTTCTTTTTTAATAATAGAGACTGAGAATAAATCCTAACTCTGGCTGATCTGGGTACCTAGCCTAAGCTTTTAAAATGATAAACATTCGCCGTGAAGTCTGGCCAAGACTTGAGCAATTAATTTTGGGATGAAACTGAAAATGGATTAGGTGATTTGGGTGAAGGGAAAAGGGAGTGTAGGGCAGGGCTGGGTAGGAAGGGCAGTCAGACAGATAGGCAGGCAGGCAAAGGAGGCTGGGACAGAATGAAGGCATTTTGCTTCTTTGTATCTGGGACACCCCCAACCCTGAAATTCACTGCTGTACAAAGCCTCAGAACTCACGGGTGCTTAGGCACTGCTCCCAGGCATTGACACAAATCCAAGCTGAATTTGTTCCTCAATCTTAACATCATCTCTGTCCTGAACTGGAAGTGGACCAGTCTAGGCTTCCTGGCAGTCAGGCCTTCCTGATCTCTATACTGAGCTCAGGGGAGGGGGTGGCTGTGGCTATTGTGTAGCACTTGCCCACCCCCAGAGCATGTTGTCCTTTTTGTTGGATTCTCTCATTCTAAGGGGCCTTTACATGGAATTGGATGATATCTTGGGGGTGGAGGGGTGTTTTCTGTTTTTTCTCCCCCCCCCACATACACACCCCAGTCCCTATGTTTAACAGAAAGTCTCAAAAGCTGAATGACTACTTGAGCCCTTTGCTCCTAACTGCAAAAAGAGAAGAACCAGATGGGCCGTTTTTTTCTGAACCCCTTAAACAACCTGCCTTCTCAGTACAGGACTAGCTTTGCTTCATTAAATGCCAAATCTGAATGGAACCTTAGAACTTAGAATATAGAATATCAGAGCTGGAAGGGTCTTTGAAAGTCAAATAATCCAACCCAATTCATCTTTACAGAGGTGAAAACTAGACCTTCTCTGCCAGCAGGAACCAATAATAAAAGAACCTTGCTTCTTGAATGCTATGACTCTGAGTAAACCATTCATTTCTCTTATCTGTGCCTAAATTTCCTTCTATGTAGCATGGAGACAGTGATCCCAGAACCATCTACCTCTTAGAGAAATTGTTTGGGAAAAATAATTTTGTTCTTTAAGTGCTATAGATATGAAAGATGCTGGCCTAGTTGCTGTTTTATGATGACAGATATCGTCATGACCATCACCACTACTATCATTGATGTTCCCAGTCAAACTCTTTTTTTTACCATTCCTGGACTGGTGGAGCCGGGATGGAAGGTCACAGTGCCCTTTGTCAATATAGGATCTAACTTGCCAGTACTGTTCCCGTCTCCATTCTTGCAGCCACTGCCTGACCTTTCTTGCAGAAAATCAAAGTTGCTAATCTCTCCCAAAACTCTTCACAACAAAAGCGGAAGCCATTATTGTACCCAACCCTTACTCAAGAAGATGATAATCTCCGAAGGGGAGACAGGGAGAGCAGTTTTCAAGAAGATGCCTGACTCTGCAATCAAATTATCAATCCATTACTGGATTCCAAGACCCTCGGATAAAGCTGAGTTAGAATCTCAATCTTAGAGGTGTAATGGTCCTTAGATAGCTTTACATATCCATTCGTTTTACAGACAATGAAATTGGTGTCGGTAGAAGGGAAGCAATTTGCCCCAGATCCACCAAACCTGAAGTCCAGTACTCTCTCCACTGCTTCAGAGGCCCGCTTGAAGAGCAAGGCACTAGGCTCCTGGGCCGTCGAGAGCCCAAGAGTCCGGGGACCTGACCATCTAAACTACACCTAAACGCAGCACCAATTTTAATGGACTGTTCGGATTATATGGGCTAGTCATGATAGACAGGGCCTCAGTTTAGGAAGAAAAGGAGAAAACCTACCCGACTTTGTGACCACAGCATCCTCCAGGCCCTGGGGATTTCCGGGCATTTTGCAAGTAGGAGACAGAAAGAGGGAGAGGGGGAGGGAGAGGGAGAGGAGAGAGAGAGAGAGAGAGAGAGAGAGAGAGAGAGAGAGGAGAGGAGAGGAGAGGAGAGGAGAGGAGAGGAGAGGAGAGGAGAGGAGAGGAGAGGAGAGGAGAGGAGAGGAGAGAGAGAGAGAAGAGGAGAAGAGATAGGAAACAATTAGAGACCCACCTTTACAGAGGATTACGAAATGGGGAGGTTCGCGCGCGTGTGTCTGCATGTGTATGTTTAAGTGCATCTAAAAGGTTTTAATGACAGTATTCCGGCTGTTCCGCGTTGCGATAAATGTATTCACTTCTCAGGAGGGCCTAGGGGCATTGTGCTTTAGGGTCCGTGATGAAGTCTTCTCTGAGTAAGGCCTGACACCTCCCTCTAATAAAATATAATACTCAATTAACTAGGGCTTCCCGAAAGGTTTTCATTTAAACAAGTTAATAATGGGCGCCAGGCGAACGCAGTGCTCGCGGCTCAGGAAGTAGCTTAGCGAGGCAGGGTCCAAAGCCCAGTATCCCCGGTGGGGAGTGTGTACAGCACTGAGTCACTCACAATAACAGCTCTCTTTTGCGGTAGTGCTTTACGGTTCACAAAGCGCTTTCTTTCCTCTCCAGAGTCCCGAGAGAGAGGTGGTGCAAAGCGCAAATAGCAGTATGCCCATTTTACAATCTACAAAACTGAGGCACAAAGTCAGGAGGTAGTTTGCCCAACAACACGGCGGCTAGTATCAAAATACGACCTTGAACCCGAGATCTTGTGATTTCAGCATCTGGGAATTGGCAAAGAGAGAGGGAAAATAGAAACGGGATAGTGCTTGGGAAGGGCGTTTGTAGGGCGGGAAGATAGAAAATATTTCCTCTTGAAGAAGTATGGCCATCAGGCACTGGAAAGGTTCCTGTTTCCAAGATCAGTGTTCCCCGGTGTTCCTCAAGATAAAGACACCAACTTACCATTCTGATTAATGTGGCAATTTTAAAAACTCTGAGTTATTTACAACTGCCTGACAACATCCTTATTCTTCCCCTTTGATTATTTTTTAAGTACAGTGGGACAGAGTGGGACAAAATACGTAGAAAGTTAAGTGTGTAAGGGGAAGCTGGATTCTGAGCCTTCCTAAAACAACTTGTGAATTCTCTACTTCTTTTTAAAAAAAAATATGAATATGATCGAATCTATGTAGACCTATGGGTGAATTGTGCACTTCTCTGTGAGCTGAGGAGTGAAGTCCGAGGATTTCGGGAAAGTACTTCCACCAGATTTTATTGACGGTCATCGAAATTGTGGAAAATCAAACTCAAAAAGGTCTTTTTGCAATCTAGGAGAGATGCAGTACTGTGGGGAACATAAACTCAATTTGCTGGGAGTGGACCCCGGTTGGACCTTGTACTTCTATCTTTAACCCGTGTGACCTTGAGGGGAGCCACTGGTTCATCTTCTGCTCTGCAAAATGATGCCGGGATAGCCCTAGATGCTACTTTGTTCTCCCTTTTTGTGAGAGTTTTAGCTTTCTCTAAGAAATCAAGAAATGAAGAGAAGAAAAAAAAAGGTTTGTTTTGCCCGATCCATTCCAAGGTAGCTTGAACCCCAAGTAGCCCAGGTTCCCCTGCCTCAGTCCAAGGGAACTGAGATATGAACATCGAAGGGAAATTGTTCTCTTTCATTTGCCGGCAATATTAAGGTCTTTTCATTCCATCGGAAAATAGACATCTCTGCCCCTCACCTGACTTCAGAAAAAAAGATTCTCCAAAACCTCGTAAGATGCAGCAAACTACCCCATAAGGCCACCACCCCACCACACCCGCCATTAACTAATCTTTCACTAATGTCTTTATAGTATTGTAAAAACTCCTACACACTACCTTCCAGTTCTTTCACACCCGGGAATTCCGGATGCCCAGGGAAAAGTTTAAAAAGAGCCATTAGGTCAATCTAGAGTATTGCAACACTAGCTTTTTTTCCAGTTGTCCGATTCTGGCCCTTGCTCTGTAAATTAAATGTTCCTTCACACTGAAATTTCGGAAAGCAACAAAGAAACCCATTAAAGTCATTTCTTCACTGCCCCCTCCCCATGACCTATCCAACTAAATGGATTTGTGATGATATTCTAACTCTCTCCCAAAAGAATAGGGACCCCTTAAAGAAATGTGAGCTCTGACAACCCCTGGCAATTAAACAAGATTTTAATTTAATTTCAAATAAAAGATAAGAAATAGTAACTCTTCAATAAAATATATAAAATTGTACAAGCCATCCCTTTCAAAGGGACTGGGGTATGCTGGGAGAGGGACTGGGAATTGGCAAAGTGGAAGTGGTCAGGTTAACAGCATTATTTTTTAGCAGAACAAAATTTGCTGGTGGGTTCCCCACATGCACACACCAAAACAAACATAATGTTGAGGATATGTTCTGCCTTCTTATCTGCATTCTCTCTAGTAACTTTCATATTAAGGTCAGCACACAAATATACATAAACACATAAAAAGCATGTGATTCCTGTCTTTTTCCTCCCTTTTTGGATGTATTACTGTTCAAGCATACTTACTACATAGGAATTGTCTACAAGATACTTTAAAAACACAAATGTCTACAATGAATCGGTTTTCAAAAATCACCCGTGCTTTGGTTGTCTCTCTCTCTCTTGAAAGACCACTTTACCAAAACTCTTTTTCTCCCCTCCTTACAGTACATTCAGCTCTCCAAATCCAGCCTTATATGTAGTTATAGGAAACAATAGCTTTGAGGTGAAATTATAAAGTACCTGATCGTCACTTCAAAGTCCCCATTTTTTTTTCTCATGGCCTTCAATGTTTCTGATTCATGTGGGAAATACTTCCAATATTGAACGTTTGGGTGGAGGGGGGAAGGGAGGAACAGAAGGAGAAAATAGAATCACGGGAAAAGTCATTACATATTTTTCTTTGCTTACATAATGTGGGAAAATGATGAAAATTAAAGAATCTATTCACATCTATTTTCTATCTCCATTGTTTGGGAGGCAGCCAGGCATGCTGGAAAACAGCATTGGACCCCAGCCTGGAAATATGCTTCTGATCCTAACTCTGTCACTTACGGGTCAGCCATATGACCTTGGGCTAATCATTTCTCCTCTCTGAACCTCATCTATAAAATAGGTGTAAATACTTTGATCACCTACCTCCCAGGGTTGCTGTGACATGAGGAAAGCACTTTGGAAACCATAAAGCACTCTAGAAATGAGAGCTATTATAAAAATAAACTCTATCATACTTTTAAAACCTCCCCAAATCATATCTGACAAGATTCCTTTTAGAAGTATATTATCCTTTGTAAAAAAAATATCCCTTCCCCCCCCCCAAAAAAAAAACAATTCCCAAATTATCTTGTTGGAGGTCTCCTTCAGGAAAATAATACACTGAATATATATACATATGCATATATATATATATATATATAAAATTTTTCTTTTCAAAATACTTTGACTTTTCACGTCTGTAGTATAAAAATGTATTATACTTTATTATATATATATTTATATATAAAAAGCCTTCAGGATCAGTCTTTGCGAAAAAGGAGGGGATGCTGACAAATAGGATTTGGTGTCCCAGACTAAAGAGCAAAAAGAGATCTGCTCTGTCCTGTGAACACCTAAGTGGTTGGCATGGTGCTCTTAAAATATGCAGCAAAAGGAAAAAGTGATCCAGGATTGGTTTGGTACTGTACTCTTGGATGAGGAGAGGAAAACAAACAAACAAACAAACATATCCATCATGAAGTCTATTTAACTATTCCTTTGCTGGGAGATCTTCCTTAAGATAAATGATACATGCTATATCCAACAGGAGTAGCATAGAGTCCCACAGGTGGGATGGGGAGCACAGGCCTGTGAAAAGGATAGGATGTTCCATATATGGAAGCTGCTTGGAGCGGAGAGTTGATGGGGAAAGGGAGGCTGAAGCCGGAGGGTAACATAGGTTTGGCTGCCATTTTCAGCTTTTCCAGTTCTGCTTCCTGCAGTCTCTTGGCCTTGGCCCTGCGGTTCTGGAACCAGATTTTGACCTGTGTCTCTGTGAGGTTCAGGGAGCTGGAAAACTCAGCCCGTTCAGCAATGGAGAGGTACTGTTTCTGGCGGAATTTTCGTTCTAGGGCCAGAAGTTGGGAGGTGGTAAAAGGAGTCCTGGGCTTCCGATTTGTCTTGTGCTTCCGAAGAGTACAGGTTGTAGGACTCAAGTGTCCTATGAGAACAGAAAAGGGAAGATGTTAGGAAAGAAAATCATGCTTCTTTCTCTCTGTCTACTCTTGATCCCCAACCTCTTTTGGACTGAATAGGAGCTTAGTTTCTGGGAAACAAGAGTTCTTATGTGAAGTGAGGAACAAATTTATGATGGACTATTATTACACTTGTTATCATCCTAAATATATGCCAAGTTAATCATATCCTAAGGCACATAAAGATGCCATAAACAAGTGCATGTTCCTTATTATTTTCTGTCTACAGATGACAAAAACCAAATATTCCCTTTTCCAGGTATTTTTAAGGGACAGCTTCCTTGGCTTGGTGCTTCCATAAGGCGAATCTGACCAAGAAAGTGGGCAGTAGAGGTGGGTGGGAAATTAGCTCCCCCATAAATGTAAAGTGTCCAGAAGAATCATGCTACTTCAGAATTAAGAACATGTGACATCTTAATCATATCCTAGATATATTCTCTGGTTTGGTGCAAATGTGTCAATGCCGCAGGGATGGGGAAGGCAGAATTATAATGAAAATAAAGGTGTGTCAACAACATTTAGGCTCCATGTTCAAAATGGAATCAATTATGAGGAAGTCATAAGACTGGGGCATCCCGGGTGATCCCATCAACTGCCGTCTGCGCTTGTTTGCCAGGAAGCCACAGGGGAAGAAGGGAAGGGGGGGGAGGGAGATACTTGGCAATTAGTTTTCAGCATTTGGCTTTTATGAGGTATGCTAATTTTCAAATATGTAGCTGTAGCAGCTAAACTCAATACACATGCAGAGAATGTGGCATTTCTTGTTCAGTTGGTTTGGTCCTAGAAACACAGTTTAAATTGCAGGCTAAGGGCATAGGGCAGCTTACATCTCTTCCTCCACTGGATTTGTTATAGGGTGAAGAAGGGCCTGGTTTCTGAAAGGTAAAGCCAAGAGCCAGCAAGTCCCATCAATGCTGGAATAGCTTCAGGTATGACCCAGCAATGGATGGTATATCTGTCATCCAAAGACAAGCCTAGCTAAGTATGACAAGGTTCATATCCAGAGGGCAAGCCACCAGGGAGTATTTTCAGTCACAGCTATTTTATGTGGTTTTCTCTTCATACACACAGAGTAAGTAGGAAGGATCAGTTAAGACATGGACCATATTAACCATCACAGTTTAATGGAAAGTCCTTGAATTTTCAATGTTATCACTGAGAGTGCTCCCTAAAGGGATACAGATTGCAAGCCATCCATGATGTGATCAAAATACATTTAAGCACATACATGTCCTCTCCCTGATCATAAATGAGGAACCTGCTCTGGCCCCTCATCTCTCAGTGGGTTTGCAATCAAAGTACCAGGACTTAAGTCTTTGCCTGTTATTTATTACCAGGATACCCTCAGGCAAGTAGTCACTTCACCGTTTCAGGCCTCAGTCTACTCCTCCTCAGTTTATTCATCTAGAAAAAGAGGGCACTGGGGTGCTAGGTAGCACAGTGAATACAGCACGGGCCCCAGAGTCAGGAGGACCTGAATTCAAATCCGACCTCAGACACTTAACACAAAAAACTAGCCATTTGACCTTGGACAAGTCACTTAACCCCAACTGCCCTCCCCCCCTCAAAAAAGCAAAAAAAAAGGAAAGAAAAGAAAGAAAGAAAATGAGGGCATTGGATTAGATCTCCTTTACTACTTTAGGTCCTACCAGATTTCTTCTATCTTCTGTGGTAATATGCTATTAGATTTCAAAGTAATTTGGTAGAGACTATTAGGACTTCATTTAAATGGAAGAAAACAAAACAACAGCAGCCAAAAAAAAACAAAACAAGACACCAGTTTTCAAATATGTATCAAAACAGCAGCCACAACACTATTAAGCATCCCTCTCCCCCATACATTTTGTTTTAAATTCACAGAAAGAGGAAGACTATTTGATCATATAAGACAAAACAACATCTATCTTACTTCCCAGGCCATGAACAGACAATTGAGCTTCCCACTTGTTACTAGGCTCAGGTAACTAAAGTCATCCCTTGACTAATGATTTGTCCCCATACTTTTGCCAAGGCCTTATTTGAATTCATCAGCTTACAAGATTTTGTCATTGTTTATTTTAAAATTAAATGAATTCTTGAAATCCTGTGAGTTCTAGAGGTCCTCATAGGGATCCCTTGGGGACTGTGGAGACAGAGGTTAGAATGCAGCAAAGTATGCTTTTTGTTCTGCCTCCTACCAGGAAGGGCATTGAGGAGGTTCAAGGGTTCCTACCGAAGAGAAGAAGGATGGTGCTCAGAATGCTAAGCTGGGGAGATCAAGCTGTCTAGAGCAGGGTATCTGAATCATAGACTTTAAGGATACAAGAAAACTTAGAGGTCACCTAATCAACAATACCTCCAACTTTACAGATTAGGAAACTGAGACCCAGAGTGAAATAACTTTTCTCAAAGGCACAAAGGTAGTGAGTAGTTTAGTCATGACTTAACCTGTCTTTTAACTCTGGACCCAACAGTCTTTCCACATATACTAAATTACCAGGCGACGTGCCACTACCCACAACTGACAATCTCCAACACCACCCCCCCACCTGCTCCAGCCCTTATGACCTCTTAGAGTATTAAGTAAGGGGGTCAAGGTGTCTGTGACTAAATGTGATCACCTGCTCCTGATTATGAAGCCATTTTCAACAGTGCATCTCGCTTTACCATGTCAGAGCTCTGACTTTGCTTCTCTCAGAAATGACTCTGGTCTTACTGTTTTCCTTCTCTCTGAGTTTTTGGAATGGAGAGAGCTCTGTGCCTAGCCTGGGAAATCATCTTATTCAAAGCAACACAGGTAGTGAATTAGCAGAGAAAGAATTTGGATCTATCTTAGGTCTTCAAATACAGTTCTTTTTCTCCTACACAGCATTACCTTTTTAAGGACCTGCATCTCAACTTCGATCTGAAGATTTCTGACCAGTGGCTATTGGCCCTGGTTCTCCTTGACCTTTGAAACCTCTCTATTAATTTCATATAATAAAGATAGACTCTAAGAGCTGGGTTGGGAGGGAGCCAGGTTGAATAATTTCAGTTTATGTTAAAAGGTTTGTTTTCAAACAAAGACATTGGGCATCTTTCTGTGTAGAGATTTAAGAAGCAAGATGTCACTATATGATTTTAGTTTTTCATAAAGTTAAGGCCCAGGGATTTAGACCCAGAGGATCTGGATACAAATCTCAGATCTTCTTACCATTTGTGTGACTTTGGACAACTAATTCATATTCCTCAACTTCCATTTCATTATCTATCAAATGAGGATGGAAGAGGATCTTTAAATAACTATTTGGTTCCAAAGTTGTGATCTGTGGTCTATCATTCATAACCCTTTTCCAGCTTTTTTTTTCCAGAAAAGGAAACTGTGTTTCTCTCTCTCTCTCTCTCTCTCTCTCTCTCTCTTTCTCTCTCAGGGATGGGGAGGGTTGAAACAGAGGATGGGAAATTATACAGGAGGTATACAGGTCAGTCTAGAAGTTGGAAAATAGGGATTAACAACTGGAAGGGAAAACACTGGGGGGGGGGGGAGAAGAGGGAGAAAGAATTCAAGCTTTTCCAGCTCCATATGGGGTAACTGCAGAAAATCTTTCCAAGTCAGTTAATCCACCCAACATGAAAAAACAAACAAACAACAAAACTTGAGAAAACAGCCAAGCCAGTAACCTTAGTAGATAGGTGAGAAGGACCCTCTCAAGAAACTCCCTTCTGCCTAACTGTTTAATGTAGAAGTCTTGCCATCTCACCAGCCAGGGTGCAGGTGCAGCGACTAGGGAGAGTACGGAAAGAAGCTGTCCCCTTCACTTCTAATGCACCCCATTGTCATTCTTTTGTGTGAATCTGTTTCCAAAGCGGAGATGAAATAAAAGACAAAACTGAGCCACCACGCCCTAGGGACCTATGATTCCTGAACCCATCATAATGAGGGGTGTGAGTCCGTGCTTGAGAACTAAGGGATAGGCTGAAGAATGAGATATGTCTGGCTAAGAACATAAACTTTCAGCTTTCTCTGTAGGTAAAGAGTGCAAGGAACAGCACCTCTGTTTTTACATCAAAGGACCCAGAGGCTAAGTGACTCTCTGTGGTCACCCAGCTTAGAAACAGAGGATAATAATAATAATAAGGACTCACATTTACAATACACATTATGATTAACGTAGTACTTGGCCCACAGCGAGTCCTTAGTAGGTAGGAGTAGGCATTATCATCACCCATTTAGAGCAGGGAATGACTGGTATTATCTCCATTTTACAGAAGAGAAAACTGGAGCAAAAATAACTCGCCCAGGGTCACACAACCTAAGGGGAGCAAACTTTCTATCAAAGTTTTCAGACTCAAGTATAGCGTTGTCTCGAACACAAGTGTCCTTTCCCCACGCCACTCCCGAGGAAGAAAGGAAATACTTCACACCTAACACAACAGTTATGTTTCGGCGGGTGATCTTCCCCAGTGACCTCCTGGTCCCTGACTCTTACATATCACCCCAACCTTGTGGTCTCTCTCCCCACCCGACTCTCAACCAGCATACAGAGAGGAATATTATTAGGGTGTTATGATCAACTTCTTGGACTGCATAAATATATTTTTGAGGGAAAATTGCTTAATTTGAAATTTAAAAAATGTTTCTGGTTCCACTTTAAATGTGTCATGGAGCCTGTATGGTACAAACGGTGCAATGACTGTCTGAACGACTATGAAGCTCTTGGCAATGAGATTGATGCAGGCAAGCAATCGGGCCAATTTAGGCTAACACTCTTTCTTCTCTCGTCACCCTCTTAATAGCAGAGGCCTAGGGAGCCTGGGAGACAGAAGAAGTAAGGACGATCTTGGCCTGGATTATATTATTTCGGATGTGGTCTCTGAATGAAAGTTAACGTGAGGGTAATAATGAAGAGGAAGATGGATTTCTGGAGATTTAAGACCTGTATTTACTTCGTACCTGTTTGATTTTCTGTAATGTTCCCTCCCTGGTCCCTCAATTTCACCCTGTAAAAAGACGATTTTTTGGGGGGGAGGGAGAGATAAAATGACCTTCTAATGTCCTTTAAAACTCTTAAAACCCCACGATTCTCCTGCACTTTCCCTGTGTTAACAGCGTAGAACCAGGATCCTTTAGAGTTGGACTGTCAAATCATACCGCCAGGAACTTCAAAGCATGATAGAAAATTTTGAGGATGGACGTCCTAGATCTCCCAGAAAACGTCAGCTAATGCTCCGAAACCAGAAAATACATTTCATAGATTTTAGAGTGTGGGGAGGGGAAGGTATCTTGGAGATCATAAAGTTTTTAAATTAGATCGTAATTTTAGGGTCCGCAGGACAGAGAAAAATAAGTAACAGCTCACATTTTTCTGAGCATTAAGGTTTACAAAAGGTAACTCATAATCCTGCGGGGTAGATGGCGCAAGCCTTTTGATCGCGCAGCCAGGCTGTGTCGGATCCGGGTTTGGAAGCAGTCTTCTAGCTCCGCGCACTTTCCACTCCCGGTCCTGCTTATCCAATCTCGTTCCTCACGCTTTTCTCCTAAACTCTCTCTCCCGGACCCTCCCGCTTCCCCCTGATTTTATTAACACTCAGACTGAGACTCCCAGCAGTAGAAGCCCGAGGTTATTTTGGCTCCAACCTCTCCTTACTCCTAGCAAGCCGGATCCTTCCCTACCAGCTCTCTACCCCGGGGGCTCGACCAACTGGAAGTAGGTTAGGTACAAGGACTAGCGTACTAGACTGGCAATCAGGAGACGTGAGTTCGAATACAGCCATTACCTCGTTTACTGAAATGGTTAGGAAAGGCATTCTCCACCCCCACTTCAGTTTCCTCATCTGTAAAATGAAATTAGGCTAGAAGAGACGGAGATTCCAAATCTAAGTACTATGATAATTTTCTGGGCCTCAGTTTTCTCATCTGTAAAATGACTAGACAATCCCTTCCAACTCTAATTCACGGTCCTCCTCCCTTCCCTTCCTTCTTTGTACCACCCCTCACACACACTCACTTGGCGGTGGAGAGTATCGGCCAGCCTCCTGAATCCAGGACGTCCCGTCCTCCGAGTTCTCCGACTTGACCGAGGACGTCTCAAAGGTTTTTGTAAGCAGCCCGGGGCTGTGAACTTCCCTGGCGCCGTGCCCCGGCAGCAGCATGGTCCTGGAGGTGCCTTCGCTGCTCCCACCGCCGCTGCCGATGCCTCCGCCTCCCACTGACAGAGAAGACACCTCTTTGGGAGGCTTCTTGTCGGACATGAGCGCCTCCACACTGAAGGGCAGGCTAGACACTTTGACCCTTCGATCCTCCGAGCCCAAGTCCGCGACCACCGCCGGCGGTGCCGCAGGACCCTCTTCGTCCGAGGAGAAAACCTCCTTCGCTTTGGAAGGAGAAGCCATGACTCGGAGCACCCCAAGGTGGAACCCTCTCCCCCGTGGGCCGCGCAGGCAACCTCTGTGCGCGCCGCGCCTGCCGCAGTTCGCTCCCTCTTTCTGCCCCACTGCAGCTCCGGATGCACCGACTCCACTTCCAACCTCGCAGCTGCTACTCAACTTTTTGGGGGGGCGAGAGCGGGGGGGAGTAAGGTTGTTGTCTTTTCCTCCTCTGGGAAGGTGAATAAAGCCGACGCAGCCAATCCCAGGGGGCCACTGGTATGACGTAATGGTAGATCGCTTTTGATTGGCTGACCAGAGTGGCTGTGGAATTTTTTTTTTTTGGTTTAAAATAAATTAGGAGTTAATTACAGGAGAAGCAAACTGAGCTGTTATTAGCGATCCCTCCAGGGCTATAATCACACCAACACTGAAAAGTCACTGGGATAATTAAGGCTGATTCTATAAAGAGGAAGCTCACAGAATCCATTTTTTTTCTTCTCTTTTGACCCCACTTTAAAGAGTGCTATCTACCCTTTCCAAATTTGTCCAGTTTTAGGATTTTAGAGCTGAAAGGTATCTTTTAACATAAATTCTTAGAACTGGAAGGGATCTTAGAATATAGAATGTTAGAACTGGAAGGAGCAGTAGAAATAGGTCATCTGGTCCCACCCTTTCATTTTCCAGCTAAGGAAACTGAGCCTCAAAGATGGAAAACACTTCTCCAAAGTTGAATGACTAGTAAAAATGATTGGAACCTAAGTTATTCAACTCTAGATCTAGTGCTCTTGCCAGTACCTCAAACTCTTGCATGCAAAAGTCACCTGAACTGTTCCAGTGTTCACTGAACACTAAAGTCCCTTCCAGCTCCAAGGCCTGTGAACTACTCTGTTCCACCTTCTGTACCCTTCTATTTATGCTATTTTGAACATTGTTCTTTGCCTGAAAGGGAAAAGGAATATGGGAATGGGGTAAAGTGTTAAGGAACATGGTAATAAGATCATCATCAATCTCTATCAAAACACACTGGAGCCCTTTTCATGTGCAAAGCACTGTGTTGATGCTGGGTATAAAAAAAATAGCAGTCCTTGTTCTCAAAAATCTTAGCAGTCCAACTGGAGAGACAATATTTACATAAAAGTTAGAATATGCACAACGTCCAATATATGATAGGAACAACAAATGCTATGTGGGAGCTCAGAAGAAGACAAAATCACTGGGAACCCTGGCAGTTTAAGGATGTTTCCAGGAGATTGCACTTTTATTTTCTGAGAAAGTTACAAGTATGATCCCCAGGGTAGTTATTAGAAGTTCACCCATAGATATCTCCTGCCTCCACATAAGACTTTGACACTCTGAATTGGTCTTGGTGGTCTGTCTGTTAGACTAAAAGTCTTCCTTCCCAAGTCTGTATCTATGTGTCTCTATCTCTATCTCTTTATCTCTTTGTCTCTCTGGTCATTGTATCTTAATACTGAAGACTATCATTAACATACCTCCCCCTTCCCCAATAAAACAGAACACAAGAGGAGCATAATTGCAGAGAGAATTGGGTCCTATATGATGCCTTTTGGACCTTTGTGTCTTTTATGAGAACATATTTTTTTCAATTACAGGTTAGAAAAAAGCAATAGATTTTCCTGTTTCTGATAACTATTTTGTCCCATAATTATGTAGTGGGAGCAACTTTGATTACAGTTTCCTGGGGAAAGGGAACATTATAAGGAATTCCTGATATAGATCCTTGATGAGTCCTGGGTTTGGGGAAAGGCTGAACTCTGTCCTTATGGGTTTAGAGAAGACATCTGTCTATTATAGATATACTTTAGTATTGCATGTATATTGCACGTGCATATATAACCAATAGTGTCAGGGAGAGCATGATGGAACTGTAGTTAGGAAAGCCAAGACCTGGTTCTTGGTTCTGACACTGCCTGAGCTTGGACAAGTCACATCACATCTCTTGGATTCACATGTAAAAACAGAATAATAAAACTTGCACTATTTACCTTGTATTGTTTTGTGGAAAGCACCTTTCAAACCTTAAGATACTAAAGAAATATGAGTTGTTACCATTATAAGGATTATATGTTGCTACTTTCTTCCCAAATCCTAGCCAAAGGATACTAACCTAATGGTCATTTTAAGGAAAACAAGGATTTGTTGTTATTTTAATTCAGATGAACAATCATTTCTTAGATGCCTCTGTCTCTTTTCGTGTAGGCTTAAGAAGGTTTTGGATGCTGTGCACTGAATGACCTCCTACACTATATTTTGTAAAGTCGTGCTTTTTCTGTATGAAAAGCTCAGGTCTTTTGCAGCCCAAGGTTCCTATCTCATTTGGCCCTCTCAAAGCCCTCAGATTTATCTGAGAAAGTTTTTGTCTCCTGAAGGCTGATTGAGGTCTTTTTACTGAGGTTGAGCCAGCAGGGACTCCCGGTTACACTGATTTCTTTCCAATGTCCTATCTTCTTTACCTGCAGGAGGACTGCAGGCTATTTAAACATAATTGGAAAGAGGTAATCAATACTATTCCCCCCCTCATCCCTACTTGCTGTGATAAACACAGCCTCCTTTTTACAGTTTTCTCAAATCATGGAGCAATTTTTTTAAACTTACAGAGGATATCAGGAAATGTCTAAATTCATAATTAGTTGTAGTTTATTATATATGAATCTCAGTGTTCAAATTGGAGATTAAATTACATAGGATAGATACTATATTAGGTAAGGGAATTGGGAAAGGCAAAACATTAAGCATTTTTTTGCAAGCAAAGTTGAAATTCTATGTTGTTGGACAACCAACATTTATCAGTACTTTATTGGGGGCGAGGAATTTCTTCCCTAGAACTTTTATATATTCACTTTTTTTTTGTGATTGTTACCCAAAATGAGTTGTTAATAATTATCACCTTTAAACATGTCATCCCAGCACCTTCTTATTAGAGATTCCACTGAACCTTTAAAAATGGCATAAAAATCTACTTGAGTTGTGAGGTATTGATTCTATAACTTTTGGGGGGGAGGGGGCTAGTTTTTAAACTACCTGAAGTGGCCCCAGCTCAGATTCCTGCTCTTGTGGGAAAATAAAAAAAAAAAAGTATTACTTTTGTGAACCTGAAAACAGTACAGTGTGTGTACTTATCAAGGATCTTAGTGCTATAACATAAATGTGTGTGTGTGCTGATGACTACGCAAATATACATAGGCAGACAAATTGTAATTCATAATAAAATCTTAGTGATCCAGCTATCCTGTACTCAGACTGAGAATTTTCTGGTTTTGCTATTTATTATCTGTTTTATGTTGGGCAAGTCACACTGGATTCTCAGTCTCCTCATCTGTAAAATGGGGGGGGGGGGAGAGGATTCCTTGATTTCTTTCTTACAAGCTCTAAGTCCTATGATCCTACACATGTGTCATCTTATAAGTCCTAGATTCTTAACCTATGTTCACTGAGGTCAGAATAAAGCAGAGGAAGAGAGAAGAGACTTCAGGCCAGCTTTTCTCTGGGTCACAGGAAATTTTTACAGTGTGGTAAAGCATACCGGCATTAACTTCAGAGCCACCTATGGAATCAGTGTCTGAATTAAAACAACAACAAATTTGTTGCTATTTATTACCAAAGAAACTATGTAGGGTCTTTTCCAACTCTAGGTCTCATTTTCCTTACCTACAATTGGAAGGGTTATACTAGATTATTTCTAAAACCCTTCTCTCCCATAAACCTATCAATCTAAACAATCCCATAGTTTTAAGGATGAGGGAAATGAGGCTTAGAGTCTCTTGCCCAAGGTCACACTGTTTTAATGTTATTGGAGAGGGATTTGGAACCCAAGTTGTCTGACTCTAAGTCCAGGCCTCTTCTCACTGCACTTCGCTGCCTGTGGAAGAGGGCCTCAGATTTGTCACCAGGCCCCACTGTCTCCTAAACTTGGATTAAACACTTTCCCTCTTAGGTTATGAATTTCTATCTCTAAAATGAAGGAATCTGACTAGAACAAAGGTTCTCAACCTAGGGCAATCGACTTGCTTTTTCTTAAAAAATGTTTTGCTAACTGTATTTCGTTATGATTGGTTTCCTTTGTAATCCTATGCATTTTATCTTATGCATTAAAAAAATATTCTAAGAGGGAACCCAAAGGCTTCACCAGACTATCCAAAGAGTCCCCGACCGAGAAAAGGTTAAGAACTCCTTGGACTACATGATCTGTGAAGTTCGTTCAGGCTCCAAATCCCCTGATTCATCCTTTAACTGAGTCGGCGCTGCCTCGGTTTTCTGTAAGTTCTATTCCTATCCTCTGTGCACTCTCTTCTCCCGAGGTAGGGAACCTGAAGGTAGGGAAGTCCTCATCCAGTTCCTTGGAAGGGCTGGGAATAGGAGGAGGTGCTGAGGAGGGAGGGAGAGGAGGGCAGAGGCGGGGAGAGGGAAAGCCGGGAGTGGAGAGCAGAGAGACTTTGCAGACGAGCTGAGGCTGTTTGCCGGCGCCAGGAGCGGGAAGATGAAAGGGAAGCTCCTGGGGGAAGGGGCTGTGCTGTTTGACCGGCTCCAGCAGCCGCGGCGGGGCAGTCCCAGGCAGCCCCGCCCCCACCCCTTCCCCAGGGCAAGAGCTGCCCCATACCCACGCCGGGTCCTTCATCTTTCCTGCAACCGCAGCAAAGACAAGGGACGGAATTCGACTGCGGCGGAGGCGGCTGCACCCGGGGCTTCGTAATTGCGATAGGCACTGCTATCTACATTTTAATGACCAGAACAACTTCGCTCTTGATTACACCTATATTAATAACAATAACCATAATGAGCTTGTTATTAACAGTACTTAATAGAATTGATGTGAACGCCTCCGGACCTATCTCCCTAAATCACATTCTCTGTGTGCTTGGTAACAACTCGCATTTCTATAGCTCTTTAAGTTTTCTGAGCGCTTTCCTCTCTCCTAGCCTGGGAAGAAAGTAGTGCAAGTGTCTCTATATTAAAAATGAGGAAACTGAGGCTCGGATTGCGAAAGTGATTCTCCTAGAAATGAAAGTACCCGGGCTCTGATTTGAACACAGAACTGCCAACTTCGAGTTGATGGCTTTTCCGCAACTTCCCAGAACCTGGCAAAGGGACAGAAGGGCACCCTCCTACGGTCCCTTTCATAATAGCTCAGGGGTGAAAGTGTGTTAAGGGATGCTGAGGGAAAAACTAGGGCGAAGAAGGGTCACTAGAGTCAGGTAAGTGTCTGAAGCCAATCCAAAATTCTGAATTCGAATCCCGATCTCTTTCTCCCTCTCTGAAATGAAGGTTCCCTTTCAGTTTTAGATCGTTTGATTCTCCGTTATCAAGGAGAAAATAAGTCTCAGAAAGAAGAAATTACTTACCCTAAATTGGGATTCGAATCCCGACAGCTGATTTGACTGTCATTTATTGAACTGAGACGATCTCTCTGGGAGGTTGTTATTAAAAAAAGAAAGTGAGGATTTTGCGGAGTCCAAGATCAGTGATTTCTCCCCCCCACCCTCCCGAGCTCTAGACTTCCTAGGACTGTGGGCTCTTACTCAGGTACTGGGAGCGCTCCTCTGCCCCTCACTCGATATATCCTTCATACTTCCTCAAGGGGCAGAGGCTGGTACCGAAATCCCAGAGCCCTTATACTACCGAGAGAGTGTACTCCTCCCCCTCTTCCTCCTTCTCAGAAATCAGCGACGCACAGCCAGTATTCCAGGCTTTCCACTATTCTGGGCACGTGGTGGTATGAAAGAACTCAGCCTCGGTTTACAGGGTAGAGAGACCACGAGCCTGACGGCCCCATCTTTTCATATATGCTCTGTCTACGGGGCAAGTAACCTGTAGAAGTGAAAATAACAGTGGAACTGAACCCAGAAAATCTAGATTTGTGATCTTGCAGATTTACTAAACGCTTCTGGGACAGAATCCCCCTTTAAAATGCGGGGCGGGCGATGAGGAAAGTAAGCTTCCATATCTAATCTGGGATACACTGACCCGTCCCTACCTGAGGAAACGGAAAGCCCAAGGTAGCAATGGGGATCTAAAAAACATTTGGTTTGAATTTATCCAGGCACTGGTCTGTAGAAGCTAGATTGGCAATCCCAGACTTGTTTGGAAAAAAAAAGAAAAAAAAAGATTGCAAAGTGAGTTTTGGAGAAGTGAACCTGCTACTAAAGTTCGAGTCTTAGAGCAGAAAGGGCTAAATTTGGTCGGAGACATGATTTATAAATGGAAGGGAAGAAGGGTATCTAGGGAGAAAACGCATGGCCCCAAACCATGATGCGACCTGCTCAAGAGAAACGCAGGTAGGAAGTCCCAGAGCTGGTATTTCAAACCTTGGTATTCTGACTTCAAATTCAATTCTATTATGCTGCGCTGCCTTTGGTCACTTGGTCTCCAGTTACTTCTCTAACACTCCTTGGTGATCCTGAGCAAGTAACTTCTGTTCCTTCAGCCTTAGTTTCCTTCTTTGTAAAATGGAGTTTATGCTCCTTGCCCCATCTATTATACACCAGTTGCGGAGAATACGTTTTGTAAATTTCGAATACCTATAAAAATAAAGCTTCTTTCAGCTTGGAGCCGAGAGTCACAAGTCCTCAGTTTGGTGGTCAAACGACAAGACTTGGGGTTGCCCTACCATCCTTCATTGGCTAGGAAGGTACAAATTTCAGCAGTCCATACCCCATCTCCTATTTCCATCCCTTTTCCCCTTCCCCAGAAACTGCGTTTCCCTAACCGGTATCTGAGAGAGCCTTTTTTTTTTTTGTCTTCTTTTATTCCCAGTGGATTCTAAGTTGATTAAAATATCAAACTGGAGGGGCGAAAATTTATCTTGGGCTATTAACAAAAGAATCGATTGGACGGGGCGGATTGTGGAAAGGCAGAAGCTAGTCTCAAACTAGACTCAAGAGTCTAGGACTTGTCTCCTCTTTAGACTGGGTATGCTGCAACGGGACTGGTAGAGGAATCTAAGGCTAAGAGGACTCTTTAAGTTTTGCCTGAATCTGCTAGCTTTGGCCCCTGGTGCTTTCTCATCATTCATTACGATTTTTTCAAGCCTGAGGAAAACAAATGAAGGATCTCAACCTGACAAGTCCTTTCTTTCTCAACTCACGACTCACAAGACTGTATCATCTTGTTTGGGCCTCTCCTGGGTACTTCTAATAACAACTCCCATTTTTAGAGGCCTTTTGGGTTTACAAAATGCTTTCCCAGAACCTTCTAAGACAAGTAGCACAACTATGATTATCCTCATTTTAAACATTAAAAGCTGAGGCTCAGAGATTTTAAGTAATTTAGGATCACAGCATGTTAGAGTTGGAATGGACTTGAGAGAGCATCTAGTCTAAGGATTTTCAACTTTTGTACATTTGAACCTCTTGGCAGTCTGGTAAAACCCAGTATTACTGCAGTTTTTTGCCCCATCCAAGTTCACAGATCCCCCTGACCCTTTTGTGGACCACAGGTTAAGAACCACTGATCTAGTCTAACTTTCTCATTTTGCAGAAGGGAAGAGTGGGGCCCAGAAGGTGTTAAGGGACTTGACCAATCAGACCTCCTGATTTCAAGTCCAGTTTTCTTCCCATTACAATACAATGCTTCACTTATCAGATATTCATATATATTATAATTACTTGGGTATATAATTTTCTTGCCATAGACAGTGAATTCCTTGAAGGGTTGTATCTTAAATTCAGTCAATCAATAAACACTTTTTAAGCTCCTGTTAAGCATTATGCTAAGCATTGGACATAGAAAAAGAGGCAAAAGACAGTCCCAACCAGGAAGGAGGATAGCTAGGCGACCCTACGCACAGAACTCTGGGCCTGGAGTCAGAAAGAGCTGAGCTCAAATCCGATCTCAGACACTTACAGATCTTGGGCAAATCATTTAACATGTGTTTGCTTTCATCTGCTGGTGAAGGAAATGGCAAACCACTACAGTATCTTTCAAGAAACCTCACGAACAGTATGTTCCAGAGGGTCATGATCAAACAATAGCAACAATGCTCAAGGAACTCTGACAATCTAATGGGGAGACAACAAATAAATATATACCAACAAGCTAATTAGGTGATAGATAGGAAAAAAATTAAAAGGAAGGCACTAGAATTAAGAAATGCTGAGAAAGAATTTCTTTTTTTTGAAGGGGGGAAGGCAGGGCAATTGGGGTTAAGTGACTTGCCCAAGGTCACACAGCTAGTAAGTGTTAAGTGTCTGAGGCTGGATTGGAACTCAGGTCCTCCTGACTCCAGGGCCAGTACTCTATTCACTGTGCCACCTACGTATCCCAGAGAAAGAATTTCTATAGAGGATAATATGTCAGCTAGGCTTAAAGAAAGTCAGGGAAGGCAGGAGGAGGAGGGAGAGCATTCCAGTAAATTAAAGAAAATACACAAAGCATAGAATGGTGAGCCATCTTCACTGGATCAAAGGGTTTGAGGTGGGGAGTAAGATGTAAGAAGACTGGAAAAGGAAGAGGGGGCTAGGGTATGAGCAATTTTAAATGTCAAACCAAGGATTTTATGATTGATCCTGGAGGTGACAGGGATTCACTGGAGTATATTGAGTAGGAGAGTGACAGGATCAGTTCAGCACTTTGGGAAAATCGTTTTAGTGACTGAAGGAAGATAGATTGGAGTGGAAAAAGACTTGAGGCAGGCAGGCAGCAGCATTATTGCAATAGTTCAGGTATGAGGTGATGAGAGCCTGAACCAGTGTGGTATCAGTGTCAGAGAAGAGAAAATAATGTATTAGAGATATGTTGCAAAGGGAAAACTGACAGGCCTTGGCAAATGATTGAATATAGATGATAGGTAGTTAGGAATTGAGGATGACTGAGGTTTTGAGACTTAGGGATTAGGAGTTTCATGATGCCATTTTCAGTAATAGGGGAGGTAGGAGAGCAGTGGGAGGGTTAGAGGAAAAGATAATGAATTCAGTTTTAAATATATCAAATTTAAGATGTCTACTGGACATCCAGTTGGAGATGTCTGAAAGGCAGTGGGAGATGTGAAATTGGAGATCAGTATAAAGGTTGGAACAGAATTGGTCAATTTGAAAATTATCAGCATAGAGAAGATAATTAAATCCATTGGAGCTGATGAGATCATCACAACCACCATCCTCCTCCTCCTTATCCTTCCTTTCTCCTCTCTCTCTCTCTCTCTCTCTCTCTCTCTCTCTCACTCTCTCTCTCTCTCAACCTCTGTCTCTCTCTGTCTCTGTCTTTCTGTATCTCTCTGTCTCTGTGTCTCTCTCTCTGTCTCTGTTTGTCTCTCTGTCTCTCTGTCTTTCTCTCCAGCTGAACTTAACATGATGATATACACCTAGCAGTCACTTAATAAATGTTGGCTGTTTATTTCAATGGTGGAATATTTTTGGATCTTCACACCCCCCCCCCTTTTTTAAATTACTAGTTTGAATATTACAAACAATCTCATGGCTAAGTAATCACAGTTCCTACTGGGGGGAAATGCTAAATGTGCTTAAATTCTGGGTTCTCAGACATTGCAACGGCACTCTGGTTTACCTTCTGAAATGCTCCTCTCCTCTTACAGTATATCCAATGCAATTTTCAGATCTTCCAGACCCAGGACCCTGATGAGCTTTGTAGCACACTTTTCATGCCAAATGGAGATATCATACAATGTCAAATTCGGAAGAGAACCCAGCAGAAAGTAGAATGATGAACCCAAGGAAGGGAACTCAGCATTCACATGCCTGGAAATCTTGATTGTTCCTCTGTCTCTCCTTCCCTACCTTCAAAACTACCCAATTAAGGAAAGAAAATTCATCTTTTGCTAGGAAGTATTCCAAAAACTGAAAGCAGTTCCCCCAGATAAACTTTAAAGCACTCATACTGGAGGTTGGTATCCTATTGGAATCTTGGAAGCAGGACCACTAAACTTTTCCATCCAGAAATGGAGGATGAAGGAAGGAAGGAAGGAAGGAAGGAAGGAAGGAAAGAAGGAAGGGAAGGAAAAAGAAAAAAGGTGTCATGGAAAAGACTGCTATGACCAAATCTAAAGAGCATTGAATGAAGGAGCCAGGAGACATGGTTTCCATCCTAAGCTCTGTCATTGACTTTCTTGGACAAACCTCTTCTCTTCTCTGAACCTCATTTTCCTCAACTATAAAATGAAGGGGATTGTATCTCTGAGGTACTGACCACTTTAAAAACTACTGTGTGATTGCTTGGGGGTGGTGTTGAAGAGCCCCACCTTAACCCAAAGTCAGGCTATTAGCAGTTCAGGCTCTGAATATGACTGGATGGGAAAACTACATTTGCTCATTTGTAAAATGGGATTAATAAGCACAGGACCCCTCCACCAAGGCAAGTCTATACCTGCTTGGCCACTGAATGTTGCAGAGTATCTGAGTGTAACCAGGGGCAGTGAGAGGTTAAATGAGTTGCCAGTGGTCACATAACTAGTATTTCTCCGAGGCAAGATTTAGAATGGTCTTCATCCTGAGCTACTAGTGAGGGTGTGGATGCTGTAGGTCTCTCTCTCTCTCTCTCTCTCTGTCTCTATTTCTCTCTTCCCTTTCCCTCCTTCCTTCCCTCCCTGGAGGGAGAAGTTCTGGACTTTAGAGCCTGCCCTAGTCTCTATTAAGAAGGCTAATTAGATTATGTGTGTACAGTGCTTTGAAACTTTAAAACTAACTCTTTGTTATCATCATTCCTGAAAGCCCCCAGTTCTTTGAGGCGAACCTGCCTAGGGCTGGGGGGCTTCCTTGGCTCCTCCGAATATTGGGGGCATTTTATAATATCTTCAGCTGGAAGAGTTCAACCTCGTCATTTTACAGAGCTTCCTCTGTAAACTACATTCTTAAAAGGAAAGGTAACTCTTCTAAGGTGACATACAGAAAACAGTAGCAGAGCTGGCATGCTTAGCTTGGGACTCTTAGATGTGAGAATAACCATGCTGCTGGTTTCTTGAAGATGGTTCTGGGTTTTCAGTTTCTCCAAAGCTGCTTCTTTCTCTTTTGATAAAAGCAATATGATTTCTCTTTTATTACTTATTTTTAAAAATTAAGATAAACAATTTTCTTCCATGTACTTATTCCCCATTTAACAACTGATAAGTAATCTTAGTTCTAATGTTAAAATAGATGGGATTAAAGATCTTTGGGGAAGAGTCAAGACAATTGTACCTAACCCCAGCTTTGACACTTATTTGGTCATCTTGGCAAAATGACTTGATGGCTGTGAGCCTTAGGATTATTAAAATGATAATAATTATACTGTGTACTCCCTACATTGCAGAGAGGCAGCGACGTAGATAGAGGACAGAGACCTAACTCTAAAGCCAGGAAAATCTGAGATCTAGTCCCACTTCTGACACGTAACTGACAGAGTGAATCTGGGCAAGTCAATTAATCTCTAAGTATTTTAGGTGACTTTAACACTGTAAGTTTTAGAGAAGGTGCTTCGCTGCGTTGGTAAAAGAAGTCTCTGTCGTCACTCCCAACCTTCCCCTGCCCCCACTGCCCCCCCCCCCCAGCCCCCAGCCCCAAACTAAACTAATGAAATCCCTGGACCAAAAGCCTACGTCACAAAGTTTCTTCAGGGGAAGTATTTTGTAGACATTAATCTGCTATGGTTGTGATTCATTAGTGTTATTTCTGGTTGAGGTGACGAAAGCCCTGATGCTTCAGTCTCCCAAAGAATTGGCTGCCGAGGGGACAGGTGCTACCTACAAGCCATCACAATCTCCAGAGAAATGGGAGAAGTCTCCGAAATGAATTCCATTGCCACGACAGATTTAAGAGCTGAAATCCAGCCTATTTGCTGGGATTCTCAGCCCTCTCGGTACTGGTGGATGAGACAGTAACTTCAGTACTGTTTTTGCCTTTCTATACTCAAATGCAGGTATTGAGAAAACTATGGAATGTATATGTTTTGGGATTGGGGAGAGGGGACTGCTTTAGGGAGTAGCATAGCCTTGAGGGTTCTATCTCTCAGTTTTCTGATATTTACTGACCTCTGGTTGGTTGTCCCAGTTGTGTGCCAGTTGGTTTCCCGAAGCTTCCCTTCTTCCCCCCTTTTTAGACAGTCCGTGGATTTGTGGATTGAGATTTAAGAAGAGACGTTAGAAACAGTCTAATTCTTGGGTCTTTAACCATTTGTTGGCTGATTGAGGCTGCTAAACCTATCTTCCTGAGTTCAAATCTGGCCTCAGATAGTAATTAATTATGTGATCCTAGGCAAGTCATTTAATAACCCTGTTTGCCTCAGTTTCCTCATCTGTAAAATGAACTGGGGAAGGAAATGGTAAGTTAGTCTAGTATCTTTGCCAAGAAAACCCCAAAGGCCATGAAGAGTCTGACATGACTGAAATTGAGAGAACAATGGGTTGATCTCCTTGTTACAAGTCTTTTCCCACCCCAGTCTACACTCTCAGCTGTCCAAAAGATCTTCCCAAATTGAAGGGCTGAAAATGTCACATGCCACCTCTTCTACTCAATAAACTCCAGTGTCTCTCTATTACTACCCTGTTTGGCATTCAACACCTTTCAGAACTTGCCTGTCCCACTTGCACCCTGACTCTTCCCATCCAGTGATGCTGACCTCCTTGCTGTTCCTCTCATAAGACTCTCCATCTGCCAAGCCCAAGCATTTCCCTTGGCTCTCCCCCACGCCTGGAATGCTTTACCTCTTCAACTCTTCCTTCTGGTTTTTTCTGGCATCCTTCAGCTTCTAGCTAATATCTCACCTTTTACAGGAAGTCTGTCCTGGTCCTCCTTAATGTTAGTGCCTTCACTCTATTAATTATTCCCAGTTCACCATAGAGGATGAATGTATACAAATACACATACATACATATACACGTTGCTTGCATGTTGCTTCCTTCATTAGATTGTGAGCGCCTTGAGAGCACAATCTGTCCTTTACCTTTCTTTTCAGTGTTGGGAACACAGTAGACATTTAATCAGTGCTTATTGATTGAATTCTAACTCCAAAATTCTAGGAATTTGTGATAGTGCTTCTAGAAATTAGAAGATGAAAAGATTATTGCTAGAGGTAAGTGAGCTTCTGAATTTGGGTTAATTGTCCATATTGAGAAATGAATAAAAACAAGAATTGCTGGAATGAGTAGGGATCATGTTATGTTAGAGTTAGGTCCAGAGAGGCTTTAAAGGGATTATCTGTTTCTACCTCCTCCCATTTTTATAGATGATAAAACTAAGTCTTTGAGAGAACTTGAACTCTTTAAAAAAAGTATTCTGCAGAGAGAATTCATGCTTGAGTCAATATAGACACATTCCCCCACAGATAAAGATCCAAACTCTTAATCATAAATAGTCAGTACTCCTAGGGGTGAGGAATACCCCCATGGCCAGTTTTCTGGTGGTGAGTCATTTATCTAGTTTGGTTCTTACTTAACAGAGATATGCCCTATTTTCTCTGTGATTGGATTCAAAATCTTGCAAGTTGTGAGGAATCTGCAAGGGATTCTGCACTGCTGCTATAAGAAGGCAGGAAAGAACAACAACAGGAAGAAGCAAAGAAAAAGCACCTACTATGCGCCCAGCACTGTGATAAGCACAAATACTATCTTATTTGATCCTCACAACCCTGAGAGGTAGGGGCTATTATTATTCCTGTTTTACCACCGAGGAAATCGAGGCAGACAGAAGTTAAATGACTTACCCAATATCATCCATCTTGTAAGTCTCTGCGGCCAGATTTGGGCTCAGACCTTCCTGACTTCAAGCCCAGCACTGTGTCCAATATGCGACCCAACTAACAGCATTTGAAAACCATCACCGTCCTGCAGGGATGAGGAATCAGAGAAGGATTTTAAATTATGGCAGGGGAATGGGGGACAGGAGGCAAGATATCTCCTAGCTTATTCTACGTTTTTTAAAAGTAGCTTAGCTGTTATTGCATTTTATTGACTCAATCCGTACGTGTGGGATGTATTGTTGACACTTCTTCATAGGGATGTTCTCTCATAAGCTAACCCTAATGATGGCATATGGTTTATGATGCAGAAAGACTTAACTTGGATTTCCTCAGCTCCAAATGTAGTTCATATCCATGCCTTGCTAGAATCTCTTTTGCATCATTTCTAATTACTTAGGTAAAGGGTTTTGGAAGAAAATCAGGCTGGGAGAGTGGAAAGAACACGGAGTAGGGGGTTAACACATCTGAATTCTGACACTGGCCACTTACCAGCTGGTGACCTCAGGAAAGCTGGTTACTCTCTCTGGGCCCTAGTTTCCTGATTTAATCATAAGATTGGCCACCCAAGGTCACAACGGGTTGAAAAATGACAAAAAAAAATCTATCAATTGCTTTGTCACTATATAGGCTAAAATGTCCAATTTGACCAGAACTTTTGATGACTTGATAGACTCATTTTAGTTCACTTGGATCCAGTTTCCTTCCCTTCCTTTAGTCCAATTTAATGAACATTCACGAAGCATTTGCTAGGAACAAAGTATGCTATGTTGGTCTGAGGATATACAGGTGAAAAACAGCATGGTACCTGCACTTGAGGAACTTATAATCTAGTGATCAGCATCTTATAACAAACAGTTACTAAGTGCTTCATAAGTGTAAAACTATGTGGTCCTTAAGTATAGAAAGATAAAAGTATAGTCTCTGCCTTCAAGGAGCTTATAATGAAGTGGGGGAAAGAGGAATGAACAAAGAAAGACATAACTATGCCACAGGGAAGCTTGATATAAGGAAAACGAGAAGTTCAAATTGCGACGAAAAATTACCCCATTATACACGAGTAAGTTATAAGAGACCTCTATGGGAAGGAAAGGGAATAAATATTTACATGGTCCCTATTATGTACTAGGCACAGTAGTAAGTGCTTAAAAAATTTTTTTTTCTCAAAATTAAAAAAAAAGAATGTAGGTAGTGCAGTGCATAGAGCACTGGCAGTGGAGTCAGGAAGACCTGAGTTCAAATTTGACCTCAGTAACTTAACACTTACTAGCTGTGTGACCTTGGGCAAGTCACTTAACCCCAATTGCTCTGTCTTTCCCCCTCCAAATAAACAAACAAACATTTTTACATGTAGTTGGAAAAAATATTTACAATTAAAAAACAACAAAAACAAAACCTCATTTGATCCTTACAATAACCCTGTGAGGTTGGTCCTATTGTTATTCCATTTCATAGTTGAGGAAACTAAGGCAAACAGAAGTTATGTGATTAAGCCAGGGTCACACAGCTAGTAAAAGTTGAACTCAGGTCTTTCTGATTCCAGGCCCAGTTCTCTATCAACTCTGCCACCTTTTACTTAGGGAGTATGTGACTGTATAAAAGAAGGCTTCACGAAAGAACAAGCATCTAAAGTGAGACTGGAGGAAAGGAAGTAATGTCTCAAGATAAAAATAGGGATGGGAGTTAGTGTTCATTCTAGTCCTAATGGACAGCATATGTAACAGCAAGAAGGATGAAAACAGAGATAGAGGGTCCTTTGGCCAGAAAATTATACAGGAAGAGAATAAGTTTGGATAGGGAGGTTAGAGCTGGATTGGAGGGAGGGGAATTTAGTGCAAGAATCTAGATTTTAAACTTTATTTATTTGGTAGGAAATGGGGAGTTATTGAAGATTTTTGTGTACAAGATTGATATGATCAGAGAAATTCATTAGGAGCATCACATTTACTGTGGCATGGAGGATAGATTGGCAGAAATTACTTCAGACCAAACATTCTTCTTAACCTTTTTTTCTGTCTTGTGAAGCCGTGGACCCCTTTGCAGAATATTTTAAAATTCATTAAAAATATGTAGAATTACAAAAGAAACCAATTATAATGAAGCACATTTGCAATTTTTTTCCCTATCTGAGTTCATGGATCCCTTGATGTCTATCAGTGAATCTCTCAGTGATCAGTCTGTGATCTCCTGGTTAAGAACTCTTGTTATTGATACTTATCGTGTCTCTGCTACAAAGATATTTCCTTGGATCACTAGCTGTAGAGGATGGCTTTCAAGCTTCACATATCACACATATCTTAGACTTTTATTATTGAGATGAAAAGAACTTTCCTTATTCAATAGTCTTGTGAAGAATGAGATAGAATTAGGAGGAAACCTTTTAGAGTTAATTGTTTACAATCTAATTAGAGTTATTACTTTTGGTATGGGTACTTTCAAGGGAATCTTGCAAAGAAAGCTCACTGAACCATTGGGTACATCAAAAGGAACTGGGAGAAGATATCTAAAAAAATATCTCTCTGTGTTTAATTCATAGTTTTGACATTCTTATTTGGGGCATTTGATGATAGAGCCTTGAGCAGGAAGAAATCCTCTATATGGGTGGGGGTGTGGTTAACCCCCTTTTTTTTCATCATGGATCCTTTGGCAGTCTAGTGAAGTATATAGACCCATTCTCACAACAATGTGTTTTTAAATGTGTAAGTTAAAATACATAGAATTACAAAAGAAATTATGTTGAATAATATACTTAGAAAGTTCAAGGGCATCAAGTTAAGAATGCTTAAGTCTAGAGAAGAAGTTGAAACCCAAGAAGGGAAGGGGTTTGCTAAAAGTTATGGAGATAGTAAGCAGAAAACCTGGGACTTGGACCTACATATCCTGACTACAGACCCAGAGATTTTTCTAGAGCTCTACATTGCTGTAAGTCCTGGAAGGACTAGGAAGAACTGATCCTTATCCACCACTCAATCCTATCCACCTAGCGATAATGCAATGCCTTGCACATTATAAGTGCTCCAAATGTTTCTAAGGTGAACTCATATTTACTGATAGGAAAAAGATTATAGCAGGCCATAGATAGATGATTTATAAGGCTTTATATGTAGCAAACCCAATGTCTCCCAATGAAAGTCAAAATATGGAATGCCCTATAGTGTACTGGAAAGAGTAATAGCCTGGGAATCAAGAGACCCCAAATCTCTAACCTTTGTCACCAATCGGCTGTGTAATTTTAAGTCTCAATGTCCCTTTCTGGGCCTCAGTTACCTCCTCAGGATGATGAAGTGAGAGGTCAGAATAGATGAGCTCTGATATTTGAAATATTGAATAGAGCAGTGGACCTAGAGTTAAGAAGGCCTGAGTTCAAATCTATTCTCTTTGACCTGGCTATGTGACTATGGCCAAGTCATTGAATCTCTCTTACCATCTTGTAAAATGGGAGTTAGTAGTAGCTATTTCCCAGAGTAGTTGGGAGATTTTAATGTGATAGTTTTCAAGTATATGAAGTTTGTTTTTGGTCTCTGGCCTCTCCTTTCTATATTTGTCATTCAACTAATGAGCAACTGTGCTTGGAGGAGCAAAGTAGATATTATATTGTATGAGAAAATGAAAACAAAAAACAGCAACACAGTTCAAGTTTCAGCAAGGTGGTCTCGGGTAACTCAAATGACCGTCTGAGGTTCAGTTTCCTCATCTGTTAAAATTAGGATGAGAAAACACAAAATTTGCACTGCATACCTGCTTTTGTTGATAAAACACCCTGTAAATGGTGAATCAATATTTTTATATATGAACAATCAATATTCTGATCATCTTTATCATTTCTCCAACACTGTCCCCTGAGATATCTTTTTACCTAAGGCTATGCTTTTAGGGAAAGTAGCTGATTTTTAGTGGCATTTGCCTATGAGTGACTCAGGCTTTGTTTATACACAGACACCATTTTAAAATAATATGTAGAGATTTATTCAGAAGAACCTGGTTAGTTATTGATGGTGTATTTTTAACCTGTTGTAGAGATAACACAAAATGAAGGAAGGATATTTGAAGATTTAGTTTTGGTTTGAAAATTCATCCATTCTTGTATAATGGAGCAATTCTTCCTTATAGTCTAGACATAATAGAAATTTTTGCTACATAAAGTGAAACCCCAAAGTAACTATCCTACAACTAGGCCAGCCTCCTCCCTTCAAAAAAAATCAAAGAGAGAGGAAAAGAATCTATACATAAAAAATATTTATAGCATCCCTTTTCATGGGAGCCAAACATTGGAAATTAAGGGTGTATCTTCCTTTTAGGGAATAGCTAAAGCAAATTGTGGGACATGAGCACAATGGAATGTTATTGCACCATGAGAAATAGTGAAATAGTTATTTTCAAAGGAAACTAGGGAAACTTTTATGTACTTATGTAGAGTGAAGTGAGCAGAATTAGGAAAACAATTTATACAGTGATAACATTAGAGAGGAAAAGGACTTTGAAAGACTTTTGGACTCTGATCAATGCAATGGTAAACCCGAGCTCCAAAGAATGTAGATGAAATACACCATTTGCTTTCTAATAAAGAGGTGATGAAGTTAAAATGAAAATATGTGTATTTCTGGACGTGGATGATGGTGTTTTTTTTTTCGCTGGACCATGCAGTTATATATTAAGGACTACTTTTTAAATTGTTCAGTAGGGGAGTGAGAGGGAAAGATTAATTAAAACAATGTGAGTTAATTGAAAAGTAAAAATAATAAATTTAGAAAATTTGGAACACTCCACTCCAGAGTTCTGAAATTTTATGGTAGTATGGGGTGTGTGTGTGTGAGGGGAGATGGCGTGACTCTGGGTGATACTAAAGGAATCCAGGTTCAAGCAGGTCCTACCAAGTTGGAAAGGCTTTAAGAATGATCCTAATGATGGACTTTGGCAACTAATGATCAAATAAGCTAAACTTGAAGTGACATCCTGGATGATGAAGTTTTTTGACCACTATATGACTCCCAAAGACTGTCTACTGAGGCATGTGGGAGAACCTATGATATAAGTTGATATGAATCTCTGATACCCAAAGCAGAGTGGAGAAAGACCTGGACTTGGAGTCAGGAAGCCATGGGTACAAATCCTGACTGAGACATTTACCAACTGTATGACTGGGAAAGCCAAGTAACATCTCTTACCTTCTGATTCTTCACTGATAAAATAGGATTAATAGTAAATGGCTTCACAAGGTGGTTATAAAAATCAAATGAGATCAGTAAGGATTTTTTAAGTGCCTATTACATAGCAGACATTATGTTAAGGCCTGGGCATGCAAAGATACTTACATTCTAATGGGGTACGCAATATATGCAAAGTGTTTTGCAAACCTGAAAGGTACCACATAAATGCCACCTATTATTTGAACTAGTACAACCACTTCATTTTACTGATGAGATAACTGGGGAGGAGAGAGGTAAAATTATCTGCCCAAGGTAACAGAGACAGGAAATAGCAGAGATGGAGTTTGAATCCAGGACTTCAGATTCTGGAACCTGTGATCTTTCCACTGCACCAAATATATTATGATTTATAATAGCGAAGAAGTTACTAACATAGAAGAAAAAATAGATCCTTGAGAAAGAAATCAGAATAGTGATAATGTGTGTGATTTGGTCCCACAGATTACATAAGCTAACCCATTAGCTGGCAAGTGTATGGGGGTTATCTTGCAAATTTCTAAATTCTAATCTGTACATTCTCTCAACTTGCACTTGCACTTGCACTAATGGGTAATGTTCTAAGAGGGTTGACTTTTATCTTCAGTTTTAGGGGTAATCCTGTGAATGACTACTCCTAACATTGTAGTTCATAAGCCTCCACTGGAGTGTTTTGCAATAACAATCATCCAGTAGACTAAATTAGTTCCTAGAAAAGACATATACTAAAATGGCATGGTAAGAATAGTTACAAATAATGTCCTCCAAACCCTGGCGTATATTCTAACAGAAATACACAAAGATACTGTGGGAGGAGAATAGAAATAAACTTAAAATACAAAGTTAGTCAAATATATGTATAGGAAGAGCAAGTGTCCAAGGTGGTTCACAATTCCAGAACTGCAAGGCATTGATATCTTTCTTCTTTCTGGAAAATCTTTACAAAGTTCATGGTGGGACATGTTGTGATGAATGAGTCACTCTATTGCTAGGCTAATTTGGCTTCTCATTGTTTATGGTGTCTTATCTGAAAGTCTCAGTTGGGTTTGTTCCTTGAAGAGTATAGTGACTCTGTGGGACAAGTAGATCTGTTGGACTCCCAGGGCTTGCTCCTCAGTGAGTAGCTGTCATTTTTACCACTTACAGCCTCAGACTCAAAAGTGTGTTATTTTGTTATTTCAACTAAGGTGATACTGTGCTCTTTCATAAAGGTCAAGGACCCTTGGCCTATATTGGAAGAAGCCCCTTTAGTTCCATTCCTTCATGATTTTGTCTCTGAGGTTTGTCACTTCCCAGGCAGAAGCTGGGAGGGATATCCTTCCTGGCTCAGAGATGGAGTTCCTTGATAAGGGAATTTACCCTAATTTATTGACCATCCAATATAATTTCCAAGTTCCTATTGGTCTATGCAAATGAATGACTAGGTGAAATGGTGTTAGAAAGTCTGTGCACTAGGAACAAGTTCAATGTCTCTATTGGATTTTTTTTCTTTTTTTTTACATGTAGTGGAGCTACTCAATGCTTTTGATTCCCTATAAATTGCAGAATGCTTCATTTGCACTTCACAGGATCTCAACCTTACATTTAGTTATCTCTATTTTTGCCCCTTCAGACCTTCAGCTTTGAAGAGGTCTTTCCCTTCAGAAATCACAGAATCATACAATACTAGATATAAGGTCATAGGATCATAGGTCCAAAACTGGAAGGGACTCTAGAGGCCATCAAGTTCAACCCCCTCATTTTACATATGAGGCATAGTTAACAAAAAATGACTGGTTCAGGGTCACTTACTTAGCTAATAAGTGAATGAAGTAGGATTTGAACCTAGGTCTTCCTGATTCCCAGTCCAGTGCCCTGGTTGATAATCCAGAAAACACTGACACTGGGGAAGATAAAATGATTTGCCCAAGGTCACATAGGCAACCTCCCTAGTCATCTCAGGTATAAGGAGAGATTTGAACCTTAGTATTCTGACTTGTAAATCAAGCAGTTTTTCAATTGTATCACACTGAGATGTCTACAAGAAACCAATGAAATATATGCTGTTGTCACAAAATCATGAAACCATGAACTCCCACTGATTAATACTCAGTTGGCATTTCAAGGCACATGCTGCAAAACATGGAAAAGCGTATGTTGTCTATCATTTGAAACATCAGTTTATTTTATCAATTATAGTGTGCATTGAATAGGCCAAAGCCCTTGGGCAGCTTATAAACATGTGTTCTAATTAAACAGTTCAGAATTTCCAGGACTAAAGATGCCTTCAGCATCCTCCCTTAGATGTTGATTGTCTATTTTTGGCTCAAGAGAGTTGTGACCCGTTGGCAAAGTGTGGAGGAGCATAATCTGTTGTTTAATGGAAAGGGAAGAAGCAGGAACAAACCTGCCAATTAGACATGAGATGACTAATTGGCCTTGTTGTTTTGTCTAATCCTCATTTATTTGTTTTTAACCTACAGAGCATTTGACTGTGAGCGTGTTATAAAGGAATGGCTGTAATTCCAAATTTAGGAGTCTTTGAGACTTGCCTTTTAGCTATTTGTCCAGGCTTACCTGATACTACTCCCCATTCACATCTTCCAGGTTATGGGGGGACTGTTATGCTTTCTATCTCCTCACCCTCCAACTTTTTCTTCTGAGGATACTACCCCTCCTCCCTCTAATCCTGCTCTCTCTTGTCTTCATTGATCATGTCATCTTCCATGCCTGGAATGAATTTTTTCCTCTCCTAATGTTTTTCTCATGAAGTCTTCCATTTTCTTCAAGGCCTAGATCAAGGCTGTGAAGTCTTCCTAAACCCATCCCAACTTCATTCCCTTCTGATAAAAATTATCTTTCCTTCTTCATATTTTTAAAAATATTTTGATTAGTTTTCTTCTTTGTCCTTCTTTCACTTTTTATTGTAATATAATCATCTGTCCTCTTGTAAGGTGGACCTAGAGCTGGAAGGGGCCATAGAGCTCATTTACTAGTGCTCTCACATTTTATAGATCAGGAATTGATATCTAGAGAAGAGGAAATAACTTAACCAAAATCACGATTAGTTAATAGCAGAGCCAGGCTTTGAACCTAGATCCTTTGACCTTAACTCCAAATGTAGTGGCCTTCCACTTCTCCTTAACTCTCTCAATCAGATTTATTTTTTATTTTCTTAATTTTTTGAAGAAGCACAGAACAGGCAATTTTAGGTAGATAGAGAGAAAAACCTTCCAATGATTTATGTTCTTCAAAAGATTGGTCTGCCTCAGCACCTAATGAGCTCTAACTCACTGAAAGTCTTCAAGCACAGCTTGTATGACCAATGTCAGGTGTGTTTCTTGGACTAGATGACCACTGAATTTCCTTTCCATTCTGAAACTCTGTAATTCAGTGATAGTAGACACCTTGAGACTAGGGCCTGTGTCATCTTTGTATTTTAAGTCCCCAGCACAAGAACTTTCTGTCTAGGAGATGCCTCATCAAGGTTGGTTGGAATTGAATGACTGGGCTGATGGTATTGTTCACATTAGAACTCACAATCCCTGTTTTTGCTCATTGATAATTCTTGCCCAATAAAATGAGGAGAGTTGAATCACAGCCCAATCAAAAAATAAACTCCCGAACCTTCCCCCATGAATCAGTTAGAACTGCATTTAAGCACAATTTCTTAAAATAAACAGCAGGGGCTGAGAACAGCTATTAAGGTGTACAATGCAATAGGGCTTTCAGACATGGAGACCGCAGAACTTGTAGTCATAGCAGACCTTCAAGGCCACCAAATAACTAGAGATAGTGATCAGTACAGGACATCCAGTATAGCCTGGTGTTTGCTCAGTTCTCAAACAGTTCAAGAAATCATTATGTGCTCTTTGACAATAGGTCCTTCTGACTTTATAATTAACCCCATTCTACAATGAGGAATTGCTTGAACACAATGTCAGAGGATGCCATGTCTGAATGATTCAGCGTTGTGTGTTTGTGGTAAACTCATATTATAATTCCAAGGCAATAATCCACTCAGGCTTGGAGGCACAAAGCATATGTTTACAGAGGTCTGTATATTTATATTCATTCAGGCCTCCATGTAAACATTTGATTATTGGAAGTGGGAATGAATTATTCCTTCTTAATTCTTTAGCTTTTCCATGAACTAAATTCCCATTTCTTCTCTTAACAGAATGGATTCAAATAGGCACACATTTGTAACAGTATTTTCTTTTTAAGGTAATTTCAAAAATTATAAATTTAATAACCATCAACAAAAACACATTTTCAAATGAACAAGCATAATAGGAAATGATGTGCATAAAAATCAACTCTGAATGATTTATAATTTGTAAAAATGAAAGGGTGGATCTTGACTTTTATAGGATTATGGGATCATAGATTTAGAGGTAGAAAGGAACTGTAAGGCCAGCTCTTTCATTTTATAGGTGAAGAAACTGAGGCTCAGAAGGTTAAAAGAGCTATATAAAGTCATGGAAGAAACAGCTAGTATTTGAATCCAGGTTGTTTGACTACAAATCCAGTATAATCTTTAACAAGAGGCATCATGGTATAGTGGAAAGAGTCCTGGATTTGGAGTCAGATGGTTTGGGTTCACATCTCAGTCCTAAAGCTTATTAGGTGTATGACCTGGGATTAGTCACTTATCCTACTTGGGCCTCAGTTTCCTCATCTGTAAAATGAAAGACTGGGCTAGATGGCTTCTAAGGTGCCTTCCAACTCTAAGTCAGTAATGAACTAATTGCTTCTGAGTCTCCTTCTAGTCCTTTTTCCCCCCTATATTCTTTGCTGGATTTTCTAATTTTAAATTTTAACTTGTCAATATATATGCTATTATTCTGATTCTACTTTCTTCTTTCTGCATCACTTTATACATCTTCCCTTATTTCTTTGTATTCTTCATATTTGTTATTTCTTTTGGTACAACAATCTTCCTTTTTGTTGATATACTGTTGTATGTTTTATTCATTTATTCCATACATTTTAACATCTGGGTTATTTTTTGTTTGTTGGTTTATTGGCTTATTTTTGCTACGCCAAATCAAGAAGTCATATATATTTTGGTACAGTATTTTCCCCATGAACATGAGTGTGGTTTACAGATTTTTTTTTCAAACAACCAGTAGAGTTGTTCGCTCTTTTAGGAAGAGCTTAGAAAAAGAGAGTTGAGAGCTTTTTCTTCTATACACTTCAGTCCATTTCTGTGGCTGGATCTTGGTTACCTAGACAACAGCCTTACAATGGAATTTGATTGAGGGTCAGAATTGTGGGCTAGTTGTTTGAAGCAGGAGCAGTGGGTGTGGGCAATGCATAAGTTTTTCCTGGTCTGGAAGAAGAGGAGACTTTGTATTTGCAAAAGTTGTTAGGAAGTAAATGGGGTCTACACCCCCTGGGCTAAAGGGAACTCAAGTTGGGGGGAGGGGACAAAACCCCTAGGAACTGAGGGGATATTCTTCCACATATTTGTTTAGGAAGACAATGAAAAAAACAACCTCTCTGTGTTATTTTTATTTGTCTCCTGTGGCGTGTGTTTAAGAACTCAGGGGCTGGGATGAATAATGACACAGGCACATTTTGAAACATAGACAGCATGGTTTACCCCTGAAAGACTCATTCCAAAGAATCACAGTCACTGACTGTCAGAGAGGAAAGGCATGCTACAGACCATGTAGTCTTTTTTATAGCAAAAAAGAAACTGAGGTAGAGTCAAAGGAAGGAACTTGCCTGACATCACAAAGTTTCAGAATTAAGATGAAATGCTTTATTTCCCTTCGATTTTTGTTTTTAAATTTGCTGCTGAAGGAAATGAGAAGTCACACCAGGACCTTACTCTGGTAAACTCTATCCCAACTCTTCTACTTAAAACCTTTGCAACTTTGATCAACCCCTTTTGGGCTTCAGTTTTTTTCATCTGGAAAATGATAGTAAGCTTTGACTAGATTATTTCCAAGGTCCATTTCAGCTGTAAAACCTGAGAATTTAATGTGTTAACTAGCTTACCATTATTCCAAGCAGCTATGGAGAGAGGATCCATGGGATTTGTAACTAAAAGGAAATCTAAAGATGACCTAGTGCATTATCTTTATTTTCCAAATAGAGGGAACTGAGGTTCAGACTTCTCTTCCTAGCTTCTTCTATTCTTCCATCAGCTGCCAGATACTGGAATTTTTTATGCTCTGAGGCAGCAGTACTTTTCTTCAATCTCATGGTTCTTGAATTTATCCCAATATTTGACTGCCTCTGACTTTTCAGCTTCCATTCCAAAGATGTTCTATTATCCTGACTTAAGTAAGGCATTAGCTCAGATTTAGAAAGGGTTTCCAAGTCTTTTAATGGCAAAAGTAAATAACGCCCATTGGGAAATGATCTTGTGCTTTCTGTGAAGCCTTCTTGGCCCCGCAAAGGGCTTAGGAAGTAGGATTCCTGGGCGAGGAGCAAGAAAGCCTGTGCTCTCAGTGGTATGGTCCTGCCATTCACTAGCAATGACTTCATACACAGAGGTAGAGTGGGAAGAAAAAGGAACAGGATTTTGAATCAGAGGCCTGAGGTTAAGCTCTTGTTTCAAATATTTCTTTCCTCTGTGGCCTTGGGGAAGTCACTTACCCTCCTCAGGGCTCAGTTTCCTCTTCTCATAAAATTAAAGGCATTGGACTAAATCATCTCTAAGGTTCTTCCTAGCTCTAAATCCTGTGGTCTTTTCTCTCACCTCCCATCTATGGGCCTTGATTAACTCCTGTCCAGTGATGGCATTGAACTAGATAATCACTAAGGTTCCTTCCAGATGTAAATTGCATGATGTTATAAGCCATTTGTCTTTTTTAGACCTCAGTTTTTTCTCATGTAAGGGTATTGGACCAGGTGAACCTATAAGCTCTGAAATCCTTTGTAGCGCCGAAGCTCTAAGTGTCTATGATTGAGGGCCTCTAATGTAAACTACAGTACTCCACTAACAGTTTAGAAGTTATGAATATGCTCTCTCTTCTCCAGCCAACCGATTTTTGTTATTAAGAAAACCCAAATGTGATAAAAAACAGTTTGGATGGAAAACAAATAAAGTTAGAGTTTGGAGAAGGAAATAGAAATTCCTCATTATCAACAATGTTGCTTCTCTGAGTAAATATTTGTGTAATCCACTTATCTTCCCTCTCATCCCCCCCAAGAATGTTCACCTCTCCTGTAGCCACAGAGGCCCTATAAGGACTGCAGTGTTTCCATTATAAACTGTTTTTCTGGAGTTTACATCTCAGTTGTAAAAATTTGCTCTAGGCAAGCTCTTGGCACATTAAATCTCATCTCAAAGGTAATTGGTGTGTGTGTGAGCCGGGAGAGGGGTTCTTTTTAAAGACATGCCTTGGGGTGGGGAAAGAGTAAAAAAAAATCCCCATTTAGATATTTCTGCTCATGCTCCTGTGCTTTTTCCAGGGGTTCTCATGGGTTTTACTGTGAAGTTTTGTTTGGTTCTTGTAGTTGCTTCTGTCTATAATCAAACATGACTGTACAAAAGCTAGGAAGCCACTGACCAAAAAGAGACTTTGAGTGACAGTTACTCTAGCCTAAATGGCTGGGGTGACCAAGTGCCAGAAACTTGCTTCAGTGGTGGAGAGGGCCATCTGTTTATCTACAGAGTCGACTGCAAGTTGGAAGATAGGTGTGGTCAGAAGTGCCACAGGCAAACTGTACCATCAATCAAACAATATGTTCTTCTATTTACTGGGGAGAGCAATTATGGTTGAGTCTCTCTCTGTCCCAGGAAGTTTATAGACTCCTGAAGCTTGAAAACAATCCCAGTGTCACTACTGGTTTATCTAGTGGTGTCCTTTCCAGTGCTGCTGTTGATCATGAGCAAATCATTCAGCCCCCTCTGGGCTTCAGTTTCCTTATTGGTAAATTGAAGAATTTGCACTAGGTGATTTCTAAGGTTACTTTCAGTTTAAAGAGCCTATGACCTTCTCAAAGTCTGGGAGTTCTGTGGTAGCTGGTACTTTGCTAATCAATATGCTGATTTCTGATTCCTCCTCTTATCACTTCCATTAAAGTCTCCCTCTTAGAGCATTGAGGTGTAGAGTTGACAAGGTGCTTTGGAAAGCTAATAGAGCCCAAGAGCTAGCAGGTCCTACTAAGCTGGATAGGCTTTGAGTCCAGGCCTGTGTCTATCCTGTGAGGACCAGCCTAGTTAAATGATGAGAGGTTCACTATCTTGAAGACTGGTCATCAAGGATGAGGATGAGGATGAGGATGATGATGATGAGAGTAATATTAACAATAATAGCTCATGTTTTTATGTTACCTTAATGTCGACAATACACTTTTTTCCTAACAACCCTACGAAGTATATACTGTGTCATCTATTCTATTCAATGAATGAGGGCCCTGATATTCAAAAAGACAAGAGGACTTGGCCACAGTCACACTGCTAGTAACTGAGTCAGTAGTACATCCCAGGTTCTAATGCATGTTTTTTTGGCTTCAAGTGAATTTCTTTTTTCCATGTCACAGTTGCCTCAACATTTTTTTTAAACCACAGGAACTCATGAAGACAATTCAATTCAGCTTCATTTGATTTAGCAAGTATTTATTACATGCCTACTGCATACCAAGCATTGTGTTAGGTGCTAGGCACCCAAAGACAAAAAAAAAATAAAGCAAACTGCCCTCAAAGAAGTTACATCCCACAGAAGTAGAGGATCTTAACTGGGGGAGTTCCTTGACCTTCCCCAAGGGGTCTGAGGATATATTTCGAGGGATCTGTGAACTTGGATAGTAAGAAAATAAATCTGTTTTCACTGACTTCTAACTAAAAGTTAGCATTTCCATCAGATATGAATGTGGGTAACCAAGCATTATTCTGAGAAGGGATCTATAGTCTTCACTAGAGAGTTAAGGGCCTCAATGACTGCAAAAAATGTTCAAAATTCATGTCCTAAAGTGTTGAAGATCTTTGATCTGTGTGAAAGGAATGAAAGCCAACTTTAACAAAATTCCTTAAATTATCTATCTATACCCATCCATCCATCCATCCATCCATCCATCCATCCATCCAATTGTTCATCTATCCATCTGTCTGTCTATCTATCTGTCTCTCTGTCTATCTATCTCTATCATCTATCTGTATTCATTCATCTGTCCATCTGTCTGTTGTCTATCTACCAATGTAATGTTGTTGGGGAATAAAAGTGTGGATGTACTTGGAAGACATGAAGGGGACCATAGTATGGTCCTGCTGTGTCTGGGTATATTGTGGCAGGTTCACAGGTATGTCATGTACTGAAAAAAATTGGAAAATATTGCCATAGAAGATAAAAGGGAAGAAGTGGAAGCACTTGCTACATGTATTTCATTTTCTACATGTCTTATTCTTTGAGTTTCAAGTCATTCATCATCTCATTTTTTCTTTTCTATCAAACCTATGAGACCCCCGAACCCCCTATTACCATCCACAAGCACATGCAATTGAAAATAAGAACAGAATAGAAAACAAGACTCTTTTCCTTTAATGCAGAATATATTTTCATACATATGAAAATTTTTAGCCATTTTCTCCATATGTGTACACATATGTGAGCATTTGTGTGTATACATACATATGTACTCATATATACATGTATGTGTGTGTGCATGCACAAGTGGAGGAAGCATTAAATAAGGACATCTGTGGTGGATTTCTTTCACTATTCCATGTAAAAGATGTACCCAAATACTCTATTCTCCTGGAAACATTAAAGGGAATTGACAAGGTCTATGACATAAGCCAGGGGTGGGGAACCTGCGGCCTGGAGGCCACATGCAACTGTCTCAAGTCCTCAAGTGCGACCCGTGGGTTCCCCATCCTTGACATAGACCCTGATGGCAACATTCTTTTTAATGTTTCCACAGGAATAGGGCATTTGGGTATATCTTTTATACAGAACAGTGAAAGAAATCCACCACAGATATCCTTATCTAATGCATGTTTCTGACTTTGAAGTAACCCTGGGTTCTTGCAGATTTTGCTTGAAGTATATAACTTCTGGCAGATGCTACCAAGCTCATAGTGTTGGTAGAAACACAAGATCTGGAGTCAGAAGAACTGCAAATACTGGCTGTATCACTTATCAGCTGGGTAACTTTTAGCAACTCACTTCTTCTTTTGGAGCCTCCATTTCCAAATCTGTAAAACAAAGGGGCTGAACTAGATGATGTCTGAGTCCCCTTCACCTTGAATCTATGAGTTTTTGTGACTTAAGTCATTTCTGGCTTAAAATTCCATCTTTCTTAGCTTTAAAGACTTTGAGTATGGACCAGTGATGATGTACGCTGTGTTTGTTGTTGATTCCCTATCACATCCATGATCAAAAACAAAATCCTCTGCTTGGTGATCACAATCTGCCCCTACCCCCATCTTTCCAATAGTGTTTTATCCCTCCACATACTCAGAGATTCAGTGACATTGGTCTTCTTGCTGTTCCTCAAACAAGAAAATACATCTCTTGCCTCCAAACATTTCCCCTGGCTGTCCCCTACTGGAATGCTCTCCTCTCTTATCTCTGCCTCTCAGCTTCTCTGGCTTCCTTGAAGTGTCAGCTAAATCCCACCATTTATTTATTTTTTTTTTTTT
>CM053581.1:288349598-288364077 GCA_028627135.1 Pseudochirops cupreus
GGGTTTTTGTCTGGGAAATTATAAGGCTGATTAGTCAATCCATATAGCAATCAACTGGCTTTTCCTTTAGAAAAACAATGGCAGTATCAATTTCTATCTCTTTACTCAAACAAGGGATGGAAAAGTGAGAACAGGTTGTCCATGATGACAGGGCAGGTGGCATGATGACTGGGGTAGAAAGTGGGATGAGATATAAAGCATGGTCTAGTATGGGGCTGGCTAGGTAGTGCTGTACTCACCCACTCACCAATCCCAACAGCTTAACCCCGGAGCTAGAATTCCAATATGAGGTGATTAATTTCCTTAGGGACTGGGGATGTGTCTGGTCTGGAGGGTACTGTTCCAGGAAATCAGTAGCAGGGGCAGTATATGTAGACATTTTATAAATACATATTAAATTGAAGTGAATTCAGTTGCTGGGAAGTCAGAAGGGGCACCATGTGTCTATACATGTGAAGATGGTTCTGTCCCTGAAGGCTGATGGAGTTTGCAGGAGACTGTGGGGCATCAGTTGATTCCTCTCCTACTCCCATCCTTAAACTCCTCCTCTAAGGCTCCGCTCATGGTTATTATTCTGCTCTAGTTTTTGTTCTAATGAGGGATGTCAAAGAGAAGGTAAGGGAGAGGAAGGAAAGAACCAAGTTTTTTTTATTTTTTTAATTTGAGAATTGCATAGCACCTTTCCTTCAAGGATCTCACATGCCCTTTTGGTGAGGAAACTTTCCTCTGCCAATGCAGGCTGACACTCTTTTCCGCTTAGAATCTTAGAGAGATGCATAGGCCCTAGAACACCAAGACTTTGGCTAATTCGCTCAGGATCATGCAGCTAGTGCGTCAGAGGCAGAATTTAAACCTAGCTTCCTGACTTCAAGGTCAACTCTATATTCGCTGTGTCATACTGCCTCTCATTTAAGGTTAATAATAATAATGATGATGATAACTCACATTTATACAATTATTTAATGTTTGCAAAGTACTTCCTCAAAACAACCTTATGTGTTAGAGAGTAAAAATATCTTTATCCCCATTTTACCCAAGAGATTAAAGCTTTAAGAAATAGTTCCATTGTTATGAAGAGTCTATGATAGGATTCAAAAACAAGTCTCCTACATTCCAAATCTAGCACTCTTTCTAAGTTAGACTGAAGAAAGGATCAATAAATTTCAATCCATTTATTCTCCAGAGGATGGAATGGATTCAGTCGAAATTGACCACTGTGTATATGCTTACAGCATTATGTAACTCAGGAAAGTTGACTTTTCGTTGCAGTCTCTTACAGTACATCCCTTTAGTTCTCCTCCATCTCACTGTTGGTGCTGTTGAGGCACAGAGAAGTCAAAAGGGTTGTTAAACCTCTTCCAGGAAGTCAGTGGAGAATTTGAGACCAGATGAGGACACCTCTTACTGGCTGTGTGACCTTGGGTAACCCCTGTAGGTCTCAGTTTTCTCCTTTTTAAAATGAGGGTGTAGGATCTTTAAATTCCTTTCTGATCCTAAATTCTCTAACCCTTTGATTTTTGCCCTGGTAAACTTTAAAGGTTTCAGAAAAATTGGTTTTACTCAGGAATTATTCACTCCCTTAAGTGTCTAAACATAGCCTCTAAAGCCCATTAGTTTGTGCTAATCGTTCAGAAGCTGGACAGAGGGCCAACAATTCATTAACTTTCGTGAATTATACTACCTGTTTTTGATTAATTATCATTCTTTATAGTTAAGTATCATCTTTAATGTGCAAATTTCCAAGCATTTTATAAATGTTAATAAGGCTACCCTTCATCTTAGAGGGGTTAGTATTATTATCTTCATTTTAGAAATGAGGAAACTGGAGTGTCTGGAAAGTCAAAGAATATGTGAAAAGCCACTCCTTAAGGAGGAAAGAAATTGTGTAATATAATAAATACATATTTACAAAGATTAAGAAAATTGAAAAGCTTGCAATTGGACTGGATTTATAGGGAGCATTATTTCTTCTGTCTCGAATCTCTTCCTTCCTTTTCTGACTATTGAAATGTGGTCTACTTTTTAAAGCCCAACGTGAACTACTTTCTCCAGGCAGCCTTCCATGATCTTCCCACAAAGTATTTGGCTCCTCTCGAAGTCACTTTTCTCCTAATGCTGTATACTATAATTATCTGAATTTATGTTTTATCCTCTTTGAGATACAAATTCCTGGAGAGCAGGCACCCTGCCATACATTTGTTACTTTCCAGCCTTGAGCACAATACTCTACACACACACAGTATGTCCTTATTCAGTGAGTAACAACATAAAGAATTGCTGCTGGAACCACGAGAGTTTGTGCCCTTTACCTGCTCCTTTTTCTACTAAGGGGCATTTAGCTCTAGCCTCAAGTATATAAACTGGGTTGGTTTCCGTGCATCCTGGCCTCCAGAGAGAGGTCAGTCTCTCTTTATCAAATTCTTTGACTTTTTATGCCCCCCCATACCTCTCTGAGAGAATCACTTGCACCTGAGGATTGGCTTATGTCTAATATCTTCCCCAAAGGGAAGAAAATAAAGGTACACAATGTACAGCGTAAATCAGGTATGGGATGGCTATTTATTTCCTTCACACAGAAGCAGTGCTTAATACACAAGATTTATAAGCATACATTGACAAAGACTAAAGCAAAAAGCAATAACTTATACTTAGTGTTAGAAGTGTTTGTAGAATATCATTGGTAAGTAGTACACTGACTACAATTCTGATACCTTGTCAAGTACCATTTGGCACTTTCTTTGTACCCATAAAATGGGCTGATATTTGCGAAGTACACTATCAGACTGTGAACTAATCCATAACCAGCCCTCTTGGTTTACATTGTTCCCACAAGTGAACTATTTGGTTACAACTGATGAGCAAGGTGAACGAGCTTTAAAACAAATAAATTTTTAAAACCACCATGACCCAGTGAGAACATCTTGCTGACTAATGACCCAAGCTGCAACATAATGACAAATGACACTTCCTCCAGGAAGCCTTTCTTAATCTCTCCACTGTTTTCCCTGTAATTTGCAACATAAGAGGATGAACTTTGGTTTTGTCAAAAAAAGAAACATCGTGAATTGTAATACATCTTTCTCTTTGAGAGTTTTGGGTTTGGAGTCAAAAGACTGGGGTTCAAATCCCTGCTCTACTAATTGTGTGATCTTGAGCAAGTCATTTCCTTTTTAGGATTTTAAAGCTTTTAGGTTACTTGAGTTCCAGTTAGGTTCTCAATTTATTCCTCAATAAAATTTACTCAGATGAATCATATAACAACTAAACACTTACTTTGAACTTTGAGATATTCGTGCCTTTCTAATAGATTTGAAACAGTCATCTGTAAAGATGAAAACTGTTTCTTAGCTCTGTTTCCAAGTGACTTAATATTCTCTTGGGTAATGAGACATACCATGGGACCTTTGGTTCTAGATCATGGATTCCAATCCTTTCCTGAACAGGAAAATCAGAAGTATTTTCATAAGTCATGGATAGAATCGCAAATTCATAGGACATCAAACATCAAAGGGGTCTTAGAACATAGAGGATTAAAACTGGAAAGAACTTGAGAACGTAGAATGTTAAAGCTAGAAGGGTTCTTAGCATATAGAACATAGAATGTAAAAGCTGAAGTGGATCTTAGAATGTAGAATTCTAGAATGTACAATTTCAGAGCCAAAGGAAACATATAGATCATGTAGATGAAGAAAGAGAGGTCCAAGAGTTAAAGAGCTTTGCCTGAGACCTTATAAACATCAGTGGAAATAGGATGCAGAGGATCCTCTCTGGAGATGAGAATCCGACTTTGTCTAATAGGAGTAAAGTGGGGCTAAACTTTTACACATGTGGGAAGCCAGGCCCACATTTCTGCCTTTGCCTTTTAGTGTCCACTTACTTAAAATATTGGCCTTCAGTTTCTTTTTCCATCAAATAACATTAGCTCACATATTTATAAATTACTTTAAAGTTTTTGAAACATTTTATGGAGTATCTCTTTTTATCCATACTACAATTCAATGAGACAAGTATGTCCCCATTTTACAGAAGAGAAAACTGAGCCTCAGAGAGTTTAATTGATTTTCCCAGGGTCATACAACTAGCAACCATCTGAGGCTGGATTTAAACCCATATCTTCCAGACTCTGAGTCCAGTGTTTAATCCATTTTGCTAAATTGTTCCTTACTTATCACTCATTTTTATTTGAACCAGCAAATGACTCCTTGGAAAAAAAGGAAGAACCTTGGAATTTTGATACCAATTTTGTGGGTCAAGATTTAAGGGGATACTATATTGGTGAGATTGCTACATTATAATGACACATCTTTGAAGGGCTAACCCTCTTTGTTGGAAGTCCCAAATGAGCCTGCCTATTATGGAATACTCTACAAGGAAGTTAAAGTATGAGTTCAAAATAACACCATAAATACATGGCAGCAGAAAACTATAAACTCTTACAGACAATTAAATAATAAGGAAAATCAAATCCTGGTTCTCCTTCACACTCCTTCAAACTCTTTTCCATTTTGTCATTGTCCAGCTACGATTCTATAACCCAGAAAAATTTGTACTGGTTAATAATTTCATAAAATTCCCTTAAGCAACAGTCATAACTCCATATTTTCATTATATCCAGACCTGCCGTGGTGTTAGTCTGCATTAACACAAATTATAGCTGCCATTCCAGAAACATACATTTACTTGGAATGAAAGTGATTAAATTTACAGAGGTGCTGAATAACACACTTCTTTAAGTGGGGAAGAGAAGTGGTCTTGAGGAAAGAGCTGTCAATCACTAGTTAATTTATACAGCTTTATATGCCTTCATTATTCCAAACAAGCCAAAGCTACCACTGTCCAGTTAAGGTCAAAAGGAAGCATGGCTTTTATCTCTTTAGCCACTTTGGAAACACAGAGGGGACAGGCCTGAATTCACAGAGATCTCATCTCGAAAACAAACGGGGTCCTTATAGAACCCCCTCAGTGGGCTGGAGAGTGTTTTCAATCAAAGCTGTAAAAATCTCCAAACAGCAGGACTCCCGCCCTGAGACTAGGACTGACTAATAAAGAACTGAATGAGGAGAATGACCCCGAACTGGAAGAAGGGGTCCCTGCAGAGCTAAGTGCCTCCATCCTCAACAGTGGCTGTTAGGGCCCTTTTTATTTTGATAACATAAAAAGGTCATGTCTCATTAGTCAATGTCTTACATTAACCCTTTTAAAAATTATTGATAAAGGAAAAGAGGAAAGAGCAAAAGAACCCACAACAGGGAAATTGCTTCACATACCTTCCTGAAATGTGCTGTTGTTGTCACAAGGGGCAAAATGCATCAAATTTTCTTGTGCTTTCTTTCTTCAGGGAGAAATAAATAAGAACTGACTTCAAATAGAACTTGGGGGGTGGTTGTTGTTGTTGATTTTACAAAATTGGTACCAGATTACTGTCTAGCTCATGCTATTTCTCAGATCTGCCCCTTAAGAAGACTTAAGATCTGAGATGCAGTGTAGGGTTTGCTTTAAATCAAGTGAGGGATGATTAGATTTAGAGCTGGAATATTCTTGGAGATCAAATTGTTTGAATCTCTCATTTGACAGGTGAGATAACTGAGGTCCAGGGAAGGGAAGTAAATTTGCCCATGGTCACCCATAGTAACTAATGGATCTTCTAACTCAAAATCCATCTATCTTTCCACTTCCTTAATTAAATTTGGTCCTTTAGTCTTTCCCAATTTTTTCTGAAATTAAAAACTTTAAGAGTATACATTTCCTGTCTTTCAGTGTGTCACATAGCTGAGAAACACTTGAAGTTGAATGACCTCAGCAGAAATCCCACAGCTAGGAACTTTGCCTTCTAACACCTGTTCCTGGTTACAGACTGGATCTATGACTTTGGGAAAGTCTCAGTTCCTCCATCAGTAAACTGAAGGTAATGATACCTGCCCAGTTGAGATGTTGGCAGGATAAACTATTTAGTATGTCTTAAGGAGATGCTGTCCACTGTAAACATGAAAGAAAACCAGAATTTGATTTTCCTCATTATTTAATTGTCTCTAAGAGTTTATAGTTTTCTGCTGCCATGTATTTATGGTGTTTTTTTTTTTTCATCTATGAGCTGGGCTGATGACTCAGTGACTTGAACTTCTAGAGACATGCAATCACAGAACCTGGCTATCTGGAAGGGACCTTAGACAACATCAACCCTAATTCCCTTATTTTATTTAATAGATAGTAAGGCTAAGCCCAAAGAAAGGGTTGGGGGGGGGAGTAACTTGCCTTAGGTCACAGAGCTCACCATTGGTCAAACCAAGTTTAAGATTCTACCAGCAGTGGTAGAATGTAAGCTCTTTGGGAACAGAAATTATTTCATTTTTGTCTTTCTACCCTTGTTGCCTTACAAAGTGCCAGGGGCATAAGGTGCTTAGTAAATTCTTCTTGAATGAATGGTGTTTCCGCTACACAACTCTGCATCTCCAACCATTTACCCAAGCAATAAAAGTGTGCACTTACTATCAAAGGGACTCCAAGTCCTAAGGGTACATCTTCCCTCTTTTCCAAAGTAATACCAAGTCATCTCTGTCCAACTAATCTTGTGAATGTGTGGTTACTATTTAAGATTGACAAGAATTAGTCACTAGATATTAGGTACAGGGAATATGTTACCAACCCAGGGCAACCTTGCAAATAAAAGAGACATACACTTTATGATATATCAATGTGACAGAACACTATTGTGTCATAAGAAATGATGAAAGGAAAACTTGGAAGACCTGTGAGCAGAACAAGGTGAACAATTTATACAGTAACAAAACCACCATTAAAAAATACACTTAAAAAAATTTAATAACTCTGATCCACACAATAATTCCAGAGGATTGATGATAAAGCGTACTACCCACCACATGGAAGAAAATTGAGAAAATCAGGGTACAGAATGAGACATACACACACACAGACATATATATATATATATATATACACATATATATGTCTGTATGTGCATGTATGTGTGTGTGTGTGTGTGTGTGTGTGTGTGTGTGTGTGTGTGTATTATGGTCAATGTAGGAATTTGTTTTGTTTGACTGCATATTAGTTACAAAGCCTCCTTCCCTCTCTCCTCCTCCTTCCCACCCCCAATGGTGGAGGTATGGGGAGTGAAAATGAAATTTTTTGTTACTTTAAAAAAATTAACTTAAAAACAAAACTAAACCCAATGGAAATGCTAAGGTGTGTTCTTAATATAATCATATTTTCTGCCTATCAGGACAGAAGGATTGACACCTTATACCCAACTTAAGGAAGATGATCTCTTCTTAGAGTCCTAATTGGAAATTCAAATTCATCTGGGTTGTCATGCTCCAAGGACATCAGCCTGTGACCCTTGGGGGTTGAGAGGGAAGGCAAAGAGGGCAGCACAGTGCATGGAGTATATGAGTTGAAGTCAGGGGCACCAGGTCAAATCATGCCTCAGAGACTTACTAGCTGTGAGACCCTGCTCAAGTCACCTAACTTCAAGCAGATTTAATTTCTTCATCTGTTAAATGAAGGTGATAATAGTATCTATCTTACAGTGTAATTGTGATGATCAAACGTATTAACACATAAAGTTCTTTGCAAACTTTAAAGTCCTATACAAAAGCTGGCTGGTTTTAAATGAGCTATGTTTTGGGTATCAGGACCAGTTTGTTTCTACTTCATTCTCATTTGATCTCCATGGTCAGCAACAAGAATCTCTGACTCTTTCTCAGGGGCTGCTTTCTATCACAGCCCCTGAGGTAACAGGGAACTGTCAGATTCTGGGCCTCTGCTTTGCTCTAATAATATTCTTCTCTTTTTTTTTTTGAGGGGGGAAAGGCAAGGCAATCGGGGTTAAGCAACTTGCCCAAGGTCACACAGCTAGTAAGCGTGTCAAGTGTCTGTGTCTGGATTTGAACCCACGTTCTCCTGTCTCCAGGGCTGGTGCTCTATCACTGTGCCACTTAGCTGCCCCTCTAATAATATCCTTATGTCCTACTTATTATTGTGGTATTCTGCTATTTGTGTGTATGTTTTTCCATCTTTGAATTTTCTTCCCTTCTTTTCTTTAAGCACAGGGCCCTGCACATGGTTGGCATGTAAATATTTGCTGAATAGGATTTTCTACCCTTTGCCCAGCCAGTGCCATATTCTCTCTTGGCAGCTGATGGTGCTGAGTGGCAGAAAAAAATAGGATTCTATCTCAGATACTCTGCTTTTTCTTAGCTAAATTATTGCAAGAAAATAGATAAGTATACAGCAATAAAAGATATAATGATAGAAACATTTTGGAAACTTTTTTTTAATCTTGTACTGCCCCTTGTGGGTAATGATTTCCCCAAAGTTTGCTCCCTGCTTTGAAATCCTTTTATTTGTCTTGAATTTACCCATCTCAAGCACCAAGAGTACTCTAATTCTATTATACTGGAGTTTTGAGATGTAGTGGAAGAGAACTGCACCTAGGTTTGAATTATGGTCCTGTTATGTATCAGTTGTGTGACCTCAGACAAGTTGCTTTCCCTCTCTGGGCCTCATTTCCTTTATCTTTAAAAGAAAGCAATTGGGTTCAGATCCTATAAATCTGTGTCTGTACCATCCAAACACATTTCAGTCTTATAAACCTTGATCACATTTTTCTACTAATCCTCTCTTTTGAAACAGAAGAGCCCTAATACCTTTAGTCTGTACTTTGCAAAGATCCATTTTGAAATCATGCAAGTTGGTGCAATGGAAAAAAAGCTAAATAAAAAACATTTTTCTTTGGAGTCAGAAGACAGGGTTCAAATGCCCACTCTGCCTCTCACTTAGTGCCTGTATGATCTTTTATGAATTATTTTCTCTCTCTGGATCCTAGTTTCTTAATCTGTGAAATGATAATAAAAAAAAAGCTAGACTACTAGGTGATTTCAAAGTTCCTTTCCCAGTTGTCTTATGATGTCCTTGTTTTTCCATCATTCTCCAAGAGGACCAATGACATCAGGAGGGTGATGTCTTGATGTGTGTGTGAATTGGATTTAAGTGCTGTGCAAAGTGCACGGAGCCTCACTCTCTCCTCAATGAAAGACGGAGTCCCCCTTCTCTCCCCTGTTTGAAACAACAGCCCAGCACAGCAGCAACTTGTCGGGAAACATCTCAAGTCTGAAACATTGTAGGGTCAAGAAATCTCCAGTGAAAAATGTACTTTAGGAGCTGAGAGAGTAGGGCTTTTTTGTTTTTTGTTTTGATGATGTTTTGTTTTTGAGGGACTGACATTTCATTAGTACTGCAGAGATAAATAATGACGGATAAAAGGCCTCATGTTTTATGACAGAGACTTCAAGCTTCCCTTGTGGAAAAAAAACATGACATTTCTGGCTGGGGCGAGTTTCCTCTTAACCACAGGGGTGAGAACTGGCTAGCTGCTGAGCTCTGCCCTAAGGCAGATTTTCTAATTCATTGTTGGAAGCAAGTTTTGACAACAGCAGTGCTAATTGATTAAATGTTCTAATCAGAGATTACAGCTAGAGGAGTGATAACATTTTTATTTCATTCTGCCTGTGAAAACATTCCTTTTTAAGGGTGGTATATGCATATACATCCGCAAAGTATTTGCAAGCACATGCCCAACCTCTCTCTCTCTCTCTCTCTCTCTCTCTCTTTCTCTCTCTCTCTCTCTCTGTCTGTATACATATCAATACTTTAATCTATGAGCTCATCTTCTACCATTCCTGTTTACCATACCCATTTGTCCTCAAATTCAAAGTGACTTTGGAAGTAGAGTCAGCACAGTGTAGTGCATAGGGTGCTGAACTTGGATTAGGATGGCCTAGTCTCAGATCTCATTTGTGAAGTAATTAGCAGCATTCACCATTGGTAATCTGTTTTCTCCTCTATATAATGGACATAAGAACATTTATAGTATATACTACACAGGGCTGTCTAGAGCCTCTTATGTAAAGCATTATGCTGTTGTCAATTAGCCAAGGTTTTCTGTAACTGCTCAAGGGAGTACGCATATGAGCTGGGGCCCTTCCAGAGCATCTCTCAATATTGGTACCAATAGAGCACCCAGAGTGTCCATCTGACTCTTTCTCTAGGACCAATCCACCTTCTTTTGTGGATGCCTTTTCTTAACCATTCCAGACTATGAATCATCATTAGCAGAATTGTAATGTGACCTATTTTTCCCATTGTTCTTTGAGTCACCTACAAATGGGTTTCTCCTAAGATCATGGCTCATTAAATTTATGTAGTTCTACTCCTTCTCCTGCCATTCTATGTACATAGATGTATGCATATATAATTACATATTATAATGTGCATAGAGATATGAAAACATAGATTGGAATAGTCATTTAAATAAAATTCACTTCAAAGCATTGTAAGTTTCATAAAGTGCTCTTTTCACAACAACCCTATGAGACTTTTAATAGCAGTATTTCCTCCCTTTATGAAAGAGAGCATTGAAACTTAGAAAGATCGAATAGCTTTCCCAAGAGGTTATGGCTAGGTAAGAGCATTTCAGGTTCCAGTTTTGTTTCCAGGTTTCCCAACTCCTAATCCAGTGGTCTTACAAGCACTCTCACTGTCTTGCTACTCACCCATACTTCCAGGAATCTGTGATTTCAATGGTTTGGCTGCTCCTTCCATGGATGTAGGTTGGACCTTTCCATGCTTTGGTGGATGGTCATTATGAGATACCTGAGTCAAAAAAATCATCTGGTGGCTAGCAGCCTGGTTATGGACATCTCTGAACTTAGATAAGCATGTCCTTGGTGAATAGAGACACAGAACTTCCCTGGTTCTTTTAGTTAAAGCTATTTAACTTATTAGGATCTAACAGATGTTCCATGTGCAAAACCTTGGAAAACCTGGAGTCACTTCCACACGTATGGAATGAGTGAAAACTTCTCAATTTGGGGTGGTTAACTTTTCAAATTGCTTCTGTCAATCACTTTTATGTTCCTTTGTCTGTTTTCCAGCCTTGGTGGGACCTTCCTCTTATCTTTCCTTGCTGTCCCAGTTGGGGAAGTATTTGGTGAAGTATGCCTCTCCACCAATGAGAGGAGAAACAGTCGGGGAGGGCTCTTGACTAAGTTAGGTTATAAATTCCAGTACTATCTTTTGTAACTGGCCTCTTCTCCATGATGAGTCATGGGGAAGCCCGCCCTCTTCTCCCGGGGAAGAGAATAAAGTCCTTTTCTTATCCTAAGAGATCTCTGTGATTATTTCTTTTCACTAAATTAAGCATGAAGGATATTTTTCATCCCAAATACATACCTTATGAGAGATGAAAGGAAGATTCAAGGGGAGGATAGATGTGTACCTTATTGAGGTAGTGGGGTGAATGCAGTCCAGTGGAAGCAAGTCTTCACCTTCCAATATCCATTATATATATAGTGAGAGAGGAGAGCGTGTGTGTATATTTTTTGTATGTATTGTGTATATATATATGTATACCTATATTTATACATATATACACACATCTGTATGTATTATATATGTACATACCCCTATACTTATACATATATACACACATATGTATGTATTATACTTGTATATATATCTATAATTATACATATGTATACATATATCTACACATATATGTAGGTATATATTAACAGATATCCTGGAATTTTTCATGGAAATACGAGATTAGACTTTTCTCCCCAAAAATCAATTAAGAACAATATTTACTTTTTTCATCCCATAACAATAAATGTAGTGGGCATGAACTTAGGACTTCATTGGCTACAGTGAATGGGCTTGTTACAACAGGGTAGTATATGGTTAGTGAGGATTGTCCTATAAGGGGCAGGACACAGTAGGGCTGCTGGAGCATCAGGGGTTGTGTTTGAAGTAAATCTAGAGCATGAGGGCTGTGAACAGTGAACAGGAGGAGAAGAGAGTGATGTGACATGATCACGGCAAACCCAAATCTAAGAATCACAGCTGAACCAAGATGACTCCAGAGCCAAGGTAAGAGGTTTCAGGGGTTCTCCAATCAATCCTGAGACTTTAACTGTTCTCCAGTTTGTCCTGAGTTACTTCAGCAAAGAAATCCTAGCGGCAGACAACTCTGCATCTCAAGCATTTACAGCTGGAGCTATGAGAAATAAAGAGACTTTGTTTTTCACCCTCCATTTTTAAGGAATAAGAGGGAATAAGGGAAAATTAGGTTATTCTTTCTCTGGAATTAGAACAGATTGCACTCATTTGAGTATATATCAGGTATGTTTTCTTGTTATTGCACATCTGTATTAAATGTTTTTTATTTTTTCTGTATGTGTCTCTTGTATATGCTCTTAATAAAGATTATATTGGAAGGAGGTCTGGGCCATGAGTTGCATAATTTATTACCCTAAAATACACCAAACTGGAAAGATAGTAAGGTGGTATGTAGCCAGAGTTGTGCGAGCCTATGATATAAATTTACTGCATTAAAAAATTTCTCATATTAATTTTGTTTCTGTGTTTGTTAGAAATTATGCCAAGTTTGCACCATAATTAAAGAAGTAGTACAATGTAGGTGACTGAGGACTGAATTGGGACTCATGGAGCCTGTATCTCTGGCTCTACCACTCACTGATCTGAGCCCTTTGGCAAGTCATTTAACAACTCGTGACCTTAATTCCTTCATCTGTAAAATGAATGAGTTTGAACTAGATGATATCTAAGGTTTCTATAAGCCCTGACCTTCTATATTCTTCATTCTCACCTTCCTTCCACCTCTATTGTTCTAAGTTCTCGAGTCCCATCCTTTTCAAAAGTTCTTTTCTAAGGGCCCTTCCAGTTCTCACATTCTGTAATCAATCTCTATGGTTCTTACTTGCTCTTCCTTTTTATGAATCAGTGTACAAAAGTGATCAATAATCTCCATGTCCCTACCCACCAAACACAGAGAAGGTAATTGTACAGGAGACAGGTGAACAGACAAACTCTTTTTCAACACTTGAAAATATTTTTCAAATATTTGGAGTTTGATGGGAAATCCCAATAGGACATTGCATTCATCAAGTAGTAAACTTTCCATATTAAGGGAAATCTGATAATGTTACATTTGGAGGATTTATTTTCTATGTAGTTTATCTAAATGGCAGTCTGTATGAGCTGCTTAAATTCCAGGAAGCTTTTAAAAAGGTTCTTAAAAGATGTTTTAAGCACATGTTTTAAGCTCCTGATTCCTTTTTTCTCTTAACCTTTCCAAGGTGTGAAGCTTTCAACCCTTCCCCCCCACCCTCAATCTCAGCTCATGACCTTGAACGTAGCGTTTTATTTTAAATTGTCTAGTCCGAGACATTTATTTGTATGGACAAAAAAGGGGGAAAATCTGAGTTCTGTTCCTGTACGTGTGAGTCACTTGCCACTTCAAGGTTTCAGTTTCTTTCTCTATAAAAGGAGGGACAGGATGTTTTCTACTGTCCCTTCTAAGAATTATTCTGTGATGTCAGATGACATTTCAAAAATGATCGACTCTTTTTTTCCCCCTAAAGTCACTTCCTTTGAGGTACGGGGCCATTTCCTCTGCCTCGCCATTCTCACGATGCGTTTCTTCCCTTTTGTCCTGGCGCAAAACCAGACAAGCGAAGGAGAGCAGGCCAGCTGTCTCAGGCACTTCTCAGTGCCTGGCCTTTGGCCAGCAGGCAGGCCTTGGGCTTTGTCTAGCAGCCATTTCGTGTGGCTAGGGAAGGCCCTTTGCAAAGTATCAATGGTGTCCACTGTGTTACCTATCAGATGAGAGAACTCCAGGGTAAACATATTCTCTTGCTCTGCCTGAATCTTCTTGCTGGCAATTACTGCGGATTTGAATTTGGACGGTAGTAATTATAGTAATAGCAGTGCCAGTAGCAATAACTATCATAGTAATGACTAATCTTTACATACTGCTTTAAAGTTTGCAAAGTGCTTTACATAAGCTCCCTCAATTTTTCCTCACAGCAATCCTGTGAGGTAGGGACTATTATTACCTTAATTTTACAGATGAGGAAACTGAGGCAAACAGAGGTTAGGTGACTTGCCAAAGGTCACGGAGGTAGTAAGTATTGAAGGTTGGATTTGAATTCAGGTTTGATGAATAAGGAAAGGAAATTACTTATCCAAGGTCATACTGAAACAGAGTGACTAAGTTAAGCGACTTGGGCAGGGTCACACATCTAGTAAATGTCTGAGGCAGAATTAGAATTCAAGTCTTCTTGACTCCAAGTCCAGAGTTATCATCTGTGCTGTCTATGTAGGTGGAAGAGGGGAGGAAGTGGAGGGATTGTACTAGATAAACCTCTCAGGCATCTTCTGCTTGAAATCCTGTGATCCTAAGAGTAACACCACTATTGATGCTCCTTAGGGACAGTCTGCTTGGCAATGCGCTGTAATTTGACTGGAGAACTCCACACGATGGCCAGCTCCCTCTATTCCTATGGTCAAGAAGATAGTTGAAAGCTGAGAGCCAGGATCCACACACTTGCATTCATTGGTAGAAGTAGAAGAACTTGCAGAGCCTGTAAGAAGGGCC
>CM053581.1:288364177-288385792 GCA_028627135.1 Pseudochirops cupreus
TTCTCCATCCCTCCTTTGCCCCTCCTCCTCTCCCCTGAAGCTTCCAGAGGACTGGAGCCCTCGGGAGAAGAATGCCAAATGCCTCCTCCAGCAGGGCCCTTCAAAAGCCCTTTAAAGGTTTCTGAAGTCTCTCTTTATGAAGGTGTGAGCCCATTTTAGAGAGAGGCCTGGCTGTTTAAAACAGTTGGGCATACTAGTTGAAAGGAAGGGTGAGGCAAAACTACTCGTCATTGGTCATTCCTAGTATATACTCAATGAATTTCCACCAGCAATACGTGCAGGTAAGCACTCAGTGCAGAATTCATAAGATTCATATTTTGTAGCAATATTTGGGCAGTGTCAATTAGTAGTGAGTTCCCTGTCATTGAAAGATCTTAGACCAGGAACTGTTTAACCACTTGTTTGGGATGTTCTGGAGGGAATTCCTTTCCAGATTTCATTTGGTATTAGCCCTGTAATTTTTTTTTTTATGTTGGAAGGAGAAAAAAAAGCATTTATTAAGTGCTTGTTATGTAGTAGATATTATGCTGAGTATTTTACAAATATTACACATTTTGCTCCTCTCAATAACCCCAGGACAGCAGTGCTGTTATTACCCCCATTTCACAGTCGAGGTAACTGAGACAGACATAGATTAAGTGACTTGCCCATGGTCATACAACAATTAGGTATCTGAGGCCAGATTGAATTTGGATCTTTCTGACTCCAAGCCAGCCCTCTACCCACCATGTCACCCAGATTGCTTCTACAAAATAGATGTAATTCTTCTTGGTTTTTTTAAAAATTAATTAATTAATTTACTTTTAGTTTAGAAGATTCAGTTCCACAATCCCTTGAGTTTCAAGTTTTCTCCCCTCCCTCTCTCCCCCCCCCTCCATGGCGGCATGCAATCAAGTACAGGATCTGCAAATACTTTCACACTGGACAATAGTCTGGTTGTATAGAAGGATTGTAACCAATGGAGTGAACAATGGGAGAGAAGAAACAAAACCAAACATGGAAAAGAATGATAGCATGTACTGCTTCAGTCTCCATTTAAACTCTGTTCTTTCTAGGTCTTTCTCAGAATATAGACATCTCCTTCCACGCTGGGACTTGTAGAGTTGTCTTATAACTGTGCATTGCTGAGAAGAGTCCAGTTTATCAAAGTTGGTCGTCACACATACGATGTGTCTGTGATTGTGTACAAATTTTTCCTGGTTCTGCTCTTCTCACTTAGCATCAGTTTGTATAAGCCTCTCTAGGTAAATATGAAATCCATCTCCTCCTCATTTCTTATAGCACAATAGTATTCCATTACGTTTATACACCACAACTTGTTTAGCCATTCCCCAATTGATGGGCATCCCCTTAATTTCCAGTTTTTTGCCACCACAAAGAGAGCTGCAATAAATATTTTTGTACATATGGGACTTCCTCCCACTTCTACGATCTCTTTGTGATACAACCCCAGAAGTGGTATTACTGGGTCAAAGGGTATGCAATTATTTATAGCCCTTTGGGCATAGTTCCAGATTGATCTCCAGAATCATTGCATCAATTCACAGCTCCACCAACAATGCATTAGTGTTCCAATTTTTCCACATCCTCTCCAGCATTTGTCATTTTCCTGTTTTGTCATCTTAGCCAATCTGGCTAGAGAGATGCGGTAGATGGTAACTCTTCTTCAACTTTTATCCTTAGAGAGAGTTGCCTGGGACATACTGGGAGGTTGCCTAAGCTCACAGAGCTACGATGTATCAGAGATGGGGCTTGAACTCAGTTCTTTCTGACTGTGAGGCTGACTATCAACTACAGACAAATACAAAGTCTCTCCTGCTCAGACGCCTCCAGAATAGAGACATCTTTGGGGCCTTCTTACCCTGGGATTTCAGAGAACTGCCCATCAATCATGGCCCATGTCTAAAGAAGGGTAGATAGAGACTTCACCCTGAATAAATGAAATAAAAGTCCAACACAGGGACTTTGTGTGTATATGTAAACTTACCCTAATGTTTTGGGGTGATGTAGCAGATAGAATGTCAGGCCTGAAGTCAGGAAGACTTGAGTTCAAACATGGCCTCAGACACTATTTACATGACCCTGGGCAAGTCACCTAACTTCTTTCTCCCTCAGTTTTCCTAAACTATAAAATAATGGCCTTCTCCCAGAGTTCTTTTAAGGGTCAAAATGGATAAATATTTGGAAAGCCCCTCAGTACAATGCCCACCACAGAGGAAGTACTACACAAATGTTATCTATTATTATTTTTCCATATAAATCCCCCTTGCGTAGATGCAGATTATAATCCCTTCTTGCTACCTTCTAGAGCAGTGGTTCTCAACCTTTCTAATGCAGCGACCCTTTAACACTCGTATGTGGGCGCATCTGCATGTAGGTGGACCAGCCCGGAGATGGATAGAGGAGCGGTGTCTCGGTTCCTAAGACCATCGGCCCTTGTTTGTATGTAGTTGTTTTCATGTCCCATATTAGACTGAGCTCTTTGAGAATAGGGGCTGGTTTTTGCCTTTCTTTGTATCACTAAAAGCATAGTACACAGCACATAGTAGGGGCTTAATAATGTTTGGGGACTGACTCTGTTAGATTTTCTCAACAAGTTGCTTTGTCTTCCACTTCTTCCCCCAAGAGGGAAATTAGCAGCCAGTCCTGTGATTGGATCTCTCTTGTTCCTGAGTGACACACAGTCTATTTCCAGTCTTGTGCTCAAAGCCTTCCCAGCCTGACTTTGTTGCTGTTGTTGCTCAGTTGTTTCAATCATGCCCAACTCTTTGTGAGGATTTCTTGGCAAAGATGCTGCCATTTCCTTCTCCAGTTGGCAAACAGGGTTATGTGACTTGCCCAGGGTCACACAGCTAGTAAGTGTCTGAGGCCAGATTTGAACTCAGGAAGATGAGTCTTCCTTTCTCCAGGCCTGACACTCTATCCACTGTGCCACCCAGCTGCCCCTCTCAGCTTGATAGGCCTGGTCAAAAATTTGTCCCTGATTTCCTTGAGTTCAGTTCTGGGAACCCAATTTTTTTAAAAGGTCATCAATAAGCTATTAAAAATATCCAGAAGAGGATAATTAGAAGGAAATGTAGTTATCAGTCCACGACATATGAGGATCAATTGAAGAAACTAGGACACCATGACGAGACATCAGAATGGGATTGGAAGTATATAAGTATACACACACACACACACACACACATGCACATACACACACATACACACATACACACACATACACACATACACACACATACACATATACATACACACACATACACACACATTTATGTGTATGAGGCAACTAGGTGTTAGAATGGATAGAGGACTGGATTTCAAGTTAGAAAGAACTGAGTTTGAATTCTGCCCTGGAGACTTGTGAGCTGTGTGACCTTGTGAAATAAATCACTTTGCCTTTTTCAGCCTCAGTTTTCCTATCTGTAAAATGGAGGATAATCTACCTTAAAAGGCTATTGTGAGGATCAATGAAATAATGTGCAAATTGTTTTGCAAACCGTAAAGTGCTATACACTGCTAGCTATTATTTTTATTACTACATACACAAATATACCTGTGTATGACATTTCTATTATTATACACACATTTGGGGGTCTAACTGCTTCAACCCATTCATTCATTCAATAAATTTATTTAGTGTCTACTGTGTATAGAACACTGTACTAGATTAAACTGAGTGAGATAAAAAGCTTATGTAAGAGAGGATTCCTGCTCCAGTGTAGAGAATAGAGTTTAGGGGAATAAACTGAAAAAGCAAAAGAATGCTTTTCTTATATATTCTTGCCTCCTAGACTAGAGACTTTTAGCTCCTGAATGCCTGCTCTGGGGCCCCAACTGTTCGATTTGTAGGTCCCTCATCTGGTCTTTTCTTTCTTTCTTATAAAAAAAAATTTTCCTAGAGGGGGAAGGCAAAGCAATTGGGGTTAAGTGACTTGCCCAAGTCACACAGCTAATAAGTGTGTCAAGTGTCTGAGGTTCGATTTGAACTCAGGTCTTCCTGACTCCAGAGCTGGTGCTCTATTCACTGCACCACTAGCTGCCCCACATATGGTCTTTTCTAAGCAGGCTGGTTCCAGACATGATTAACTTTCCTTCTTACCAACTGGTCCATGCAGCTTCATATACCCTCCATTTACCACCACTACCACTCCTTTCAGTTCTGGAGCTATAATCAAATCAATACTTTTACTGCTATTAGAAGGGGTATTTCAATGGCTCCCTTCATCATTTCTCTTACTTTCCAAACCAAAATACCCTCTCCTGGCTATGAGTTCCCTATGTGTATTATATTATCTCCTCCATTAGAATGTACTCTTTTTGAAGGCAGGGACTTACTCTTTAAATTTGTTTTTGCAAATATTTAGCACAGTGCTTGTCACACAATAAGTGGTTAATAAAAGCTTTTCATTCATCAATCCATCTCAAAAATAGACCAAGTGGGAGATAATCAGGGGCATTATTAGGATAGTGGCAGTGGGGATAAGAATGGAAGAAATGAAATCCATCAATGTTCCACAAGTGAAATTGTCAGGACTTGGACATTTATTTGGGTAGGAAAGGTAGGAAAGAGGAGAGTCGATAGAATGTTACTGTAGTCTTATAAAAATATTCAAATATTAAAGAACTACTTGAATCCAAAAACTTTGTCTGAGAACCCTAAGAAAACGGTATCTGTCTTCCTGTTAAACTCCATGAAATGAACTTAAAATTTACATACTTAGCTAGGCTGGTCCTTGTACAACAGACTCTGACTGTGCTTGGTCCCTTGCTTGAAATCTTTCCAGCCTGGTGGAAGCTTGGATCTTGACAGTTTAAGTCAATTTCTACCTCAACCTAAGGCCCTCTCTACAATTTTTAGTCTGTCTAGCTAGATCAACTATTTGGAGTATGTAACGAATCAGGCCAAGGTCATAGGTTAAATCCTGAAGGAGTCAAATTAATTTCATCTGGTAGCATGGCCAAACCATGTAGTAAATGACTGTTGTTGGTCAATATGTGGATCAGTGGAGATGTTTAGTGATAATTTATCCCCACTAATAGGAAAAAAAGTATCAAACTCCAGTAACATTATTTTTGCTTAGTAAATATAGCCCAGGCAGCATGGCAGAGTAGATTGAATTGAATACCTATAGGCAATCAAAACTATAAATTGCAGAAAAGGTGCTGACCTGCATGGGAATAAAGGGTTTCCTCACCTGAGAATTCCTTATACTAATGAAATCATAGGTCTAGTCTCTATTCATATCCCTACCATGTCTAGCACTTTTTGTGACCTGATAGAACTCAAGAACTCTATGCTTTAAAAAAAAACCAAAAAACCAAAAACAAAAATAAATCAGAACAGACAGACAACATGGCAGCATGTTCTCTGTAAAATGAAGAGGACAGTTATCATCACTTATATATATGCGATATATGTATATATGGGTCATATTATATATGACCTAAGACCCAAATTTATCTTTTCCCACTTCTGCCTACTATTCATCTATTTGCCTCCTCCCGAGGTCAGAACTCATTTTTCACTGGCATCACTTTTGAAAACTGAGGGTTCTGGATTCTCAGACCACTGGGCTATAAGGATACCCCGATGGAAAGCAATGGACATAAATCATGAAATGAGAGGATCATAGATATTAGAGCTGGAAATACATTGGAGATCTTCAATCCAAACACCCTCCTCCCTCCCTCTTTCCCTCCTTCCCTCCCTCCCACTCATATATTTATGATATATCACATCATTTATAGCATACCATACTTAAGCTATTTGCAGAACAGTGGAAGGCTTGTATTTGGCTATCGGTCTGGATGTAAATCTTGGCCTCTGCCACTTACTTCCTTTGGGGTTTTGAGTAAGTCCCTTTCCTGGTTTGGGTCTTAGGTTTTTCCTCTGTCCAAGGTCTTTCCCCTCTATAAGTCCTATGAGCAAGTCAAAGTATGAAGTTCGTTATTTTCAGTAGGGTCATCCATTTACTGAGAAGGATATATACATACATGCATATATACATATGTGTGCATATATACGTAACTATGCATGTACATTCTTTTAATAGGGAAGTTGGACTTGTCCTGTTAACAATTCTGAATCAAGCTTTTCAGTGCATCCATCAATGAGGCACCTTTTGGCCTCCATGTGAATGGATGAAGCTATATAGCCACACAGAACCAAGGTGCAGGGAAAGGAGAACTACACTTTGAAGAGACTCCAGTCCTAATCAGGAGACCTAAGTTCATTTTTTTTTTTTTGCTTTTTTGGAGGGGGAAGGCTGGGCAATTGGGGTTAAGTGACTTGCCCAAGGTCACATGGCTAATAAGTGTTAAGTATCTGAGGTTGGATTTAAACTCAGGTCCTCCTGACTCCAGGGCCAGTACTCTATTCATTGTGCCACCTAGCAGCCCCAGGAGAGCTAAGTTCTGGGCTTGTTCCAGATATTGGATGACTTGACTGTGTGAACACGGGAAAGCTATTTCATCATTTTTTAGTGGCTCAGTTTCTGCATCTGCACACTAGGCTAATTGAACACAGACAAACACATGTACTCTTACACACACACTCACACACACACACACACACACACACACACACACACACACCCCATCCTTTCTTTCCTCTAGCTGTGAGGACAATACTTAATAGTTTTTGGCCTTGGGTAAATCACTTCACCTCTGAATTTTTGTTTTCTCACTTGTAAAATAAGAATGAAAATCCATTACCTGTTTCACAGAGAAAGTGCTTCTTTGTAAAACCTTAAGATGCTGTATAAATATGAGTTGTTATGATTGTTTACCTAACTATATATTGATAGGAAAATCAATTGAGATAAAATATGCAAAGACCTTTGTAAACCTTATTGTTCTATGTAAATGATAGCTATTATTAGATTATTACTATTATTGTAACTTGAGATAATAGATTTGCTGTATGAATTACTGAAACAAAATTTTTTTCATGAAATGGTCAGTCTTTTGGAGAAATGCCTGTTTTGAACTTCCTTTAGCTAATAATCCTTGGATATCAGATGAAGTCTTTTATTAGGACAGTGCTCATTCCAGACTGGTGAAATCTTAAGGATAGGGACTAGACTAGTGATTCCTAGTATTTTTTAATACTACTAAAGTAGAGGGAATGTCCAGGAAGGAGCTTCATTCTGGTAATACAGGTCAGCAGCACTTTTCTTGTAGACAGTCTTAGAATGTTGCCTGAAGCAACTAAGAGTATAAGTGACTTGCCCAGGGTTGTGGCCAGTATGTGACCAAGCTGCTTCTCTCCAAAATGAAAAATATTAAATCAGCCCAAATTTATCTTTTCCTACTTCTGTCTACTATTCATCTATCTGCCTCCTGAGGCCAGAACTCATTTTTCACTGGCATCACTTTTGAAAACTGAGGATTCTGAGTTCTCAGACCACTGGACTATAAGGATGCCCTAATGGAAGACTGATGGAAAGCAATGTACACGAATCACAAAATGAGAGGATAATAGATATTAGAGCTGGAAATACATTGGAGATCTTCAATCCAAACACCCTCCTCCCTCCCTCCTTCCCTTCCTTCCTTCCTTCCTTTCTTTCTTTCTTCCTTCCTTCCTTCCTTCCTTTCTTTCTTTTTTCTTTCTTTCTTCCTTCCTTCCTTCCTTCCTTCCTTCCTTCCTTCCTTCCTTTCCTTCCTTCCTTCTCCTCCCTCCCTCTCTCCTTCCTTCTTTTTTTTTTTTAGCTAATTAGGAAACTCAGCCCAGAAAAATTAAATTATTTACTCAAGGTCACACTTGTAACCTTGTAATCTAGTAAATGGTAGAGCCTAGATTTAAAGCCAAGTATTATTGCTTCTAAGTCCAATGTGTATTCCATTACTGTGCAGATGTAGGCAAGTTTTATCTTATATTGGTGGGGGAATATCCATGCCAAGCAGGGCCACAGACCTATTGAAATTCAAATGGAAACTGAGAAATTAGAATGAAAGAACTAGCATTCAGAAACATGTTTCCCTTCTCTTGTTTAAGGACTTTGAAGAGTGGTGAACTACAGGTGTGGAATGAGGCATACAGTTCCACATGTAGCCAGTGTATCATATTTTTTAACACTTAATTATAGGACTTTATAGGGGAGGGTTCAAGATTCATGTCAGGGGAGATATCAAGGGGGTCTTAGGAAAATATCAAACATCAGTCGAATATTTAATTTTTAAAAAGATTGAAAACACATTGACTTCTTCAGAATAAATTCATTCTAGAGGAGGTTCATTCATTTCCAGCCCTCTTCACTTTATCTTCCCAGGCTCTTTAGGAAAGAAAGAGCTGAGTTTCCTATACTGGCTGTCTACATGAATCATATTCATTGGGTAATTGCTGTGTTCTGTATTTCCCATTACATGGGGGTGAATCAGACTAAGTCTCCTAGGTTAGTTCTCTCTTGAATTAGGCTTTAAAAAAATAACTCCAGACATTTTCCAGGGTGAGTTAAGGGCAAACCTTTCAAATAGTAATGTGCTATTTTCTGTCAGCTCAAATTTCACAGACCCGTCAAGCACCCAAAGATGAAGGAACATATTGACATCCTGTAAAGGAATGAGAGAGATCCCAACCTAAAGATGAACTCTGTGCTATAACTGAAGGACAGACTACTTGCCTCTTCAGTCTGTTTGGAATGGCTTACGGACTTATCAAGCCTGTTTGCTTAGCCCTGTTACAGACACAAGATTTGAACTTGTGGCCTCCTCCCTTACAAATAAACTGATGACCAGGCTAGTGCTAGATGTCCATCTTTTCTCAAAGTGGTACTTTGAACACACATCTGAAAAAAGCCTCACATGCAGAGGAGATTACAGCAGACAGAGCCAAAAGAATGGAATATTAATATGACATTAAAGGCAAATGCCTACAAAAGCTAACAGTGTGGATTAGATGCCTTGCATATGGAGGTTGAATGGGTAGTTGCCTTAATTTTTTAAAAAATTAGAAACAGACAGAAATAATTAAAAAAAAACCCTAACCATATGAGTTTTCAATGCTGTTCTCCTTGGGGTGCTAGGAGAGGAAGAAATAGACATTAATGACTATAAACAGAAAATAGCAATCTGGTAGGGGGAAAGAGGGAGTTATCTTGGTAGTTTTTGAAAATCATTTTTATTATAAACTTTAAAAATATGAGAACATATGAAAAGTTAGGAAGAGGATCAAGTTATGAAGGGTTTCAAATGCCAGACGAAGACATTTCTAGATGATTCTGGAGTTAATGAGGAGCCACTAGAGTTCTTTGGGCTGGGGAGGTGACACAGCCAAACTTATGATTTAGAAAAATCACCTTAACTTAGGATGAAAGGTGCTGTCCATCTCCAGAGAAAGAACTATTAGAACCTGAATGTAGATTGGTGATATTTTTTCTTTACTTTATTTTTCTTTCTTTTTTTCCCTCTGTGTTTTCTTTCATAGTAAAACATAGTAAAAGTATTTTACATGACTACACATGTGTAACCTATGTCAAGTTGTTTGCCTTCTCAATGGGGGAGAGGGGAGGAGAGAAAAGAATTTGGAATTCAAAATTTGAGGAAGGAATGTTAAAATTGCTTTGACATGTAATTGGGGAAAATAAAATATTAGGTTTTTTTTAAAAAGCAAAGACAAAACACCTTAGCAACTGTGTGGAGTTGAGAGGAAGGAGGTTTGAGGCAAGGAAACCAATGAGAAGGCTATTGCAATAATACAGGGGAAAGGTCATGAGAGAATGAATCAGGGTGGTGACTGTACATAGAGAGAAGGGAACATAAGAGAAATGTTGTGAAGACAAAAAAAAGAATAGATAAAACTTGACAATATATTGGATATATAGGATTAATGCAAATAAAGAATTAAAGGTGATACTGAAGTTGGGAGCAAGGGAACATGGTAGTACTGTTAACAGTGATAAGGAAGTTTGGGAAAGAAAAGGGTTTGGCAGAGGGAATGTAATGATTTCTGTTCCGGACGTGTTGATTCTGAGAGTTCAACAGGACATCCAGTTCAAATTATCCAAATGAAGAATAGAAAATAGAATCTTATACAAAACTATGGCCTTCTCTTATGTATACTTTTTTTGTGCGTTAAATTTAACATAATAGTAACAAAATGTTTCTTCTTGCTTCCTCTCCTGAATTCTTCTCTTTTCTATGTTTTAAAAATATTGTTCTTTCTTCTGTTTCCTTTTTGCATTGCTATCAGTACCCACCAACTTTTTCTCCACCCATACATAGAATTCCTTTTAACCAATAAATATTGTCAAGTAAAACAAATCCACACATTAACTGTATCTGAAAATCTGTGTCTCTTTCTGGCACTCTAGACTGCCACCTTTCTACTAAGGAAGCACTCTCCACCATCAGTCTTCTGAAATGGTGATGGCCATTGAATTAATCATCTTTCTGAAGTCTTTAAGTTGTTTTACTTTACATTATTGTGGTCATCATATGGAAAGGGATCTTATAAGAAGTTCACTTTATTGGTCTGGAGCAAGTGAATTTATTTTAAAAAAATTTTACTTCCACAGTTACATGTAGAGACAATTTTAACATTTTTTTTCACATATTGAGTTCCAAATTCTCTCCCTCCTTCCTCTTTCCCCCTCCTTGAGAAGGCAAGAAATGTGGCATAAGTTATTCACATGTAGTCATAGAAAACACATTTCCATGTAAGTCCTGCTGTAAAAGAAAGGACAAACCAAAAAAAATCACCCAAGAATAATAGAGTAAAGAAAAGGTAATTTTGATCTGCATTCAGGCTCCACCAGTTCTTTTTCTGGATATGGAATATGGATAGCACCTTTCATCATAAGTCCTTCAGAATTGTCTCCGATCATTACAAGGCTGAGAATAGCTAAGTTATTCTCAGGAGAGCATCATACAATATTGCTATTAGTGTATATAGTCTTTTCCTGGTTCTTCTTATTTCACTTTGCATCAGTTCATGTAAGTCTTTCCATGAGAGCATCCTACTCATCATTTCTTATAGCATAATAGTATCCCATCACAATCGTGTATCACAACTTGTTTAGCCATTCCCCAACTGATTGATAGCCTCTCAATTTCCAGTTCCTGCCACGATAAAAAGAGCTGTTAAAAATATTTTTGTACAAAAAGGGACTTTTCCTTTTTTTTTTTTAAATCTCTTTGGGATACAGATCTAGTTGTGGTATTGCTTGGTCGAAGATTATGTGTATGCCCTTTGCACATGGTTCCAAATTGTTCTCCAGGATGACTGAATCATTATACAATTTCACCAACAATGCATTAGAGTTTTAATTTTTCCACATCCTTCCCAATATTTGTCACTTTCCTTTTCTGTCATATTAGCTAATCTGAGAGGTGCACAGTGGTAGTTAAGAGTTGTTTTAATTTGCATTGCTCTAATCGATAGCAATTTATGGCATTTCTTATATGCCCATAGAGAGTTTTGATTACTTTGTTTGAAAACTTTGTTTGAAAACTGTTCACATCCTTTCACCATTTATCAACTAAGGAATGACTTATTTCTATAAATTTGACTCAATTTTCCATGTATTCAAGAAATGAGGTCTTTATCAGAGAAACTTGCTGTAAATATTTTTTCATAGAAATGATTACCAACTATTTCCCTCCATCCTATTCTCCCTTCCCCATTTATCCTACACTCTTTCTCCTTTCACACATCATTTTGCTTTTGACTTTTAGCTCTCACAATCTGTCCTCCTTTCTATTAGAACTGCCCCCCTGCTCACCCCTTTCCCCTCCTACTTTCCTGTATGGTAAGATGGATTTCTGCACCCAACTGTGTTATTCTCTCTTTGAAGCAATTCATATGAGAGTAAGGTTCACATGCTCCCACCTTCTCCTCCTCTGTAAAATTTCTTTGTGCCCTCTTTTATGTCAGATAATTTATTCCATTCTACCTCTTCCTTTCCCTCCCTCTCTCCCAATGAATTCTTCTTTCTCACCCCTTAATTTTATTTTTTTAGATATTCATCCCATCATATCCAATTCACACATATACTTTCTGTCTATGTATACTCCTAACTGCTCTAATAAAGAGAAAATTTTTAGGAGTTGCAAATACCATTTCTCATAAGGGAATGTAAACAGTTTAACCGTATCAAATCCCCATATGCTTTCTCTTTCCTGTTTACTTTTTATTACTTCTTTTGCATCTTGTATTTGAAAGTCAAATTTTCTATTCAGCTCTGGTCTTTTCATCGGGAATGCTTGAAAGTACTTTATTTCATTGAATATCCATTTTCCCTCTCAAGGATTACACTCAGTTTTTCCAGGATGGTGATTCTTTGTTGTAATCTTAGTTCTTTTGCCCTCTGGAATATCATATTCCAAGCCCTCTGCTTCTTTAATGTAGAAACTGCTCAATCTTGTGTTACCCTGACTGTGGCTCCATGATATTTGATTTTTTTTTTTTGGCTGCTTGCAATATTTTCTCCTTGACCTGGCAGCTCTGGAATTAATAATATTCCTAGGAGTCTTCATTTTGGGATCTCTTATAGGAGGTGATAGGGAGAGTCTTTCCATTTCTATTTTACCCTCTGGTTCTAGAATGTCAGGGATGTTTTCCTTGATAATTTCTTGACAGATGATGTTCAGGCTCTTTTTGTGATCATGGCTTGTAGGTAGTCCAATAATTCTTTAATTTTCTTTTTTTGGATCTATTTTTCAGGTCAGTTGTTTTTCCAATGAGAAATTTCATATTTTCTTCTATTTTACACATTTTCTATTTCTTTTGATATTGTTTTATTTTTTTCTTAGCCTCATAAAGTCATTAGCTTTCACTTGCCCAATTCTAATTTTTAAGATATTATTTTCTTTAGTGGGCTTTTGTTCCTCCTTTTATATTTGGCCAATTCTACTTTTTAAGAAGTTCTTCAGTAAATTTTTTTTTGCTTTTTTTTTTTTTTGGAGTGGGGATAGAGCAATTGGGGTTAAAGTGACTTGCCCAAGGTCACATAGATAGTTTTTGTTTTATGTGTCTGAGGCCCAATTTGAACTCAGGTCCTTCTTAATCCAGGGTCAGTGCTCTATGCACTGTGCCACCTAGCTGCCCTCAGTGCATTTTTAAATATCTTTTTTCCCCCCATTTTAACAATTTTGCTTTTCAAGGCATTCTTCTCATCATTGGATTTGGATTTTTGTGCATCTTTTACCATTTGGCTTATTTTGTTTTCTAAGGCATTGTTTTCTTCAGTATTTTTTTGTGCCTCCCTTACCTAGCCATTGCCCCTTTTTTCATGATTTTCTTGCTCCATTCTCATTTCTTTCCCAATTTTTTCTTCTACCTTTCTTACTTGAGTTTTGAAATCTTTTTTGAGTCTACATCATGGGGCCAATTCATATTTTTCTTTGAGGCTTTGAATATTTTAATTTTGTTGTCTTCTTCCGAGTTTGTGTTTTGATCTTCCCTTTCGCCATAGTAACTTTTTATAATCAGGATTTTTTTTCTCCTGTTTGCTCATTTTCATGCCTGTTTCTTGAATTTTAACTGTATGTTAAAATGGGGCTTTGCTTCTGGAGGGGAGGAAATATCAACCTTAGCTTCAGGTTTTTTCGTGCAGCTGCTTTCAGAGGTAATTCTGGGGACCTGTAAGTTTTTGGCTCTTTGAAGGTTGTATGATCTAGGGAGAGGTGTGTTTATTATTCTCCTCTAATGTACTATCTTTTCCACCCTGAAACTGCAACCAGTGTCTCAGCTCCCCTGTGGCTGTAAGCTCTGGTGTACTAGTTTTCCTCTTTGCCCTGAGACTGAGAACGAGGATCACAACCCAGATCCAAGTATGGGCAAAGTAGCACAGTCCTAACCCCAATTCCAGAAAATGGATCCTTGTTACCTCTTTCTGACCAGTTGTCTGATCCTCTTGCCCTCTATTGACTGAAGAGGTACAGAAACCATCACTGCCACTACTGATTTGGTTGTCCCCAAGTCCTGCTCCTGTTTTGTTGGGGCCCAGTGTGCTCTGGCATGGCTGGTGCTTAACTACACTCTACTCTCACCCTGTTAACCTTCTAAGTTATCTTGGTCTAGAAAATTGTTTCATTCTGTCCTTTTATGGGTTTTGCCACTCCAGAATTTGTTTTTAGGTATTTGGAGGAGTTTAGGGGAGAGCTTAGGTGAGTCCCTGCCTTTTCTCTGCCATTTTGACTCTGCCCCAAGCAAATGAATTTAAATAGAGGTATCAACCTTAGTTCTCTCTTCTGTAAAATGAGTATAATAATATTCTGCATACTTCATAACATGGTTGTGAGAAAAGAACTCTACTAACTTTACAGAGTCCTATAAATGTGAATTGCTATTATAATGATGGTGATTGGTAGTAGAAATGTTTGATGGGTGAGAACAGAGATGACTTACTTTTACAAAGCAGTGTAAAAGATACCATCAAGGTAGGTGTGACTGACAAGGTGGTGGACCTGTCCTGAGCATTGAACAGGACAGGATTAAAACTAGACAGGTATCCAGGTAATATTCCAAGAATTAGAGGAAGGTCCTCAGGTCATCAAGTGGTTCTTCTATATAGAATTTGTGGGAAATGGACAAAAATCAGCCAGGATGACAAGATATGGAAGGCTTGTGATCTAGGTGGGGCAATGGATAGAGTGTTGGGCTTACAGTCAGAAAGATCTGAGTTCACATCCTGCTTCAGACACTGAGGAGCTGCATGTCCCTGGGCAAACCACTAAATCTATCTCAGGCTCATTTTCTTCATGTGTAAAATGGGAACAATAATAGTACTTACCTCATCAGGTTTTTGTGAGAACTATATGTGATACTGCATGTAAAGCTCTTTATGAACATTAAAATGATATAAAAATGCTAGTTATTATGATTGTCATGATCATTTATAGTAGTATAGCACTCACACCAATAGAGTGTCAGATTCATTGAAATAGCTATGTCATGGCGACAATGACCACAACAACAAAGATTCCCTGCCTCCTTCTACCTTTATGTGTTATTGTCCATTGGAAACTTGGAGACTCCCCTGTAACAGTGCAGCTTTGTAGCAAAAATAATGACAAAAACTTGTTTGCCAGAGAGCCCAATTTTCTAGCCTTAAAAACATGTGCATTTACACAAAGTCCTCTTTTATTTTCCTTCTCCATGACTGGATCAGGTTTTGAAGGTGACTCTTTATTCTTGATGTCTTCACTAGAGTAATACAAGCTCTTGCAGTTCCTAGCAAGCTGGTAGGAACTCACAACCGACCTCACAAAGCAGCTGCCAAGGCTAGAAAACATCCATTTTTCAGGAGCATGTTTCAGTCACCAATGCACAAATGTTTCGGTCACCATGTTTCAGTCACCAAAGAATGTCATAACACAAATGGTAGTAAGAGTTTAAGTCTAAGCAGTCTAAGGCTAACTTAGGCACATGTTCTCATTGCCAAGCACTAGTAGCCCTCATGACCACTAGGACTGGGAGGGGAGAGAGAAACATCCCTCCTTCTCTACCCCCTAACCCCACCCTATCTCCATAAGAAGTCCAAAGGAAATCTATTTCTGGATGTGTCAAAAATGAATGAGAAAACTATTTCTGCTTGGTTTCTCTAATAGCTCACTGAGTAGATCATTCTTCCCAATTTAGTGATCAATTATCCTCAATGTTCCCCCCCAAGTCCTACTCCAGTAACAGAGATCCAGGAACTAACCAGGAGTTACTGAATCAAGCATGCCCTTTATCAAGGACCCAGGACATGTATCTCACTAGAAGAAATAATGATACTTGTCCAACTCCATTGGATAGTTCTCCACTTTTCAGCCCTAGCTATAAACATTTTTGTTTTTGTTTTTGTTTTTTGTTTTTTCCTTTTGGGGGGGGGGGGGAGGAAGGCAGGGCAATTGGGGGTTAAGTGACTTGCCCAAGGTCACACATCTAGTAAGTGTTAAGTGTCTGAGGTTGGATTTGAACTCAGGTTCTCCTGACTTCAGGGCCATTCACTGCACTGCTTAGCCACCCCGTGCAATACACATTTGTTGTTCTTGCTATACACATACTGAATTTGAAATGTCCATGGGACATCGAGGTGGACACATTATACCTAGTTGCTCATGTCCGTACTCTTCATTTGGCACTCAGCATATACCACCCATTATGAAAAGTATATATCTAACAACCAACCATAGCTCCAGAGGACTGATGATGAGGAAGCAGACTACCCACCTCCTGAGAAAGGGCCATGGATTTAAGGTACAAAGTGAGAGCTGCATTTTTGAACCTATAATATTTATGGTTGTTTTGCTGGCTAGGCCTATTTGTTATAAAGATCATGTGTTTCTTTTTTTGGGGGGGGGGAGGATAAATTTGGAGAGGATTAGGGACCTAGGGATAGTGTTGCCAAAAAGAGAAAGAAAAGGAAAAAAAAGAGGATTATTGAAACATTTAATAGGAGATAACTAAAGACTGGCATCCTCAGAGTTGTTCTAGACTTTTCACTATCTCTCACCCTATCTCTTCCTCTAATCAGTTGCCGAGTCTTGTTAATTCTCCCTGCACAACACCTTTCACATCTGTGCTCTTTTTACCACTCGTATATTACTCTCCAGTAAAGTGTCCAAATACTCTTCCCTTCTTAACTGGACCATTGCAATAGCCTCTAAGTTGGGTTCCTTCCATTGCACTTTCTTATTTTTTCCTTCCAAACCCTCCTCTGCCCAGTTGCCAAAGTGATTTTCCTAAAGCATATATAATCAGTCCTCAACTTTCATGGGGGCAATATTCCTAGGAAATGGCATGAAAGTAAAAAATATGAATATTGATACACTAAACCTATTAGAAATAGGGGGTTAGGTTCCCTTGAGCACCAAAAAGTGTAATCTTTCACTGGAGATTGCTAAAAATAAACTTTTGTGCATAGAATTCTTTGTAACAAAACATTAATTCTGATAATATGCACTTTTTCTAACACATTAACCATGAAATAAGCCATAACATACAGGAAAGAGGAGAGGCAACCCTCACTGGGATGGGGAGGGACAAATGCAGCATTGCCAGAAGAACCCCTTGGTAAAAAAAGGGAAAGAGACAACTTGTCATCTGTTTCACTATGAAAAGCTCATGCCTTAGAGTGCTGGCTGGACCTGGCCCAGGAGGCAGGTGCCTGATCCACTGCTCAGAGCCAGTCCTGGCAAACTCTGAGAAGAGGGCTGCGCTGATCACCACCTTATTTATCCACAAACTTAGCCACTTTTCCATTTTTCAAGTCCCCTCATTGCACAGTTGAGAAGTTACTTTAGCACTTTCTGGAGAGGAGTCCAGAACACTTTTACATCATGCATTTCTTTTCTCTCTCCCTCCCTCCCTCTCTCTCTCTCTCTCTCTCTCTCTCTCTCTCTCTCTCTCTCTCTCTCTCTCTCTCGTGCATAGCTGGGAATATGCAAGATTGCCAATGTGAAAGTGAAAATGAGATTACTAATAAAATCGCACCAATGTTTGAAGTCACAAAAGTTAAATGAGGGAATGTTGAGGATTGACGGTACCTGATTGTATCACACCCCTACTCAAGGGACTTAAATGGCTCCCAATATGTTCCAACCTACCTTTCCACATTTATTTTATGACACTTTCCTTTGTGCATTTGACCTTCTAGCTAAATTGATCTATTTGTTGTTTCTTGTACATCACATTCCGTCTCCCATCTCCATATCTTTGCACAGGCTATTTCAATTCATGGAAAGTACTTCCTCTTCACCTCTACCTCTTGTAATCTCAAGGCTTCAACTCAGTTGCTACTTCCTATACAAGGCCTTTCTCAGTCCCTACTTTGATTTCCATAGTTGTTAGTGCTTTCTCTGTCTCTCTCTCTGTCTCTGTGTCTTTGTCTCTGTCTCTGTTTCTATGTCTCTGTGTCTCTGTCTTTCTCTCTCTCTCTCTCTCTCTCTCTCTCTCTCTCTCTCTCTGTCGGTCTCTATCTCGCTGACTCTTGTCCTCTCTTTTTCTGTCTCTCCCTGTAAATTACTGTGCACATGCTTTGTATTTACTTATCTGGGTAGCTGTTGGTATCCCCCATGCTCCCTTCCCTTTGAAGGGAGACATTATTTTTTCAATCAATAAACAAACATTTATTAAGTGCCCACTATGACAATAGGCACTGTGCTCGGTGGAGATACAAAATGAGGCAAAAAACAGTCCCTGCCCTCAAGGAGTTCACAGTCTAAAGGGGAAGACAACAAGCAAAAAAATGTGCAAATTATATACAACATAAATAGAAAACAGTGAACAGTAGAAAGGTGACAGAATTAAGAGGGATTAGGAAATGCTTCCTGTAGAAGATAGGATTTTAGCTGGGACTTAAAGGAAGCCAGGTAAATCAGGAGGCAGAGATGAGAAGGGAGAGTATTCCAGGAATGGGGTACAGCCAGAGAAAATGCCCAGAGCTGAGAGATGGAGCACCTTCTTTGTAGAACGGCAAAGAGGTCAGTATCACTGGACAAAGAGGACTTGGCAGAAAGTAGGTATAAGAAGCTTGGAGAGGTAGGAGGAGCTAGGTTATGGAGAGATTTGAACACCAAATAGGGGATTTTGTATTTGATTCTAGAGGTGATAGCCGTTGGAGTTTACTGAATGGAGGTGGTGGTGGCATGATCAGACTGATGCCTCAGGAAAGTCACTTTGGTAACAAAATGGAGGATAGGGTAGAGTGAGGAGCAATTTGAGGCCAATAGAACCACAAACAGGCCATTGTAATAGTCCAGGTATTGGGGTGTCTAAGTGGCGCAGTGAATAGACCACTGGCCCTGGAGTCAGGAGGACCTGAGTTCAAATCTGGCCTCAGACATTTAAAACACACACACACACACACACACACACACACAGAGAAACTAGCCATGTGACCTTGGGCAAGTCACTTAACCCCAGTTGCCCTACCTTCCGCCTCCAAAAAAAAAAAAAAGCAAAAAAAATATAGCCGGGTATGAGATGATGAGAGCCTGCATCAGAGGGTTAGCAGTGAGGAGCTAGGGAGCTGAGCATGACTCTACATTGTAAAACTGAAGGAATGAGACTACTGTGTTGCACTTTACACTACAGTAATAGGGAAGGTAAGGGGGGAAGAATTTAGAGGGAAAGAAGATGATTTTGGTTTTCGATGTGCTGAGTTTAAGATCTCTATGGGTAATCCATTTTGAGCTATCTGAAAGGCAATGGTAAATGGGAGACTGGAAGTCAGCAGAAAGATTAGGGCAGCATACCATTAGTTAATTATCAGCAAAGAGATGGTGACTGAATCCATGGAAACTAAGTAACAAATAATAATTAATTAATAAACAAAGTAATGTAGAGGGAGAAAGGATGAGGGCTCAGGACAGAACCCTGTGGGGCACCTATGGATAAAAGAAGTGATCTGGAAGAGGATCTCATGAAGGAGACAAAGATGGAGAGGTCAGGTAGGTAGGAGGAAAACCAGGAGAGAGTATTGTCCTTTATATGTAGAGAGAAGAGAGTATCAAGGAAGAGAGAGTGATCAACAGTGTCAAAGGGTGCAGAGAGGTCAAAGAGAGTGAGGACTGAGAAAAGGCCATTGGATTTGGCAACTAAGACATCGTCAGTAACTTTGGAGAGGGCAGTTTAGATGAAGTCAGAAGACCGATTATAAGGGATTAAGAAGAGAATGAGAGGAGAGAAAGTAGAGGCACTTATTGTGGATGATTTTTTTCAAGGAGTGTAACCACAAAGCCAAGAAGAAACACAGGATGATAGCATGAATGGAAGGATCACATCTTTATATCCCCATTGCCTAGCACATAATAGGGGCTAAATAAAGTAAGTTGAATTGAATAGAGAATTTAGAGAAAGGAGATTTCACTGTGGAGTGAGTGGGCAGGGTGGCCTGCATGGATTAAGTGGGACTCAAGGCAGACTTGAAGCAGAAGTAGGACCCAGATAATTAGAAAAGAAAGTGGTCAGTTTTCCAAAAGGCTAAAAGATATGAGTGGAAGAAAGGAAGGAAGGAAGGAAGGAAGGGAGGGGAAGAGAGAGATCAGAAAAAAAATCAGAGAAAAATCACTGATGTACAGAATCTCAAAAATGAAAGGACCTTAGGAAACTTTCCGTTCAATTGTCTCACTTTGTAAATGAGGAACATGAGCCTCTGAGAATTTACACGAATTTTGCAAAGTCACACAGGCAATAACGACAAGAAACATGGATTAAATATTTACTATGTATCAAGCACTGTGCTAAGATATGAGGACACAAAGAAAGGCAAAAGCACAGACCATGCCCTCAAGGAGCTCATGTTCTATTTTATTTTAATTTTTAAATATATTTTATTTTTCTCCAATTACATGTTAAAACAATTTTTAAAAAATGTTTTTAGTTCCAAATAATATCCTTCCCATCTTCACTCCTTTCCCCCTTCCTGGGGAGGGTAAGCAATCTGATATAGGTTATACATGTGCAGTGATATAAAATATTCCCATGTTATTCATTTTATATAAATAGACTCAAACCAAAAGAAAAAAAGAAAGTGAAAAATAGCATGCTTCAGTCTGTATATAGATAATATCAATTCTTTCTCTGGAGGCAGGTAGCATATTTCACATTGAGTTGTTTGGGATTGTTTGGGATCATTTTAGTACTGATAATAGCTAAGTCATTCATGGTTCTTCATAGTACAATATTTCTATCACTGTGTATAGTGTTCTCCTGTCTTCTCATTTCACTTTGCATCAGTTCATGTATATCTTTCTAGTTTTTTAAAAAAATATTTCTGCTTGTCATTTCTTATAGCACGATAATATTCCATCACAATAATCATATACCACAGGTTGTTCAGACATTCCCCAATTGATAAACATCTCCTCGTTTTCTAATTCTTAGCCACCACAAATAGAGCTGCTATAAATATTTTTGTACAAATACAGTAATCCATTCCATATCATAGGGTTTAGCGGCATGAAAAATCTGCATAACATTTTGTGGCTCTCCCTTCATACCAGAGAAGAATTTTGGATTATTAAGGTGTTAAAAAAAAGTTGTTGTTATACCATACTATACATATACTTTATACATTTATGAGTTTCTAAACTTTTTGTGTGTCTTCTGTTGGCTTTTGTGTGTCATCTGTGGCTTCCACAAAACTCCTCTAGAATTCCCACTTAATTTCTTATACCAACCTGTGGTATATTGAAACTGAGATGGAGAAAGTAGTGATGTGGAAGAAATAATGGTAGGTCCTTTTCTCTTTTTTTAAAAAAAATCTCTTTGTGATACAGACCTAGCAGTAGTATTGTTGAATCAAAGGATATGCACAGTCTGATTGCCCTTTAGGCATAGCTCCAAATTGGTGGAGCTCATACTATAATAGGGTAGACAAAATGAAAATAAATTATGTGACTATAAGAAACATAAAGTGTAAATGGATTACAATTTCCAGGGAAGGTACTAACACATGGGGAAATTTGAATCCAAGTTTTTGGTTTTAAGGGCAGTACTCTATTGGGAAGAGACCCCAACAGGTTCAGGGAACATTGGCTAGATTAGTGCAATCCTTATGCATAGGGATCATTTCATTTATTATACTTGTGTCCCTGGTCCCTAGTACCATGCCTGGTACAAAGTAGGTACTTATTAAATGTTTGTTGATTATTTGGCTCAGGTGAGAGTCTAGACAG
>CM053581.1:288386292-288402476 GCA_028627135.1 Pseudochirops cupreus
CCATTTCCATGATGTTTCAATGTAGCTTTGGCATCAGAAGGCTTCCAGGCTGTTGGGTGGATATTTCAGCTTTTGAAAGTAATAGACAAGAAACACAGAATGGGAGGAGTGGATGTGCAGATTTTCTGATTAATAGAGAGAACCCACATGGATGAGCACATGTATCTAGTGATGATATGAAATACAGGCATGGTACATGAACTTAAAAGAGGCAGAGTGGATACAGAGCATGGATTTGGGTCCCTGACATCTACTGGCTATGTGACCCTGGACAAGTCACTTAACCTCTTAATGCTCTAGGAAACTCTCTAAGACTGTAAGGTTCAGAGCAAGCAAAGATCTGCTTTGGTAGAAGAGCATTACTGGGCTCTCTCTAAACCAATGAGATCATAGGTTCAGTCCCTGTTCCCTATTTGTGAGACCAAAGTTACAAATGAGGACATGGTATCAGGTACTATTTCCTTCTGGGAAATGGAATATTTTTCTCATCACCAGTGATTTGCTTCTCCATTTCGTTCCAATCTTCCTCATATCCCTTCTGAACACAAAGCATCCTTTGAAGGAGGTAGGTAGTATGGTGTCATGGGATTCTGTACTTTGTGTCAGAAGACTTGGGTTCTAATCCTGGTTCTGTTATTTACTGTTTGCACAATTTTTGCCAAGTTTCTGGGCCTCAGTTTTCTCCAGAATAAAACAAGGGGATTGGATTAAATAGTCTCTAAGGACCCTTTTGGCCCTAAAATCCCAAGTTTCTAGGTTCTCTCTGTTGACAGAAACCCATAGCTCATCTCATTGTTCGCTGTCTGATTAGTTTCTCTGATTCCATTCTTTTCTGCCTTCTAGTATGTCTTTCCCAAACTTGCATAATAATCTTCCAAAGGTACATATCTTACCATCTAATTTCCTTGTTGCTCAAAAACCACCAGTGGTTCCTATCACTTCTAGAATGAAATATAAACACCCTGGTCTGGAATGTAAAGCCCTTAATAATAAGGGCTCAGTTCACATTATGTCCTCATTCCAACCAAAATGGACTACCCTCCACTTCTCTAAACCCAAGATTCTACCTCCTACCTCCACGGTCTTGCATAGGCTATTTCCTTTGCCTGGAATGCTCTTCCTCCTTACTTCCACCTCTCAGAATCCTTATCTTTCTTCAAGACTCACCTCATTTCCTCTGTGAAGATTTCCTCTGTTTCCCCCCACCTTGCTATGTTCTTTCCCTCTTCAAATTACTTTGCATTTGCCTTTTTGTGCACACACAATCTACGGCAGGATGTAAACTAGGCAGAGACTGTTTGAAGTTTTGTCCATTTGCATTCATCACTTCCAAGCCTTGCACATTATTCTTCAGTTGTGTCATCCTTCGTGACCCCATAGACCATGGTATGCCATGGGGTTTTCTTGACAAGGATAGTAAAATGGTTTACCATTTCCTTCTCTAGTGGATTAAGGCAAACAGAGTGACTTGCCTAGGATCACACAGCTGATAAGTGTCTGAGGTCAGTTCTGAATTCAAGACTTTTTGACTCCAGGCCCAGCCCTCTCTCCACTGAGTCACCTAGCTGCCTCCAAATGAGTGGAGGGCAGGTCTATGACTTGGGCAGAGAGCCCACACTATGACAGTGGCAATTTGATGGTCTTTTCTCTCTTTCAACCTCTCCTACAACTTTCCTTGGGTCTTTTATGGGGAAACTGAGTGCCTTCTCCTATGAAGAATCTTAGCTCTAGACTTAGACCAAGTTTAATCCTTGGAGATCCTGACCCCTAAGAGATAGGAGATCAGTCTTCTTATTCCCCAGAGTAGAACCCCAAGGAAGATCTTTTATACAAAGGTAGGCATGGCTTATGCCTAGTGTCTTCCCTAAAGGGATTTACAGGATCCTTTTTTGGGAAAGTTACTGAATATACATGGTAGTAGTTATTGGATATAGGATAGCTATTTATTTCTTCCACCACAAAAAATTATTAAAACATAAAAGGCTAAAAGGACGTTGATAAATACTTCAAACATGACACAATAACCATCGCTCCTATTATGTTCTTGGTTGTAAAGACTCCAGAGAGATAGGTGGGACTACCAAAGATGTTTCCCTCAATCTGTTTAACAATTTACACTTGAGGTCTTCTGACCAACCAGGGTATGTTTTATACTCCTGGTAGTGGTCATCTTTCCCTCTAAGGATAGAGTTGCAAGAAGTGCCTCCTTCTGTCAGTCTGACTTTTGACTTCTCAGACTCACAGAGTTACTGCCAGAGATGTATTTTGCCCTCTCTCAGAGGCAGCTAAGGATTTAAGATCCAATTCCAGGCCCACACAAACAAATAGTAGACACAGGTAGACACAGCTTTGCCTGTTCTCATTTGCATTGTTCTCATTGCCAAGTGCTCATGATTGTGATAGTAGTTACTGGGAAAGGGGTCTTTCAAGGAAGAAGTGTGTTCCAAACCAGATAGATTCCAAAGAGACATACTCAAAAGCAAGAAAGAGAGAAAAGGACAGTGATCCTATCCTCTATCTACTCTATCCTTTATCCCAAAGTCTACTGAGTGACTTTTTTTTTTTACCTTAATGGGCAATCTTCCCTGCCATTTCAATTGGAAGACAAGAAGCAAATCAAGACCTTCTGGTCACGTTTGGCCATTAGCAAGAGGGCAGAGTACATGCCTCACGAAAAAGCCTACTTCTGTTAAAAGCGTTTCAGGCTAATCTCTTTCAGTTTAAAGACTATCTCAGGTTGGAAAACTTTCGAGGCTTACATAGTTATTAATCAATGAATGAACATTAATTATAAGTGCATACCGCGTGCCAACCACTGTTCAGAGAGTCATGGATAGTCCCTGTCCTCAAGAGGCTCACCATCTAATGGGGGAAACTGTAAATATGTCCAAATAAGCTATATATGGGATAAACAGGAAATAATTAACAGAGGAAAGGCACTAAAATTAAGAGATGTTTGGAAAGGCTTCTTATAGAAAATGAGATTTTAGTTGAGATTTAAAGGGAGCCTGGGAAGGCAGTACATAGAGATGAAGAGAGTATTCCAGGCATTGGAGACAGCCAGAAGAAATGCCCTAAGTCAAGAGATGGAGTATTGCTTGTGGAACAGTAAGGAAGCCAATGTCATTGGATTAGAGTACCAGACAAGGAATATGGTATAAGAAATCTGGAAAGGTAGGAGGGGGCCAGGTTTTGAAGGGCTTTGAATGCCAAACAGAAAATGTTGTATTTGATTCCAGAGCTGATAGGGAGTCACTGAAGTTTATTGAGTAGGAGTGTGACATATTTGGATCTTTGCTTTAGAAAAACCACTTTGGTAACTGAATGTAGGAAGAATTAGAGTGGGTAGAGACTTTAAGTAAGCAGACCTATGAGCTATTGTACTAATCCAGGTAAGAGGTGATAAGGGCTTGCCCAAGAATGGTGACAGTGTCAGAGGAGAGGAGAGGGCATATTCAAGAGTTGCTGTAAAGGTGAAATCAACAAACCTTGGCAACAGATGGGATATGGTGGGTAAGAGTATGAGGAGTCTCAAATGACTCCCTAGATTGCAACCCTGAGGGATTAGGGGGATGGTATTACCCTCTATAGTAATAGAAAGGTAGGAGAGAGAGTTTAGGGGTAAAGCTAATGAGTACACTTTTGGACATGTTGAGCTTAACGTGTCTACTGGACATTCTTTTAAGATATCTGAAGAGCAGTTGGAGATGAGAGACTAGGGGTCATCAGAGAGATTGAAACAGTGTAGATAGATTTAAGAATCATCAATATAGAGATATCAGTTGAATCTTTGGATCTGATGAGATTACCAAGTGAAATGGTATAGAGGGAGAAGGAAAGAGAACCCAGGATAGGACCCCAAGGGACACCTACGGCTAAAGGGCCTGATATAAATGAGGATTCAGGAAAGGAGACAGAGAAGAAGCAGTTAGATAGTTGGAGGAGAATCAAGAAAGAGTGGTATCCAAAAAGCCTAAAGAAAAGGAAGCATGGAGGAGTAATCACCAGTATCAAAGGCTGCAGAGAGGTCAAGGAGAATGAAGACTGAGAAAAGGCTGCTGGATTTGGCAACTAAGAGATAATGGGTAACATAGTTGAGCAAATTATGGAAAAACACCTCAGCTTTTTATGTTATGTTCTCCAATAACCCCAATGAGTAGAAATGATAATAACCTTACATTTCTATGGCTCTGTATTATTTATAAAGTGCTTTCTTTATAATAGCTCTGCAAGGTAATACAAGCATTATTATCCCCAGTTTATAGAGTAGTAAACCAAAACCTGGAGAGGTCACACAATTTGCCCAAAGATACATAGCAATAAAATAACAGAGCTCAAATATAAAGCCAGATGTCTTGGTTCCAAGTTCATCATCATTCATGCCATGCTGGAAAGAATGGAAATAAGGAACCTACTTGGTAAAAGTAGAGAGATTTAGTGAATACATAACTGGCCTTAGAATCAGGAAGATGAGATCAAATCTCATTTGTACTACCTATGGTCGTACCTTGTTTTATTGCTCTTCACTTTATTGCACTTCACAGATGTTGTGTTTTTTGGTTTTTTGTTTTGTTTTGTTGTTTGTTTTACAAATTAAAGGTTTATGGCAAACCTGTGTCTACCAACTCTACTGGTGCCATTTTCCCAACAACATGTGTTTATATCATGTCTCTGTGTCATGTTTTGGTGAGCCTTGCAATATTTCAAACTTTTCCCATTATTATTATATCTGTTATGGTAATCTGTAATCAGCATTCTTTGTTGTTACTATTGCAATTGTTTTGGGACTCTATGAACTGTGCCCATATAAGACAGAGAACTTAATAAATACTGTTCTAACCACTTCACTGACAGATTGTTCCCCCCTTCTCTATATCCCCTTGGACATCCCTATTCCCTGAGATACAACAATATTGAAATTAGGCCAATTAATAAGCTTACAGTGACTTCTAAGTGTTCAAATAAAAAAATTAATTTATGTGGCAAACTTCATTTGTGTCTTATTTTAAGAAATTGGCAAAGCTAACCCCAACCTCCAGCAACCACTATCCTGATCAGCCTTCAACATCTAGGCAAGACCCTCCATAGGCAAAAAGATTATGACTTGATGAAGTCTCGGATAATGGTTAGTATTTTTTTTAATCAATAAAATATTTTTAAATTAAGGCATGTACTTTTTTTTTTAGACATAATACTATTATACACTTAATGGGCTATAGCATAGTGTAAACATAACTTTTATATGTACTGGAAAACAAAAAATTTCATGTGACTCGCTTTATTGCAGTATTGGTTTTATTGCAATGGTCTGGAACCAAGCCCACAAAATTTCTGAGGTATGCCTGTACTAGTTGTGTGACCCTGGGTGAGTCACTTATCCTCTCAATGTCCCAGGCAATTCATGAAGACTAGAAATGAATTTTCACTAGAAAAGGTACCTGTGCATTAGTGAGCAAATTTCTTACCCAGAACTGCCCATTGGTAAAATCTAAAGTCTTGTCAAAAAAAAAAAAAGAAAAAAAACCTTGATTTGGAGTCAGAAGGCTTCCCTGTATGACTTGTGTGATGTTGGGTTAGTTACTTAACCACTCTGAACTGAAGGCTCTTCATCTGCAAAAGAAGGCATTTGGATTAAATGATCCCTAAGGTTTCTTCCATCTCTGACATTTTATGCTCCTAAGATACCGTGAATCATAAAGGCAGGAAGAGGAATGAGAAAGAAGCCACAGAGTTCAAAAATGTTATAAGTCTTTCTGTCACAACACTAATGAACCAAGTCTTCCATGTGAATATGGTATAATTCCCCCAGATGGTAGCTGTTTTATCAGTGGTTTGAACCCAATTAGAACAAATTATGGCTTTTTTGGGGGGGTGGGGTGGAGGTTCAGAGTGTCTTCTGGGCATTCTTAAAAACTCAATAACAACCACACTTGGAGTTCACATTATTTCAGCTTTTCCATCATCAACTTTTATGGTTAGCTTTAGAAACTGGTTATTGAAAAAATCTGACTTCAGACCCCAACTTGGCACCACCCAGCCAATTTAGTCTTTTCCTCTACAAAACGTAGAAAAGGTCCCCTAGGAAATGGAATGAGGGAGAGTGAGCAAGTTAGATGTTCAGCTTTGTTGCCTTTTAAGGGTCCTTTGCTTTGCCAAGTATGTTGTTGGGAGGTACAGATGGGTACCCAGGGACTTTGTAAAAAGGAGCTTTGTGCCAGGCCTGCTTAGTTGAGCATTTCTCAATTTATTTTTAGCTTAACAAATATCTATAAAAGACCTACTATGCATAAGGCACTGTGCTTGGTGCTGGGGTTAACAAGATGAAAAACAACACAATCCTTGTTATCAAGGAGTTTAGAATCTACTATGTTGTGTTTTGGCGGGGGTAGGGCTAAAAATATTTTAAAATGTAACCCACGGTTAATGACTAGTGCATTTTGCATAAGACTCTTGATTGGTGGTGTGTTCCTCCATGAGGATTGGAGTTGCCAAGAGCTTGAAAGAAGAGAGACCTTTTTGCTTCTGGTTGCATGGGAGGCTCTCAATTCTAGACTGTCTTGAGGAAGAAACCTGTGGACAAAGAAAAGTCTTTGGGAAGTAATAGACATGTTGAGGGGCCAATGTCTTGATCTGTCCCCGATTTCCAGTTTGTCTCCAAAGAAACTTCAGGGAATTTCCTTTTGGGTGAGATGGGAACTCTTTCTCTTAGCTTTGTTATCTGGCTCCCAGTGGTAAAGCTCAGTCACTCTGTGTATTTTCTAGCATATTCTAATCTAAACTTCTCTGATTTCTGTTTTCTGTTTAGGTAAAAGGGTTTATGTGCTGTTCACTATTTGTGACAGTCTTTTGTGTAACTAATATTTAGTAGGGAAGAAATTATACCTTTCTATATTACTCATATAATGTGAATATACAATTTAACAAATATCTCTTAAGTATTTACTAGATGTTAGGAATTGTTCTAGGCGCTGAAAATACAAAGACAAAGGTGAAATGGCCCCTTTCCTAAAGGAGCTCACATTCTACTGGAGAAGAGATGATGTATACCTAGATAAATGAATATAAAATTTTGCTGAACAGATAAAAGGCAATTTGTAGTGAATTGTATAACTCAGTTGACATTCTTTCTCTTAAGGAAGTCTTTCTTGATCTCCTTAAATGGTAGTTCCTTCCTCACAAAATTACCCTGAATTTATATATTTACTTGATGTGTATGGGATATATATATATATACATAAATGCATATATGTATATATGTTCACATACACACAAGTATATATATGTCTATATGTATTGCAGTTATATGCATATGCATGCGTACAGATACATATATGTATCTGTACACACATATTTAACTGTATTTATATCTGTCTATATATATATAAAAGAATGTAAACTCCCTGAGAGTGGCTGTTTTATTTGTGTCCTAATAGATGCTTACTGATTGATTGATTCAGAGTTCTTGACAAAAACAATGATGACAGCTTGGGGAATCAGGAAAGAGATTTTTTTTTTTAGGATGTAACTCTTGAAGGAAGCTAGGAAATTATAAAGGCAGATAGGAGGAGGAAGAACATTCCAGGCATGAGGTAGCACCTGTGTTAAAACACAGAGATAGGAGAGGGAATATTGTGTGGGAAGAATGGCAAGGAGGCCAGTTTGGCTGAAACTTAGGGTATGTGAAAGCAAGTAATATGGAATCTTTCTAGGTTGGAAGCCAATTGTTAAAAGCTTTACATATCAGACAGAGGACTTTGTATTTTATTCTTCAGCCAATAAGGAGTCCATAAAGCTTTTTGAACAGGGGAGTGACATAGTCAGACCTGCGTTTCAGGAATGTCAGTTTGGCTGTTATGTAGGTGATGGATTATAGAGAAGAGAAACTGGAGGCAGAGAGAACAATAAGAAACAGCCATAGTGATTGATGAGTTCATGTGTAGTCACTGGGCAATAAGCTGAAATGAGCCAATCTGGGTGTGCAGCCATATCAAGTCAATATATCTTTTTTTTTTTTTTTTAAGGGTTTGAGTTCCTTTCATGGTAAACCTCCAATGTTTGTGCATCACTCAGTTCAGTCTGCAGTGCAGGTGACAAGTTCCTGATTGGAATACTCATGTTCTTCATAGGATCCTATAGGATCTAGATACATAGGATCTAGATCATAGAGCTAGAGTTGTTCACTTACTTCTGTTTGCCTCAGTTTCCTCATCTGGAAAATGAACTGAAGAAGGAAATGGTAAACTACTCCAGTAAAAATGGTAAACTACTCAGGAAAACCCCAAATGGTAGATCGTAGAAGTGGGAGGAAGACCTATATATACAAAAAATATTTATTGCAGCTCTTTTTGTAGTGGCAAAAAATTGGAAACTAAGGGGATGCCCATCAATTGGAGAATGGCTAAACAAGTTGTGTTATATGAATGTAATGAAATACTATTGTGCTATAAGAAATGAGGAGCAGGCGGACTTCATATTTACCTGGAGAGACTTATACAAATTGATGCTGAGTGAGAAGAGCAGAACCGGGACAAATTCGTACACAATTACAGACAAAACGACCCAACTTTGATAGACTGGACTCTTCTTAGCAATGCAAGGTTATAAGACAACTCCAAAAGACTCCTGATAGAAGGAGATGTCTACATTCAGAGAAAGATCTAGAAAGAGCAGAGTTTAAATGCACACTGAAGCAAACTACCTGCTCTCTTTCTTAGTCTTGTTTGATTTTGTTTCCTCTTTCCCATTGTTCATTCCAACAGTTACAATCCTTCTTTATAACCTGACTAATGTCTAATGTGAAAGTAGCTGCAGATCCTATACTTCATTGCATACCACCTTGGTGGGGGGAGGGAGAGGAGAAAATTTGAAACTAAAGGGATTGTGGAACTGAATCTTGTAAACTAAAAGTAAACAAACAAATTAATAAAAAAAATTCATAGTAAAATAAAAAGAAAACCCCAAATGGGGTCACAAAATATCATGATGGCTCAAATGACCAAATAACAACAAAAAGAGAACTCAGAGGCCACCTCCTTGTTTTACAAATGAGGAAATCCAATCCCAAGGAGGACTTTCGCAGAGCCATGTAGTCTATAAGTAATAGAGGCAGAATTTGCACACAGGTCATCAGAATCTGGAGCTGACTCTCTTTCCATGGCACCAAACTGCCCCTGTCATGTCCTGGATAAGGAGAAAAGAGTGCCAGGTTACTGCATCTCTTCCTTCTTTGTTTTCACATCCATAAATAACTGGGCAATTGCCTTCTGAGCATCATCAGTGACTCTCTCCCTTAAATTCAGAAAGACTGTTACAGGGCATAAGGCATGAATGGGAGCTTGGAACTAGATTGTGGAGGGCCTTGAAAAGCAGGGCAACAAGGAGTAATTGAACATTTCTGAGCATCAGGTTAGTTAACCTTGTCAGATGTGCTCATTAGGAAACCTACTTTTTTGACAGAAGAAGGAAAAGTCCTGACAAGAAGATATGGGACTGATGGGGTTACAAGCAGGTTGGAGCCTTTAATAGAACTCTGCAATCCCTCCATTCGGAAGGAGACCCTGGTGGGACGTGCTCTTAAAAGGCTGGGGCTGTTTCATTTTTGCCATTAAGTATCCCCTCGCTCCTGGCCCACTTCATGGGACATTGCAGGAGCTTAACAAAGGCTTGTTGATAAATTGATTGGTTGCGTCTAATTGAAGATTAATGAGTATAAATCCGAGTCTCTTTAAGCCTTCCTCCCCACTTACATATAATCATAGTAATGAGGATAATGACCATGATTGATGGTGATAGCTAAAATTTAAATTGCACATTTGTAAAGCATTTTTACACATTTTTTTTTATCTCTGAAATGACTCTGTAGATGTTATTATTCTCTCCATTTTACAGATGAGGAAAATAAGAATGAGAGATTAAGTGACTTGCCCAGGTTCACACAGCCATTAAGTGTCTGAGGTGGGATTTCAGCACAGGTCTTCCTGACTCCAAGCTTGTCAATTTATGCATTAATCCAAGCTGTTCGTACATCTCACATTGATCCTAAATATACTTGGAATCTTAGTCTTAGTCTTAGTCTTGGAATCATAGAAGAGACTAGACCGAGGAGGATTCTTAGAGATCAATTAGCCGAGTCCCCTCAATTTTATAGACCTTGGAGTGATGAAAAGAACACTGGATTTGGAGTCTATACATTTAGGCTCAAGTCTGGATTCCCTCACTTGCTAGTTGTGTGACCTTGGGGTGATCCATGAACTTCTTTGGGCCTTAATTTTTCTCATCTGTATAATGAGGGAGCTGGGCTAGATGACAGATAAGGTCTCTGAGATCTAAAGGTTCAGGATTCCATGAGAATGAGAGAAATTGAGTGAATGTCTCACTGTTGGACAGCTTTATTACATAGCAGCCCTGGGATTTACACTCAGGTTTCCCAACTCCAAAGACAGTGCTCTTTTCATTCTCTGATGCTATCTCTTGTTAGGATCGACTTCCTCTTAGAGAGCTGGAGATAGAAATGGGAGTACAGGCTGGGGAAGATGGCTACTCAGGTGAATATCAAGGCACTGCACCTCACCTAAGTTTTAGAGCAGGCTTAGGTCACCTGGTTCATTCCCATAGATGTATCACCCATTCCCAGGATGCACTTCAAATAAAACAGAAGGGTCCTGCAAGGTGGCAAGCTGTTACTTGCTCATTCCCCCAAGAAAACCCTTTTCACCAACAATTACCACACCATCATAAACACTGAAGAGAGACATGATGTAAAAATGAAATTACTAAAAACATTTTTGGACTAACACTTGGCTTTATATAAACTCACAGACAATCCCATAAGGCACTCAAGCAGATTATAGGTTTGAGCAAAGCTGGAAAATTGCTGCTATTATAGTGTTATTATTAACACCTTGTAATTAGCCCTAAGGAATCCCAAAGTTCTCTTTCGTGATTTGGCTTTAATGAAGGGAAATTGCTACCTTGGTGAGTTGGATGGCGCCCGCTCTGATTAACCTTAAGTATATAGGACTATTATTTTGAAAATGTTTGCTGTCATGTGAATATTAGCATTACATACAACTGGAAGGGCGGTTGTTGCGGGTGGGGGGGGAGTTGTGAGAGAAAGAAGCCCTCTTTTTCTAGGGGAGGATGAGTCACAGGCTGACTTCAGTTCTGGTCATTGCTTCAAAGATCAAGAAGGGAGAATTGTTAGGTTGCCACTACCCGGGGCCAACAGACTCACCAGGATTCACTGGTGGGGGCAAAGGCTGCCAACTGTCTTACCTGCTGATTGCAGAGATTGAGAGCTGGTAATTGTATGGAGAGAGATGGTTTATTATCACTGAGAGAGTAGCCCCATGAGAATGAGATCATGGTGGGGGGGAGGGGGTTTACACCATGTGCCATAAGGACCATTTATTTGCCTGTTCCAGAGAGCTCTGTTGCTCTCACAGGCCTGCTCCCTTCTCTAGTGAAATGAAGCCAACATTAATAACAGATCCTTCCATCCATCTCTCAGCCTCCCCTCCCACATACTGGACAGTCTGCTTTCATTACCCTCTCTGGGAAAACCATACATTAAAGCAAACTCGTTTGATCTTATCTGTAATTAATTTGTATTTTGATAATAGAGAGGAGGAATTTTTACATGTGATGACTTACCTGTTCATTATTTTCTCTCTTTTGAACTCCTGTGACCGCTGAAGAGCTCAAGCTGGAGCATGGCTGATTATGACATATCTCCCCACCCACCTTTTCAGGAAGGTAGAAGGTGTTGCCTCTCATACTTAGACTAATTGCTTTAAATAATGACTTTGTGCAAAATTAGTCATACATAATTGAAAAATTCTATAGATGAATACCAAAGTAACCTGAGATGATCAGTTTACATAGGAGATGGGAGCACACCTCCCTGGCTTAGGCCATTCTAGCAGCCTGTCTGGTCACTTGCCCCTGGCACATCAGATGAGTCTGCTCACCCTTCACCAGCCAAAGGTGAAAAGGCCTATTTGACATTGAAAACATTGTGCAACATCTTACCTGGGAAAGAACACCAAAGTACTGAGCTGACCAAGTATCCTCTGTGCCAGGCAAATGGCCCCTTGTAGTCAGGGATTTCATGATACTTGACATGATCTGAGTTTGTGTGGCTACACATGTTATGGAGTTGAACATCATTTTCATAGGTTTCAGAAATGAAAGGGATTTTGGAGATGAACTAATATGATCTTCCCTTCCTTTGTAGATGGGAAAACAGACATCCAGAGAAGGCAAGTGACTGGTACAAGGTCACATAGATACTAAAGAACCAATCGAGGATCCATACTCTAGTTTTATGAATCTAGAGTCAGTGCCTAGGCCACGTTACCTTGCCAGTGGGGAGCCACAGTGCTCCACTGGCATCCCAGAGATATAAAGAGAAAGTAAAGAGGGCCCAACTCATTGAGTGGGCATAAGAAACTTAACAAGGCATGGATGAGATTCACAGATTAGGCAGATATGAAAGGGTGACAATCTGTATTGTTGGAAGGATCATCCATGTTACTGAGCATTAGTATTCTGATGCATTAGTGTATTTGAGTATAACTAGGGCCCATAATCTGGAACACTACAAGGAAGGATCTAAGCCCCAGATAGCCATTATAAAAATTCATATTTGAAAATTTAAAAAATTTGAGATGCTATCTTATCCAGAGAAAGAATTGATAAATAGAAGTATGTATATAATAATTGTGTGTGTGTGTGTGTGTGTGTGTGTGTATGTGTGTGTAATGGTCACCATCTCTAGCTCAGGAAAGGGAGGGGAAAAAAAGAAAAAAAATTATATGATAATTTTGTTGTATATTTGAAAGGAATAGCAAGTTGTGCATAGGAGATTTGCAGTTTCATGTATAATCATATTTTTATTGTCCTATGTTACAGAAATGTTTGTTTTATTCCATAGATCAAAAAATAAAATTTTAAAAAAATGTGGGTTTGAAACATAAGTAACTGTAGGAATTCTACCAAGTTAATATCTGAGAATAAATAGCAGAGTGTTTTAGACAGCAATCAGAACAGGTCTCCTGCCTCATTTGTGGCTGTAGGCAAATCATTTAATCTGTCTGACTCCATTTCTTTAGTGTATAATGGGATAATAATACTTGACTCCTACCTATCTCTCAGTGTCATATGAGAATTAATGAGTTAATGTTTATAAAGCACTTTGAGTTCTCCCTGTGAAAGCTTCTTCAGAAGTAGTTCATTAAAATATTCATTCATCTTTTATAATTTGTGGAGGTGATGTGTGTGTGTGTGTGTGTGTGTGTGTGTGTGTGCTTGTGTGTGTGTAGCCATAGAGAAACAAATACATACTTCAAATATAGAATCAAAAGACCAAACCTGAAGGGACCATAATGATCACTAAGCCCCCATCCATCTTTTCAGTGAGCAGAAGACTGAGGTTTAGAGAGACTCTAACCTGAATCCAAACCAGAATTTTCAAGCTCTATTTAAGTATTTTTTAGATGAATGTACCACATAGGATATTTAAGAGATTAGCTATGAGGAGGTCATTCTGTGGTAGGGGAAGTATGAAACTAAACCATTGTTTTCTGGTTGGAAAACTGTCAGGGCTATTTATATAAAAGCTTTTAAACGGGTTCCTGCTTCTCACCAATTCCTCCAATATGTTGAGTGGGTGAATCCTCTCAATTCTTCACAATGAAGGTCTACTGCTTAACTTCAAAGTTGTGGCTTCAAACAAGGCATTTGCTATAAAAACAGCAACTGTTAGTTCTCTTTCTTGACTTACATTTTACCCTTTCGAATTGAAATTGTCTTAACTTCTTATTTCTCTCTCCTTCTCTGCCTTAGCACCTGAGTGTGGATACTGTTAATAGCCAACTAGGTAGCATAGTAGGAGTGCAGGACCCAGATTTAGAAAGATGAGTTTGAATATGGTCTCAGACCAGAGTTCAAATCTAGCTTCATACGGTTACTAGCTGTGTGCACCTGAGCAAGTCATTTTATCTGTCCATATCATTTTCTTCATCAATAAAATGGGAACAATAATCACACCCATCTGACAAAGTGGTCGTGAAGATAAATTAGCTGTTATCTAATCCGACAGAGAAGAAAGCAAGCATCATAATAATTATGAAGGATACTTATTGAATACCTATCATGTGCTTGCCACTGTCCTAGACACTGGGAGCTCAGAGAAAAATATGAAATAATTCTAAGAGAGTTTATATTCTTTTGGGGGAATTAAACATTTAAACATACAAGTTACAAGATAATTTAAGGAGTCTGAGATAGTCAGATTCGTGCTTCAGGAAGGTTATTTTGGGAGCCAAATGGAGGGAGGATTGGAAAGGGGAATGCTTGAGGCAGGGAGAGCACTACAATATTCTAGGCAAGACAGGATGAGAGACTGAACAAGACGAGTGGACCTGGAGTGGATGGTTTCAAGAAATTTGAACCCAACTGTCCTCTGAGTCCAAAACTGATGCCTAAGAACTGAATGGCTTATTAATAAGTGTAGTTTCCAGCTGAATGGCAGTTTCTTCTCTTGGGCTCCACCCATAAAATAAGTTGAACTAGATGATCTCTAAGTACTTTCCCAGCTCTAAAATTCTGGGATCCTTATTTAGTCCCCAGAATATCCTTTATTGAATAGTGCTTAAGTAACTGCACGGAGAAACACATTAAGGCTAAACTTATAGAGAGGCAGTTAAGTCAAATAAAATAGAAATGTCTCATTAAGATGTAAGTTTATTGAGGGGATTAGATTCACTGGGTAGTTCCATAGAACTCATTTAAACTTTCTAAATGATTCATTTATTTAACCACTAAATCATAATAATAGCTAACGTTTATATATAGCATTTAGAAGATTTGCAAAATGATATGTTTGTATATGTGAGTGTGTGTGTATGTGTGTGTCCTAATCAGATCCTCACAAAAAGCCTCTGAAGTAGGTGCTGTTATTATCCCCATTTTAAAGATGAGGAAACTGAGGTTGAGGTAGTCCTTAAGATGAAATCATGATAAAGAACATGTTCCCTCCAGGAAGTCAGATTAATTCTTTAGGAACATATTTGTGTAAAAAAACAACAACAACCCAGTAAACATGAAATGTTAACAACATTCAATATTATCTTCAAGAGATAACATAGAAACCCAATTCTATGATACATCTTAGAAATGACTCAGTTTTGTTAAAAAAAAAAATCAAGTTGTTCTGATGCTTTGAGGAAGATGTTTCTCTTACATAGGACAGCAGAATATACCCTTGAGGATTTCAAGAGTGAATATGCTGAGTAAATAAATTTACCAAAATATCACCCTGACGTAAAATATTTTCCATCAGAAGGGTATTGAACTTGGAAACAAAAGACTTGAGTTTGCGTTTTATTCAGCCGCTGGCTTCCTGGGTAATTTTGAGTTAATCACTCAGCCTTCTTTGAGTTTTAGTTTGCCTATTCATCAAGTGAAGATAATAATTCTTGCCTACCTAACCTGAATTATGATTGTGATGTGTTAATAAGAGCAAAGTGCTCTTTAATCTGGGAAGCACTATAAAATCCTGAATTGTTATTATTAACAGATGGGGGCCTTAAAAAAGAAGTATTGAATATTCCAGGTCTGTTGCTGCTTTCTGGAGATTCCCTCCCACCCCCACCCCGAAGAACCTTAATCTGCCCTTGAGTAATGTTGTTATCTTGAGGATGCCATTCAAAAAAAAAAAGCCTATGTGCCAGACAATGTGACTTAGGCACCAAGAACACATTCAAAAGTGTCAGTTACATTAATTAACTAACTAATTAATTAATTCAGTTGGTCTTTTATTCAGTTCCTACTACTTGCAAAGTGTCGTGCTAGCCACTATAGGCACGGAGATAAAATGAAAACCATCCCTAACCTCTGAGACTCAGTTTCCTCATGTGCCAGAAAGACTTTGTTGGTTTTTCAACTTTATGGTATGTTTAATTCTGACACCAGTAATAAGACTGAAGACGATTAATAATAATAATATTTAAATTGCATTTTATATCATCTCACTAAGGCTACACAGCAACCCTGAGAAAAAGGAGCTGTAGGTGTTATTATTCCAATCTTACAGATGAGGAAACTGAGACTTATTGAGGGTTAAATAGCTAGCTAGTAAATATCAGAGGTGGAGTTTGAACCTAGTTTTGTTTTTTTTTTTT
>CM053581.1:288402976-288418353 GCA_028627135.1 Pseudochirops cupreus
TTTTTTTTTATTTATGAAACACAACCCTAGTTGTGTTTATTTGCTCCTCTATATTGTCTATCTAATCTGTTCCACGGATCAACTTCTTTTAAAAAAACAAAAACCTAGTAACAAATCATTTTAACGATTACCCCTTTATAGTGCAGTTGGAGATCTGGTAAGGATAGAACTCCTTTCTTTCAACTTTATTTCCATTATTACCCCTGAGATTGCTCACATTTCTTCCACGTGAATTTTATTATTGTTTTTCTAGGTCTATAAAATGTTCTCATAGGAATTGGATTAGTACAGTATTGAACAAGTAAATTAATTTAGGTAGCATTGTCATTTTTATTACATTGGCTCAACTTACCCATAAGAAATGAATGTTTCTCCAATTATTTTGGTCTGTATTTCTGCGAAAAGCATTTTATGATTATATGATTTATGTGGGTTTATTTTATGTCCTGCAACCTTATTGAAGTTTTTATTTCAATTAGTTTTTAGTTCGCTCTCTTGAGTTCTATAAATATCCCCAGCATATTTTCCACAAAAAGCAATGCTTTTGTTTCTTCTTTGCTTATGCTTATTCCTTTCATTGCTTTTTCTGATCTTATGGTTACAGTTAGCACATCTAGTACTTGGTAAAGTGATTAGAATGGTCATCTTTGTTTACTCATAATATCAATGGGAAAACCTCTCATTTTTCTGCACATTTGCTCTTAGATTCAGATAAATGCTATCAGATTGATTGATTGATTAAAGAAACATCTATTTTCCCTATGATTTCTAGAAGTTTTAATAGAAATGGGTATTGGGTTTTATTAAAAGATTTTTCCTCATCTGTTAATATAATTGTATGACTTTTATTATTTATATTAACATGGTTTATTATACTTTATAATCTTCTTTGTGTTGAGCCAACTCTATATTCCTAATATTCTCACAACATCAAGAGAACTTGAAGAAATCTCTCTCACACTTTGGATGAACTTGCTATGGTGAACTTATGAGAAGATATAGTTTATTTGTTGAAAAAGTTTATTAGGTTTCTAGCATAATATTACTAATATGAAAAAGATATTGGTCAAAACACATCTATTATAATTAGTATACATTATTACATCATTACACTGTAAGTTACTATTTTTGTCTTCCTTTCCAAAGGACTCGTGATGAAACATTCTATCCATCTCCAGATGGAAAGATAATAGACCCAGAGTTCAGATTAAAGTATGTTTTCTTTCATTTCTTTGTTTGTTTGGGGTTTTTTTGGACATGGCTAATGTAGGAATTTGTTTTGTTTGATTATACATACTTATGTTGTTTTTTTTTTTGCCTTCTCAAAGAGTAAGGGAGAGGGAAGCAGAAGGGAGAGAATTAAAACAGAAAATAAAATAAAATTGAATTTAACAAATAAAAATAAAGTACATGAAGACAAAAGTAGGTTACAATGCAGTGATGCAATAATGTGAATTTTTGAGAATTTAGAACACATTAAAATATACTTAACATATATAGCATTGTACATAATTTAATTATTCTTTTTTTTTTTTGCTTTTTGGAGGGGGAAGGTAGGGCAATTGGGGTTAAGTGACTTTTTGTGTTAAGTGTCTGAGGCTGGATTTGAACTCAGGTCCCCACCTAGCCACCCCTTAATTATCGATTATTCAAGAGTCACATAGAAAGGTCTTGCAAAGTTTCCAAGGTCTGGCTGCTATACATTATCTATTACACATTTTTCTGAACAGGGATAGTGAAGAAGGTTGGGTTAAATCAATGTTGACCCTAGATTATACTTGAAAAGTTACTCTTTTTAAAAAACTTAGGTTACTGGCTTAAAATTATATACTACCATAACTAAGAGAGCCTTAGGGCTGAATATTAGATCTGAAAGGGGCCTGAGAATATAGAATTTTAGAACTGGGAAGGTCCGTTGATTTCTACTAATTAAATTCATTCATTTTACACAAGGGAAGACTGAGGCCCAGAGAAGGGAAGTGACTTGCTTGCAGTCATACAGTGAGTTAGTAGAAGAGTTTTCTGTATCCTGAGTCAGAGTTCTTCCTGTTTGTAAAAGAAACAGAGGGCAATGGAATTATTTTAAATCCTTGAAAATCCATAGTTCATGCCCAGTATTTATGAGAATCAGATTATTCCACTGAATAGAACAATCAGTTTCATAATGTTTCTACAAAAATGAAATTTAACCATTCTATTGGACAGACAAAGCTCACATATTTGAAAAAGTACCTAACAAAATCAGGCAATATTTGATAAAGACCAAGTAAATGAGATAGACAGAATAGGTCAAAAAAGGATACTCCATTGATCTACCCACCCACCCACACGTCCATCCATCCATCCATCCATCCATTCATTCATCTATTTATTCACTTATTTGATGACCTTTTAAAGTATCTGCTGCATGCTAAACATTGGGCTGCATGCTGGAGATAGATATGATAAAGAAGTCTTGTTCCTGGGGAGTTTACAGTCTAAAGCAGTGGTTCTCAATCTTCCTAATGCTGCAACCCTTTAATACTCGTATGTGGGCATATCTGCATGTGAGCAGACCCACTTGGAGATGGATAGAGGAGTGGTGTCTCGGTTCCTAAGACCATCGGAAATATGTCACCCCTGTGAAAGGGTCGTTCAACCCCCAAAGGGGTCGTGACCCACAGGTTGAGAACCGCTGATCTAAAGGGAAAGAAAAATATACACAAATAACTATCATTGTAAGGGCAAAGGAAGAAAATCAGAGAAAGGGTTAGGAGAAATTTGAGGAGAGAAGTAATGATTTTCAGTGGCAGCATCTCCATAAAGGAGATGGCAATTGACTTGGTCCATGAAGGAAGAGAGATATTCAGCAAGCATTGAAGAGCGAGATCCATTCATGGAATGGGAACAACTTGAATAGTCATAGAAATCAGAGAGGACAAATTGTTAGGCTGGAATGGTAGAGCAAGAAAAAGGAAGAGAGAGTAATGCCTTTTAATGGAATGTGGAATATTTAATGGAGAAAAGTCAAAGATAAGAATAGAAAAGCAGGTTGAAGACAGTCCATAGAGAGATTTGAAAGCAAAACTCAGAACTGATACTTTGTTCTGTTGGAACAACATGGGGAACCATGGAAAGCTTTTGAGAAGTCAAGGGATAATGATCCTAATGGTGCATTAAGATGATTGCTTTGGTAGTGGGCTGGAGGATATTTTGGAGGGGAAAAAGCTTGATTTGGAGGCCACTATCATAGTCTAGGTGAGAAGAAGTGAGGGCTAAAGCAATGGTGATTGCATGGGAAAATGTGGTGACTCGAGGGAGGCTTCATCTAGAAAGGATTGGAGGTGAACTCTGCCCAGTGACTAAAATTTGTATAAATGGAAAGCAGTGGAGAGAATCTTCTCTATGATCATATGGGTGCCTGCCATTTGTGACACCATTTCTGCATTAACTCTCTTCTGAAGCTTCCCAGGCTTGCAGCTGTGGCTTTCCAATCCTCTAGCTCTTGAGAGAAATAAAGTAGGCCCTAAAATAGGATCTTAATCCCAGCCAAGGAGGTCTGAAAACTGACCAGCTGATCTGACAACTCCCCCACTAGAAACCATCCCTTGCAGCCTCCAGTACTTTCCCCCTCTTCTCCAGGGGGCTTTTTGCTATTTGCCTGGGAAGCCCAAGCTATGACTATATACTCCCAGACATTGTTATACCTTCCTGCATAGCCAAGCATGATTGTCAGGTTGGTTTCATTAGAAAGATAAGATGCCTGCAGAGTCTTTTCATCTCTTGGATTCTCCCTTCCCCCCAACTCCCCTCTCTCACTCCTGCTGTAATTTGGGCCTTTAAAGTCCCTGCTGTCTCCTGATCTACAGATAATTGTTTACTGTAATACTACCCAGGAAAAGAATTGATACACTCCAGATGTAGGGAGGGCTTCAAATTCACTTTCCTTCTTCTGTGCCAAGGGCTATGGCCCTCAGATAACATTTGGTCCCTCTCTGGAATCTCCTCAGTTTACTAATACAAGGGACAGGGTGAGGCACCCTGTTGATTGAACATTACATCAGTTCTGGGGATTGGGCTTTTGTGAGTTTAAAAAAAAAGTCTTCTAATTTTTCTAATAGCTTTTATAAAGTAATTATGATGAAGATTTATATTTATATGTGAACATTTTAAGGTCTACAAAGCCTTTTTCTCTTTACAAACGTATGAGACAGACAGAACAAATATTTGTTAACTTAGTTTTACCTGTGAAGCAACTTTTAGAGTAGCTCTGGGTAATCAAAAACCAAGTAGCATTTCCTAAGGTTGTTATCATTCTCTATGGCCAGAGTGTAACCAAGATGAATCAAGAAAGCAATAAAAGAAGTATACATTTCATGTATTCCTGCCTGTGTCAGTCATTGTGCTAGATACTGGGATACATAGACAAAAAAATGAAAGTTTTTCTCTTCTCTGGTTTACAAAGTGCTTTCCTTAAAAACTACCCTCTGAGGTAGATAATATGAGTTCTATTATCTCCATTTTGCAAATGAGGAACATTAAAGGCCAGATGAGAAGTGGTCTGCCCAAGTCAGAGTTAGTAAGTGGCAAAGCCAGGATTTTCACCCAGGTATTCTACAAACTTAGTTGTGTTCTGGCCTAGGGTGGCCCCTAGCCCCAGGTGTCAGGCATGACCAGACTAATGCTGTGGAGGCCAATTCAGTTACCAGGCCACCTAGAGACTTATCTCTGCTGCAAAGAAAATCATTCTGGCAATCTTTCCCTTACCTCTCCCAACCCCCCATCTCCATTCTATCAACTCTAGACTCAGCATACTAGGTCAGATATGTGATCATCAAACCTAAATCTCAGACATATCTAAGAGATCATAGGATCACAGCATTTAGATCTGGAAAGAGCTTTGTGGATCATTTAGCCCAATACCCTTATTCTACAGTTGAGGAAACGATACCAGAAAAGTGAAGTTATTTGCCCAAAGTCACACAGGCCAGAAGCAAATCCAGCTTCAAACTTGACTCCTTTGACTCCAAATTCAGTACTCTTTCTACTACATGCTCAGGATCACACAGCTAATTAAGTATCAGAACCAGGATTCAAAACCCAGGTCTCCTCTCTCCAAGAACAAAGGTCTTTCCTCTCTACTGTACTGTCTTTCCCAGAAACCCTTTACTGATCATCCAGGCTCACACTGATTTCTCCCTCTGATGAATTCATAGAGCTCAGAGGTGTGGATGTGGAGGCCATCTTGTCTGACCCCCTTATTTACAGATGAGGACCCTGAAGCCCAGGGAAGTGAACAGACTTGTGGAATGTCACACAGGCACTAACGTGGCAGAGCTGAATTTTGAAAGCAGACCTTCTTGCTCTAAACCCAGTCTGTGTTTTCCATTACCCTACTCCACAGTAATGTGTTTTCCATTACTCCAGACTGCTACCACCCAGTCAAGCCTCACTGAAGACCCCACAGGCTTATAACCACACTGGACTAACAATGGCAGCAATGGCATTCATAGGCTATAGAACTTTTTTAAAATCACAAAGATCTTTCTTAGAAACAAACTTATGTGGCAGGGAGTCCAAATATTACTGGGCCCATTTTACCAGTGGAGAAACTGATGCATAGAGAGGCTAATTTGCCCAAGGTCACGTGGCCAATAAATATAGGAGCGAGACTGAAATCTGGGCTTTCTCACTTTAAGGCCAGTCTTCTTAGGGCCTGATCCTACGTAAGGATGTCCTTCAAGGCTATGTCTTGAGTTTTCTCTTATGTCATTATATTGATGTTGTTCAGTCATTTCAGTTGTGTCTGACTGTTCATGACCCCATTTGGGGTTTTCTTGGCAAAGATACTGGAGTGGTTTGTCATTTCCTTCTCCAGCTCATTTTACAGTGAGGAAACTGAGGCAAACAGAGTCGAATGACTTGCCTAAGGTAACAGCCAAGAAGTGTCTGAGGCCAGATTTGAACTCAGGAAAATGAATCCTCTTGTTTCTAGGCTCAGCACTCTATCTACTGCGCCACCTAGCTGCCACCTCTGGTTTTGACCTCATCAGCTGCCAGAAATTTCAATTGTCACTTCTATGCATATGACTCCCTAATATACACATGCATACACATATGCACACAATACACATATACATATACACACATACTCAATACACATATGCACAATACACATACATATACACAAACACACATACATATGTACACATACACACACAAACACATACACATACGTACCTATCTATCTCCACCAAATGAGACAAATTTTGTACAATGCTTGTCATAATAGTTCCTGGCATATAGTTGGTACTGCATAAATGCTTAATCCTTTCTCCTCTTCCCTTCTGTCTCCCTTGGACTCCAGGTCTACAATGTCAATTGCCTGTTGGACACATGTAAGTAGATATTCCATAGGCACCTTAAATTCAACACATTAAAAAAATATTACATATTCTCTCCTCAAAATTCTTCTATTTCTGTTGCATCCTTTCAGTTACCCAGGTTAATAACTTCAGAACTATCTTTAACACTTGACTCTTTCTTAGACTACCTGTCCTCTCCCCAACTCCCTTATACTTAATCTGTTTCCAAGTCTGATTTGTTCTCTGTTTACAGTATATTTCATATCAGGTCCCCTTTTTTCCCCTCATATCCCTTCCTGGAGGGGATTTGTCATTTTCCTTTTTTTTTTTTTGTTTTGTTATTTTAGCCAATCTGATGGATGTGAGGTGGTCCCTCAGAGTTGTTTTAATTTGTATTTCTCCAATTATTAGGGATTTAGAATCTTTTTCACGTACCTACTGATAGCTTTGATTTTTTCCCCTCTGAAACTGCCTATTCATATTATTTGAGCATTTTCCAATTGGGGACTAACTTTTATTTTTGTAAATTCGGTTCTGTTCCCCCTATAGTTTAGAAACAAGAGAAAAAGTTTCGAAGATTCCCCTTCCACAATTTCCTGGTTTTTTTTTTTTCTAATTTTAGCTTTATTGATTTTGTTTGTACAAAACCTCTTTAATTTTGTGTAATCAAAATTATCCATTTTACTTTCTGTGAAACTCTTTATCTCTTGTTTGACCATGAACTCTTCCCCTATTCAGAGACTTGACAAGTAATTTCTTCTCTGCTCCACTAATTTACTTACAATAACTTCCTTTCTGTCTAAATTGTATATCCATTTTCAGGTTATCTTGGCATATAATATGACATCGATCTCTGCCTAGTGTCTGCTTGACTATTGTCCAGTTTTCCCAAATTCTTTTTTTGTCAAATACTGAATTACTGCCCTAATAGCAGGAATATTTGAGTTTATCAAACACTAGGTTGCTGCGCCCATTTGCTTCTCTCTCTCTCTTCTTTATGCGGTACCAGCACATTTTGATGGCTACAGCTTTGTGGTAGTGTGGCTTGAGATCTGGTACTGCTAGACTCCCTTCTTTTCCATTGTTTTCCCCACTGGTTCGATATACATTCTTGAACTATTGTTCCTATAGATGAATTTTGTTATTTTTTTCTAGCTCTATAAAATAACTCTTTTGGCAGTTCGATCAGTAAGGCACAGAATAAGTAAACGAAGTTAGATAAGTATCATCATTTAAAATTTTTAAATTTGTTTTATTCTGAACTTCAGAAATAAAACAAACATTTCCATAATACAGTACAATAGAAAAAAAGATGACTGTGTATGAAATTGCAAATCTGTTGTGTACGACTTGCTATTCCTTTTAAATATACAATAGTTATCACGTGACTATCTTTTTCCCCTTTTTTCTTGCCCCCCCCACCTTCTAGATGGCTACCCCTAGAAACACACACACACACACACACACACACACACACACACACAAATGATTCCATACACACGTCTATTTACCAGTTCTTCCTCTGGATGCAGATAGCGCCTTCCTTCATGTGTTCTTTACAGCTAATTTGGGTATTTATAACCATCATTTTTATTGTCTTGTCTTGGCCCATCCATGGACAATAATATTTCTGCAAGCATTTAGATTTGTCTTCATTTTTGTGGTGTTTGTCCCGTTGTGTCCAACTCTTTGTGATCCCATTTGGAGTTTTCTTGGCAAAAATACTGGAGAGGTTTGCCATTTCCTTCTCGGGTTTATTTTACAGATGAGGAAAACTGAGACCCACAGGGTTAAGTGACTTGCCCAGGGTCACACAGCTAGGAAGTATCTAAGGCCAGATTTGAACTCAGGAAGTTGAGTCTTCCTGACTCCAGACCCAACACTTTGTCCAATGTGCCACCTAGCTACACTATATTTTTTTTAAGTTAATTTATTTATTTTTAGTTTTCAACATTCACTTCCATAAGTTTTAAATTTTCTACCCCTCTTTCGCCTCCCCAAGACAGCATGAAATCTGATATAGTCTCAACATATACATTCCTATTAAATATTTTGACATTAGTCATGTAAAGAAGAATTAGACTGAATGAGAGGAACCATGAGAAAGAAAAACAAATAAACAAACAAAAAAAGAAAATAGTCTGCTTCACTCTGCGTTCAGAATCTATAGTTTTTTTTCCTGTGTATGTGGATGGCATTTTTCATCATGAGTCCTTTGGAATTGTTTTAGGTCCTTGCATTGCTGAGAAGGGCTAAATCTATCAAAGTCAGTTATCACATGCTGTGGCTGTTACTGTGTACAATGTTCTCCTGGTTCTGCTCACTTCACTCAGTATCAGTTCATATAAGTCTTTCCAGGTTTTTCTGAAGTCTGTCTGTTCATCATTTCTTATAGCACAATAATATTCCATTACATTCATATACCATAACTTGTTCAGCCATTCCCCAATTGATGGGCATTCCTTCAATTTCCAGTTCTTGGCTACAAAAACAAAACAAAACAAAACAAACAAACAAACCTTGCTATAAGTATTTTTGTACATGTGAGTCCTTTTCCATTTTCATTATCTCTTTGGGGGTACAGTCCTAGAAGCAATATTGCTTGGTAGAAGGGTAGGCACATTTTTATAGCCCTTGGACATAGTTCCAAATTACTCTCCACAATGGTTGGATCAGCTCACAACACCACCAACAATGAATTGCTGTTCCAACTTCCTCCCATCTTCTCCAACATTTATCATTTTCCTGTATCATCATGTTAGTCAACCTGATAAGTGTGATGTGGTACCCTATATTTTTGTAATTTTATAATTGTGTTTATTCAATTCCTGTGTGTCTTGGCAGGTAAAGTCCCAAGTGTTTTGTACTGTTTATAATTATTTTAAATGGAATTTCTCTTTCTATCTCTTTCTCCTGTGTTTTTTGGCAATATATAGCAATCTGAGAATTTGTATGGGTATATTTTACACCCTGCAACTTTGCTTAAGTTGTTAATTGTTTGAATTAGTTTTTTTTAGTTGACTCTCTAGGGTTCTTTAAATAAACTGTCCTATCATCTACAAAAATTGATAGTTTTGTTTCTTCATTGTCTATGCTTATTCCTCCAAGTTATTTTTCTTATTTTGTTCCTATAGCTAACATTTTTAATGCAATAATAAATAACAATGATGATAATGGATATCTTTTCTTCACCCCAATCTTACTGTAAAGTATTCTAGCTTATCCCCATTACAGATAATGCTTGCTCTTGATTTTAGGTAGATGCTTCTTACCATTAAAAGGAGTACTCTGTTTAATCTTACACTTTCTAGTGTTTTTTAACAGGCATGGCTATAGTATTTTGTCAAAAGCTTTTTCTGAATCTATTGAAATAATCATGTGATTTTTGTTTTTTATTGTTGTCAATTATGCTTATAATTTTCCTAATATTATATCATTCCTGCATTCCTGGAGTAAATTCAACCTGATTATAGGGAATGATCTTTTGATATATTACTATAATCTCTTTGATATTATTTTTTATTTAAATTTTTTGCATCAATATTCATTAGGGAAATTTGTCCATAGGTTTTTTCCCTCTATTTGGACTCTGGCTTAGTTATCCTGACCATATTTGTGTCACAGACAGAATTTGGTAGAACTCTTTCTTTATCTACTCTTTCCCACAGTTTATATAGTATCAGAATTCGTTGTTTTTTAAGTGCTTGTTAGTTGCATTGCTCTTCCACCCTGTTCCATTTTTCATTTAAGATCATCCCAACATAATAGAATCACATCCCAACCCTATTTCTAGTTAGACTCCATCTAAGATCCCTGGTGATGACAACATTCTGAGGGGTTACATGTATCTTCTCCCCATGTAATGATGTGAATAGTTTAACTTGTGACCTCAGACATCCATCTAGAAAAGCAGAAAGGATGGGTAACAAGTATGGATAGTCACGTCTTACTTATGGGGCCTCTATGAGTTCATGTCATCAGGTTTAGAGGAATTAGCCCAAAAATACTGAAATAACTGGCAAGTGAGTTTATTGAGATACTATCCATGATTTTTAGAAGGCTGAAGAAAATAAGGGAGTTACTAAATGTGACTGGAGAAGAACAATTTAGTCTCTTATGATTTCTCACTCATGTTTACCTTTTAATGCTGCTGTTGAATCCTGTGTTTGAATGCCATTTTTTCTATTTAGCACTAGTGTTTCATCCGAAGAGTCTCCTATTTAACAAAACACCCAGTTTTCACCTATAGAAATAAACTGATTTTTACCGGGTAACTTATTATTGATTATAATTCTAGATCCTTTGCCTTTTGGAATATCATATTCCAAGCCCTCTTTTTCTATATAGTGATAGCTACCAACTCTTGTGTGAACCTGACTGCAGCTCCATAGTCCTTGCACTCTTTCTGACTGTATTTTCTCTTTGACCTGGGTGTTCTGGATTTCCCTAAAATATTCCTGGAGTGGGTTTTGTGTGTGTGTGTGGGGGGGGTGGGTGGGAGTTCCTTCAGGAAGTTTCCTGAAACTTTCAATTTCTACTTTTCTCTCTGATTCTAAGATATCTGGGCAGTTTTCCTTTCCAATTTCTTGAAATATGATGTCTTTCCTTTTTGTTTTTGTTAATGGGGATTCAGGCAGTTCCATGATTCTTAAATTATCTTTGTATTTTGGATCATTGTACACAGTAATAGTTATACTGTAACAACGATCAACTGTGAACAACTTAGCAACTCTTATCAAAACAAGGTCTAAGACAATTCCTAAGGATTCATGATGAAAAATGCTATACACTTCTAGAGAGACAACTGATGAGCTCGGAGCCCAAATTGACGTGTGTGTGTTCCATTTTCTTTATTTTTCTTGCTTTTTTGTAGCATGGTTAATGTGAAAATATGTTTTACATGATTTCATTTGTATAACTGATATCATATAACTTGCCTTCTCAATAGATGGGGAGGGGCAAAAGAGAGGCAGATAATTTAGAGCTTAACTTTTAAAAAAATCTTAAAATAAATAAATAATGTCAGTTAATAAACATTATTATGAACTATGTGCCAGGCACTGTGCTACCTACTGGGGATATAACTGGGGGGGAGGGGGGAAATCTAGTTTCTACCTACCTGGGTGGGAAATGAAGATATAGTTGGCTTGGGACCCATCCTTGAATGGAGGTTTTGAGAGAAGCTCTCCACTCTATCCTCCTGTCAGAGGCATCCCAGGGGCAGAATGGACTGATGAGTATTAAGGCTGATAAAATCTTGTAGAATGATGAGGTTCCTAGAAAGATGATGGGAAAATATCAGCCCAGCAAAGTTCGAACTGGAAAAATTCATTGTCTTTTTGCTGTTTCAATTATTTTTCAGCCTCCTCTCATATTCCTTGAGGGAGAAACAGTGCTGCAATACTGTACGATGATGCTGTCTTTGTGGTATTTCTTGTCTCACCCGAAAAAGAAGGATTAGAAGCTGTACAAGTTACCTATTGACTCCAGGGGGTCCGATGAGGTTTGGATAAGCTTTCAAATATGGGAGATTGTTATCCAGACTCATCCTCAGATATTTTGAAGTGGTGACCCATCAGCTCTAGGGAAATGAGGTCGAGTGGTTACAGACATCAATAGGCTCTGTATTTTCTTCCTAGGAATGTGTGGAATTTGGTGAAATCAGGATTATAGCTACATACTTTATTGACTTTTATACCTCCAGTGGTTAGCATGGTGCCTTACACATAGTAGGCACTTAATAAATGTTTGTTGATCTGAATTGAATCCAGTATGGTCCAGTAGAAAGAGAATTGAATTTGGAATGAAAAGGACCTGTCTGAATCATGCCCTTTACTACTACAACTACTGTCCGTGTGACCTTGGGCAAGTCATTTAATATCTTTAGGCTTCAGTTTCCTCCTCTATAAAATGAGAGCACTGGACAAGATGATTTTGAAAATACTTTCCAGCTTTAAATCTATGATCCTATGATCTTTCAACACTGAAGGGTATCTGAGTTAACTGGTCACCCTGAAGAGGTATGAGAGAGGAACTAGATTCATCCCTAGAATCCACAAATCTTCCTGAGGTTCTCTAGACTACGAATGACATGGATATGGACCATTTCTAATGAGCTATCCTACCCCACTCCAGCCTGGTTTACACATAGGAAATATCTGTTAGGGAGAAGGTACCAAGCAATGGCCAATGCCCTCTGAACCACTTTATGGACATTGATAATATCTTTTTCCTTGGTTCTGCAAAGTGACTTCCATTCATTCTCTCAAAAGGTCTAAATTATAAACTCTTCAAGGTAAAGGACCCTTTACATGAATCTCAGACTTGGGACTCTATCTGGAGGAGGTACTCAGGAAATATTTGATAAAGGATTATTCAGCACATACTAGGAATATACCTAGACCCCAAAGCTGGGTGAATATATAAATAGATTCACTAAAATAAAATTATAAGGTTCCCTAGCGTATGACTAGTGATCTCACAGAACAAAAAGACTTATGAAAATGTTAAGTCCCATAGCCATAGAAGAAGCAGTGTGTTGAACCTAGGAACTGGGGTTCACATTCTAACTCTGTTAATTACTATCTATAATGACCCTGGCCAAGGTACTTAGTTTTTCTGAGCCTCAATTCCTTCATCTATAAAAAGAAGAAAATTTCATTTGCCTCATCTATCTCATTGGGTTGTTTTGAAGGAAACATTTAGTAAACACAAAAATGGTAGAGAAATGTGATTTCTTTTATATTACATCCAAATTTTTATTTCAATGTTTCTTATTTCTTTTTGAAATTGGAAACCAGACAAGCACGTAATCACGCCTGACTGATCATCACTAACCAACATGTAATATTTCTGAAGAACAGTTCTATTAAGTCACTTGTTTGAACCACCCACTTTGTGCTGACCGAGGAGGAAAAGCCTCTGGTTTGCAGTGCTATATCCTTAGTACCTAACAGAGAAGACAATGAGGACTCCTTGAATTGAGTTACTGTTCTCCAACTCTTGTGTTCTAACCAGTCCCTCTCTCTCTCTTAAAAAAAATACACACAAATATATATATATATATAATTTTGTTTTTCCTAATTAGATATTAAAAGAAATTTTAAACTTAAAAAAAAGGTTTGAGTTTCAAATTCTATTACTCATTCCCTCCCTCCCTCCTCTTCTCCCTGAAACAGTAAGCAATCAGATATGAGCTATGTGTATGTAATCATGTAAAACATTTCTGTATTAGTCATTTGTATAAGAAGATGAAAAAGAAAGAAGAAAGAAAGAAGGAAAGAAAGTGAAAATAGCACATTTCAGTCTGTATTCAGGCAACATCAGTTCTTTTTCTGGAGGTGGATCATACGCTTCATCATTAGTCCTTTGGATTTGTCTTTGATTATTGTATTACTGAGAATAGCTAAATCATTCACAGTTCTTCATAATACAATACTGCATTTACCATGTTTTCCTGGTTCTGCATACTTCACTTTGCATCACTTTCCAGGTTTTTCTGAAACCTGCATGTTCATCATCTCTTAACACGCAACATTATTCCATTACTTTCATGTACCACAGCTTGTTCAATCAATCATCCAATTGATGAGAATACTCTCAATTTCCAATATCTTGCCATCATAAAAAGAGTTGGTCTAAATATTTTTTCACATGTAGGTCCTTTTCCCTTTTTTTTTTTTAATCTCTTTGGGATGCAGGTCTAATAGTGGTATTGCTGGATTAAAGGGTATGAACAGTTTGATTGCCCTTTGAGCGTAGTTCCAAATTGCTCTCCAGAATGGTTGGATCTGTTTTACAAACAATGCATTGGTGTTCCAATTTTCCCACATCCCTTCCAACATTTATCATTTTCCTTTTCTGTCATATTAGCTAGTCTTATCAGTGTGAGGGGGTGACTTGAATTTCTTTCAATTTGCATTTCTCTAATCAGTGATTTTAGAGCATTTTTTCATATTACAATAAATAGCTTTGATTTCTTTGAAAATTATCTGTTCATATCCTTTGATCATTTATCAGTTGGGAATTTGCTTGTATTTTTTTATATAAATTTGACCCAGTTCTCTATATATTTGATAAAGGAGGCTTTTATCAGAGACACTTATTGCAAAAAAATTTTCCCCAGTTTTATGCTTTTCTTTTAATTTAGTTTGTTTTGGTTTTATTTGTAAAAAATCTTTTAATTTTATATAATGAAAATAATCAACCTTACATTTTGTAATGCTGTCTACATTTTCTTTGGTCCTAAATTCTTCCTTTATCCATAGATCTGACAAATAAACTCTTTCACGCTCTCCTAATTTGCTTATGGTATCACACTTTATGTGTAAATTAGGTCCTCATTTTGACATTATCTTTAACCAGTCTCTTTCTCAAACAAGGCTCAATACTGGAGATAACTCAATGGGATTTAGAAATCTTGTACTTTATTTAGAAGAGAGACAAACTGGACATTCAGTTTGACTCAGCAGACATCCATCAAACTCCCACTGCTGTGCAAGGCAGGCAAGACAACATGCATTAATTTATTTTTTGAGGCAGTGAGGTAGTGCAATGGATAGAGCCTTGGTCCTAGACTCAGGAAGACCTGAGTTCAACAGACACTTACTAGCTTGTATTTTCCTGGGCAAGTCACTTAACCTCTCTTTGCCTCAGTTTACTCATCTGTAAAAATGGGGATAATAATAATACCTACCTCCAAGATTTGTTGTGAGGATTAAATGAGATAATAATTATAAAGTGCTTATCATAGAACCTGGCACATAGTAGTCACTTAATATTAACATCAATAACACATTAATAAATTAACATTAATAAATGTTTGTTCCTTTCCCCCCTTGATGCCTCTTCTTCCCCCCTCCCCCTTTACTACATTCCAGAAACTGTGTGAAGCACTGGGGATACAAATACAAACAAACAAAAAGCTGGTCCCTGCCCTCCAGGAGCTTAAATTCTAGTGGGGGAGACAACACACAAAGGGGAGGGTGTGTGTGTGTGTGTGTGTGTGTGTGTGTGTGTGTGTGTGTGTGTGAG
>CM053581.1:288418853-288445315 GCA_028627135.1 Pseudochirops cupreus
CATACACATATATTTATATAAGAGGGTTTACATATGCATACAAGCACATGTCTGAGTATGTGTATATATGAATACATAGAGGGCACAAGATCAATTGAATAGGAAGGGACAATACTCTAAAAGGTAAAATTCTGAGGTGGGAGATAATTAGAATGAGAGCAGACAGGGAGAGACAGAATGGGGTTAATCATCTCATAGAAGAGGGAAACAATAACTGTTACAATGGAGGGGAAGAATAGGAATGCAAAAGGGAAAGGGTCAACCTTACTCTTATTGAACTTGGGTTAGGGAAGGAATGACATAAACTCTAAACTGGGTGTCTTGCCACACAGGAGAGTAGGGAGGATGGAGATGAGAGGATGGAGGGGAGGGCAGGGTGGGGAGGAGGGTTGATGGAAGTACACACTTCTGTAAAAGGACAGGGACAGGGTCAGGGTAGAGAACAGAACAGGTGGGGGCGGGATAGGAAGGAGGGACATATAATCAGTCTCTCACAATATGCCCACTGTGGAGATGTTCTGCATAATTACACATGTACAACCTATTTTTAATTACTTGTCCTTCCAGTGGGGGTGGGAGATGAGGGAGGAAGGGAAAGAATCTAGAATTTAAAGTTCTATATTCACATGTTAAAAATATATGTGTATATCTATACACAATTATTATTATTATTATTATTATTATTGTTAACTACATCCAACTGGGAATTAAGATACACAGGCACTGTGATAGGGAGAGCCATCCTGCCATACTGGAAAGTCAGAAGGGTGAGGGGGAGGACATAGGAGAAAGCAGATTAGGGGAGGGGTTATACAGTGGGACGGCTGTTTTGAGGTGTTGGGTAGGGGAGGGGTGGGGAGAAAATTTGTAGCTCAAAATCTTGTGGAAATGAATGATGTAAACAAGAAAATAAATAAATTAATTTTAAAAAATCGTTAGGAAAAATTATTTTCACTCATATCCTCTCATTTAAAAATATAATGGCCTTTACCTGTCTAGTGGTACCAGAAGCAACCCAACCTTGGTTCTTCTTCCCTAAGCACATTTGGTTTCAATGCTTTGCAGCTATCATGAGAGAAGGGCTCCTTATAGACAAGGCTGGACTAGACTTATTCCAAGTCAGCTGAGTGTGACTGGTCAGAGGAACACAGCAAAGAAGACAGCTGTTCAACTCACTCCATTTCACTCTTTCTAGTCCATGAGTTCAGAAGAGCAGGGCAGTGAGATTTCTAGATCCTCTTGACTTTGTCAAAAACTAGTTTGGATAAAATAAGATACTTACATTGGACCAAACAGTGCCTTTTTAAAAAAGATTCCATTAACTTTCAATGGTTGGCCAATGCTGTTAGTATAAGCAATTCTTGATATTTATTACCAAAACCAAACATTAACTTTTAATTAAGAAGAGGTAATATGGCAAAATGGATAGGGCACTGAAATTAAAGTCAGGAAGGTCTGGATTCAAATTCTACTTCATTCAATTACTAGCTGAGTAACCTGGACACTGTACCTGAGTTTCCTCATTTGTAAAATTAGGGGATTAAAATCACTTTCCTCTGTTTTCTTCCAGCTCCAAATCTATGATCCTAAGAGTACTCATTTTATATAACTCAGGTTTTACATTTCTCTTCATTTATCTACAAAACAGCCGGCATTGTGCTTTACATGTCCATATAACTTCTTTCTTTCTTTCCTTCCTTCCTTCCTTCCTTTCTCTCTTTCCTTCTCTCTCTCTCTCCTTCGCTCTCTCTCTCCCTTTTTCTCTCTTTCTTTTTCTTTTCTTTTCTTTTTATTTAAAGAGTCAAAAGTAGGAATTATTGTGCTTAGGGAAAATTCAGCTCTTGTGAATGGAAATGATGCAGAGAATGGCCTAACTGTATGTGCAATTGTATGGGGGAGGAGGACTAGATAAATGTTGGCTTGTCCATTACAGGGTCTGGCTTTCTCATTCCTAATAATTTGGGGAGTATTACAGGTCCCATGGATGGGAGGCAAAATGCTAGTGATGAGGTGCAGGCTCTGGAAACCTCCTTGAGCCCTCCCTGAATCTTCCCACGTGCGACATTTGCATGAGGCCATAAGCCTTTCATTGTGGCTTTGCCCAAACCTTTGTTACTAGCTTGGCTCCCCATTGTCCATCTACTTCCCACCCTTGAGCCTATCAAATATCTATACCCAAATCAACTGTTACCTGACCTCATTAACTCCTCCTGAAGACCCTCTCCAAACTCCTCCTCTAGACCAAACCTAGATTCCTCCCACAATTTTTCTGTATATAAGACCCCATCTTGCTTCCGTGTGTGAGTGCCATAGAATGACCTAGCACAGACTTTTTCTGTGTCCCATACATGTGAACTTTTAATAAACTTTGCTTTTCTTTGGCTGAGAGAAGACTTGAGTCTAATTCATTTAGCAGGACCCAGGCTTGTTGGTATTTTGGGGTTTCAAGCACCCCTAACCCTAACCACATCATTTGGACCCTGGGCATGGTGGACTGTTTTTGGTTGTTCCATGCCCTGGGGCCAAGTCTTATTTTCTCCACACTGGTTCTGACTGGTTCCCCAATGTCCTTGATTCTGTCTCTACATTGTGTCTCAGATCCACCTCTTTCTCCACCATTACTGCTATACTCTAGCTCTGGCACTCAACATCATTTCTCCTTTGGATTAACTTAATAACATCCTAAATTATCTCTTATGGGCAGCTAGCTGGTGCAATGGAGTACCAGCCCTGGAGTCAGTTCAAATCTGGTCTCAGACACTTACTAGCTTTGTGACACTGGGCAAGTCACTTAATTTTGTTTGTCTCAATTCCTCATCTATAAAATGAGCTGGAGACAGAAATGGCCAATCACTCCAGTATCTTTGCCAAGAAAATCACAAAAGGACTCCCAAAGAGTCAGATATGACTGAAAATGACTCAACAACAATAAAAAAATGATCTCTTAGCTGCCATTCTTCTTCTAGTCTCTCCTTCACATGATTGCTGATTAATTTCTGTTTTTATTCAGAAGTGTTATCATGTCATTTCTCTACTCCAAACCTTTCAGTGTTTTTTTTTTAATTTTCCTGTAGAATAATGTACAAACTTCTTGATATAGTAGAAATAGCACTGTTTTTGGGAGGTATAGTACCTAGATTCAAATCTTAATTGTGCTACTGACTAGCTATATAATCTTGGGCAGGTCATTTAAACTCTTTAGACACAGTATTTTGTATGTTTGTTTGTTTTTTGGTTTTTCTTCTATAAAGTGAGAGAGTTGGATTAGATTGATAAGCTTTCAGGGTCCTTCCAGCTCTGACATTCCATGATCTGATAGCCCCAGACCCTTGCATACAGTATATACTTTATACATGATCACAAAATTGAAATAGTGCATTCACCAGTAAGTGTTTAAAGCAAGTTACAAGAAATAGTGATCAAATTCAAAAAGAGGAGAACCCATTGGACTGGTTTGTAGATTTTAGAGAAAACTTCTTTCACTCCTGGAATCAGGGCTTTAGAAACAAAAGATAGAGATAATATTCAAAAATAGCGTACTTTGTCTTGGTCCTAATATTAAGGTGATGATGACGGTAGTGATGGTCATCTGTGTGAGATACAGCATTAGTTCAGGGCCCAGCAGTTCTCAACCTGTGGGTTATGTTCAATTTGTAACAATGAAAATACATCCTGCATATCAGATATTTACATTACGATTCATAACAGTAGCAAAATTACAGTTATGAAGTAGCAACGAAAATAATTTTATGGTTGGGGGTCACCGCAACATGAGGAATTGTATTAAAGGGTCACAGCATAAGGAAGGTTGAGAACCACTGGTTCAGGCAGACATAGCTCTACATTTGATACAGTGCCCTCTAGTTGGAAAGATACCACTTTAGTGATAACTTGAAACTTACCCTTACTCATGAATCTGAGGAGCCTTGAAGTTATTGTGTGCTGGAATTTTTATGCCTTAGAAAACCACCACACAACAATTAAGGAATTATTGACATAACTATTTGAGGCTTATCCCCCTGGACCAATTAAGTTATCATGATGGTTTCATTGCCTTTTTGGGGAAAAAAAAACAATTAGCCTAGCCTATAAAGAGTAATGTTTCTCCTACCATACCAGGTTATTGTCAGAGCCTTAGTTAAGGAGAGAGGAGTTACTTTAATGTAGGTGGAGCTACCAATAGTTAGCAGAATTTTACATTGTTATTAACAGGTGGGGATAAAAATGGGAAAGAACTGGAACTTGGAATCAACCCAAGAGTCACCTGCCCTCTGTCCATCAGGAAACTGTAGGCTAATTTAAAGGTCATTGGGAATGTATCCCACTGGTCCCTAGGGTGGTCCAGCTTTATTCAGGCAATAAGTAGCTAAGTCTTTGAGTCACAAAGTTAGTGAGCTCTTATGATATACAGGTGACATGCCAGATGTCATGGAGGGTAGTAGAACATGGTCCCTGCCTTCAAGAAAAAAAACACAACATCATCAGTTATTCATCAACTATTAAACTGAGTATGCCAGAAAAACCCATGGGTGTCCCCCAAGGTTCTGTCCTGGGGCCCCATAGATTTAATTATTTCCTCTATGCAGATGATTCCCAAATCCATATGTACTCTCTCTGTTTCTTTGTCTCTGTCTGTCTCTCTTTTGCCAATCTATAATTGCCAACTTCCTTTATGGACATCTGAAGCTAAATCTAAAACTTAATTTGTCCAAAAAATGCAATTTTTTTCTGTCAAAGCCTCCCCTGTCATGATCTTCCCTATTATTTCTAAGAGTACTATCATCTTCCCAGTCACCTAGGCTCCTACCCTCAGTACCATCCTTAACTCCTCACTCATCCTCACCCCATAAGCCAATCTGTTTCCAAGTCCTGTCATTGTTAATTTTACAGCATCTTTCATATATGTCCTCTTCTCTCCATTCACACAGCTGTCACTGGCTGCAAGCCTGTATTACCTCACAGCTGAAGTATTGCAATGGCCTTCTGCTTGGCCTTCCTTATTCAGGTCACTCCCAACTCCAGTCTGTTCTCCACTCAGCTTCCAAAGTGAAGTGCAGGTCTGACCCTATCATCCTCTACTCAACAAATTTCAGTGGTTCCCTATTACACCCTGGATCACATACAAAATCCTCTGGTTTTTAAGCCTTTAGAACTTGCTGCCTTCCTACCTTTCTAGCCTTTTCATACTTTACTCCTCTCCACATACTCTACAATCTGATGACATTGACTTTCTTTCTGTTCCTTGAGCACAAGACTCCATCTCTTATCTGTGATATTTTAATTGGCTGTCCCCTCACCTCCACCATCTTGCTTCCCTAGCTTGCTTCAGGACTCAGTTGAAATTCTATCTTCTGTAGGAGGATGTTCCCTCCTACAAACACACACACACACACACACATTTAAACATACATGAATACATATATACCTATATGTATATATGTTTTCATTTTTAAAAGTTCCCTTTGTTTTCTACTAGTACCTTCCTTCTGAGATTACCTCCATTTACACTGTCTATATCTTGCATGGACACAGCTCAAGTTTCTTTGTCATTAATTTGTGAGCTCCTTGAAGGCAGAGACTTTGTTTTTGCCTTTCTTACTATCCCCAGTGCTTTATATAATGCTTGGTATAACATAAGCACTTAATAAATGCTTTTTGACTGTGAAAAGACAACAAGCAACACAAAGAAGTCAATGAAAAGTGGCAGATGATTGGTACTGACTATAAGTGTTCTAAGAGTTCAGAGGAAAGAAATAATTGTCCTGGGCTGGTGTAATGGGGCAGACTTCATAGAAGAGATGGACTCTAAGCTGGGCCTTCAAAGTATTGTTGAGGGAGTTTGAGATAGTGAAAACGACACTAGATTAGAGAGGAAAATATTTTAAATTCTGACTTGCACACTTGGTTAAATGACTCTTTCTCAATCTTCCCATATTAGTTTCCCCATTTTTGGAATTAGAGCAAGAATTCTTATATTACACAATTCACTATGTTACTTTGAAGAGAGCATTTAAAAAATATAACTATGCTTATGGCATTTTCTCTTCTGGTATAAACACGAATGACTTTTCTGTGGTAGCAAATAATTTGTGAAAACAATGTGGATGTTGATTACTTGGGGAATAAATGAACAATCAGTGCAGGAATGCAGTGGAACACTAACACAAGAAACTATGGGTAATAAGAATTCAGAGAAGCATAAGAAGACCAGTATGAACTAGAGCAGAGTGAAACATGGTTCAGTGGAACGATACTCACAACGACCCCAACAGTGCAAATGGAGACAACTACAACCAAGAATAGAAACTAAACACTGTAAACATCGTGACCAAGCCTGGCCTCAAAGAAGAGCCCTCGGGTCTTCCTGCTGCCAGGTCCAGAGCTCTATCTGCTGGGCTACCTAGAAGCTGCTTCTTTAAAGATGAAAAACAGTGGGTCAGAATGGTCTGTGTTTTGAAGGTGTTTAAGAACATTATTGAATGTTCTTCTATCTTTTCTTCTTCTAGTTAAATAATCCTAGTTCTTTATACTCTAGGATAACAATAACATCAGCTTTACAAAGATCTTCTCTCACAACAAGTTGGGGAGTTGGGAAGCACAACTGTTAATAGCTCTATTTTATAGATGAGGAAATGGAGCCTCAGGGGGGTTGTGATTGGCTCACAGGTCACAGATCTAGTAGTTGTGAGATGTGGAATTTGAACTTAGGTCTCTCATGCTTTCAAGCTCTGTGGTCTTGTCACTATACCTTGAATAGAAAGGGTAACCCACATACCCACCCTAAGCCCACCTGGGCAGGTGAGAGTACATGTTATATAAGGTTGTGGAATTTCAAGTTCAAAACAATTTTCAAAGACATCTAGTCCATCATCCTACAGAATGTGAAACTGAGGCCCGCATATCCTAAGAGTCTTGCATAGCATCAACCATCTAGTAAATTAAGGAGCTGTAACTCAAGCCCATCTACAGAACCAGTGCTCTTTCCACTATACCATGCTTTTCCCCTCTCTATAGGTCTTTTACAGACACTGAAAATACCATATTTATTGTAAGTTTGTCTATCAAAATGGGTCCTATTATGGGAAGAGAAATAACACCTCTAAGCAATGACTTTAAGCCCAGCTTTTGATGACTTGGAAACACAAGTATGAAGAGAGTTAACATAGAACACACCCACACCCATGAATAGATTTATTAGAGTTAATCATTGTTTGGCATAGCAGGGTTATGTTGGAGGTTTCATGGTAGAATTGTCCTGACGGAATTTAAACAACAACAACAAAAACAAGGCCTAATTAGTCATGATGTAGGGGAAAGAACACTGGTCCTTGAGTCATGAGTCTATATACTAGATCTGACATTTATTTATTTGTGTGACTTTATGCAAGCCATGTAACCACTCCGAGTCTCAGTTTCTTCATCTGAAAAATGGGGATGAAAATCTTTGAACTTCCTCCTTTGGTGTTGTTGTGTTGTAAATCTTTGAGAGCTAGATTAAATGACATTTTCGTGTTAGAATGGCTTCATCATGTGGACAGAAGTATGATCAGCATGGTAAAGATAACAGCCCCTGATGTCCCTTTCAGCTCTGCGTGTATGCTCCTAAGAAGAAAGGTTTCATCAAAGTTTTGAAAAGCAGTACAAAAAACAACACACAAAAATGTCAAGTATAGACCTTAGATAATGGTTTTTCCCTCTTCGGATCTACATTTACAGATTCTTGGAAGAAGTCAGTCAACAACAGTGGGGTAATTATTATACTATTCAATAGAATGATGAGAATCTGCTCTCCAGTTCGCTTTTGAAGATTCTGTCATGTGCTTTGAATATTATTATTATTATTATTATCAATACTTGCTAGCCAGCTGACTCCAAGTTATCAACCAGGTTCAGTAGAGAGCTAAGTGATGCAGTAGATACAGTGATGGGCCTTGAGTCAGGACGACCTGAGGTCTAATCAGGACTCAGACACTTTCTAGCTATGTGACCTTGGGCAAGTCATTTAACCTCTACTGGCCTCAGTTTCCTCATCTGTAAGGTGGGGGATAATAATAGTACCTGCCTTATAGTGTTATTGTGAGAATCACATGAGATATCTGTAAAGTACTTAGCACAATGCCTGGCACATTGTAGACACTATATAAGTGTTGTTATTCCTATTTTTTTCAAATAAAAGGCAGCCCTATCTTCTTCCTATTGCAGATTCCATGCATATTTATACCATATATATGTATATACATACATGAATATATGTACATAATTTCCATAGCCGTCTTGCACAGTCCCTTTGCTTTTCCTAATTCAGAATCAGTTGACTTATAATGAAGTTCACATGTTCTCATTTAGTGGTAGAAACCAGTGCTAATACCTTTAAGTGGCTTTAGCTTCTTTCTGCACTCAGGGATGGTTGATAATCAATGTGATATTGATGATCAAATGTTGTTTAAGATCTGGGATACAATTCTTGTGTTTGATAATCCAAAATTGACAGCTGGATTTATGGCTTGTAAATGTTCCTTGTGGTAGGCATTTCTGCATTCCTATTCCAATTCTTTTTTTCCTGGTAGGCCTGTTGTATGTCAGTGATACTATCTATATTGTATGTCAGTGATATTACCTCCAGGGTATAAAAACTAGAACCTTTTTCTCAGTGTATAAAGATGTGGTTGAAAAACAGTAGCCTGGGGTCTTTGATGTAGACTGAGGATAATATCTAGGATGGTAATGGTTCCACTTGTGAGGTTGAATTATACCCTAGTTCATAACAATGTAGGCTGTCTTTGAATCCTTCTTAAGAATTCAATCCATTACCAAGCACTTTTTTTCCCTCTCTTGATTGAAAGGGAGAAAGTGATGACTCCTTCTTAGGAACCCTAATAGATCTCTGAACATAATGGTGCCCACAGAATGACAGGCAGTTTTCACAGACACCTTGGTTCTCACTGGTGATAGAGGAGTTGGTTTGGGGGAAATGAGAAACCTGTTCAAATCTCCAAAGTCTCCTTGAGTCTTTAGAGGACCAAGAGGAAGTTTAATGACTGGTTGCCTTCACCTCTCTTCAAATCCCCCATTTTTCTTTCAGATGTCAAAAGGCCTTCCACTTTGGGAAGACCTACCCCGAAATACAGGCAAAAGGAAGAGAGATGTTGAAATGTTGCTCCTGGTTATTATAGTTTTTCTGGTGGAAAGCATCTGCCCGGGGGGTCGGTGACTGAGCAGTTTATTGAACTGAGAGCATAGCAGCCTCAGAGAATCAGACATTTGTAACTGGCAGGCTTCTTAAAGATCATCTAGCTTAGATGTCCACTTATTTTTTTCTACAGAGGAAGAGTTAACACCTCACAGGACTGAAATGACTTGAATCAGGTCACCCCATGAATCAGTTCCAGAGGCACAACTCCAATCCAGCTCTTCTGCCCCCTTGGTCAATGCTCTTTCCATGATAGTCCTGCTACTTTTTCATCCTCAGCTTGGTAATCCATTCAGAGTGGATAGAGTGCTTGGCCTGGAGTCAGGAGGACCTGAGTTTAAATCAGGTCTCATATGCTTACTAGTCAGATGACCCTAGGCTTGCTTAACCTCTTCTTAAAGTCACTTTTTTTAGGTCACTTAATCTCTTTTTTCACTTCAACTATAAAATCAGGATAATAATAGCCTACTCTGCAGGGTTAAAATAATTTAAATTTTATTTAAATTATAAAATATTTGTTAAAAGCACCCAGAACAATGCCTGGCAAATAGTTGTTTGTCCTTTGTTTTTTTCAAAGAAGACCAAAGACATCACAACACAAGTGATATCTTTACTTGTGAGTGAATTGAACTGAAATAAAATTTCAAAAAGTAGCCAGCCTCACTCCCTCTTCCAGAGCATAGAAGTTCATTGGCAGGATAATAAGCAAGCGCACTGGTGACAACCCAGAATATGGTGGATGACCTTGGTATTTTCGATATTTGGCTAAGCTGTAAGCCCTCCACTGTGCCTTTTTTCAGCTGCCTTTATGGCCATTGGAACACATTGTTCCCACTCCGCCTCCCATTCCACCAGGAGAAGTCTTCACATGCTTGAAGGTAAGCATCCCCCTAGCTCCCCAACAGATTTGAAACCTGCAGACTACCCTCAACCTGGTTTAGCCCATCTGCTGAGATAGTTTTACTGGGATGTGACCCATTGAATGTGTTATAGATTCTTGGAGCCACATATGAGAACTGGGTGACAGGTGAACACTGAAGGTGAATGAGCAGCCCTGGACAGGACTCAGTAAGCCCTCTCACCAGAGGGGCTACTCCTCCCTGAACTCCCCAAAGTGGCACACTGTAGGCACTATATAAATGCTTATTCCCTTCCTTCTTTTCTTTCCCTTCCCTTCAAAGGAAAAACACAAACTTCTCAAGCTGGAACTCAAGTTCCAAGAATCTTCAATAGTTAGGCTCTTAATAAATAGTTGCTAAATGACTTGGATTAAATATTGCTGGCTATACCCTGGAGACTGAAGTCACAAAGTCACAATCAGATTAAATTATGCGTTATATTTGGTGCCTATTATACAGCTAGAATTCATTCAGTGATTACTTCTGTTTGGAATTGACTAGAAAGTTGAACTTTCCCCAAGAAAACCAAGTGTCTTAGTCTTTAGTGTCCTGTTTGTACTAGACGACATCTCTGAGATGGTTGTATCATGGTTAATATTTCATTCTAACTCCTATGACCCTATAATATGAGCTCTAGTTCTGATTCTGCTATTAACTTACAAGTTGACCTTGGATCAGTCACTTTGACCTTGGATCTTCAGTGTCTACACTAGTCAAATGTTAGGATCTTGATTCAGTGATCTATATAACAGTAGATCCTGTTATTCTCCATTTTGACAGTTGAGGAAACTGCTATCCTAATATGCCTAAAATGAAACTTCTTGGAGAACTCTTTGGTCTAATGCCATATTTCAAAGAAACAAATAAAAGGAACATTTACAATCACTCCTGAGCTAAAGTATACCTTGGTCATCAAATTCAACACTTCACGTTATATCTGAGAAAACGGAGTCCTAGAGTGACTTGCCTAAGTTCATACAGTTATTAAATTGTAGAAAGAGGCTGTGATGTTACATCCTCTGACTCCAAATCCAGGGCTAATTCCACTAAACCACCCTGCTTTTGTACCATTGACTCTGGGGGCTTGAACTCACTCCACAGGCAACAATTTCAATATTCTTGGTTGTTTTTGCCCACGGATAATTAGTGAGTGCTTCAGCATATCAGAATTATATATCCTGAACTTTGACCTTAGACTTCCTGGCTTTGTGGGCACTAGTGAAGAATAGGTTAGCTTACAGAAAATGAAAACAACTAGAACTTTCCCCACCATGTTCTAGTTGCTGTTTATCCTTCTTTGTTAAGAGGACCAATGAGATCACAGGATGATTCTTGACTTGTACGTGAATTGGATTTCGAAACCAAACTTAATCCTTTGAATCATGGCAATTTCTCTGCATTAGTCTCTATCTTTAAAATAACTTCTAAAAAAACATCTCCTAGCTAGTATTCTCATAGCAAATGATCTTAACATCTAGTAGGACTTTGTTTTTTTTTATTTTCAGAAAACAGTCAGAGATATCTATGGAAAAGGCTCTTTGGGAGGATCATCATGCCAACATTTTAACTCCAATTAAGGAGAATCATTTATGAATTATGGTCATACTTATACATGGAAACTGAAATCTGAACTTTCTGAAGCCACGTGGCATAATGGAAAGAGTGCTACACTTGGAATCAGGAGATCAGGGCTAAAATTCTGTCTTAGACACTTATGAGCCTTCTAACTCAGGGCAAGTCATGTCACCTCACTGGGCCTCAGTTACAAAAATGAGAGGTTTAAATTAGATGATATTTGAAGTCCCTTCTAACCCATATGAACTGATACAAAATGAAGTGGGAAGAACCAAGAGAACATTATACAGAGTAACAGTAATATTGCAATGATAATCAAACTACGAATGACTTAGCCACTCTAATCAATACAATGATACAAGACAATTTCAAAGAACTTCTGATGAAAAATGCTATCCAACTTGAGAGAGAAGTGATGAACTCTTAGGCCCAGATTGAAGCATACTTTTTTCACTTTTTTTCCCCTTTTTTGGCAACATGGCTAGTATGGAAACATGTTTTGCATGACTTCACATGCATAATCAGTATAATATTGCTGGTCTTCTCAGTAGATAAGGGAGAGACGGAGAGGATTTGGAACTCAAAGTAAAAAAAAAAGAATGTTGAAAATAAAGAAATAAAAAGTAGTTAAAAAACAAAGTCCTTTCCCTCTTATACTTTTCTCTCTTTGTTTCTCGTCCTCTTTTTAAGAGTTTACTTTGATTTTGCATCATCCCTCCTTTAATCTCCCTTCCCTTTCATCCCTCTCTTTCCCCTTGACTTCTTTCCTTCCCATTTCTTTATTAAGTTTAATGTATTTCTGTATAAAATTGTGTGTATGTTCATTCTTCCCTCTTTTGATCAGTTCAAGTGAGAGTAAATTTCAAGGTTCACCTGCCTCCCACTTCCTTTCTCCTCATTATAAAGACTTTTATTAGCCCATCCTATTTAAGTGAGACAATTTTCCTTATTCTTCCTCTCCCTTTCCATTGTTCTTTTAAAGTCACTGAAGCATTACAAAATCACTTTTGTTCTTTCTATAGAATTAGACTATTTCATGATCCCTAATGATATTAGAATCCTAATGGGGTATATGTATCATATCTCTATGTAAATTGTAAACAATTCATTCTTGTTTAGTCCCCTATTATGGTTCTTTGATTTTTACCTTTTTTTGTGCTTCCTTTGACTCGTGTTTATATGTCAAATTTTCTACTCAGCTCTAGTTTTTTCATCAGGGATGCTTGGAAGTCCTCAATTTCATTCAAAGTCCATTCTGTCCTTCACTTCCCTCCCACATTGCATTATACTCAGAATTTCTGGATAAGTTATTCTTGGTAATAAGCCAGAATATCTTTTTCTTCTGGAATGTTATATTCCAAGTTTCCTACTTTTTTATAGTGGTGGCTGCTAAATTTTGTGTGCTCTAGACTGGGGCTCTTCAGTACTTTTTTTTTCTTTGATTTTCAAGCTCTGGATTTTGGCTATAATATTCTTTTTTTTTAAAAAAATAATTTATTTATTTGTTTTTATTTTTCAACATTCACTTCTCTAAGATTTTGAGTATTAAATTTTCTCCCCTTCCCCAAGACAGCATGGAATCTGATATAGACTCTACATGTACAATCATATTAAATATTTCCACATTAGTCATGTTGGAAAGAATTAGAACCAAAGGGAAAAACCGCTAGAAAGAAGAAACAAAACAAACAAAAAAAAGAGAAAGAGAAAATTGTATGCTTCACTCTGCCTCCAGACTCAGTTCTTTCTCTGGATGTGAATAGGATTTTCCATCATGAGTATGTCTTAGATCCTTGTATTGCTGAGAAGAGTTAAGTCTATCAAAGTCGGTCATAGCACAATGCTGCTGTTAGTGTATATGATGTTCTCCTGATTCTGCTCACTTCACTTAGCATCAGTTCATGCAAATCCTTCCAGGTTTTTTCTGAAGTCTACCTGCTCATCATTCTTATAGAACAATAGTATTCCATTACATTCATAAACCACAGCTTGTTCAGCCATTCCCCAATTGAAGGACATTCCCTCAATTTCTAATTCTTTGACACGACAAAAAGAACTGCTGTATATATTTTTGTGCATGTGTGTCCTTTTCTTATTTTTATGATCTCTTTGGGATACAGACCTAGTAGTGGTATTGCTGGATCAAAGTGTATGCACAATTTTATAGCCCTTTGGGCATAGTTCCAAATTGCTCTCCAGAATGATTGGATTAATTTTCAACTCCACCAATAATGCATTAGTGTTCTACTTTTCCCATATCTTCTCCAACATTTATCATTTTCCCTAACCTATCTGATAGGTGTAATGTGGTACCTCAGAGTTGTTTTAATTTGCTTTTCTCTAATTAATAGTGATTTAAAGCGTTTTCTCATCTGACAATACATAGCTTCAATTTCTTCATCTGAAAACTGCCTGTTCATATCCTCTGACCATTTATCAATTGAGGAATGAATTATAATTTTGTAAATTTGACTCAGTTCTCTATATATTTGAGAAATGAGGTCTTTACCAGAGATATTGGATATAAAATTTATTTCCTAGCTCTCTGTTTCCCTTTTAATCTTGGTTGCATTGGCTTGGTTTAGGCAAAACTTTTTAAATTTAATATAATCATAATTATCTATTTTGCATTTTATAATGTTCTCTCTCTCTTGTTTGGTCATAAATTCTCCCATTCTTCATGATCTGACAGTTAAACTATTCCTTGCCCTCCTAATTTGCTTATAGTATCACCCTTTATGTCTAACTTATGTACCCATTTTGATCTTATCTTGGTATAAGGTTTAAGATGTTGTTTTATGACTACTTTCTGTCATACTATTTTTTTCAGTTTTCCCAACAGCTTTTGTTAAATAATGAGTTCTTATCCCAGAAGTTGGAGTCTCTGGGTTTATCAAACAGTAGATTACTATAGCCATTGATTACTACATCTTGTGTACCTAACTTATTCTACTGATCTACCATTCTTTTTCTTAGCCAGTACCAAGTGGTTTTGATGATTGCTTCTTTATAATACAATTTTAGATCTAGTACAGCTAGGTCATCTTCCCTTGCATTTCTTTTCATTAATTCCTTTGATATTCTGGACCTTTTGTCTTTTCAGATGAATTTTGTTATTATTTTTTCTGCTCTATAAAATAATTTTTGGTAGTTTGATTGGTATGATATCAAATAAGTAAATGTATTTATGTAGAATTGTCATTTTTATTTTATATTAGCTCAGCCTACCTGTAAGCAACTGATATTTTCCCAGTTATTTAGATCTTACTTGATTTGTGTGAAAAGTGTTTTTTAATTGTGTTCGTATAGTTCCTGGGTTTGTCTTGGCAAGTAGGCTTCCAAATATTTTATGTTGTCTACAGTTACTTTAAATTGAATTTCTCTTTCTATCTCTTGCTGCTGGGCTTTGTTACTGATATATAGAAATGCCAATGATTTATGTGGGTTTATTTTATACCCTGCAACTTTGCTAAAGTTAACTATTTCAAGTAGTTTTTTTAATTGATTCTTTAGGATTCTCTAAGTACACCATCATATCATCTGCAAAGAGTGATAACTTCATTTCTTCTTTACCTATTCTAATTCCTTCAATTTCTTTTTTCTTCTCTTATTGCTAAAGCTAACATTTCTAGTATATCTTGAATAACAGTGATGATAATGGAAATGCTTCTAGCTTATCCCCTTTACACATAACACATACTGATGGCTTTAGATAGATGCTACTTATCATTTTAAGGAAGGCTCCATTTATTCCTATGATCTTTAATGTTTTTCATAGGAATAGATGCTGTATTTTTTTCAAAAGCTTTTTCTGCATCTACTGAGATAATCATATAATTTTTTGTCAATTTTTTTATAGATACCGTCAATTATGCTGATAGTTTTCCTAATATTTAACCAGTCCTGCATTCCTGGTATAAATCCCACCTGGTCAATTATTATTGTGTATTATCCTCATGATAAGTTGTTGTTATCTCTTTGCTAATATTTTATTTAAAATTTTTGCATTCATTAGAGAAATTAGTTTATGATTTTCTTTCTTGGTTTTGGATCTTCCTGGTTTAGGTATCAGCACTATGATTGTATCATGAAAAAAAATTGATTGTACTCTTTCTTCTTGGATATCATATTTTTTGGAGTTTCCATTTTGGAGTTTCAGGAGATGACTGGTGATTATTTTTTTCAATTTCTACTTTGTTCTCTAATTCTAAGAGATCTAAGCAATTTTAAAAAATAATTTCTTGAAATATGATACAGGATGACTTTTAAATTAAATCTTTTAGAAACTGTGATTTTGTATCATTTGCAGTCATATAGTATTATGGGAAGAAAAATGTGGTTTAAAGAATATGGCCCTTCTATCCACCTCCAGGGAAGGCATTACAGAGTCTGAATGCAGATCGAAGCAAACTGTTTGCTCTTTCTTTTTTTTTTTGTCTCTCTCATGCTTCATTCCATTGGTTATAATTCTTCTTTACAACTTGACTATTGTGAAAATGTTTAATATGAAATTATATGTAGAACCCATGTTGGATTACATGACTTCAGGGGTGGAGGGAAGAGGAGAGAGAAGGGGAGAAAATTTGGAACTCGAAAACTTGTGGAACTGAATTATTGTAAACTAAAAATAAAGAAACTTAAAAGAAAAAAATATGGCCTTTGGAATCAGGAAGACACTTAGAGACATTAAACACACTGTGCAATTTCCCAAAGGCAAGCCATCCTTCTGTTCTTCAGTTTAATCCATTCAATGTCCATCTTCAGAGATTCAGAGACAGTCACTGTACATCACAGTTCAGACAATAATCATTCTTTATCCATTTAGTTTTTTCATATGAAAAGTTATACCGAACTCTTTTAATAATTATGTAGCTCACTGAGGAAGCTTTACAGTGTTCTGAGACTTGAAGCAATTAGCGTAGTATCATCTGCCAATAGAACTACCTGGAGGAACTCATCTATATATAGAATCTTTCTTCTATTTGAGTTCAGTGCTGGACATCCTTCTTCACAGTTGTGAACACCTTTGGTGATCATCCCTCTCCCTCTTTTACCCTTCAATCAATATTAATGATGGAAAGATTATAAAACAAATTGTTATATCTGTTACATCTTTCAAGGAATCTTGTATGATGTAAACATATATCTAGTCAGCCTATTTAGTGCACAGTGCCTGGCATATTGTGGGCAATTAATAAATTCTAGTTGGTTGGTTGGTTGATTTATTGAAATCCAGATGTATTTGGGCATTCCCTGAGCTATTAACTCTACCAAAAAGGAATGGGGTGAATTTTTCATGACCTTTACTTAATGAAGCCATGTTGACTCTTTTTTTTTAATCAATCATTTAACAAGCATTTATTATTTACTATGTGCTAGACTCTGATGACTTCTTGTTTTAAAATATGATTTAATCTTTTAAAATTTTATTTATTTTTATTTTTAATTTATGGAGTAATACAAGCATTTACATAACATCATATAATGAAAAAGATGATAGCATATAAAACTACACATATATTATGTTCAACTTGCTTTATAAGTTATCTTGTAACTTTTTCCTCTTTTTTTTCTTCTTTTCTTTCCCTTTCTACCCTAGAGATGATTACCTTTAGAAACAAGTGTGTGTGTGTGTGTGTGTGTGTGTGTGTGTCTGTGTGTGTATCTGTGTGTCTGTGTGTGTGTGTGTGTGTGTGTGTGTGTGTGAATGATAGGTGTAAAATGATATCCCAAGGTTGTTTTAATTTTCATTTCTCTAATCCATAATGGTTTAGAGCATTTTTTCATATGTTACAATTTAGCTATATATTACCTTTCTATGCTTATCTCATTTCTTCCCTCCACACACTTTTATGATCCAGTCACAATGAGCTCCTTTCTGTCTCTTGAGCATTCTCTGAGTTCTCCTTGCCTCCCCTTCTAGTGCTCTCTATTCCTAGAATGCCCTATCTCTTCCCTTTCTGTTAATTGAATTTCTACCTCTCCTTTAAAGTCCAATTCCAATTTCAATTCATTGAAGGCTTCTTTTAAGCTTTTCCCTTAGAATCTACATTAAACTAGAATTTGCACTTCCCTGATGTACTTTAACATGTGATATTGTATATTATAATTACCAGTGTTTCTATCCTATCCCCTTCACAGTTTGTAACCCCCATGAGTACAGGAAGCTCAGCTCAGCTGTACAGTAGATAAATCACCAGGACTGGAGTCAGGAAGAACTGAATGCAAATCCAGCCTCTAACATTTACTAGCCATGTGCCACTGGGCAAGTCATTTAACCTCTGTTTGCTTCAGGTTTATCCTCTATAAATTTGGGACAATAATGATAGCACCTATTTCCCAGGGTTGAACACCAAAATGAGCTATTTGCTTGGCACATGGTAAAAGCTGTATAAATTTTAGCTAGCTATCACTATTTCCCGGCTGATCTCAGGTACTTAGCACAGTGAAGGGTTTAATAAGTATTTGCTGAATCAGTGAATAAACTTATCTTAGTGATCAGTGCGTCAAATATCACAAGTTGTATAGATATTGCCCTAGGTGGTTTGTTTTCATTGGCCCAATGACCTCTGTCAGTGAATATATGCATTAATATTTATTAATATATATGTGTGTATATATATGTGTGTGTATACACATATACATGCATACATATAAATATATGTGTATGTGTGTATACAAATAAATTTAAGGTAATTTGGGGGAATAAGGAGGCATTGACACTTATTAGGGGAGATCAGAACAGACTTCATACAGAAGACTGCACTTGAGTGGCATCTTTAAGGAAACAAAAGATTCTAAGAACAGGTGAGGAGGGTGTTCCTTCTACGTATAGAGGGCAGCAATTCTAAAGGTACCTGTATGGCAGATAAGTCTGTTATATGTGAGGAACAATAACAAAAGGATTAGTTTGACTGGATCAGAAAGTCTACAAAGAGGTGTAAAGTGTAAAAATGCTACAAAAGTTAAGTTTGGATAAGGATATGAAGGTCTTTAAAAGCCAAATAAAGGAGTTTATATTTTATCTTAAAGGCAATAGGAGACCATTGTAGTTTATTGAGCACAAGGAGCATCATAGTCAGACCCATGCTTTAGGATTATTGCTTTGGCACCTCTGTGGGGGATGGTTTAGAGAGAGGACATTTGAGGCTGGTAGGCCAATTAAAAGACCATTGCAAGAAGGTAGGCAAGAGATGATGGTCTGTACTAGTAAAGTTGCTTGTAGATGGAGAGAAGGAAATAGGCGTAAGAGATATCAGATTGTCTGTGGTTTGGGGAGCATAGCCTATCAGGTTATTTTCTTTTTGGAGGGTGGATGGGATGCAGGGTTGACAGATACTAGACTTATCCCACCCACATGAGCATAATAGAGGTTTCTGAATATCACAGCCAAGTATCTATGAGGAGGACCAGCCAGGCAGCTCAGGGTTGTAGTTAGCTGCCAGTCCAAACAGAGTCTGCTGTCTCCCTTCCATTCCTGAAGAATTTAAATATTAGGGAAAAAAAAAAGTCAGGGATACAATGAGGTGGATTTCCAGACAAGATAAATACAGACTGTAATCTAATCCTGACATGAAGAATGAGGCTACTGTTGGAATCTTAACATTAAAAAAAAATTTACTGAATTACAGGGGCACACCCAGTTGGAATTCTGGTTTTCACAGTCTTTTTGCTTGTCAACCTTAATATCAAGTCAAAAAACCTAATTTGATTTGGCAAAGGCTTAGACAATATGGGATTGATATCTGTGACAAAACCTTTTGATGTTTCACATAAACAGTGTTTGCCCAGCATTGGAACCTAAGGTTGAATAATAAACAGCTTTTCCCTTCCAAACTCTCTCGCCTGCCCCTCCATCCCAGGGAAAAAGAAAACACTGAGCAGAGCATGGTGCATCAAAAGCAAGATTTTTGGCCAAAGTGATGTGGGGGAGGATAAGAAGGGAAATGATGGTTACTTAAAACTTTTTTTTTTTATTTGAAGCAACTTGTTCTCTGATAACAGCCCTGATTCTGGGCTCTTCTACTTTAAGCACTGGTGTGCTTTCCAGTGGCCACTGGTGTGACCTTGGCTGTCCTTTCAGGTTCTCCATTTGTAAAATGAAGATATTGCATAATTCAGAGAGGTCAGACTCAAGGCTGGAAAGTCACAAGTGGCCAAAAAACCTCCCAAGCTCAGTTAGAACCAGATTAAAGTATAATTTTAAAAATAATTAACAAAATAAATAAAAGGACAAAGCAACATAGATAATGTGAATTTGTGTCTTTCTAAGTCAATATGGGGAGCAGGGATCCTTTTCTATTTCAGTTTGACAAGACTGGATTCTCTAGAGAGATCTGAGGCCCCTTCTAGCTCCCACATGCTCTGTCCCAATATTTCCTCCAGCCCCAATACACTTTGTCGTTAGCCTTCTTCCAAGCCTGATGTGCTCAGTTCTAGAGTCCTATCAGTCTCCAATAATTCTGTATTTCCAATATATTCTCCCCAGTTTATCAAATGAGGATTGGGTGGACAATTTCTGGAGTCCCTTTAGTCTCTAACATCCTGTGATTCTGAGTCATTAGGTCCTGAGAGTCGGGGTACAGTTGGGGGTAGAAGGAGAGAGTGAAGAAGAGGGAATTAAATCTGTTACCCCCATATACCTTGTCCCAGATCCAAAGAACATCTATATTTTAGAAAATCAAGAAGAGCAAGTCAGATAGGATTAGATCCTTGCCCATTGCCTCCTGCCCCCATACAGAAATAGGCCACTGTAGTCAAAGCAATAGGCCAAAGCAATTCTTTATTTCCACAAGTGAATTATCAGTGGCAACAGGCCCTCCTTCCTTTATCTCACAAGGCTATTGTGGAAAAAGCACTTTGGAAAGTGCAAAGCATGATAAGAACGTGAGTTGTTCTGTATATGGAAGCCAAATAAGAATTCTTTCTATTATCTGCAGAGTATCTCAGGGCTGCTACTTTTCTTGATTGGCCCTAATAATTAAAAAACTGAAGGCACTGAACAGTAAAAACTCTGCATTTTTTCTCCCTAGAGAACCGATGATTTTTAAAGGCTGATGGAATTCTAACCTCTCTGAGCCTCAGTGTTCTGATCTGCAAAACAGGATTAAATAATACTTGTACTAATTAGCTCATGGTCTTGATGAGGAAAGTGTTTTATATAATTCAAGGAGATATAATAAGCATATTACTATTAATATTTTAATTAAACATGTTGTCTTTAAATCTTAAATCTACCAAGTAAAACTTAAGACTTTATATTAAAAAATTAATTTCAATATGTGACGTATTTGTAACAACTTATTAGTCTCTCCCTCTGAGTCACCATTAGCTAATTTTGTCCAGTAATTCCTATGCACTTTTCTTGGTATACAGTCATAGTAAATGTGTGTGTACATATAAATATATGTATGTATGTGTGTATGTATGTATGCACACACCAATCATCTTTTGGTCCTTTCTGTCTCTTTATTTTTTGATTTTGAATTATTTTAAAAGGTCTTTCTGGTTTTCTTTATATCCCTCATATTTACTAATTTTAATTTCTACATGATGTTTGATTACATTAATATAATAAAGATTGATTCACCCATTCCCCTATTGATGGATTCCACTTATTTTTGGGTATCTTGTCTTATCTGCCTTTTCAAATATCAATAATGCTACTTTATATGTCTTTGAACCAATAACTCTTTTTCTTTTCTTTTTGACAATACTTTAAGGATGTATACCCCACAAGGACTCATTATGAAAGGACGTAACTGTTTTTTTATTTCTTTGAAAGTAGTAACAGATTTATTTACCCTAGTTTGTGATCTTACCAACAATGTACACAGGTACTCGTATCTTAGAAACTTTATCAACACTGAATTTTGTCACTCTTAGTAAGTTTTGCCAAATTCGTGACGAAGATGTCTTTATTTCTATTTGGGGTTATAAGTGATCTGATTTCCAATAACAACAATAACTAACATTTATACAGTGCCTAGGCATTGTGCCAAGATCTTTATGATCATTATCTCATTTGATGCTCACAACAATTCTGGAAGGTGCTGTTATTATCCCCATTTTACAGATGTGGAAACTGAGGCAAACAGAGGTTAAGCAACTTGCCTAGGGTGACACAGCTAGTAAGTGTCTGAGACTGGATTTGAACGCTGGTCTTCCTGGACTCCAGGACCAGTACTTTTTCCACTGTACTACTTACCTGTCTAATCAATAATGTTGAACATTTATTTAAAATAATTGTTCATTTATTTATTTAAAATAATTTATTTATTTAAAATAATTGTTTTAAAGAAGTTCAGAACTTGGTACTCAGGGAGGGAATGGAAGGGAATAAGCATTTATATAGTACCTATTAGGTTCTAGGCATTCTAAATGGTACCTACTATATATATATATATATATATATATATATATATACATACATACATATATACACAAATATGTATACATATATGCACACATATATATACATACATACATATATACACAAATATGTATACATATATGCACACATACATACTGACTGTAGTACCTAGGCATTATATAGTACCTACTATGTGCTAGGCATTATATATAGTTTCTATTCTATACATACACACACATATCTACCTACCTACTATAGTACCTAGGTGTTAGATGGTACCTACTATGTGCTAGCCATTGTGCTCAGCACTTTTTGCAACTATTATCACATTCAGTCCTTATAACAACCCAGAGAGGTAGCTGCTATTATTATCCCAATTTTACTGTTGAGACACATAGTAGGAACTTAATAAATGCTAGTTGACTGATAAAACTGACTATTAATATCCTTTGGTCATTTATCTAGTGGGGAGTGTGTTTTTCCCTAGAGTATTTAATATTTGCTTATAAATTTTGTGTCGATTCTCACAAGCGCTATTTACCATAAATATTTTTCTAATGTCTTAATCATATTTTTAAAATTTTGATTCTATTTTTTAACTATACAGGTTATAATATTATTAATCTAATTTATCATGTTCTTAAAAATACCTTTTGCTTAATGAGTAAAACTGTTTCCCATTCCAGAACTGAGACTGTTGTTCTCTTTTCCTACATATTCATTTTTAGATTTAAGTTCAGCTAAAATTTACTGTGATAGATTTATTCCATTTCTAAAACAGGATTGATAGCTCTATCTATCTATTCTATTCCTTCTAGTAATTACCTTTGTTAAATTGGGGAAAAGGTGTACTATGTATCAGCACTATGTCAAATTCTAAGGATTAAAAAGGAAGCTAAAAATCCCATCCTTGCCCTCGACGAACGTATTCTAAAAAAGGAGACAATACATAAAAAATAAGTGGGACAAGGTTCATGACTTATTTTTTTTTAATTTATCAAACATGATTTTTAAAATCATATTTTGCTTCATGCCTATGATCTCCACTGTGTTACTGATGTAGTTCTCCGTTTTCTCCTTTTAGTTAGATCTCCCTGCCTAGACAATTTTACAATCATGCTTGCTCTGTAGTACATTAAAGGGGTCCCCACCATCTTCTTACTCATTTGCTTTTCCATATTCTTTCACTCATTCTTTCAACAAGATTTCATTAAATACCCAATGGTACAAAGAAACACTGAATATTTTAGATATTAAGACTAAAAGAAAGCAGTCTCTGTCTTCAAGGAGTTTATAATTAATATTTAATTCAATGCTAATGATTTTAGCAGTGATGATAAGTATTGGTGGAAAGGGCTGTCTGCTTCAGTGCCAACAATACAATGTTGTTGACCAAGTTAATGGTTACATCCTTCTCTTAAAATCTAAAAATCATTTATTTATTTATCCAAGTATTTATTAATGCATTCGTTATATTCCAGCTACTGTGCTGGTTGCTGTTAATACAAAGAAGATGATGACCGATGTCTGCCCTCAAGGAGCTTACATTCTTTCGGTGAGAAATGTGTACACAAAATTTCACAAAGGAAATACAAAGTTTGGGGGTTTTAGAGGGGAGAGGTGGAGTAGAGAGGCCACTAACAACTGATGGGATTAGCACAGACCTCACGTAGGAAGCAGTGCTTGAGTCTGATCGTTGATAGATCACCTATCGATCATTGATAAACGACTGCTTCTTTCCCAGTTGTTCTTATTGATTACATCAAGAACAAGGGGCCTATAAAACAGAAATGAGGAGGGAGATGATCCCCAGAAGGGAGTAGGGGGCACAGCCCCTGTGAAGATATGAAGACAAGAGATGGAACTAAATGTTGCTTTCTAACAGTCCAGAGGAGTCAGGGTTTTACATAAAACCAAATAAAGATGGTTCTTTGAAGCATCAAGAGGAAAACCTCATCACTAAAGATGCTACTTACCATATGGAGTTATGGAAAGAAACATGGACAGGGGTCTAATTCTAGCTATGCCACTCCGGGCAAGTCGTGTCTCTTTGGGACCTTCAGTTTTCTCACTTATAACATGGTAATATTGTATATCTCTTGCTTTAGAATTCCTACTGGTTCCAAAAGTCACAGAAGGGACTTTTTGCCAACCTTCAAAGGAAAGGCATCATGCCTTATTAAAGGTTTCAGTTTACCTACCCTTTCACTTTTACATGGACTCCCTAGTCTGTCGGCCCTGACTCTTATTAGTTTGTGAGTTCAGAAGGAAGGACATTTTGCCCTTGAATCTGGTTTTCAATGGATAAGTTGTTTGTTTTTTTTTTTTGAATGCCTGTAAGTCCTTTTCTAATCTCTATTGCCCCTTTTAACTAGTTTGTTCCCTTGCTTAATTTGTCCAGTTCCTGCAAGTTGCCTATTGATAATTGATAGATTGTTCCTTCCTTCCCAATTTCCTTTATTAGTTGCATCAGGAAACTTATTTATGCTTTGCATGTAACTCGATAGGCAGTGAGTGCCACGCTTGTTGTTAGGCCTATGTAAATTAATACTGTCCAGAAGTCGAAAGGCAAAGATCAGCAGGCCTTAAAACCAGGAAGGTATCCTGTTGCATGCTAGCGGCCTGCTCTTCAATTGAAATGACATGAATCAGAGACGGGAGGACTTCCTCTTGTTCTTAATGAACTTGAGCGTCTCTTGCCTGAAACCAGAACAACTCTACCAGCCAACTGCTCAGAAACCATTAACCTTCCCAGGGCTCCCGGGCTCCTTGCTGGGTAAGACTCCTGCTCAGGGAAATGGGGGGAGGGAAAGACTTGGGGGCAACTCTGTCTGAGGAGTGCTGAGTGGACTCTGCTGACCTTCATTTTAATTCTAGCTAGAAAAGAAGCATTAGCACGAAAGAAGAGATCCTGGAGAAATTTTAGGTTTTAGTTTAGGTGTCCACTGCGTAAAGTGAAGAGAAGATTTGGTAGCATTGGCCAGAGATAAGGACTGGACCTGTGATTTCACTGAAGGTAGCATTGTGTAAGACGAATGAAAAGATATAGTGTATTACCGTGTTGTCAGACTCAAATAGCAAGAGGCCACTAAAATGGGCCACTAAGCCTTATATAAGGATTTCAGCAGGCCACATGTTGACTTAGAAAACCACATGTTAACATTATTAATGTTTTGTTTTATTTTCATTTATTTTGTTAAATATTTCTCAATTACATTTTAATCTGGTTCAGATGAACAGTTCATTTTAATTTGCACTGGGGAGTGTTGCAGATGGAGGATTTGACATATCTTGTGTTTTGGATAAAGCTGCTGTATTTGGAGTCAGAAAGAACTGTGTTCAAATCCTGTCTCTGACATTTAGTAGCTTTGTGACCCTGGGCAAGTCATTAATTTCTCTGAACCTCAGTTTCTTCACCTATAAAATAAAGAAGCTGATTTGATGACTTCCACAATCCTTCAAGTTCTAGACCACCAAGGTTCATTCCAGCTCCAGATCTATGATCTTTTTTTTTTCTTTCTGGAGGGCAGGGCAGTTGGGGTTAAGTGACTTGCCCAAGGTCACACGACTAGTAAGTGTTAAGTGTCTGAGGCGGGATTTGAACTCAGGTCCTCCTGACTCCAGGGCTAGTGCTCTATTCACTCCATCACCTAGCTGCCCTCTATGATGTTTCTATAAATGCCAGTTGGTACCTTCTCTGAATCTTCTAATCATAACTATAGAGAATTTTCTAGAGCGTTGAGCATGTAAGACTAGGGTCACACAGCCAATCTTTATCAGAGACAGAACCTAAATACTAGATTCTAAGCCAGCTCTCTGTTTATTCTGCCCACTTACAGAGCTAAAGAAAACATACAATGTAGTGGGAAGAACTCTGGAGTTTGATCAGAGCAGAGGACCTGGGTTTGAATCCCATCTCTGATACTTAATACCTGTGTGATCTTAGAGAACTCATTTTTCCCTTCTGGGACTCAGTTTCCTCATCTGTAAAATGAAAGAGTTCAACTTTACAATGCTTTAGATTCCTTCTGTGGAGACTGCATCAAGACTGTATTCCTCTATAGGCAGTGGCATAGGTGACCAAAATGACAGAAATAGATAAATGGTTCACTTACTTCTTTGAGAGTTATGTACGATATGACATAGTATTATTCTGCCTCTAGGATACTTGGGTACCTAATGCAGGTCCAGGATTTGTAGGGGGAGGTGGTGGCGATGGGAACTCAGGCTTAGTTGGCCCCCTGGGATTTTGTTAAAGATAGTCTGAACTCCCTTAACCAGACAAGTCTATGATTCTAAATATGACTTGGGTTGTGGACAGACCTTAGAAAGAGTACTGGACTTGGAAGAGAGGACCTAGGTTGAAATTTTGGCTCTACTATTTACTAATTATGTGACCTTGGGCAAACCATTTCACTTTTGGGAA
>CM053581.1:288445815-288491189 GCA_028627135.1 Pseudochirops cupreus
CTCTCCCTCCCTCCCCCGCCCACATATTCACTAACCATCTATTTAACAATTTGGAATAGAATGTCAAAATTGAAGTCAATATCATTGATTCTTTTCAGACTCTTTTCTGTCTTTCTTGGACATCTGTATATTTACCTTTATCCAGGATAAATCTCCCATTCCACAAAATCTTAAATATTCCTGACAGAACTTTGCCAATCACATTCACCAATTTATTAGTGCCCAAGGTCTAGCTTACTGTTCTCTTCTTATCTCCTTATTTATATTGGGTATTGACTCCTTATTAGCTTTATTAACCTTTATTTCCTATCCTTTTCATTCTAAAGATCATTCTACTTGGCAGAAGGAAGAAAGACCAATAAGAATTTTGCAGGTTGGCCTTTTCTCTTATCATTATTATTATCTTATCCAGCTTGAGCAGATCCTACTTCTTCTGTGATCCCATTGTTTTCCCCATTATAGATTTAAAAACACTAAAATAAAGTGAGAAACCCTTTTCTGAATGTCCTTGGCTGTCCTGATCAGACCCAGATCATTTTGAGTTTTAATATTCTTAAATGCCCCTGGGCACGTCTCTTCCTCAGTTTTCAGATCTATAAAATGGATATAATAATTTCATTTCCCTCACAATAGGAGCAAATGAGATAAATGCAAAGTTCTATATAAATGATAGCCACTATTATAAATATGTTCTAATAATCTAAATTAGATGCTAAGTCCTTTGTACATCCATGCTGATCTCTTCAAATAACTCTCATCTTCTCCCTTTATCCAAGTTGTTTTCCTTTAAGTCTTCAGAATGTTTATTCTTGAGAATTTCTCATTCCTCCTGGACTAGCTTACCCTGTAGAATTTGAGACCATGGAATTCTATCTATCCTTTTTCTGAACCCTTTCTAGAGTACCTGTCTAACTTCTCTGGGCCTTCTTCACTTACTTGACCATGAACTCTAAGAGATGATTGGTTGCTTCCCCCTGGGGCTCCCTTCATTTCTATCCCACCCCCCAGTCCCTTCTCTGTCAGTGGGAATCAGGCCCAGAAGAGAAGTGCCCCTTGCTGTTTCTTCCACTTTCCTCCTATTTAACATTCATTAAGCAGCAGAACCAGGGGTCGGCGCCAACGTCACTCAACTTTAATTTTCAGTGCACGTATTTAAACCTCAAAAATCAGCAGATACTACAAATCAGGAGATGATTAATCGTTTTATTGGTTGTCAAGACATGAGAAAGTCATGGAAAAATGTTAATAATGCAGTTTAAACTTAAAAAATATGTTGCACATGCTTGTTTGCTTGTTTTCTGGAGAGATAGTTATTAAACATTACCAGTATGCCTATAAACAAAACCCATTGTTAGACAAGACCCCGCTGTCCACAGACTGACTGAAGGCCACCTTGGTGGTCCCTTCCTCCCTCTGAAATAATCTCTTCATATAAGGTAATGCAGAAGGTTTTTATTTGCTTTATAACTTAAGCTTGGTATGAACCTTGTTACAAATCCCATTGGCATCTGGCAGGCCTTGACTCATCTGCAGGGTCGAAAGAATCCTGAAAACTACTTGGAAAGGGATGGGTTACAAAAACATTCTGCAAGGAAGTGTGTCAATAGTCAACACAGTATAAAAAATATTCTCATGTGAATATCATGAGAATATATAGCTATAAACTGTCAGCAAATTGCTCTGCCTTGAGTTGGCAGAATAATTTTAGTATGTCGACTTCCTGAAATTTTTAACAAGCTTTCAAAGTGAAATGGCAAGATTTACCATTATAATTATTGTCATTAATACTGCAATTATATAATACTTTAAGGTTTATGACAATAAAATATTCATTTTTAAATTTAAAAGGAAATAAATAAATGAAAGGGACTAAATAAGTAAAGGGAAACTGGGATTTGAAAGTGTGAGGCAACTTGGTAGAGGGAAAGAAGTAGGAAATTACAATTAGAGGACCTGAGTTTGAATCTTGGCTCTGAAAAGACTCAAGAGGCATTCCTCGCTGACCCAAAGATTTGGAATGTGTCGGTACTCAGATAGCATAGGTCTGAAGGCGAATCATCGGGTCTGCATTCATACACAATGCCTTTATCAAGGTGTGTATTGTGTCGCTTTATTAGAATGTAAGCTTCTTGAAGGCAGGGCATGTGTTGCTTTTTATATTTATATCCTCTTTGTTCAGTACGGTACATAAACATAGTAAACACTAAATTATTTTTTCTTCTTGTTTTCCTTCCTTCCTTCCTTCTTTTCTTCTTTCCTTCCATCCTTCTTTCCTGCCTTCTTTTCTTCCTTCCTTCCTTCCTGCTTTCCTTCCTTCCTTCCTTTCTTCCTTCCTTCTTTCCTTCCTTCCTTCTTTCCTTCCTTCCTTCCATTGCTTGATATTTTAAGTATTTGAATGTGATGTTTAGTCTTTTGTGTTTTAATCATTTCTTTTGTAGTAGAAGAAATGAATAGCTGCCCTAAACCTCATATCTGAATTATGTATACCGTTTCTAGAGGAGATCCTGTTAATGCCTTTAAGGGAGGCCTTAAACATGAATTCAGTCGCCATTTTTGATGTTTATTTCATGTAAGACCTTGGACAAATCACAGTCACTTAATCTCCCTGGACTGAGGTTTCCTCATCTAGATAAAAAGGGTGTTGGAGTACATTAGATGGCCTTTGAGGCCTCTTTTAGTTCTCCCTGTTTGATAGTGTAATTCTATAATTAAGGGGAAGATTGTAGGATTTCGAACTGGAGGGGACCTTAGAAATCATCTAAGTCAAATAATGCATTTGACAGAAATCCTTTCTATGCCTCAGAAAAGGTAAAGTGACTTGCCCTGTGTTATGGGCTGAGAGCAGCATCTGAATTCATCTTCTGAGTCTCTGTCTCATGCTTTGCCCACTGCATCACTGAGGTCTCACTTCAATTCACTGATCTCCATATCATGGGCCCCCCTTTTCCCCCACTTCCCGTATGCCAGGCCCATGCTCAGGGCTTGGAGTACAAAAACAAAGAATACGACTCTTAAGGGGCTTACAATAAATAAATAAAATTGGCCATTGATTCAAAGATACCTAAGTTATGGGCCTACATCTTCCACTAACTACAAACCATTGTGTAGTCAGTTGTGCTATAAGGTGAGATGTTTATTTCAAAACACTGCCACACTTTGCAAAATCACACAATAAAAATCACAGGGCTTATGGGGAAGATGAAGGGAAGATGTGTCCCTAAGGATACAAAACTCAAAAACTTCATTAGTGACACAGAAAAGGTAGAACCCAATAAAAAACAACAGTATAGTTTTATATACATATATATATATAGATATCTATATCTATATCTATATCTATATATATGTATGTTGAATGGTTAAGGAGAAGATGATGGGGGGGCAGGGAGTAAAGTGCATGGGTGTAGACCAGTCCTTTTCCCATAACTCCTCTTATACCAGGAGATAAGCAAGTAAATATGTCCCTTTACCTTGAAAAATACCTGAAGTTTATTTGTAGAGGTGGGCTTTGGAAAGGTTGCAGTTTATGAATTATTGTGACATGATAATAGTTTTCTGTTTTCTCACTGCTTCTTACATGTGACGTAGAGCATAAGCAAACTTGAAATTCTAGTTCTGCTTAAATTGTTCCCCAATATATCAATCACAATTGAACAAATTCATATTTTCAAAATGAACGTTACAGCAGAACTGACTGTATAGTGAAAAGAGCTGTGGACTTGGAGTTTGGAAAGAATATTAACTCTGGAATTAGAGAACATGAGTTTGAATTCTCCTTTTGAACCTTGCTATCAGTGTAGTCAGCAAAACTTTTGATTAGTCAGTTGTTAGTCACAAAGCATTTATTAAGTGCTCACTGTATGCCAGGCACTGCTTTAAGAGCTGTAGATATAAAGGAAAGCAAAAAAACCAAGAGATAAAAACAATCCCTGCCCACAAGAAACTTACATTCTAATGTGAAAGACAGAGCTCAAAAAAGAATTTACAATATCAATGCAGCAGCTTGCAACCCATTCATACCAATGAAATTTTCATTTATATAGTCAATTAGAAAGAACTTTGGCTCTGGAGTGAGAAGACATACTTTCAAATCCCACTTCTGGAACTTGCTATTTGTATGACTTTAGGCAAATCACTTAAGCTCCCTGAGCCTCCAAATCCTCATCTGCAAAATGAGCATTGAGTCCCTTCAAACTCTAGATCTGTGGTCCTATATCCTTTTATAAAAGCCATCTATCTGACGTTCCCAGAGCTTTCTTCTTTTGCCTGGACACAAATAGAGTATCTGTACTACTTATTGATGATTTTTTGTTCTCACTACATGAATAGCCCATCCTTCCTTCAGTAATGAATTTCTCTGATGACATTCTTTATACCACTTCTTCTGTGTAATCCCTAATTTGTCACATACTACAACCTGCTCACACCCATCATACTTCTGCCATTGTTTTTAGGGCTGTGGCAGTTCATGACATGAAGTCAAGCCACCTTACCAGAAGAATATTGTTACCTAAGAAATGTGCCTTTGTTTCAGAAGGGAAACAACTGAACAATCCAGGATCTTATGATCAAAAGGGAGTCAAGGTGTTCATGAAGGACTCTATGCAAATTTTACTTGCATCTACCATCCCTGCAAGTTGTCACCTCTTTTCCCCATTTCGCAACCCTAAAAGATAGTTTTGTCTATCTTGTCTCCATTTCCTCATTTTTCATTCTTGATCCCTTTTAATATGGTTTCTGACCTCACTAGTCAACCAAACTTGTTCTCTCTAAAATTACCAATTAACCATTTGTTGCTTCTCTTAGTCTTCATCATACTTAGCCTTTCTTTAACATTTGACACAGCTCAATATCCCCTCTTTCTAGGTACACTTTCCTTTGGGAACTCTGTGACACTTCTCTCTCTTGGTTTTTCTCCTTTTTTGAGAATGCTCCTTCTCATTCACATTTTTTATTCCTTATTCTGTTCCTACTCACTTACGGTAGGTGACTCCCAAGGCTCTGTCCTAGATTCTTTTCTCTTCTACACTCTTTTCTTTGGTAATCTCTTCAACTTCCATGAGTTTAATTATCAGCTCTATGCAGAATACTTCCAAATGCATTCCTGCATGACTTGTTGCTTGTTGGAGTCATTGCTTGGGTATCCCACAGGCATCAACATTGCAAAACAGAGCTCATGAGATTGCCTTCTAAGACGGCTACCTGGCAATTTGAAGATGAAGACTTGCAAATTACCAATAGTCATATAAAAAGTGTTCCAAATCACTAATAAGTAGAGAAATATACATTCAAATAACTCTGAGGTGCCACTTTATACCTATCACATTGGTTAAAATGACAAAGAATAATAAATTCTGGAGCAGATGTGATATGGGAAAATAGGTACGCCAATGCACTTTTGATACTGTTGTGAATTAGTTCAACCACTCTGGAGAACAAATTGGAACTATGCTCAAAGGACTATAAGATTGACTCAGCAATACTGCTACCAGAACTACATTCCAAGGACACTGAAGAAAAAGGAGAAGGCCCCTGATATGCACAAAAATACTTATAGTGACTCTTTTTGTGGAGGCAAAGAATTAAAAATCAAAGAATTAAAAACCAAAGAATTAAAAAATCAATTGGGAATGGCTGAGCAAGTTGTAGTATTTGATTGTGATGGAATACTATTATTTGATAAGAAATGTTCAGTGGGATGATTTCAGAAAAACTTGGGAAGACTGACATAAACTGATGCAAAGTGAAGTGAGCAGAACCAGGAGACCAATCAGCACAGTAAAAACAATGCTATAAAGATGAACAACTATAAAAGATTTAGTAACTCTGACCAATATAATAATCCACCAGAACTTGAAAGGATTCGTGATGACAAATGCTGTTCACTTCCACACAAGAGAACTGACAGATTCAGGATGCAGATAGAAGCATATTTTTTTCTTTATTTTTGTTGCCTTTTTTGAAAAATATGACTGATGTTGAAATATGTTTTGCATGACTTCATATGTATAATGGGTATCATATTTCTTGTTATCTCAATGTATGAGGGAAGGGTGAAGGAAAGGCAAGAATTTGTAACTGAAAATAAAAATAAAATTAAAAAAATAAGCTTACTTCACTTTGCATCAGTTCATATGTCTTTTCAAATTTTTCTGAAATCATCCCCTTCATCATTTCTTACAACACAATAATGTTCCATCCCTCAGTTTGTTTTTCTGCCTGGAACAAAGGCAGGCTGTCCGTCACGTCTACGTCAGCAAAACCTGAAGTTCATACCAGATTAAATATTGATCAAGAAACACAATGCAAAACAACTGTAGGCGACTTATTCTACTCCTGAACTGCACAAAATAAGTCAGAAGCCTATGGGCAGTAGGCAATAGAGCCCTTCTATTGGAGCCAGCATCAGGGGGAGCAGAAATGACATTAGTACCTAAAACAGATGTGACATTTTACAAAGATTTGTGAAATTGAATTATTAATGTCTTTTCAAATTTTTTTTTATTTTTTTGCTCTTTTGGAGGGGGGAAAGCTGGGCAATTGGGGTTAAGTGACTTGCCCAAAGTCACACAGCTAGGAAACGTTAGGTGTTTGAGGCTGGATTTGAACTCAGGTCCTCCTGACTGTAGGGCTAGTGTTTTCTTCACTGCACCACCTAGCCACTCCCTATCTTAAGTGAGAGGCAGACTCTTCTTATCCTCTTCCCACAATGAGGGCTTATAAAACAGATTTCTGAATAAGGAATTGGTTGACCTAGGATCTATTCCCAGTTAGGCCCCTAAATTTAACCTGGAGTATATTACTTTCTCTCTCTAGGCTTCCCTCTCTTAAAGGATAAAATGAAGGATTTAGAGGGGATAATAAATTCACATTTTTATAAGTGTCTATATCTAGTGGATAGAGCTATAGACTTGGAATCGGGGAGACGTGGGTTCTAATCCTAGCTTAGTCTCACTGTGTGACTCTAGGGTAAGGTAGTTCAGTTTTCTATTCCTCTCTTTCCTCCTCTATAAAGTTGAAATGATAATACATGTAGTAATTCATTATTCATTGAGATAATGCTTATAAAGTGCTTTATAAACTTTAAAGTGCTACAGAATTGTTAGTTTTTTTTTTTTAATTTTTTCCCAGTAACCCTATGAGGTGGGTAGCACAATTATTACTATCATTTCCAAATCACAAATGGGAAAACTGAAGCTCAGACTGGTGAATGACCTTGTCCAGGGTCACACAGCTAGCAAATGTCAGATGGGGTCTTCCATCAGTGAGCTGAGAACTCTTTCAGACACACCCCAGCTACCACTCTTTCTGGGTGCCCTATGGCCTCTGTTTGATGCCTCACTATGTCAAAGGAATGGAGAATCTGTGGGGAAGTTTTGGAAGAAAGCAATGAAATTAATTAGAATTAGGAAATCAGACAAGAATGCTTCAATTTAAGATTAAAATATTTGACTTTGGGAATGGATTTCCATTGAACTTCTGTGGTTCTCTGTGGAGAACAAAGTTCTTCTCCAAAGCTTTTTATTTTTCAGGTACAACTGGCCAGGTTTCCACATGAATACACCATCTCTACCAGATGCCAGGTTCAAGGTGAGAGAGGATTAAGGATCTCTCTTTCAGTGGCCAACCAGGGTAGAGCTCTGTTGCAGGCCCCTGTCTAATTATTGCCTTGGATATGCACACACCTCTTAACCACTTGGCTTTGGAACCTCTTCAGTCCTGCTGAGAACACACCTCAGGGATTAGTTTAAGCTAACATCAAATTTAGCTATTGCTATGGCTAGAAATGGGAAGAGCCTTCCACTATTGAGCATCACATAAACCACCCACATAAAATCAGTCCCTTAACATTGCTTTTTCCTCTCGCTTCTCTTGTAACACACACTGGATGTGCTTGACAGTCTCACAATAATATCTTTTTTCTTCTCAAACCATTTTTATCTCCTTTCTTCCTTTGGTATTTTCAATATCATTGGTTAGTTGGTCAACTGAGTGAAAGAATGTGAATTGATCTGTCTTTTCTTCCTTGTCTCTCTTCTCTTCTTATCTCTCCTCACTCCTTCCTTTCTTCCTTCATCAAATATATTAGGTGCCTATTTTATAAAGGTAGTCCATTGGCAATGGGTCAAGAGGTTGAAGAATATTATCAACAATGGCTCTTGTGAAAAAAGTGGCTTAAAAGATGTCTACAAGAATGAGTGTTATGGGAAAATGAGGTTGAGATGTGTATAACTTGAACACCAGGGAGTACAGATGGACAACCCAAATGCTGCATGAGTAGTTACAGAAAAAGGCCTCTGCAGAGTTAGGCACAACCTTTATGGGAAGACATTAACAAAATTGCTTGGTATAATAAGGTGGATGATTTTAGAGAGTACTAATGCCTATGAGATCCCAAATCCACTAAGAAAGTTCAGATAAGACAGTGTCCCTGTGCTCATGGAGTTTACACTCTAGTAAATCCTCACAAAATTTCAGTTAAAAGGAACCTCAGAAGTCATTTGGCTCAATCCATATAATAGAATACAACACAGAACTACGTTACACAATATTATACAATAAATGTATTAGAAAGTTGAAAAACAAGGTGCTAAATGACTCCTAAAAGGGAAAGGTAGGAGAATCCCATCTCCTCTCTTCTCTCTTCTTTCTGACTTTTGTATCCCTTACTCCACCCACTGTTCATTCCACACTAAGCACTGTCTATAATATCTGGCACAGCTTTTGGAAATCAGAGTGAAATGGCTGTATTTAACCTGGTCTCATTTATTAAAATAATTACCTTAATTAATACTAATTATTAAATATTCATCATCTAGTTATACGCTTCCCTTTGCTTGTACATGCACTCTATATTAGTCATTATAAAACAAGACATGCAGAAAACTGTATAATTAACCACAAAGCATTCAGGACATAAACTCAATAAAAATCAAAGGTAGGCGAAAAATGCTTTGAACTGTGTTGGATTCTACTGGAGACTTCCTGTGGCCAGCAGAGAGCTTGGGGTGAAGGGGGAGATTCTTTCCTGCTCAGTACTCTTACAACTTTTCTCAGGAATTAAGGAAAAAGACACATAGGGAAGAGCAAAAGGCATTCATTAGTATGGCTAGTTAGGTAAGGTAGAAGATTCGGTAGTGTAGCTACAACCATATTTACAAGAACTACAAGTGAGCTTAGGGCATTAAACATTATCTTGGAAAGGTCCAGAGCTGGAAGGAACCCTAGAACATGGAACACAGAACATTAAAGGTAGAATAATATGTCAGAAATATTTTATTACATTATTATACTTTAAAGTGCTTTTATCACAAGGTAGAATGTGAACTCCCTGCCAAGCAGAGATTTTTTTCATTCATTCTGTTTGTATCCTGAGCCTCTTGCCCAGTGTCTGACAGTTAATATATGGTGATCGATTATTTGGAAGATACCTTAGGATACAGAACATTAAAGGTATAAGAGATATAATAGTAAAACTAATTAATAATACTACTCATAATAATAGTACACACACACACACACACACACACACACACACACATATATATGAAATTCTTTAAGGTTTACAAAGCACTTCATAAAGATTAGTTCATTTTATCCTCAAAACAACACTGGGCTTAATACATGGAAGGTATCTTAGAACACAGAACATGGCTTGGAAGAGTTAGAAGAGATTGTAGAATTTAGGATTTCAGATTGTCAGCTCTTACATTCTATGATTCTATGAAAAAACAGAAACCTCTTTTTAGATTTTCCTGCCTAATGTTAGGTAGTGCCATAGCTGTGCCTGTGTCTCAGATAGCCAACTTGCTTCATTTTGCTGACTGCTGCTATTCCTCAGTACCAATCCAGGGCTAACCTGAGAATGGGCAGATAGCCACTGGGAATTAGAATGAGGTCATCCACTCTTTCCACTTAGGTCATCAAAAAGTCATTGAATTCTAATCATTGTAATCAACATCACTACTGAATGAGGCTGGAGGCTCAGCCCCAAAAGGCACTCCATCTCCCTTCCCATTCCCTGAGTCATTTGGCCTCCTTTATGACTGATTTTCATCCTATTTCCCTGGTGAGCAAAATGATTTTTATCATTCTGTAAGTCATTATTAAAGAAAAACAATAGAAGAGAATATTTCAGGACTAAATTGGGCTAGATGCTAGAAGAATTCTTACTCTTGTCTTTGGTACCCCACATGTATTTGCATATGAAAATCAAAGTGATTTGGGGCAGGAAGGGGCTCAGTGAATAGAGCACTGACCCTGGAGTCAGAAGATCCTGAGTTTAAATCCAGCCTCAGACACCCGACACACTTACTAGCTGTGTGACCTTGCATAAGTCATTGAACCTCAATTGCCTTGCCTTTCCCCTTCCAAAAAAAAGAAAATCAAAGCTATCCGGTGAGTCCAAGTGTAACTTTGTGCTTGAAAATATGATTTTCAAGGAAGTCAATGATGTGTAGATTCAATGTTGGGAATGCTGAGTGTTTCTAAGCATGCTAATGTGGGAGCCCTGAAGTTGTGGCTGGGCTGATTACCTCATTGTGAGGCCTAAGGCAAATCACTTCGCAAATTATTTTCTCCCATTAGAGTATAAGCAACATAGGGGCAGAGATGGTTTCCCTTTTTTGTCTTTGTGTTCCTAATGCTTAGAATAGTGCCTGGCACATAAGACGTATTTACTAGGTGCCTGTTGGCTGGTTTACTGATTCTCTGGGCCTAGAATCCTCATTTGTAAAAGGAAAGGGGATCACTAGGTAATGTCTAGTCTCCTTTTCAGTTCTTACATTGTAAGAGGGAGTGTTTGGCTTGTAATTAAGAATCAATCCACCCACAGATATATGTTAAATGCCTACTACGTGCCAGGCGTTTTTTAAGTACTGGAGATATGAAGAAAGATAAGACAATTCCTACTCTCCTAGTGTTAAAAATTATATTGGAGAAAGCAACATGTTGCTATGTTTACACAGCTATATGTTTGTATTTGCAGAATAAATGCACAATAAATACGAGATGACTTACGGAGAAAGAGCTCTGGCAGTCGAGAGATCAAGAGAAGCTTTGTGTATATGTGGTGGCTGAGTGGTGACGTAAAGGACTGAGAAAAACCTGCATTCGGCTTCTCTCTTACACACTTACCAGCGGCATGACCTCAGACCATTCTCTTTGCCTTTTTGAGCCTCAGTTTCCTCATTCATAAAATGGGGACAATAGCACATACTTTTTTTTAAAGTTGATTAATAATGTCCAACTCTTTATGACCCCATTTGAGGTTTTCTTGGCAAAATTACTGGAGTGGTTTGCCATTTTCTTCTCCATCTCATTTTACAGATGAGGAAACTGAAGCAAATAGGGTTAAGTGACCTTTACAGGGTCACAAAGCTAGTAAGTGTTTGGGGCTAGATTTGAACTCAGAGCCTCCTGACTTCAGGCTCAGCTCTTTGCGCACTATGGCATCCCCTAGCTGCCCAGCACCTACCTTAGCAGTCATCTGTTTTGTATATACCTAAATGTATGCATATGGTTTTCCTCCTTAGAATCTAAGTTCCCTCAGGGTGGGGGCTGTTTCATTTTGACTTTGTATCTTTAGAACCTGGAACAATGCATCGCACATAATGGATACTTAATAAATAGCTGTTGATTGATTAATAAAACACTTTTCAAACCCTAAAGTATTTTTAATATAGAAATTTTTTTAAATTTAAATTTAAATTTAATTTAAATTTTAAATTAGAAAGGTGATCATGATGATATAGACTCACCATTAACAGAGGCCTCAGTTTTCACCTCTGTAAAATTAAGGGGTTTGGTGACATGATCTCAAAGTTTTCTACTAGCTCAAACATTCCATGTTGCAATTCAGCCTTTTTGTACTCCAGGTTCCTTCTGGCTCTGAGGAGTATAATCCTATGTGTTTCAACTTGTTTCCAGCAGTGGGGTTGAAGGTACAGATCAATCACATTCTCTCACTCAGTCTACCATCTAACAAATGATGCATCTCTTGTTCAGCAGTGGGCAGGGGTTACTGTGATCAGAACAAAGCTAACTGGCCCAAGCAGAAAAAACATGAAAGACTGACCTTGGAGTCAGGGATAATTGTCCTGAGAATATGACTTCAACAAGTATTTTAAATGCAGTCAATTTGGTTAAATCAGCCAAAGAGCTTCATTCTGGGAAACCATACTCTTCAGACTTGCGCAGCAACAAGAGGATGGTATTACTTTAGCTACTACTTTCGGCTTTAAAGAATCGAAGGAAACTTGTTTAAAACATTATAACCTGGAATGTTCTCAAAATAAATAAAGACAATACAGTCTAGTGGAGAGGACACTGGATTTGGAGCCATACAACCTGAATTTAAATACTAGGTTGTTGTTTTTAAAAAAATTTTTTTTTAGCTGTGTAACTTTGGGCCAGTCATTCAAGTTCTTTGAATCTCTCTGTCTAAGAAATAAAAGTTAGATTCAGCAGTCTACCTGAAGTTCCTTTCCATTTCCAGAGCCCCTGAGGATCATAATTCAATGCCAGGAACAAATAATTATTTAATAATTTTGAGGAGCTGGCAAAATGATGAGACTTTTCTATTTTAAAAATGTATACTATTTTATTTTTCCTCAATTACATGTTAAAACCATTTTAATGTTTATTACTTTTGAGTTTTGATTTCCAAATTCTATCCATCCCTCCCTCCCCTCTTCTTCCCTGAGATGGTAAGCAATGAAATATAGATTATACATGTACAACAATGTAAAACATTTTTGTATTAGTCATTTTGTATAAGACTCAAAAGGAAAAAAGAATGAAAGAAAGCAGAAAATTAGCATTCTTCAGCAGGTATTCAGACAATATCAATTCTTTCTCTGCAGGCAGATAGTATGCTTCATCATTAGTTCTTTGGGATTGACTTAAATCATTGTATTACTGAGAACAGCTAAGTTATTCATAGTTCTTTATCACACAATATTGCTGTTATTGTATACAATGTTCTCCTAGTTCTGCTTACTTCACTTTGCATCAGTTCATGCAAGTCTTTCCAGGTTTTTCTGAAATCATCCTGCTTGATGAAATCTTTTCTCACTAGTCTCAGCCTTTTTAGGTCAGGGTTACAGGGTCAAGGCCAAATTCAATCAAAATTTAAACTTAAGGAAAAATGATCTTTGGTAACACTTCCTCCCTTAGCTCTTTAACCACACCATCCCCACTTTCATATTCATGACAAAATTGTCTACTTCCAGCTTCCTAGTGCTTTAATTCTGTCTTTTCTGTCTTCTTGATGGCCAAGCATATGTTGCTGTATCCAGACCTCTTCCTCTGGGCAGCATACTGTGCTCTAGACCCTTTTGAATTTACCCTTCTCCCTGTAACTCACCTCAGGTAGTTATTCTGGGGTAGATCACAAGAGTTATGAAATCAGGAGAAAGGGAAGGGGAGAGAATAAACATTTATTTATTCTTTCTTTTTTTTTTTTTGGAAGGGTAATCTAGGTTAAGTGACTTGTCCAAAGTCGCACAGCTAGTGTGTCAGGTGTCTGAGGCTGGATTTGAACTCAGGTCCTCTTGACTCCAGGGGCAGTGCTCTATTCACTGCACCACCTACCTGCCCCATAATACACATTTATTAAGCACCTATTATGTACCAGGGGCTGTGTTAAGAATTTTACAAACACTATCTCATTTGATTCTCACAACTGTCAGAGGTAGTCATGATTATTATTACAGATTAGGAAACGGAGATAGACAACAGTTAAGTGACTTGCCCAAGGTCACACAGCTGTAAGTGTCTGAGGCTGGATATGAACTCAGATCTTCCTGGCTCCAGGTCCAGTACTCTGTCCACTGTAGCATGCTTATTAGTTTTGCTGCTACTTAGTTGTGTGACCTTGAATAAATCCTTTCCCTTTTCTGGATCTCAGTTTCTATATATGTATGAGATAAGTAAATCCAAAGTAACTGTATTTGGGCTATTTGCCAAGGGAACTAGTTTTTGGCTCTAAGTTCCCTTTAGACTTTAACTATCTATGCTCAAAGAGTGTTAATGGATTAATGAGCTGCAGCCCCCAGGTAAAATTTTGATGTCTGTCTCCATGCAACAAGGCATTAGTTCAAACAAGTGAACATCAGAGGAGGCATATTAAGGACAGACAATACATCTTACAATCTCCTCAAATGCTAGCAGATGAGTGGCTGTATACTTGGTTCATGCAAAGAGACAGCCTTTCCTGGGATAGCATCAAGACTAGCTTTGAATGTTGAAGTCATAGAGAAAAAGGTCAGAAAATCCCCAAGAAGGTCATAATTGGGGGCCTTCTAGCAGAGACAGGTTCAACAAGTTCTACAAATACTCACCTGTCTTCCCCCCAGGAGGCTTGCGCTGTCATTGCCTTTGGAGCTACCAATGTTGAACTGAATGAGGGCCATGGGAAAAGGTCACCCCAAGAGCCAGAAAACATCAGCACTTTAGAACATAGAATGTCCAAGCTGGGAAGGAACTCAGGATAGAGAACTTCAGGAAGGGGCAGGGACCTGAAACAGTCACCCAGGCCAATCGTTTTGTTTCAGAAATAAAGAAATGGAAGCCAAGAGTGGGGAAGGAAAACTGGTCAGAGTCGATAGCTATTTAGTAAAAGATACTGTCCTAATAATAGTAATTGGCACTTGGATATTGCTTTACACACATTACATCATTTGATGCCCATAATAGCCCTATGAAGTTAATATTATTTAAAATCTTATGTTCTTTTCCTTCCTCAAAGCCTAGCTCAGGCCTCTGTATACAGTATGTGCTTAATAAATGTTTCTGAATTCAAATGAATTGAAATTTTTAGAGAAAGGTCTTGTGATGTTTGATCCTACACCTTCATTGTTGCTCAGATTATATACCATTTGTCTATATATCTTTCTGTTACCATGAGGCTGTTTCCTTGCTAGTGAAGATTCCTGAGAACAGATCATATCTATACTAGCAGTCATTCTATTTGGATGGATTGTAATAATTGTTTCCTCTTCACCTGCAGGGTTAGTTGTAAGAGCATACAGCTCTTTCCCACCCTCAGAGTAGGTGTTCTTTGAGGGTGTTCTGTGTGGCAGCCAGTAAGTTCTATTCCACTGACTCTCCAACTCCATCTGTACTTCTGCTGGAATCCGATATTATTTCCATTTTACAGATGAGGAAACTGAGTCTCAGAAAATCCAAGTGACTTGCCTCTGGTGATAAAGCTAGAAAATGTCTGATGAAATATGCAAACCCTAGTTTCTTCTAGGACCTCTGAGGCCAGCAATCTTTCTCTTACCAAACATATTATCTCTCAACTAGACCTTGCAGGTCTTCTAATTCCTATGTCAGGTCTCTTTTGACCATGCCCACTTAGAGAGAAGCAAGGTTGAAGCCAGTCTGAGTTCCTCAAGTCACAACTGCAAGTAGCATTCTCCCTATCCCTTCTCCAGTTTTTTCCTTTGTTAAAGTCTTTTTCTCAATGTACAATTTTAAAGTTTCCAAGCTCCTTCATGAACTTTAATCGATTCAAGGGGTCCAAGAGGAACCTCTATTTCCTTGTTTATTATGAACTCATAAATTAGTCACCGTAGAATCATAGCTTTAGAGCTAGAAAGGTACTCAGAAACCATCAAGTCAAATTATGACCCAGAAATGTTGCTTAAATAAGATCACACAGGTAATAAATAGAGTCGAAAGGAGCCTACATCCTTTAATCCCAAATTCAGTGCTCTTACCACCATACCATATTGTCAGTTAGTCAACAATATTTATTACATGCCTATGTGTGCCAGGCCCTGTGCTAAGCACTGAGGATACAAAGAGAGGTAAAAGACAGTCCTTACCCTTAGAGTTGAAAGAGTCATAGTCACAGATCAATTGCACTGATTAATATTGGTCCATAGAAGAGCTGATGAAACACACTTCCCTCCTATCAAGAAATGGGAAGGGATGCTGGTGAAATGCTGTCAGGTGAGGTTGTTTTGTCAGTGGATTTGACTTAAGTGTTTTTCTTCATCCCAGGGTTTATTCATGTAGGGTAGGATATATACCTGAGGTGTGAAAACCAAAAAGTATCAACAATGTTTAAGAATGACTAGATTGTCACTTTTGATTAGGGAAATGCAAATTAGAGCAACTCTGAGGTGCCACCTCACACCTATCAGATTAACTAGCATGACAAAAAGGGAGGATGATAAATGCTGTAGAAGATTTGGGAAAATTGGGACACTAATGTACTGTTGGTGGAGTTGTGAGCTGATTCAACCATTCTGTAGGGCAGTCTGAAACTATACCCAAAGAGCTATAAAATTGTGCATGTCTTTTGATCTAGCAGTGCTGCTGCTGGGTCTGTATTCCAAGGAGATCACAGAAAAGGGCCTATACTTGCAGGATAGTTTCAAGAGAGTGGCCCTTTTCATGGTGGCAGAATATTGGAAGCTGGGGGATGCCTGCCAGTTGGAGAATGACTGAACAAACTGTAGTATGTGGGTATGATAGAATACTATTGTGCAATGGGAAATGACAAACAGGAAGATTTCAGAGAAACCTGGAAAAACATGTTCAAACTGATGTAAAGTGAAATGAGTAGAACCAGGAAAAGACTGTGCGTGGTATCACAATACATGGTATTGTGTGATGATCAACTATGAATGACTTGGCTCTTCTCAGCAACACAATGATCCAAAACAAGTCCAAAGGATTCACAAAGGAAAATACTACCCACATCCAGATAAAGAACTGGTGGACTCTGAACACAGATGGAAACATATTTTTTCATTTACTTTATTCTTTTTCATGTTTTTTTCCTTCGATCTATTTCTTCTTTCACAACCGTGACTAATATGGAAATATGTTTTACATGATAGCACATGTAAAACCTATATCAAATTGCCTACCAGTTTTGGAAGAGGAGAAGAGAGGGAGAACAATTTGGCACTCAAAATCTTGTAGAAGTGAGTGTTAAAAATTGTCTTGACATGTAATTGGGAAAAATACTATTTAAATAAATAAATAAATAAAATAAAAACCTACCTTCTATCGGAAGTCTTCCCTAATCCCTTAATTCTAGTGCCTTCTATTAATTATCTTCTCTTCTAAGGTCACCTTCTATCTACTGTGGACATATTTTATATGTACCTAGTTATTTACAGGCTATCATCTCCATTAGACTGTAAACTCTCTGAGGGCAAGGGCTTGCTTTGTATCTTCATTGCTTTGCCCACTGCCTACAAATAAAGACTTCATAAATGCTTAATGGACTGAAGGAAATCAAGACTCAAAAAGATTGTCAAAAAAGTGACCTTTGGGTAATCAGAGGAAGATGAAAAAACAGCTCCTGGAGCTTGGCGCCTGGTGGGGAAAATAAAACATGTATAAAAATAATTGTAATGCAAGGTAGAAGGTGAAGGTGCCATTAGAAATATGGGGAGAGTGTGTGTGTGTGTGTGTGTGTGTGTGTGTGTGTGTGTGTGTGTGTGTGTATGTGACAGAGAGATAAAAAGAGAGCTAGGAGGGAGGGAGAGAGAGAGAAAGAGATAGAGAGAGAAAGAGAGAGAATGAGAGAGAGAGAGAGAGAGAGAGAGAGAGAGAGAGAGAGAGAGAGATTATTAGTTGTGTACATTCTACTCCTAGTCAGCTTATAACCTTGATGGATATTCTTCTTGAGTTTCTTAGTTAAAAAAAATGTGATAAGTATCTTCATACATAGCTAGGGTTAGCTTCAAAAAGTCATTTGGTGTAAGGGAAAGAATACTAGACTTGGAGTCAAAGAAGAGGGGGTTTCAGATTCAAGCTCAGACACTGAAATGCCCACTCTGGAAGCCTTCTTATCCTGAAGAGACCTGTCAGACCTGAGCTCTACCTGCAGAGATTTGAAGACTTCCATGCCACAAGGAGGCATTAGAGAAGAGCCAATATAATTCTTCCTACTTATGTGACCAGTGGGTCGTCCTTTAATCTTTTTGAGTCTTGATTTCCTTGAACCAATTAAACATTTACAAAGCCTTTATTATGTGACCTCAGAAGGGAAAACTCTAGCAGCTGGGGAGACTAGGAAAGGCCCCTTGTCAAACTAAGTATTTGAACTGAGTCCAGAATGAAGTCATGGGCTCTAAGAGGTAGAGATGAAGAGAGTGGATTCTTTGTAGAATGGGGATGGTAATGTTTCTCCTACTTATCTACCATGGCTATTTTTAAAGAAAATGTTTTGTGAATCTTCAAGTGACATGAGACTATGGAGTTGCTGCTACTGTTACTACTACAAAGTTCTGTAGTCAGTCATTGGACCCATTTCTGAAGCCTTGCCAGCTTGGAAGGACCTGTTTGTGGTCTGAGGACATAGCCTTCAAGAGTCTGAGGTTTCTTTTGTCATGATGAAGTAATTAAATTCCTTTCGAATTTGGATCTAATACCAAGACTATGTTAACAAATGGTTAGCTACTGGCAAAACAGTAATAGTAGCTTCAGTTAATCTAGTTTGCTAAGCATTTTACATATATTCTTTCCTTTGAGTCCCACTGCAACCTTGTGAGGGAGGTTCTACAGGTAACATCCCCATTTTTCAGGTTGAGGAGACTGTTCATTGAGCTGTATGGATGGCAAGTGTGAGAAATAGGATTTGAACTCTACTCTTCTTGACTCCTAGTTTAGTGCACTATCCACCCATGACATTATCAGACAATCAAACTGATTGGTTGCAACTAGTTTCTATCAGTCATTCTTCTGTGGTTAGCTATTGTATTGGCTGAAAAAAAATTAGTGCTATTTGATGACCTACATAGATATGGCCCCTAAACCATTTGTTTCCATAGAAACGAGAGCTTACTTCAGAAATCTGTGATTTCCTCCACGTGGACACTCTCTCCTCCATTCATGCACGTCACAGTCTCTTCTTGATTTAGTGGAAGGAGAATTGAGTTGCCAGTGATCTCCTCCTAAAAAAAGAATCATTGTCCAGGTGATTCTCCTCTGGATAATAATATTCTCTCTTCTGAGATAATTTGATTCATTGATAATAGGCATGTAGTCTGTGACTGGGTTAGTACCAGAAGCTTTCTCAGTTTGATAAGACCTACCAGAGCATAGCTCTATTGACATAGACATGAACACCTCCACACCAAGACGAGACATTGTAGAAGGGCTTTTGTGAAGGGTCCACATATATCAGATTCTCAAAAAATACAAGACTTCTCATATCACTTGCCTTTGAAGCTTAACATTGTGTTCAATCGTAATTTTTAAATATTATTGTTATTGGAGGCAGCTAGGTGGCGCAGTGAATAGAGCACCGGCTCTGGAGTCAGGAGGACCTGAGTTCAAATCCGGCCTCAGACACTTGACACTTGATAGCTATGTGACCTTGGGCAAGTCACAACCCCAATTGCCCTGCTTACTCCCCTTTCAAAAAGCAATATGTATATATATATATATATATACACACACACATATATATACACATATATATGTACATATCCGTATGCATATATAATTGATATCTTTTGCTTTTTTGCTTTCATAGCACCTTCATTTATGAATACATCTCTTCCACCTCCCTATGCGATGTCATCTATTACAACACAAAATAAAAAAGAAAGCAGGTCAGCAAAATTGACCAAAAGGTCAGTCAAGTCTGTCATTCTATGCAGTGAACCACACCAATAATTCCCCACTCTAAAAAGAAAGGAGAGGGGCTCTATTTTCTAATTTCTCTTTAAGGTTAAGCTTCATCACTGTAATTATACAACATTTAATTTTGAAAACCAGATTTTGACAAAGTACACTGAATGACTCTTTCTTGGTGTTTTAGATATATATTTCATACCGACTCAACATGACAGATTAAGTACTACCTTCTCCACTAACCAATGAGCCCACAGATATTTATTAAACATCTATTCTCTGAGAGACAGGGTGGCACAGTAAATAGGTGCCTAGCCTCAGAGCCAAGGAAACTCACGTTCGCATCAGTTAACCAATCAGCAAGTGTTTATTGAATGATTATTACACGCCACGGACTGTGATAAATAACAGGGTTAGAAAGAAAGGCCAAAACCAAACCAAACCCAAAGCACTATCTCTGCCTTTGAGGAGCTAACGTTGCAATGCAGGAGACAACACAAAAACAAACAAACCAACAAATACACGCACGCACACACACACACCTCTCCCCCATAGGAGTTTGTATCTGATGCTACAGGCAATAGAAAACCACTGAAATTTATTGAATTTTGATTTCTGGGGAATCACTTTGGCTACTGAAGAGGATGAATTGGAGAAGGGAAAGACTAGATTCAGGAAAAGCAACTAAGAGTACTTCACAAATATTCGGGGACTTGTCCATCTTTGTTAAGACGTTCCCCAATGGACCTCACATTGAATTTTATTTTATACTTCTCTCAAGCTTTGTCAATCTATAAGCAATCTATGCGCCTACTACATGCTAGGCACTGGGGATACAAATACAATGAATGAAACAATCTTTAATTGAAAGGAACATACATTCTAACCGGGAGATAAGTACATATATAAGCATGTACAGAATAAATACAAGAATAAACACGAAGTAATTAGCTCCAAGGTCATTTGGGAGGCACCAGCGGTTGAGGAGACCGGGAAAGGCGTCATGTGGAAAGCCACTTGAGGTGACTCTTGAAGGATGAACTCATCACATAAGATTCCCTGAACTGAATTGCATCACTGCAACTCATCATTGACTTGCCTGCAATTTATGATTCTGTGCACTTAATTGTACTTTTATCTATAAAATCTCTTTTTTCATGTAAAGATATAGATCTTAGATGCAAGCAGGTATGGCCCAGAATTCTATTCAGATAATCTTTCATATTCATCCCCATTCATATATAGCCACCATCCTAGTACAAATCAATCGAGTTCACCTCATCCATTTTTTTCCTTTCGTATCCAGACAGAAGATAAAATCACTTAAGGAAAGATAATGTTTCCCATTAATAATATTTTCTTCAACAGGTGGACATGGGGAGAGAGTGCATTCTAGGCATGAACTATCTGGCCTGCGTGACTGCACAGATGAGAGAAGGTAGGGTAAAATTGGGAAACAGTCAGTAACCCAATTAGCCCAGAATGTAGAGTGCATGGATGTGGAAAAATATGAAATAAAAGTAGAAAGTCAGGCTGGAGCCAAATCGTGGAAAAACTTAAATGTCAGGCTAAAAGTTAGAACGGATCTTCAAATTTCATCCAATCTTCCTTTGTAACATCTCAGCCAATTAGTTTTCCAATTTCCATTTGAAGATTCACAGTGATGGACAATGCACTACCTCACAAGGCAACTTAATCCACTTTTGGACATAGCTACTCATGAAGTTCTTTCTTCTATCAAAAAGACATTTGTCTTTCTGTAACCTGCCACTGTGTCTTTAATGCTTTGCTGCCTTAACACAGCACTTAATGAAGGAAGGAATAAGGAAGCCTCCTGCTATCGCTCACTGTAATTCTTTCTGCAAGCTGTCACATATTAGTCAGTTTAAAGAGAACAACTGTATTATCTCTGGTACTTTCTCCCGCCTAAATATTCTCCTTTTGGCAGCCATGGCGTGGGCAGCATTTGCTAAAGACCATCCCTGGGCTGATCCCAACTCATGTACCATCTGCCCCCACACCTAGTCACTCTCAGTGAAGTGAGGGGAGGTTACAGGATAGAGTACATGAATCAACAGCTTGGTGCCTCGGCAAGGATGAGCTTGTTATCTCTACCATGCCTCTAAAGGGTGTAGCTACAATTGAATGTGGTCTTCCAGAGCCCATATTCCCATTCCTATTAGTAATGCATGAGTTAGTGCTAAAACAGGAGGGAGGGAAAGAGAGCATGTTGCAATATGTGCTGCGCGTCAACTCAAAGCCAACAACACCTGTGACTCATCAGTGATAAGCCATTCCAGCAACACCATGAGCCCATCACAGCCACCCAAGATTTAACTGGGTCCATGCAGTAATTAGACAAAAGAATAGAATATGAGGGATTTCAAGGAGACTAGTGATTATTTGAATTCACATAAATAAATGATGTCATATTGGATAAAGTAATCAACCTATCAAGTGCTATAAACACAGAAGTCCAGCAAAGCGTTGACTTGCCCTTGAAGTTAGACTATGTTCAGATAGCAACTGAAATGGGTAAAGGAAAGAGGCCAAATGCTGCTGAGAAGCCTCATTTCAGTAAGAGGATTTAGCAGGAGTGGTAGCCTTAAAGATCATCCTGTACAACCTTCTCCTGGCATGGCTGATGCAGTAATGAACTTGGTGCCAGGAAAACTTGTCTTCAAATTATGCTTCAGATACTTGTTGGCTATAGGACCCTGACTGGCCAAATCACCTCTTTGCCCTCACTCTCTTGGCCTCAGTTTCCCATCTGTAAAATAAAGACGATAATAGCGTCTACCTCACAGAATTGTTGTGATGCTCAAATTCAATAATGTGCCAAAAATATGACTCTGCAAACTGTGTAAAGTACTATACAATGTTGGGGTGGATGGGGTGTCCAGGGAGGACTAGCACCTCTGGTGTAAGGACATGCCTCAGCCCTTTGCAGGGCTGCTCATCTACCTTTGGTGTCTACACGACACTCAACTCTCACTTGTGATTCCAAGAAGCTGACCACACCCCTGTAAACCATCTTGGCAGATGGGCTGGACCAGGCTGAGAATAACTGACAAGCCTCAAACCCATCAGTGAGTTGGGGCAGGGGGAAAGGGGAAGGGATGTTGTCCACCCTAAGCATGTGAAGACTTCCCCTGGCAGAATGGGTGGATGAGAACAATTTGTTCCGATAGCCGTCAAGGAGGCTGAAATAGGGACTGTGGAGCTATTAGAGTTTGGTCAGACCTCAAAGATGCCGAGGTCTTCCACTATGTCCTGGGCCATCACTAGTCATCCTGACTTTTGCCTTGCCACAGGACTTTGATGACTCTAGAAGAGAGAGTTAGACTGAGGACTTTGTGCAAACCTGCCTCACTTAAATCCAATTCATACACAAGACATCTCCCCATGATGTCATTGGTTCTTTTCGAAAATGAAGGACAAACAACTATATGCATGTTCTTATTGTTATTATTAATACTGATAAAGAAACTGAGGCCCAGAGATTCAATGACTTTTCCAAGGTCATATAGATAGTAAATATCTGACCTAGTGTTTGATCTTATTCCAAATCCAGTGATCTAATGCATCCATTCAACCATTCCTTCATTAAATGCTTTATTAAACCAATTATCCTATTATGTAACATGATTTTTCTTTTATTCATGAATAGTCAAGAAAACAAAATGAAAGAGATAATTTCAAACTCAAAGGGCATTGGCTTGCCGTCTGTACGAGTGAAAAGGCGATAAATAAAAAAGATGGGCAGAATAGAATTCCAGTTTTATTTTTTTGCACCCAAGATTCTTACTTTCACATGAAAAATTCAAGAGATCAGATGAATGAAAGTGCAATTAAGTGCATGGAATCATAATCTCCATGAAAGTCAATAATATCTCGATACGATATTGAGAATACAAAGCACAATGGTACATGATGAGCACATCCTTTAAGTCAGCATTTTAAAGTTTCTAAAATTTTATATACAGTTTAAACCCTATGCATCTAGGTAGTTTCTTATTTTAGTTTTTAATCAATGGGGAAATTAGGGTTCAGAGAAATGACTTGCCTAGTGTCATATACTTAGTGAATTTGTCTCTGGTCAGGCAGCTAGGTGGTGCAGTAGATAGAGTGCCAGGCCTGAAGTCAGGAAGACTTATCTTCATGAGTTCAAATCTGGCCTCAGACACTTACTAGGTGTGTGACCCTAGGAAAGTCACTTAACCTTGTTTGCGTCAGGTTCCTCATCTGTAAAATGTGCTGGAGAAGGAAATGGAAAAGCACTTGAAGTGTCTTCACAAAGAAAACTCCAAAAGGGTTCAAGAAGAGTTGGGCATGACTGAAATGACTGAACAATAGTTGGAATTCAAATTTGGGTCTTCTGACTCCAAGACTGGAATTTTCTCAATATAACATGCCTCTTTCTTTCCTATCTCCCCCTTGACCCAGGCCTTCCACTTCTTTTTCAAATAGAACCCAGGTCAAAGGAAGGGCTTACAGTTCAATAAGTCTAGTCCAAGGTGAGGGGTATGGGGCTGGGCACTAGGTTAGAGTGTAAGAATAGGTGCAATATAGAAGCCTGGAACAATGAGAATGCTCTGGGTGAGTGGACTAGAATCAATGTTCTTTGTAGTTCCATGCCACTGGGCAGCTTTGGTGACAATTGGATAAAACATTCAGTGCTACCTGCTACTGAAACTATTATATGTTATTATTAGTAGTAGTATTACTAATGGTGGTAATAAAGATAACAACACCTATTTTTATAGCACATAAGGTTTAACTTCATGATACTATTTAAAGTACTGGCTTCAACCCAGGTCAGGAAGCCCTGGATTTGAGTCTTGCCTTTGACATTTATTGGCTATGTAACCAAAGGCAAGTCACTTAATTTCTCAGTGACCCAGGCAACTCTCTAATACAATGAATTGAAGAGAAGGTACTCATCTGTGTGAGTAGAAAAAGTTCTTTCTATGAACTTCAATGAAATCACAAATCCAATTTAAAAAAATAAGGCATCATGGTATAGTGGACAAGGCACTGGATTTGGAGTCTAAGAACGTGAGTTCAAAGCCTGGCTCTTCTACTTACTACCTGAGTTATCTTGGGCAATGAATATTTTTTACTGTTATCATTAATAATAATTAGGATGAGGAAGAGGAGGAGAATAAAAAATGAACAAACTGCTCATATCTGTCCGCTAATGGTCAAGAAGAAGGTGGTTAGGTTGTACAGTGGAGAGATGGTCCACTGGGTTCAAATCTAGACTCAGACACTTACTACCTATGTGACTCTGGGCAAGTCACTTAGACTGTGTCTGCCTCAGTTTCCTCATCTGTAAAATGGGGATAATAATAGTGCCTACTTCCCAGGGTTTTTGTGACAACACAATAAAATAAGATTCGTAAAGTGCTTTGCAAATCTTAAAGTGCTATATACATGCTCTTCTTCTTCTTCTTCTTCTTCTTCTTCTTCTTCTTCATGTGCTGGCCTGAAAAGCACCCCCTTCAATCAGGGACCTATATGTTGTCCTAAAAAACGGTTGAGTTTTCTAATTTACTGGTAATGATGATAACACTAATATATTACGTTATTTGAAAGAACTAAGGTTTTGCAGTTATAGGCCATGGGATCTAATCTTGGTTCTGTTCATTACAATCTATGTGACCTCAGGTAAGTGATTTGACCTCTCTGGGCTTCAGTTTCTTCCCTTGCATAATTAGGGAGTTGGACTAGATGATCTCTATGACACATTCCTGCTCCAGATCCTATTAAACTATTATGAAAGCAATTTCACACACATTATCTTAATTCATCCTCACAACTACCCCACCATGAGGTAGACAGGGGAGATATTAACATAATTAGAGTACCTGATTTGAAGTCGAGACACTAGAGTTCAAGGCCCACGCCTAGGACTTGTTTGCTGTGTAACTGTGGTCAAATTGCTTAACCTCCTTTGGGCCTCAGTTTCCACATCTATAAAATGGGGCTAATAATACTTTCACTACCTCCTTCAAAGGGGTGTTATGAACAAAGGGCTTCATAAAAATTAAAGTCCCTAGAAACATGAGATGTGACTACCCTTGTTTGATGGTAGAAGATCAGTGGTCCAGAGCAGTGGAGTGATTTGCCCAGCTTCACACACAATAGCTACCAAGTGGCAGAGACAGCATGCAAACCCAGATAGGTTTTCTGATACCTATTCCAGAGTCTTTTCCATTACTTCCTACTGACTACATGATGACAGGGCAGGAGGGTTAGGGGAGGGAGAGAAGAACCTTCATCAAATCAAAGGGTTCCAACTAGGTTCCAACTATAAAGGACCCTAAAGAAAGAGATGTAAGGCACTTCACAGGTCCTTGAGTCTAATCCCACTGTTTTAAATGGGAGGAAGCTGAGGCTCAGGAATGGCAAATGACTCACTCAAAGTCATTCAGGTAGTAAGGGTCATAGGTAAGATGTGAACCCAGGTTCTCTGACTCTTACTCCAGAGGAGTGTTTTTTCTACTCCACCAAGCCTAGCACCACTGGGGAGAATTGGATGGCTTCTGCGGCCTTCTTCACTTTGTGGGTTATTCGCTGTGTGACACTGCTGCCTACCAGATGTCCAAGAAGCTAGATCATACACAGAATGATGGAAGTGTGGTCTTTTTCCCATCATTGCTATGTTTGTGCCCGTAAGTGTCTTATCTTGCCAGGGAATGCTGCTATTTAAAGGTGAGTTTTTTATAAGAGTCGAAGAAATGAAGCTTACCTTTAACACGTTGGTGATCTCTGGGTTTACAAAATTTTAAGATTTAGGTTTAGAAGAGACCTTATGTATCGTTTAGTTTAATTTCCTAATTTTATAAGTGAAGGAAATGGGGTTTATAGAGGTTAAATGACTTAGAAATGAGATTTAGAAGTAGAAGGAGAGGATCTGGCCCAGTCCTTTGAGATGAGCCTCATCCTTAGACATGATCTGACCCATTTTACAGAGGAGAGAACTGAGGTTTAGAAAGTGAAAGTGACTTGACCAATATCACACAGCTAGCAAGTCCAGGCAGAGCCTAGATTCACACTTTGGCCCTGCCTCTAAATCTGTGCTCCTTCTACTTCACTATGTTGACTTCTAAGTCCAATAGATTGCCCAGGACATTCACCGATCTATTTCCCTGAAGGACCCATAGACTGACAGTATGTATGTAAAGGGACCTTAGAGATAATCTAATCACAGTTTGTTGGTCTCTCTGAAGGACTGACTCAAGAGGAGATGAAGTTTACACCTCATGAGATTTGTAGCTCATTAGTAGTCCTAGTAAAAGAACAAGGAATAAAAGACTAAAGCTGATGGTTAACCAGCTCTTCTGATTATCTGTGATTTTAAATTATCCTTGTTATTTTTCTTCCTCATTACCCCCAGATAATTTCTTATTGGCTAAAAGTCAGCTTTCTGGATCTCCAAACACTCAGGGCCATCAACTCCACCAATTAGGCTCATTTTGACAGTTGTTTCTTAAATGAGAAGTCAAGTGAATGGAATTAATCTTCCTGATTTAAGTCCATTAGTGTCTATGAGATACTGTGTGCACATAGTCAAGGGCCACTTAAGTCTCCCCAATCATGCCCATAGGGGTCATAGGATGAATCAGCGTTAATTGTGGAGAAGGTACAGGGTGTGTTTAGAAGCTTGGGGATTTTAATGCATTTTTAATTAAAGATGCCTTAATAGGATTCTGTACCACCTATCTCATCACCACAGATAGACTCATTATGTTCAGTTAGTTGCCTATATATTAGTGACTAAGTATAAACTTTGGTGACCTGGAAAATGACTAGATTTCTGTAGGCAAAGAAGAACTGCATTAGCATCTTGGGATTAGATGAGATCCTTTCCTACATAATATCATGGGAAAAAAGACATGAGTTAGAGTTAGAAGAACTGAAATTGAATCCAAGTTTGGTGACCTCCTAGCTTTGGGATATTGGCCAAGTAATTTCACCTCTCAAGGCATCATTTTCCTCATTTATAAAATGAATGGAATGGATTAGTACAGGGAAATTATCAATGGCTCAGGAGTCAGAAGAACTGGGTTCAAACCTTACCTCTAGTGTTCAATACTTCTGTAGCTTTGAGCAAGTCACTTAACATCTCTGCTCTGAAATGTCCTCATGAGACGGTCTTTGGTGACGTCTAAAGTCCTTTCAAGTTCTAGGTCCATATGCGACTTGTATGATCCTTTGTAGTTCTGTGACCTACCTTCTATTTTGAATACATACACACACACACACACACACACATGCATATACAAGTTCATGTCTTTTAGACCTAAAAAATTTTATTTGAGGGGACAAACTATGATAACTCACCTTTAAAAAGTGTTTTCCATTTTACAAAGTGCTTTCCTCAAAGTAGTCTCCTAAGTAGAATGCAAGCTCCCTGAAGGCAAGAAAGGTTCCATTATTTCTTTTGCATCCCCCTTGCCTTACACATTACTTTGAACATACCAGGAGTTTAAAAAATGTTTATTGAATTGCATAAAAACCCTGCAAGGTAACTGGTGTGAATATTCTCATCTCCATTTGATAAATGAAACAATTGAAAGTCAGAGAAGGAAAAAAGAAAGTATTTTCCCAGTGTCATACAGTAAGTGTTAGAGACAGGCCTAGAACCTAGGTGTAATTCCAAGTTTCTATGCCTTATAACCTCTGTAAAATAATCACTCAATTGTATTTCCTTAAGGATAATGGTTATTTTGTTCTAGATGTATGATCTATCTACATACTTGCATCATGGTATACCAGAAAAGTTTGAAATCAGAAGACCTGAACTTGAACCTACAAAGTAACATGGGACTTTGGGCAAGTCATTTGCCATCTCTGGACCTCAGTTTTCTTTTCCATAAAATTGGTTAGGATTGGACTAGATGTTATTTAGATCATTCTATAACTCTATCTTAGATCAGCATAGACATACATTTTGAGAAAAAGATAATTACCAGTAAAGGAAACTCAAAAAGTTAGAGCTGATATTAGCTATTTATATGCACTGACATGTTCATTTACTGCTTAAATGAAATTTTAAAGAACTGGGGGAAAATGGTTCAAAGACCTTTTCCGTAATCGATAAGGATGTAACTTACACATGTAAGACATATATTACTACATCAATATACCTCAGTTTCCTATTAGAGGAATTACTGTTTATCACATGGATAATGTGGAATAGTAGGAAAAGGGCCAAAGTGGTCAAAGAATATGAACAAGCACATTTCAAAAGAAGAAATATAAGCTTTCAGCAACTATATAAGAAAATGTTCCAAATAAAAATTGTAAGAGAATTTCGAATGAAAACAATTCTCAGATACTGCCTCACGCTTACCAGATGGCAAATGCTTCCTTCATAAGTGCTTACTGTTGTCGTCATCTTTGTTGTTCATGATGATGGTGGTGATAGAGGTGATGATAATGGTGATGGTGATGATGATAGTGGTGGTGGTGATGGTGATGGTGGTGATGATGATGGTGGTGGTAGTGGTGGTAGTGGTGATGATAGTGGTGGTGGTGGTGGTGGTGATGGTGGTGATGGTGGTGGTGGTGGTGGTAATGATAGTGGTGGTGGTGATGGTGGTGGTGATGATAGTGGTGGTGGTGGTGGTGGTGATGGTGGTGGTGATAGTGGTGATGATAGTGGTGATGGTGGTAGTGGTGGTGATGATAGTGGTGGTGGTGGTGGTGGTGATGGTGGTGATGATAGTGGTGGTAGTGGTGATGGTGGTGATGATAGTGGTGGTAGTGATGGTGATGGTGGTGATGATGATGGTGGTGGTGGTGGTGATAGTGGTGATGATAGTGGTGGTGGTGGTGGTAGTGGTGGTGATGGTGGTGATGGTGGTGGTGATGATAGTGATGTGGTGGTGGTGATGGTGATGGTCGTGATGGTGATGATAGTGCTGGTGGTGATGGTGGTGGTGATGATGGTGGTGGTGGTGGTGATGGTGGTGATGATAGGGGTGGTGGTGATGATAGTGGTGGTGGTGGTGGTGGTGATGGTGGTGATGATAGTGGTGGTGGTGGTGATGATAGTGGTGGTGGTGGTGGTGATGGTGGTGATGGTGATGATAGTGCTGGTGGTGATGGTGGTGGTGATGATAGTGGTGGTGGTGATGGTGGTGGTGATGATAGTGGTAGTGGTGATGGTGGTGGTGGTGATGATGATGGTGGTGGTGGTGGTGATGGTGGTAATGATAGTGGTGGTGGTGGTGGTAGTGGTGGTGATGGTGGTGATGGTGGTGATGGTGGTGGTGATGATAGTGATGTGGTGGTGGTGATGGTGATGGTTGTGATGGTGATGATAGTGCTGGTGGTGATGGTGGTGGTGATGATAGTGGTGGTGGTGATGGTGGTGGTGGTGATGATGATGGTGGTGGTGGTGATGGTGGTGATGATAGGGGTGGTGGTGATGGTGGTGGTGATGATAGTGGTGGTGGTGGTGGTGGTGGTGATGGTGGTGATGATAGTGGTGGTGGTGGTGGTGATGGTGGTGGTGATGAGAGTGGTGGTGATGGTGGTGATGATAGTGGTGGTGGTGGTGGTGGTGATGATAGTGGTGGTGGTGATGGTAGTGGTGATGAGAGTGGTGGTGGTGGTAGTGGTGATGATAGTGGTGGTGGTGGTGGCAATAGGGGTGGTGGTGGTGATGTCAAGGATAACAAAAATGGGAAATGACAATTGTTGGAGATACTGTGAGATGGTCATACCGATACACTGTTGTTTGAGTTAAGAAATAGTCCAACCATTCTGAGCAGCAATTTGGAACTACATATAAAGTCACTAAAGTGTACCTACACTTTGACTCAATGATATCACTCATAGACACTCCAAGGAGTTAAACACCCAAAAGGACGACTATATGTGCAAAAATATTCATTGATCCCCATTTTGTTGTATTAAAGAACTAGAAACAAAGGTGCACATTCATCAGTTTTATAATGATTGAAAAAATCATGGCATATGAATGTGATATTTTGCTACAAGAAATTATGAAAAGATTCGGAGTAACCTGGGATTGTATGAACTGATACAAAGGGAACTGAACAGAAGAGGCAGCTGACCAATTTGTACAACTACAGTAATGTAAAGGAATGACTTGGGAATGCTGATCAATCTAATGACCAATCATAGCTTCAGAAAACTGATAATAAAGCATGGTTCCTACCTTTTGGTAGAAAGATTATGGACTAGAATTATACAATGGAATAAACAATTTTAGACACAACGCATGAATTGTTTTGTATGTATATACTAATTTTTGCAAGGGAAGGCATTTATGTGGTGTGTGTGTGTGTGTGTGTGTGTGTGTGTGTGTGTGTGTGTGTGTGTGTGTGACTGTAGCTTCTTCCTCTCTGAAATATGGTAATTGTACTTGATGAGCTCTAAGGTCCCAAATAGCCCTAAAATCCCATTATGAAAAAAAAAAAACCACCTCATAAGCTCTGAATTTGAATTGAGATCATAGGCTCACAGATCTAGATATGCAAGGGACCTCAGAGGACATTGAGTCCAACCCTTGATGTTACAGAGAGGTTAATAAGACTTTAAATAGCCAGGGCATTTAGAAACTAGGGATGTTTCATTGTTATATTGTGTTTTGACATAATAATCACTTAGTAAATAACTTCTGGGCTCATTTGAAAGTCAAGTTTCTAATTTATCCAAAGACAGCATGATGTAATGGAAAAATCACTAGATCTGAAGCCAAAGGACTTGCATTTGAATTGTCCTCTAGATGACCATGGGCAAGTTATTTCCACTTTCTGAACAAGAGGAAAATTTTGAACCTCTATAAAAGAAGAACATTGAACTAAATGGTTCATAAGGGACCTTCCAGTTCTAAAATCTGTCATCATTATGAACAACAAAGACCAATATGAGTATCCATTTTACTGAAATACCCCCAAAAAAGGAAAGGTAGGCTGGGGCATGGTCAGGTAAAAGAGAAAGAAAGGTGAAAAATGATTCAGAGGGTGTTTATTGGGTGACATTTTTTTTTCAACACAAAAAGAAAGAAATTAGCAAGAGGGATAGATTGGGACAGGGTATAGGTGAAGATAATGAGTTCTGTTTTGGAAGTAATAAGTTTGAGATACAGATGGCTCATACAGTGGGAAAAGTTCAGCAGGGATTCTGTGAGAGAAATAGCATGGTGCAATGGAAAGTCTTGGATTTGGAATCAGTGGAGTCAGAAGACCTAGGTTCAAGTCCTGGCTCTGCTATTTAGAACTATGAGAAATTGTACAAATGACTTTACTACTCTGGGTCTCGGCTCCTCATCTCTAAAATGAGGGGGAACCCTAGGAAAACTTTCAGATCCCTTTTACCTCTAAATATAAGATGCTATGGTTCTGTGTGGGTCTGGAGTTCAGTAGAGAGATGAGCTTACAGACTGAAGGGAGGATTTAGTACATAATGGCTAAATAAATACAAGGTAATCTTGGTAGGATAAAAGCAGTAACTACTGGGAGGATCAAAAAAGTTTCCAAGTGGGAGGTAGTGCCGGGATCTTTAAGGAAGAGGAATATTCTAGGAAGGGGTAGAAAAGGAAGGTATACAACCAAAGAAGGAAGAGTTTGTTTCCTTCAAAGCCCTGTGTGAGCACCTCCCAAATAAAGCCTTTCCTGATCCTCCCAGGTGCTAATATCCTTCCCACACTAATAATTTAGCACTTATTTATTTTGTATATACTAATTTATAGATATAGTGCCAGCACACAGTAAGAGCTTAATAAATCCTTATTGACAAACTGACCAACTAACTATGGATTGTTTAACCAGGTAAAACACACACTCCTTGAGGATGGGGATTGTTTTACTTTTATCCTTGTAATTGCCAGCCTAGTTCAGGGTCTGGTACATGGTAGGTGCATAATAAAACACATATTGATTAGTTAATCAATTGAAATGTCCTGATTGATGGTGAATTAGTACTATCTTTCTTAGGCTTTATCCCTACTGTGCTCTTTAGCTAGTTTGGAGGAAACGGTTAATCAAATTGAGGCCCATGGAAGTCTGTCTAGGCCAGAATGCTGGGTTTTACTACCAAATTATCTGGAGTTATTGTAAGGAAAATGCTTTAGAAATCTCAATATTTTAGTAATTGAAGGATATATAGCTTTATCGATATGGGTATTTACTCTATCCTCATAGATAATATCTCTCTTCACCTTAGCAGAAGGTCTTCATGGGTTTCTGTGGATGAAAAAAGACTCATCACTGAGTGGGTAACTTTCTGATGCTAAGCCTTTCCATACTGAGCTAGGCTGGTCCTTGAACAACCAACAGACAGACAGTTACCTAACCTTTATTTGAAGCTTCTCCAGCTTTGTTGAACCTTCCAAGATGACGCTGCACCATCAGAGTATTGGAGAACTGGGAGTAATCTCTAAAACTACAATGGTGAATGGAAAGAAGACTTAAAATGTTCTATAAATGCAAGTAATTGTTATTTTATCATTGTCGCCTCATTCTATGGGACCCTAAAAGGCAATTAAAGACTATTACAAAGTGTCTCCTCCTTATACCATTGACTTGACTGATCATGTTCCTGGTGTAAATATCTCCCAATGTTATCTTCAACCACCAACACCTATATCATGATGAATTTCCCTCTGCCTTGGAAAGGTTGCAGGGATGATTCTTCTTCCCATCCACCATACTACTTCCATTAAATGCTTTTGGAGATAGTTTCTTCAGTTCTCCAATAGATTCATAATCTCAACCATGAATGTGTTCCCCCAACAACTCAGATTGCAACCCATCCATATCTAGCCATTAGGTGCAGTTTTCATCCACATTATTACACAAATTCACCATAGAAGAATATTATAACTATAAACAGATCTTATATAAATATATAGGTATATAATGCATGGGTATACAAGGTACGTATGTACATATAATGTATTATGTATATTTGTACCATGGCATATGAACACACATAAGCATGTATATCCATATGTGTGTACACACGTTTGTATTGTATGCATATGCATGAAACATACGTGCTCTGGTCCTCTGTTTCCTAAAATGTAAAATGAAAAGGTCAAACTGAATGATGTCCAAGTTTCTTTCCAACCCTAAGTTTAGTATTCTATGATATGTGGTTTCCTCAGTTTAGGAATTTTCCAGTATGGAAACTCCCTCCACTGATTCAGGTGAGCTACGTATCTATAACTTGCCTTCTTTGCATAAAGTCTTCCACTTCACTAGGATGAGGGGAAGTAGGTAATAGCAGTTTTTCTGGAAGAGATCTGGGGGTTTTTACTATATCACAAGTTCAATATGAATTATCCACATGATGAGAAAGGAAAAAAACCAAAAACTAATGTAGATGCTATAAGAGGGACACAGCTTTTAGGGAAAAGGAGAATCTCAGCCTCTTGTACTCTTCCCTGCTCCAACCACATCTGCCATATTGTGATCAGTTCTGGGGCCCGATTTAATAAAGTAGTTGCTGAGCAAGAGAAAAAGTCCAAAGGAGATCAACCAGGGTAGTAAAGAGTCTTAAGTCCATGCCACATGAGGACTGATTGAAGGAACTTAGAGGGGATGCGATAGCTATGTTCGAGGTAGTCACATGAAAGAGGGATTAAGTTTTTCCAGATTGTCCCCACAGAACAGAGCTGGAAGCAGTCAGAGGAAGTCACAAAATGGTTAATTTAGGCTTGATGTCAGGAAAAACTTACCAACAATGAAAAGTATCCCTAAGTTGAATGGGCTTCCTCAGGAGGCAGGGGGCTCTCTCTTATTAGATGTCTTCAGTCAAAAGTTGTATGACCACTTATCACGGATATTATAAAGGGGATTCTATTTTGAATAGCAGTTGAATTTGATGATAATTAAGATCCTTTCTAATGCTAAAATTTGTGATTGTAATATTTGCCCATGATCACACAGCTGGCATGTATCAGAGGCAGGATTGAATAAATTGATAAATATACTGCACATGTATGTATATACACATGCATTTATGCATCCAGGCACATCTATTGGAGAAAGAAAAAGAAAGAGAACAGGAGACCGATTTTTGGTCAAGCTCTTTTTGAAGATCTCCTTAATAATTCTAGTAATGTACAACCTACTTACATCTAGTCTCTCTGAGGACTAAATGATCTCCAAGTTCCAATACAGTTCTGATATTCTGTGATTGCATCTCAGGTCATAGCAGACACACATCATAAAATCATAGTCTTTCCAAACCAAAAAGGCAATAGAAATTAAGCTTCCTGAGGGCAGGGACTATTCCATTTTTGTCTTTGTATCCCTAGAGCCTATCACAGCACCTAGTACGTAGTAGGTGATTATAATAGATACTTGTGGATTGAGTCAGCCTGCTTTAGAGGGAAGGAAAATAATTTAGAATTTTGTGGAAAGGGTGCTAGATTTGGGGTCAGAGGGCCCACGTTCAAATCCCAGTTCTGTTGCTCGGTGAACATAGGCAAACTAACACCTTTTTGAGCTTTATTTTCTTCTCTAAGAAAAGAAAGTTAGCCTTCTCAAAAAGGGGGAAAGGAGTAGAATGGAGGGAGAGAATTTGAAACAAAATTTTAAAAAAATTATTGTTAAAATTTTTTTATGTGTAATTGGGAAATATTTGATGAAATAAGTAAATAATTTTAGAAGAAGTGGGATTGAACTAGATGATATCTGAAGGTCTTTCCAGTTCCAAATCTCAATATTTCTCCAATTGAGCACTACTGCACTATATAAATGCAGTCTTTACCTCATTTCCTCTAATCCAACTGAGGAAATGTCTACACAGCGCCCTTGTGTTGGGTAATAACTGAAAGAACAAAGCATAGGACTAAAGAGGATGTTTTCAAGCCTCAAAATATCCAGTATCCTATAAGCTTAACTGGAGTCTCTTAGTTTTTCCATGAAATTCCCATTGAGAGCCAACCATTAGCTGGGTGCTACCAATACAAGTAGCAGTCTCTACGGTAGCTCACAAAAAACATTCTAATCTTTAAGCCCTTCACATGTAGTGGAGAAAACTAGTCTGGTTATAAAGCAGTTTCCTGGCCTGGGGCAGGAAAACCAGAAGTAAATCGAAAGCGTAGGCAAAAAAAAAATCTCAAGGGCAAATAATATTGATATCTTCTGTGACTGAACCCTCTGTGCCAACTCCAACCAGAGTTATTTCCGATGCAATTGGCTCCTCTGCCCACCAGTAGCTGGTGTGTCTTTTCCCTCTCTATAGCATGGTATAAGAACAAAACCATGAAGATAAATATCCAGGGGCTACTCCAGAGACATTGAGTCTAGACCTTTAATTAAAGGCAGGCGATTAACTGAGTGCCTGAGCAAATGCATACATACTGGATCTGTTACCCAAGAAAAGGAGAAGGAAAAAAAAAAGGAATTGGTAATTAGGGACAGAGTAAAATCATGTCACAAAACAAGATGCAAAATCTCTTCATAGGCGAGTTAGTAACAACAGTGGTTCCACTTAAGCAGCCGCCAAATAAGCAAACATTCTTTAAATAAACAGAAATGGAGGACATTTAGCGACCTTGTTTACTCTCTGGGTCATGGCAGAGGTTAAACAAAAATTTGTTTTAAAACCCCAAAGAATTCAATAGGACATACTTCTTGAATCATGCTGCCAGAAGCGGAGAAAAGAGACATATATATACACAGAGAAATCCTAGTTATGTTCTTTCCTGGCTGTGTGACCCTGGGCAAGTCAAGTCCCATCTCTAAAGGCAACTTAATAAAATGAGGGAGGTGGGACTTATAATGCTAAAGGCTCCTTCCACCTCAAAATCTCACGAATATAAGATCCTATGGAAAGATTTCTGGGCTTGAGACTGACTTGAAATGGGATGATCTTGGAAATTTGATTCTAGTGTTTATTAGTGACTCCTGGAACATTAACTGGGCCCTTGTTCAGCTTTTGGACATCTCTGACCTTTTTCTATTTGACTTGCAATTTGACTTGCAAATCGGCAGTGATCCTGAAGATTCAGCTCAGTGTGTAAGAGTCCAAGCTTTTTATTTAGCTTTGGAGGAGGACTTGAAGTATTTTCCCTTCATCTGTAAAAAAGGGAGAGGTCTTTAAGTGCCCTTCTTGGTCTAAATCTTATCATTCCATGATTTGTGAATCATACACAAAAATGCACAAATTAATAATATAAATATCGGCAATCTGGGAAGTCATTGATTTCTTGTCCCTGACTCCTCACTACGCATATCCCAGGTCTCTCATTAAATCAAATGAGCATAGTACATTAGGATGAACATTGAAGCTAGAGTCAGAGGACCTGGATTCAGATCTTACCTGTGACACACTGTTAGTATGATAGTGGTGGGCGAGTCATTAAACCATCTTCAACTTCCTTTTTCTCATTTGTAAAATCAGGGTATTGGACTCACTGGCCTATGAAATCCCTTCTAATTCTAGATCTAAAATCCTATGAAATCAGAGTGACAAAGTTGTTTCTACCAAGGTTAGATGTCCACTTGTTAAGAGGTCCACTTCCTGCTATGTTAAAGATTGGACAAAATGTCCTGTGAACCTCTTTTTGCCTCAGAGATTCTAGAATTCTTTAGGCCCTGCCTTTATCCTGTCTATCTAAGCAATAAAGAACATCAGACAGCTTTAAAGAACATTATATTGAAACAAGTGAATGTTGAAATGCTATGATCATAATTGCAAAAAAAAAAAGCAGAGGAGTGAAAAAAATCAGGACAATATCCTTAGGAATCCTTGTTCTCAGAAAGCAAAGGTAAAAGTGTCAAGTTCCTGATGATGTAAGTTCTAACCCTTTTGTTGAATGCACATTAGTATTTTACAATTGTTTTCATCAGTGTGTCGAATGATGAATGAAGATTTACCTAGACTTGGAGCCAAGCAATCTGGGTTCTAGTTTCTACTCTATCACTAATTCCCAGCATGGCCTTCAATAAGTCATTTTCTTTACTCAGAGCCTCAGTTTCCTCATTTGCAAAATCAGAGATTTGGATTAGATTTACTCCAAGGTCCCTTTAACTTCTGATGATCTGTGTTCTAAGGTTCCCTAAAACACTTGACATTGTATTTTCTCTGGTGCCTTCTGGGTCTAATGTTCTAGTTTCACAGGTTTCTTTCAGCTCTAACATTCAGATAAGCTTAGTAGGTCACAGACTTAGTGGGTTATGATCTCATTATTCCAACACAGATTCTCTGTCTTTCAGCCTATTAAAAAAATCCTCTCTATAAAACAACCAACAAACATAAACACTGAAATATACAAAGAACAAGAAAGAGGATTACACAAAAATCTTCTACAAGATACAGTCTCACTGAAATGTGCCATAAATACCATCAGCTGTGTCTGACCTCAGACCTCCATTCAATTAAAGGGAGTTAAATTCATACATAAATAGTTCTAGTACCAGCAAAGTCATGGAGGATCAATCGATCAACAAATATTTATTGAGCACGTAGGCACTGTGCTAGGCACTGGGGTTACAGGAAACAAGCTACCTATATGCATGAGATCTCTGCTAGTCCTGCCATCTACCTGAATCTCTCACATTTCTGACATCATTCATCCTGCTGTACTACTCCAGGCCTAAATCCAACCATTAATCCTAAAGTGAATTACCTGTGAGTATTGTGCAAGAGTAAGAAAGGAATTAGTCACCTTATCTCATCTCTTATCTATGTTCTCAGGCAGCAGGCAGCAATCAGAGCAGGTCCCCAAAGGAGAAGTCTCTAATCCCCTATCTGGACTGGTGCCCCCTGGCCCTCATATGAGTCTCTGCTCTCCTTTCTGTTGAGCATAAAAGGGGTCATGTCATGATGCCATGGAGTTGCAGTGACTTGGAGTCAGGTGATCTAGGCTAGTATCCCAGCTTTGGTTTTTACTGGTTCTATGACAGTGGTTCTCAATCTGTGGGTCGTGACCCCTTTGGGGGTCAAATGACCTTTCACAGGGGTCGCCTAAAACCATCGGAAAACACATATTTCCGATGGTCTTAAGAACTGAGACACCGCTCCTCTATCCATCTCCAGGTGGGTTCGCCCACAGGCAGATATGCCCAGATATGAATATCAAAGCGTGGCAGCATTAAGGTTGAGAACCACTGTTTTATGACAATAGACAAGTGACAATCGTAATCCTTATACTACCTACTCAAAGGGTTGTTGTGAAAAAAAGGGCTTGGCAAAATTGTAAAAATGATAGAAATAGGGGCTCTTGTTTTCATGATTATTCCAGAAGAGATGGGAGGCCTCCCCATTTAGATAACTTCCTAGTCAGTTGTTACATTTAATTGACGTGTGTGTGTGTGTGTGTGTGTGTGTGTGTGTGTGTGTGTGTGTGTGCAGAGAAATGGAGGAAGAGAGGCAACACAGACACACATTGGGAAATTCAATGGTCGGAATGAACCCGTCAGCTTTTCCTCCAGTGACCTGGGACTCAACTTTCTGTATTGTCCTGGAAAGAATGCTGTCCAGAGTCTGGAAACCTGTACTCCGGCCCCAACCCTGCCATTAACAATCTGTGTGACTGGAAAAATCTCTTCCTTGTCTCTGAGCTCCTCTGCAAAACGGGCAGCTTGAGTTGGATATCTAAGGCCCCTCCAGCTCCGACATTTCAATGATTTGGCCCTGTCTCACCAGTCATCAGAAGATCCACCTGATCTTTCCCTACAAGTATCATCTCCTGGTTTTCTTGTTAAAATGCAAAAAGGTTTGGGAAGGCAAATGCAATAAATTACCATCAGTCATGATCATTTCAGTTTAAATGAATCCCACTGTGATAGATAACTGAGAGGAACACTTGGTAGGGAAGTAACAGGGCTTGTGGCTAAGACTACTGTCCAGAAGGTCTGGGTGTAGGCAGCCTAAGACCACGGACTACAGTGCCTAAAAGACATAGTGAGGGAAGACAAAGGTGCTGAGGGGAGGCAGGCCTGGGATTGTTCTTTCTTTTTGGACCCCTCTTTTTTTCCTTTTGCTTATTCTTTAGAGAAAAGGATCAGCTGCTATGATGACAGATAGGACTGTGCAAATAACAATTTTTAAAAATTGTACTGTTGGGGCAGTGAGGTGGCACAGTGGACAAAGCACAGGCCCTGGAGTCAGGAGGACCTCAGCTGAAATCCAAACTGAGACATTCAATGCTTACTAGCCGTGAGACCTTGGGCAAGTCGCTCAACCCCAACTGTCTAGCAAAGAAAAAAAAGTTTTGTACTATTCTTACCTGTAGTCTATCTTTACCACCCACTCAGAATAATACAACAGCCTTTTAAGAGGTCTTCTTGCCTCCAGTTTTTTCTTGTCCAATCCATTCTTTATAATCCTTCTGGAATAATCTTTTTCAGGTATAGATCTGGTGATGATGCCCCTTTGATCAGTGATTCCTTATATTAGTGCTTTATAATAACTGGAATTTATATATAAGTTTTGCAATGTGCTGCATGTATGTTATTTCATTCTACCTTCACAGCAACCTTATGAGTTTCTTCTTTCTCTCTGTGCCTCTCTCTGTCTTGGCTATATTGTATATTATAGCTATCAGGATTGGTGCCTTTCTCCTCTATGACAATATAAGTTCCAAGACAGCCATTAATCCCTGCTATACAGGTGAGGGAATTGAGGCTGAGAAAGGTAACAAATTAGTTGCTCAGGGTCACACAAGTATCGGAGGCCAGATTTGAATCTGGATCTTCCTGACCCTAAGCTCAGATGTTTTGCCTGCTGCATCACATATAGCCTGCCTTCATGGTCCTTTTGGAAGATGTGGGGCCACTACCTTTCTAGACGTAGCCTCTATTACGGTAAACACCACTCTGAGCTCCTTTGGCATTCATGCCTTTGCTCACACTGTATCCTGTGCTAGGATCACCCCTATTTTGCTTACCGATTTCCTCCATCTTTTAAAATCCAACACAAATGATCCTATCCTACAAGAAGAGAGTTCTCATTCCACACTGTTGGAAATTGTCTTCCTCTGTGTACTGCAAACACTGCTTTGTTCTGTAAGCCTCTAGAAAAAAATGGATTTGGAGTTTTAAGGACTTGAATTTAAATCTGTCTCAGATACTTATCAGCTGCATGTCCTTGGACAAGTCACTGGGACATTCTCAGTTTGCTCATATGTAACATGTGGATAATTAATCACACCTACCTCATATGGCTTTTGTGAAGATCAAATGAGATAACCTATGTAAAGTGCTTCATGAACCTTAAAGTATTATGTTAATACCTGCCAAAATTGTAATCTTTCTTTTCCTTCTCCAGCTCTCCTCCAAGGGTTGTCTCTCCTCATTAGAATACAATTTCCTTGAGGGCAGTAACTGACTAGCTTGTTGATATTTATATGCCTAAATACTAAGCATAGTGCCTGGCATGTGGCCAATTCAAATATTTAATAAACTCTTCTCTTCTCTTCTCTTCTCTTCTTCTTCCTCTCTCTCTCTCTCTCTCTCTTTCCCTCTCTCTGTCTCTGCCTTTCTCATCTGTCTGTATGTCTCTCTCCTCTGTCTCTGTCTCTCTCTCATTTCCCTGTCTCTATCTCTGTCTCTTTCTCTCTCTGTCCCTCCCTTTGTCTTGGCTATACTGTATATTATAGCTATCAGGATTGCTGCCTTTCCCTTCTATTGCAATATAAGTTCCAAGAGGGCAGTGATTATGTCATCTGACATTTCTCTCTCTCAGTGCCAAGTGGGTATATTCTGGACAGAGTAGATGTTCAGTAAGTATTTGTTTAATGAATGCCAAAAATGAATATGCCTCAATACTTTAAGGATTCACTGTTTTATCAGTGTGGGTATTGTTTGTTTCTTAACATGCATCACAACACCTCTATGTTTCATCACCATTTTCATAAATGACTATGGTTGAAATCAAAAATCTTCTCTTGGTAACCAACTTTCTGTTTATGAGTCTCTAAATTTAGCTAGGGCTGGTCCTAGGCAACTTTTGAAGAGATAAGCATAACCTATCAGTGAGTGCACAATTAGGTGGAGGCGTTTCAGAATCAAAGGTCACACAGAAAGCCTCAGTGGAATTTGAACCCAGATCCTCTTATCCTAGAACCAGTACTCTGTTTGCTGTATGTGGTAAAATTGACAGGAATGAGGATGTAGCAAAGACAAAGTAAAAAAGTCTATGTGCGTGCCAGATATGTTGTTATCTATCTCATCTATGTCTATATCTATATCTTTACATTTATGTCTGTATATTTATATCTATCTACATATACATCGATATCATTTCTCTCTATCTTTATCAGGTGTCTCAAAAGTCTTATTGTAGCTCTAAGTTTTAGTAGCTTCAAGTATATGGTAATTTCCTCACCTGAGAATTCCCCCTATCAGTGAAATAAAGATATATGGCTAGGTTCTGCCCACAGGATTTTGATGATATTGAAACTTCCAGATGAGGAAAACAAATACAAAGTGGTGCCTGTTCTTTCGCTTAAATTCTTTAAAAAGAACTGCCAAGGGAACAGAGAGGTTAATTGAGCTGCCCAGTTGATACAGTCAGTATGTGTCTGAGGCAAATCTTGAACTCAGATCTTCTTGACCCAAAGGCCATCTTCCAATCCAATATGCCATACTGCCTCTCACCATATACATGTGCACAACTTCCCGCATACACATACACTTCACACAACTTGTGTGTGTAACAGTTACTATTAAAAATGTTCAGTTGGTAATCTCAATTAACCAATTCACATCTTAATTATTTCAGCCCAAACCAGGAATGACAAATGACTTTGTCACTGTGGAATCTAATGTCCCTGGAACTGGAACCTCTCCATGAACAGAAACTTCTCCAAGGTTTGTGAGGACTCTGAGTCCAGGAGTAGATGTCGGGAAGTCTGTCCTGGGCCAGTCACCGGCCCTGACATCAAGTGGCCCCAGGCCAGACACTTCACCTCCGAGTGTCTCCGCTTCCTCAGCTATAAAATGGGGTTGATAATTTTACTTGCTTGCCTCACAGACATGTTGAGAGAATTAATGAATGCTTATGAAAGACTTTGAGATCCTTGGATGAAAGGAGCTATATACTGTATAGGCAAACTATCATTATCATTAAGGACAATTACATTTGAATTTCTGTTAGCCTCTGACAGGACCCACTTTCCATTGGAGTCAGGCAACCGTTGCCTAAGCTGAATAGGATCCTGGGATTTAGAACGAGATGAGAACATAGAGAATGTTTGTCCAACCATCTCAATTTATAGAAGAGAATACTCTTTCACCCAGAAATGGTGAAATGACTTTCTAGAGCAGTGGTTCTCAACCTTCCTAATGCTGTGACCCTTTAATACAGTTCCTCATGTTGTGGTGACCCCCAACCATAAAATTATTTTCGTTGCTACTTCATAACTGTAATTTTGCTACTGTTATGAATTGTAATGTAAATATCTGATATGCAGGATGTATTTTCATTGTTCCAAATTGAACATAACCCACAGGTTGAGAACTGCTGTTCTAGAGTCAGAATTCAGATTCAGGAACATGGGATTTATCTCCTGCTCCCTGTGATGGGATTCATGTGGATCAAGTTGGATCCATCCATTTATGCTCCTGGAGCCCAGCCCTGCACATCAAAATGCACCAATGAGTTCTTCAATTTCTGCTTACAGTCTATGAGTAACTTTTTACAGAGAAATTTCGTATTGTAGCTTGGACAGAGGCTGGATTAGAAGTCTTCTTTTAGGTCCCTCCCAACCCCATTCAGCTATTAAATAAAGTCATCTAGGAAGTCTTGGGTGTGGGGCATAGTAGGGGAAACATTGAACATGGAGTCAGAGGACCTAGGATTGAATTTTGTTTCTGCTACTTAGTGACTGTATAACTCTGGATGAGACACTTGTCCTCTCTGGGTCTCAGTTCTGTATTTTGTTTTTTTCCCATGAGGGAGTGGGAATAGAATGAACTCAAACCTTACTTACAACTAGATCTAAATCCTGTCATCATCCCAAATCACTTATGATGGCTTCATTTGAGTTTTCTCTCTCTCTCTCTCTCTCTCTTTTTTTTTTTTTTTTTTAACTTTTTTGAAGGTGGGAAAGCAGGGCAATTGGGGTTAAGTGACTTGCCAAAGGACACAAGGTTAGTAAGTGTTAAGTGGCTGAGGCCGGATTTAAACTCAGGTCCTCCTGACTCCAGGGCCCATGCTCTATTCACTGTGCCACCTAGCTGCCCTGAGTTTTTTTTTTTTTCTTTTTTTTTTTTAAAGCAACAAACAAAAAATTCTCAGAAATTCTCATAGATATGGTCCCAAGCTTTTTATAATCTGTGAGTGGCTTATACTCCAAGAAGGTTTGAAGTAGTACAGGGAACAGTGTATTGGCTCTAGGGTGAGAGGATCTGGGTTCAGATTCCACTGATGCTTTCTGTGTGACCCCAGAGAAGTCATTTTAACTACCTGGGCCTCAGTTTCCTCATCTGTAAAGTGAGGGAGTTGGGCTAGATGATCTCTGAGGTCCATTTCAGCTCAATATCGATATCTAGGATTCCCTTAGAACAGCCGTCTCCATGAATCTGGAAGCAAAAGACAAGAAAGGTATAAGCCGGAAGAAGAGTGATTTCCCAGGCTTTCTGGCTCATTGTTGCTAGAGCTGAGAGCTGGTACTCAGCTGATTGTGCTCATGGGAGGTCTGTGACTGGTGAGGCAGCCAGCCAGCCTTGTCAGGCGCCAGAGCAACTTCATTATTCCATCAAAGTTCATTATGCAGGGGAGGGCACCACTAATAAAACATGATTACAAGTGTCTCCAATGAGCACGTAAAGACATAATGCTGGGTTTACCTTTTGCCACATCCCTGCTTGTGGTCATGGAACGCACAGAGATTTGCACCTATGACATATGCCGGCCTTCAAGTTAATTGAAGTGAAAAATTCCATAAGAACTTCATTCAATTTGTCTTGGGACCGAGTTTATCATTTCGTGCAGAGGCATAATTTGCTATTTTAAAAACACATGGTTAATTGTGTGTGTAAAATGTAGGTACAATGACATTACATTCATGCAAGGAAGTGAGTAGCATCAAAGTATGGCAGACGGAAGACGCAAAACCTGTAAGAAGTTGTGTTTTGTTTTTTTTTAACTTTCTGACATGGAGGCCTATAATTAATGCCACACAGAGAGCGAACAGAGGAAACTTTGCATGGCAGAGCTAACCCAAAGGGATCTCCTTTTGTCCCTATATAATTTTCAAGAAATAATTGAATAGAATAATTGGTTGCATGAGGACCTGACTGATAGCAAGCGTAAAAGACCTGACTGTGACTGTCTTGGGGATTTGGAGAAACACCCCTGTGTAGTGCATAGAGGGTCAGTCTTGGAGTCAGTGAGAATAGTGATCACGTGCTAGCTCTGATGCGTAAGGGCCATGTGAGACGGGCAAGTTACTCGGTTTCTCCCTGCCTTAAGTCACTCGAAGACTATAAATTACAGAAAAATTGTTGACTTACCTTGCACGAAGAATTCTATTCATTAGAAGTTCCACGCACCAAAAAAATAAAAACACCTGATGGGGCCAAAAAAAATACAAAACAAAATGAATCTGCCAAGTCAGTTCTCCAAGCCTGGATAACCATTTGTTGTTGAGGATATTCTTGATCAGGTATGGATTGGGCTAGGTGGTTGGTGAGACCCCTTCAGACTCTGATTTTGTGACATTTTATCTTTGGCATAGCGAGTGTTGAAAGAGAGGGAGGAGGGAAAGACACAGACAGGTGGACAGAGAGATAGAGATGAGAGAGGGGGCGAGAAAGAGAAAG
>CM053581.1:288491689-288539985 GCA_028627135.1 Pseudochirops cupreus
CAGAGACAGAGAAAGACAGAGAGAGAGACAGAGACAGAGAGAGACAGAGACAGAGACAGAGAGACAGAGAGAGAGAGAGAGAGACAGAGACAGAGAAAGACACACAGAGAGAGACAGAGACGGAGAGAGACAGAGAGAGAGAGAGAGACAGAGACAGAGAAAGACACACAGAGAGAGACAGAGACGGAGAGAGACAGAGAGAGAGAGAGACAGAGACAGAGAAAGACACACAGAGAGAGACAGAGACAGAGAGAGACAGAGAGAGAGACAGAGACAGAGAAAGACAGAGGGAGAGAGACAGAGACAGACAGAGACAGAGAGAGACAGAGAAAGACAGAGAGAGAGAGACAGAGACAGAGAGAGAGAGACAGAGAAAGACACACACAGAGAGAGACAGAGACAGAGAGAGACAGAGAGAGAGACAGAGAGAGACAGAGAAAGACAGAGAGAGAGAGACAGAGACAGAGAGAGAGAGAGAGAGAGAGACAGAGAAAGACACAGAGAGAGAGACAGAGACAGAGAGAGACAGAGAGAGAGACAGAGAGAGACAGAGAAAGACAGAGAGAGAGAGACAGAGACAGAGAGAGACAGAGAGAGAGACAGAGAGAGACAGAGAAAGACAGAGAGAGAGAGAGCATTCATTAGGAGGTCTAGATTTTACTCCTGCCTGTTCTGTTGATATATTGTGTGAATTTGAGTCACATGCCTCTTCTGAGTCTGAGTTTCTCATTTATAAAGTGAAAGGATTGCTTTAGATGATCTCTAAGGTCCCTGTAATCTCTAAGATTCAATGTTCTAAGATTCCTTATAGAACTGGAGCCCTGAATTCCATGTTATAAGCTTTTTTCTAGCTTGAAAAACCTGTGAACTTTGTCCTCAAGGCCCTCTCAGCATTAATTTTCAATGTTCTAAGATCCTTTGAAGTTCCAACATTATGCTCTATACTATGCGGGTCCTTCTAGCCCTGAAGTTCTGTGTTTTATATTCCAGGAGTCCTATTAGCTGTATCATTCTGTGCTCTAAGGTCCCTTAATAAGGCATATTGTTTGGTCCTTTCCAAGTTAAACATTCAATGATTTGTCTTTTCCCCCAGAGGATGAGAGAGACTCATGGCATAAGTGGAGCTGCACAACTACGTGACTTAAATTTAAACCAGAGTCCTCTGCATGACTTGCAGTGGGCTAATCCATTATTTGTGATGCCTTGGTTTCCTCATCTGCATAATGGGGATGATAGTAGTCACTGTGCCTCAAGAAATTCTGCCAGTCTTAGTTAAATAGGCCTAAGACTAGTGGTACTAACGTTATTATGGCAACCAATAACAAACAAAGCTAAAACCCCCACAGAAACAAAATGGTGCATTAGATTTGGCCTTTAATTTTTTTCAGTGAGCTTAAGGGTGAGGCAAAGAGTGAGCAGATGGTATTGCAAGATGGGATGAGTCAAAACATCAGTACTTGAAAACAAATGGAGTCACTCAAAAAATGGTCAGTAAACTCCATGAGGAATTTTTTTGTATCAGTCCAAGGAAAAGGAATAAAGAGAATTAGAAGGATTATATACATCTGTAAAATAAGCTGGAGATAATTTTATTCTCTAAACCAATTAGAGGACCTCCTTCCTATCTCTTTCAACCTTCCTTGGTAACATCACATGGTTTAATACCAGAAGTGGATATGATTTTTATCATGATATTAAAGAAGATGCATTGTCTGCTTTGTTGCTGTATCCTTAGGCGTTTCCATCTGATTGGTCGTTGAAACTTTCTATCTATATTATCTCCTCTTGTTAGAATGTGAACTTCTTGAGAGAAGGAGTATGTAAGAATGGATAGAGTACTGGATTTGGAGTCAGAAAGACAATCCTGCCTCAAATACTGGCTACGTGATCTTGGGCAAGTCCCTAACCTTTCTCCACCTCAGTTTCATCATCTGTGAAATAGGATATTATCTCATAGGGTTATTGTGGGGATTGAATAAAATTGTATACATATGTGTGTATGTGTGTGACTTTTTAGCACTTCAAGAGCTATATAAGTGCTAGCTATTAATATTATTATTATATTTTTCTATCTGTATCTTTAACATTTAGCATAGCTTTTTTGCACTTAAAAAGTGTTTTTTCATTGATTCCTTTATTCAGATTGCTCGGGTGTCTTGATGTCCTCCAGCTTAATTCTCACTTTTGCAATTGCAAATAACACCTTTTCCACTGCTTTTCCACTCTTTCCTTCAACCCCAGAAAGGATTGAACTCTAGAGAAAAGGATGCTGGGAGTGGAATCAGAAGGTCAGCATTTAAGTCTTGGCTCTGTTCGAATCACTGGACAGGTCACTCTGGGTTTCAGTATCTCAAGAAATGAATGTTGAGGTGATGATTAGATTATTTCTAGGGACTTTTATAGTTGTAAAATACTGAGATAATTAGTATTATCTTTGATTTTTACAAAAACAATTCATATGCTCTTGAGACAATGTGAATAGATGGCCAAGTTTGGAGTCGGGAAAACCTTGGTTCATATCCTGCCTCTGACACATACTGGCTGTGTAACCCTGGGAAAGTTACTTAACCTCTCAATACCCTCAGTTAACTGTCTAAAGCTATAAGTTGCAGAACAGGTACAAATCTTTAGTAGAGAGAATTTCTTCATCAGTAATTACTTACACCCATGAAATCACTTGTCTCATCTAAAAATAAAAACAGACATATTTCAAATTTTTTCAACCTCATTCTATAGATAACGAAACTGAGACTCAAAAAGGTTAAGAAATCTGCTCAAGGACATTAAAGTCAGTAAATGGCATATTTAGAAATTGATTCCCAGGCCCTTAGGCCCCAAATATAAGAATCTTAGAAGATACTGGAACTTCTAGCTAAGGTGGATGTCTGAACAGAGACAGTATGCTTGGATCTCCCATATCTACTCCAACCAACACCTGAAATTCCCAATTCTTTAAGAGCACATAGGCAGTAAAGTAGATGGAATACTGCACCTGGAGTCAGAAATACCTGAGTTAAAATCTGACCTCAAATATTTACTACCTATGTGACTCTACACAAGTCAATTGGCCTCTGTTTGCCTCAATTTCCCCACTTCTCAGAGTTGTGAGAATCAAATAAGAAAATAGCGTAAACACTACATAAAGGTTAAGTGTTGTTATCATTATTCTTATTTTGTTAACACTTCAGAGATGAGGAAAAAGTTTAAAATGAAGACAAACATTAAAAATATGGAAAATCTAGAGATTTCTTAAAATCCAGAACTCCCACATCAAATAAAACAATACTACAAGCATTCAGAATAAAGGAATTAAATTGCCACAAGACCTGATAGCTTCTACCAAATACCAGAGGACATTTTGGACTACAATATTCCAAAAGGGAGAAAAAAAGATAATAGGCTTTCAACTAAGAACAACATATCCTGCAAAGCAAAGTAGAGGGATAAAATTAATTTTTAATAGAATAGAGAACTTTCAAGCATTTCTGTTGCAAAGATCAGAACTGACTAGAACTTTGAAGATCAAATATGAGAATGCAGAGTAACCTAGAAAGGCAAATTTATTTGAGCAACTGGAATTTGCTGCATGATGATGCAGAGCTAACATTTTCTAAAGGGGAGAAGAAACAATGTCCCTTCATAAATCTAATGTCATCAAAATGTATTGGGGGAGTGACAGCTAGGTGGAAAAAGAGATAGAGCACTGGTCCTGGAGTCCAGAGGACTTGAGTTCAAATCTAGCCTCAGGCACTTAGTGACTGACCCTGGGCAAGTCAGTTAATCCTGATTACTTCCCCTCCCCCCAAAAAACATATTGGATGATTAAATAGGAAAAATAGAGGTCCTGGTGGAGTGTATTGGAGGGTTTAAGAGTGGAAAAATAAGGGAAGGCTAAAGAATACATTCATGTAAGAAGGAGGAAGAAGGAGGTAGAATTTGCTATTTCTCATAGTTTGGAGTATATAAGAAGAATGGTATACATGAGGCCCCCTCCAGCTCTAAATCTTATCATTTGTAAAGGAATATGTACACATGGAAAAAGGAATAAGGGAATCATTATCAGATGGGCCTCAATTCTGAAATGTACAAAGGAGTGTTGAATGCACACATTATCCACACAATTTGGTGTAGAAATGGGTCAAATTCAACTCAACTGAGAAAACAGTAAGCAATCAGATATAGGTTACACACATGCAATCATGTAAAATATTTCCATATTAGTCATTTTGTACAAGAAGACTCAAATAAAAGAAAAAGAATGAAAGAAAGTGGAAAATAGCATGTTTCAGACTGTATTCAATCCATATTAGTTCTTTCTCTAGAAGCAGATAGTATGCTTCATCTTTAGTCCTTTGGGATTATCTTGGATATTGCTGAGAATAGTTAAGTCATCTATAAATCCTCATTGAACAACATTGCTGTTACTGTGTACAATGTTCTCCTGGTTCTGTTTATTTCACTTTGCCTCAGTTCATGTAAGTCTTTCTAAGTTTTTCTGAAATCATCCTGCTAGTCATTTGTTAAAACATAATAATATCCCATCACAATCATATACCACAGCTTCTTTAGCCATTCCCCAATTTATGGACATCCCCTCAATATCTACTTCTTAGCCACCATAAAAAGAACTGCCATAAATATTTTTTTACAAATAGGTCCTTTCCCCCTTTTTTTGTATATCTTTGGATAGACCTAACAGTGCTAGGTTGCTAGATTAAAGTACATGCACAGTTTTATAGCCCTTTAGGTATAGTTCCAAATTATTCTCCGGAATGGTTGGACCAGACCACAGTTCCACCAACAATGTGTTAGTGTTAGGAGTACATTTTACAGAAGGATTAACATTGTAAAGAAGGGGCAGCTAGGTGGTGCAGTGAATAGAGCACCGGCCCTGGAGTCAAGAGGACCTGAGTTCAAATTCAGCCTCAGACACTTAACCCAAAAAACTAGCCCTGTGACCTTGGGCAAGTCACTTAACCCCAATTGCCCTACCTTCTCTCCTCCAAAAAGCAAAAACAAAACAAAACAAAAAAGAAAAACAACTTTGAAAGATGTAACAACTCTCATGAGCAAATATGTCTCCAGATTACCCATGGTGAAACGTGTTATCTGCCTCCCAATAGAGATGTCAGTGTCTCCATATGCAGAGATAGCCCTTAATGCACAGAAGAAAATTAAGAATAAATGTCAAAAGTAGCACAGACAAGCAGGATAGTTTTGAAAATAATGTATAAAATGTATATGTAGCAAGGCATCTCTCCACATGTATGGAGGTGTCATTGTGTGGCTCAAAGGGAGACAGAATAAACTTCTCTGTTCTCATTTCCTCCCCTCATTCTTCTCCAATGAAGACTTTCATTCTTGCCAGGAGAGGAAGCAGAAGATTGGGGTCAGATGCTTGGCCAGAGAATGGGAGAATTAGGCTAGAAGTATAACTATCTGATCCTTAAATATTGTTGATCTAGGGGATGTAGTTTTCAAGTTTGAGCTAACTTCAGATCATTGTTCTTTATTGGGGGAAGCAGGATCTCAAACTACCTATCTGAGGTTTGACTCCTTTTCCACCAAATACTCGTTCTACAATAACCACACATAGGGATCAGCAAAGAAATCCACTCATACAAGTCAATAACAAAAAAAGAAATCATAGGAGAACATATAGCTGAAAATAAAGAGTGAATGGAACTCTCCCATTGGGAAGTAGGAAGCTCAGCTCAACCTAGAAAGTCCTAGATCTCACCCAAGGGGAAATTCCCCATAGTCTGTAGCAAGCTGGAGTTAGAGACATGATGGGGACTTCCAGCTCCTCTCACCCTGAAGAGGGGTGGGCATTTTCCATCTCTCTAAAAGCCAAAAGCACTTGAAGTGATGATAAAAACTCAAAACACACACACACACACACACACACACACACACACACACACACACACATACACCACAAAACTGTCTCAACTGAGGAGACAGGTGTTCTCCTCTCTCCCACTCTCATTAACTTCACCCTACCCCTCACCTAGGTTCTACAAATAAGGAGGGTGTCCCATACCAATGGGTTTGGAGACTTTCTCTCTCTCTCTCTCTTTCTACAAACACACACGTTTGTAGGTATATACATGTGTGTTTGTATGCACTTATACATGTATATATATATATATTATATATATATTATATATATATATATGTAAACAAAGTGGAGAATCATGGTTTCATAAACAGTCTTCTCTTGGTGTTTTGTTGTATGTTTGAAAATGCTCTTTTGCAGATGTTTGTTCTGGGATGTTTGGAATATAAGTTCAAAATTTTATATATATGCATACACATACATATATACAATATACACATATATACACATACATGCATATATTACCACAAATATATGCATTGTACACATGTATATATACATGCATGCACATATATGTGTATGTATATTATATGTATATGTATATGCACGAAGGCAACCTTGGATTCTCAAATGCTATGCCAGCAAAACACAAGCACACATTTTACCAAATTGGAAAGGTTTTAAGTGTGGGCCTGATGCTTGCATGTTATCTGAGAACTAACAAAGTTAAATTTGTAAAGGCACATCATCAGGTGAGTTGCACAGTAATGAAATTTTTTTCCCATAGCACTCTGTGATGACCATATATAAACTTTTAGAGAAGATGCAGTCTTTATTGACTGAGAAAGCATTCATTTCTATAAAACTGAAAACATTCAGAAAGTCTCAACCACCTTCTTTTCATAAAGCCCTGGGGTAGGCATATAGTCACAAAAACGAAACAGCTCCTCCCTGCCTGGCAGGAATTCGCATTCTCCTTGAGAGACAATATACACAATTCCTACAAGAATTATGGAAGAAAAATGGAGCTGGAGAGAATACTAAATGTTTAGGTCAGAGAAGGCTTCATAGGAGATGTGGCATGATCGGGAATCTATTTTTTTTTTTGGAAATATAGAGTTTGCAAGTAGAGTCATAGGCAATAAAGCCACAAAAGGTAGGTAGAAAACACTGTGGCAGGTTAGGATTTCTATTTTTTTCCCATAAGAAATATGGGAACCTTGAAGATTTTAGAGCAGGGTAATAACATGGTCAGATTTGTGTCTTAGGCAGATTCTTTTGGCAGTTGGCAGGAGAATGAATTGGAGAGAGGAGGGATCAATTAGGAGATTGAGAATCAACATGGGGAAATGGATAGAAAGACAACCTAGTAGTCAGGAGAACCTGGATTCAAGTCTCACTTATGACACAAAAAGTTACTTGAACTCTCAGTATTCTAAGCAATTCTTAAAGATTGTAAGTGGGAGAAAAGATGCTGAACTGCATTACTAGAGGGAATTTTACCATCTAAGCATTTCCTATATCAACAAAATCCCAGGTCTACTACTATCTCTACAATAGTTCAGGATACATGAGATGAAGATACAAATAGGGTTGTGTTAATAGAGAAAAGGGATAGATGTGAGAGGTAATATAGTAACAGAATTGACAAGACATGGATATAATTCCTCTCCAGGATCGTTCCTGACTCTCCAGACTTTACCATTCCAAAGGAGCCTCCTTAGTCTGGAAATTCACTAAATCCCTGCCCTTCTCACACTAGAAAAACACTTTACCCCTGTAGTCTTATACTGTGACAGGTCAGCTCCTCCTAGAACCTTCATTTAAAGCAAAATGCCCAGGCCAGCAATGTCTTAATTCTTCTCCAGGACTGACTCCTGTCTTTCTAGACTTTGTCCACAAAAGTATGTCCTCCCTCTTCCTCTGTCTTCTCTCATTAGAATGTATTCCCATTGATTAACACAAAGCCTTGCCTAGAATGAGTACTGAGTAAATGCTTGTTTATTTGATTTGGCAGCTATGTGTATATAAGGGAATCAGGAAAATGTAAAAGTCAAAGATGATGAGAGCCTCACAAACCAAGATAGCTGAGAAGATAGTTGTTACTGTTCCTGCTGAGTTATTTTTCAGTTGTGTCTGACTCTTTGTAACTCCATTTTCGGATTTCTTGGCAAAGATACTGGACTGGTTTGCCATTTTCTTCTCCAACTCATTTTACTGATGAGAAAACTGAGACAAACAGGGTTAAGTTACTAGCCCAGGATCACTCAGCTAGTAAGTGTCTGGGGCTAGATTTGAATTCATGTCTTCCTGACTCTGGCCCTGGAGTGCTATCTACTGTGCCACTAATTGCCCCAAGAGCATGGTAATGCCCTAAAAATAAATAGGGAATTTTCAATGTGTGACAGATAATATAAAGAACTACATTTTGAAAAGCTTACATTAAAGACACTTCTAAGATAACCAAGAGGAGACATACAATTCACATTTGAAATTCAGTCGAGGGACTAGAGCTGGTTATAAATGTTTGGGAGTAGGTGACTGAACCCTTGGGAACTGATGAGATCTCTAAGACAGCATATGGGGAGTAGGGCAAGAAGGAGATGGAGATGGGCAGAGACAGAGAGAGAAAAAAATGTGTGGGGATAGAAACAGGAGAGTCCAAGACTGAGTAGAAAATAATTTACTTAATTCCATATAAATAAAATGTAGCTGTTTATTTTGAAAGAAATAAAACTTTTCTTCACATGCACACATTTCTAAGTATTCTAAATATTCATTTAAAAGATGAATAGATGTATACATTACCTTTCTGGGCCTCAGTTTCTTCACTCATAAAATGGGTCAAAGTTTAATGCTATCTAAAGAAAAGAATACAAGAGTTGTAAAGGAACTTAGAGATCATTGCAATAACCCTTCATTTTACGGTTGAGGAAAGTGAAGACTAGCGCAAAGACTAGCTCAAGCTAATTAACAGCAGAGCTAAGCCTGAAGCCTGTAGTGATTAAGTGACAAGAACTCTGTTCTTAGATTCCAAAGGCCTAACTAGTTATATGACAGTAATAAATTCGTTTATTTCTCTGGTCCTCTGTTTCTTAATCTGTAAAATGGGAACAATGATTTTTATACCACCTCTCCCATGGGCCTCTTGTGAGGAAAGTGTTTTATGGACCATAAAGAATGAAATAAAAGGGCGCTACTATTAAATTTGAGGATTCCTAACTCCTTTCCAGAGTCTTTGTTGTTGTTGATTTACAATAAGAAAGGAGATATGATGATTTATCCACGTGTTAGAGACATAAAGAAAATAGAGTCAGTTCAGAATGCCAAGAGGGTCCATGGCACACAAGAGTAAGTGGATTGATTGTTGGCTTCATTCAGGTAAGTTTTTCATTTATACGTGGAATGTTTTGTGTCAGAAAAAATTCAAATGGTGCTAAGAGCCTTATAACTAATGGTAGGGATTGGGAGTCTGGATTAGATGGGAGAGATTCAGCCATGGATAGGGTGATATCTTCTCCATAGAGTCCAACCAGTTGTGAACAAAAATTTGGCCTTCAGCTTCTCTGCTTCTGTGAGTACATGAAATCCATCTACTTGACTCATCTTTCTCCTCTTCTTTAGCTTGTTCACCCTCTTCTTTCTCTATTTGATTGTCACAGGAAGGAGGAACTTTCCAAAATGGACCCTAACATTCTTCCCACTATTTCATGTTGCCTCCTTAATCTTCTATCACAGTATTTATTTTATTTTGAAGTCAGGATAATTTTTCTCTTCTTCCTTTTTAAGGAAGCTGTCTCCTTCTGGTATCATTATCATCTCAAAGGGGGATTAATTTGCATCCATTTTTACTAATTTCATGATGAAACGGAAAGAACATAAAATTTTGATCCAGAGGCCTGGACTTTGTTACTTATTAATCTGTGTGACTTTAGACAAGTTTGTTTCTCTTCCTTAGCCTAAGTTTCACATCTGTAAACCATGAGCATTAGACTAGATGGTCCCTCAGAGTCAACCTAGAAATTTGAACCAGTATCACATAAACATAGATGAATTAATAATAAGGGTAATTCAGGAAGAAGAAAGAATTAACCACTGGGCAGATAAAGATCAGTGAAGGTTAGAAAGTCTAGAAAGTGGTCCCTGAATCTGGGGATTCCACATATGGAGGACTCTTTGTGGAAAGATACGGAGAGGGAAGATAACGATGTTGCTATCTCCCAGCTCTGAATTCTTTGATTATCTTATTCTAAGTCAACAACGTGGCCTTCTTTCAAGAAGTGGGGCAATGGGAAGAGGCTAACTGGTTTTTTCATAATTTTTTCCATTCCCTCTACCAGGTGCCTGTGCTTTTCCCAGATGCGATCAAGCTCAGCTCCACTTGGTTCCTGAAGTGAATACCAGACCCCAAAAACCTGGATGAGGAAAAAAAATCTGCTTTCTCTGACCCATTCTGGCCCTCAGAACAGAAATCTGCCCTCTGCCCCTGGGGACTTTGCAAAAGGACAGCGAATATGATGGTAACTGAGTAAGAGACTAATTTGGATTAGAGTTTATCTTATCACAGATCATTTTTGGAGGAAAAAATAAAACAGCAGCAACTTTCAGGATGGCTAGTTGTCAAATCAGCCCTCCCCTTCCTCCAGCCCCTTCTTCCCCAGAAAGAAAGCTCCCTGATAGCTCAGCTTCCTTGGCACTGTTGCTCAGTTCATTATCATATTATCAGCCTCATGAATTGCCTTTTTAGATTATGTGAAAATATACATGCTCGCCTATAATTATCCCAGGCCCTGCTTCTCCTTTTCCAGTTTGATCCTCTGTAAAGCCGGTCATTACCCTGCGTCACGTCAGCTTCCCCACATGTCAAGATGAAAATGGGCCGTGAAAACTCTGAGTAAGAGTGAGTCACCCGGGCAATTTGAACCAATAAATATCAAAGTCAGCCCAAAGAAGCAAGCAATTCATTTGATACTGCGTCTTTCAACAAGCTTCTGGGAGATTTTCCTCGGGGCTGGGGCTGGGGCTCCACCCTCAGTGTCTGAAGCTTTAGTCCTGCCTCTGGTGATACAGGAGCCAGCGCTGGCCTCCTGAAGATGATGCTCTGTGGCAGGCAGGGAGGCGGGCGGGCCGGCAGGCGGGCATTCCTCCTCGGCCAGCCGCGCCAGTCACTGAACTGCACTGCCCAGCCGTTATCAAAATAGTCAATTCCGAAGTTCTTGGCTTGTCTTACAACTCGCTGCAATTAGCTATTTTTTCCCCTTTTATTATTTTTATGAGTTGATGTGGGCCTCCAGCCAAAGAAAGAAGGGATTGAATCAATATTCCATTTATTATGTCATCACAGGCAAATGAATTATCAAAACAAAAGCACCAATATAAAGCTGCCAATACTAATTATTGGGTAGGATGCCGAGGCACAATAAACAAAGAGTGTTCTGTCGGGGCAGGGCGCTGCTGGAGCCATTCGCTTCCTTGCTGTGTTTCTGAGCTTGGCAGCCCAAGCTTTCCATCTCACCTGGAGCCACTAGCTCGGGGAGAGGTGGGAAAAGGTTTGGCCAAGTTTCCCCAGGTACCAACTGAGAGTCTGAGTTAAAATTGGGCCTATGAGAAAAGGATGGTGATCAGCCAGAGTGGGCCCAGTATTTGTTGTTATTATTGTTTGTTTTACAATCAGAAAGATGATACGGGGACGGCTAGGTGGAGTGACTAGAGCACTGGCCTTGGAGTCAGAAGGACCTGAGTTCAAATCCAGCTTCAGACACTTGACATGTATTAGCCATGCGACCTTGGGTCACACGGTGTATCTGCTCACTTAACCCCAATTGCCCCTCCAAAAAGCAAAAAGAAAAAAAAGAAAGAAAGAAGATATGATGACTTATCCATGTGTTAGAGACATAAAGAAAAAAGAATGAGTCAAGAATGTCAAGGGGGTCCGTGGCACACACAAAATACTTTTGGTGTTAGGCACTGAGGGTAGAGACCATAAGAGGATTCAAAGAAGGCACTGTAGGTGTTTAGGACAGACATGAGGTGTGTCTTGGAGGCTTTGAAGGGAAATCAAGTGGCAGGGTGATTAGATTTTTTCTGCTTGGTCCCAGAGGGCAGAATAAGGACTAGCAGGATAAGAATGGCAGAGAAGTCAGAGTTAGATCAGACATAAAGAAAAATTTGATAATCAGAGCTGTCCCAAAGTGGAATGGGTTGTCTCTGGCAACGCAAAAGCAGCCCATTCTCTGTACCTGAAGAAAAGTGGTCTTCCAGTGAAGGGAGACTGACCAAGCAAATGTCAGGAATGCTAGAAAAGTACTTCTTACTCAGGTACGAAGTTGAATGAATGATCTCTGAAGTTCTTCTCAACCCTGAGATTCTATAATCTTTTTTTCCAAGGTGTGTATGTGTGTGTGTCTGTGTCTCTGTGTGTGTGTGTCTGTGTCTCTGTGTGTGTGTCTGTGTGTGTCTCTGTATGTGTGTGCATGTGGTGTATGCATACACATGACATGCTAGTATTTCTGCAGCAAGTGGGGGGAGAAAGTGAGGCAAACAGGTACTGTTTGAAGGGTGAGTTGGACAAAATCTGCCTTCCTCTTTTTTCTTTTCTTTTCTTTTTTGTTAATTTAGAAAGCCTCCAGAGGCTTATTTAACCCTGGCTAATCAAGCAGCTTTTGGACCACTAAAGTACAAGCAGACTTTGTCAGACACTCAAAGCTCTCCACAAGCTGGCCTCCACTATCTCTCCAGCCTTAGTCTCACATTACTACCCTCCACGTACTCTTAACTTCAGCCAAAAGGATGATTTGGCCCCCAAGCATACTGAGTGCTTTCCTGCTTCTGTGCCTTCCTTCTCTCTTTTTTTTCCCTATTCCTGGAATGTTATCCACCCCCTTCTTCTTCACCTGTTGAAATGCTTACTCCATGCCTTACTGATCCCTTAAGTCTCTCTAATAAGCTTCATCCTTGGACCTCACATAACACTATATCCTTCTCTGCTTTAATGTAATTATTAGGTAATACTGTGCATTAATGCTATCCAGATTAGCATAGCTTTGACAATACTAGACAGTAAACTCTCTGAGGACAGCAAACTTTTCTTTGCTACTTTGTGTGTCTACCTCTTTACCAAGCATGGTGTTCTGCACAAAGTTGGTGTTTAGCTCTTCAGTGTATCTACTGTGAACAATTGTATCTATGTGATATCAGATCATGGGATAATAGGATTAGAGCTGGAAGAGACCTAATGGCTCATGTAACATTCAGTTCTCACCCCACTTCTATTTTATAGACCAAGAAACTGAGATGAGAGTGAAGAGAGGAGAGAAGGGAGAACAGGTAAGAGCCAGGAAGCAAGATCAGATAGAGCCCCAAAAGATGGTTGGACTTCATGAAGTCCTGGAAAAGGACATGGAACAAAAGCGTTTCCATTCCTTGTTAATTTATTTGGTTATTTGCTAGTGTATTAAAGGTTAAGGATTCGCAGTAGGATTTTATTCTTTGTTTAAACTCAGGTTTAGTTGATTGATTTTTGACAATTGTCTATATATTTTTAAAAAATATAAACAATGAACAGGGAAAATGACCTCTCCAGAGCTGATTCCTTTGGATTATAGTTTGGAGAAAAATAAAGAGAATATTCCTGAGGATTCACATGACTTGAATTTATTCAGTTTGATTCTTCCTTCACAGATGACTCCAGGACCATTCATTGGAGAAAGCCGTTGCTTATCTACTCCTATAATGAAAAAAGAGTGGAATTCTTCCATCCTTTTGGAAGCCCACTAAAAAAATAATTGGAAAATCAGAAAATGTTTTCCTGTTTTTATTAATCGTCCTTCATGAAAGAAGATAACAACTTCCCTCTGTATAATGCTTCAAGGGTTACAAAGAACTTTCCTTACAACAAACCTTTGAGATAGGTTGAACAAATATTATCTCCATTTGAAAGACAGAAAAAAAACAGTTTCAAAGAGATCAACTGACTTTACCAGAATCACACAAGTAGTAAATGCTAGAGAGAGGATTTGAGTCTAGGTCTTCCGTCTCCAGAGCGTAATGTAGCCAGTGGTGGTGTGTCTTTCCCACCTTCTCTATCCACATTTCTTGGCCTATACTGGGCATTGGAGATTTTAGCTGATTACAGACAGCTGTTTGATTGTTTTCCACAAAAGCAGCTGTAGGGGAGCAAAGGCGAAATGCACCACTCCAGGCCCCCTGTGCATCAAGTGTCCAAAAAAGAAGCAAGGACTCTTAAGATGTCTTGGCTCACATTTCTATTATTGGTTTGTTTTCACATACCTGTTGTTCATCATCCACATTAAGTCTATAATCTGTCCAATTATCCCATATTGAAAACCATGGTGCTCATCAGTCCACTCTGAGGAATGTGTATTCACAGACGCATAAAGTATTTCTGGTGTCTCCAGGTTGGATGTACTTCACAAAGCAGGTTGGGAAGGTTCACATGAAGTCAGCTCAGTAGAGCCAGAAAATTGCAGAGCTAGAAGAAACCAGTCTTCTAGTTTATACTCTTCATTCTAACAGATGAGAAAACAGACTCATGGAGGGAAAGTGATTTGCCCAAAATCACATAGTAAGTTAGCGAGAAGAAGGACGAGAATTCAGATTTCTTCATGCCCGATCCAGTAGTCTTTCCACTACTTGTTTCATCATATCTAGGCAATTTCCATGGGCATCAGACATAGTAGCATCATGGGAAATCATGCTCTATAGGAAGAAATGGGTGGAATGGAAAAGGAGAGCTTTCTGTCATCTGTTGCATAACAGTACTAATTCTAGGCTAAAGGTGGTATTTCTAAGACCATAGATCAATGGTACACAACTGGAACAACTGGCTGTTTTGAGTAAACGCAATTTGTCTACATGGTCTTTTGAATTATAGGGTGCTAGGTATATGAGTTCTCTCACTTACATAGAAGACCCTCCAATCCAGGAATATGAAGGGCTGATCAAGCCTGGTCTGGGAGGCTGAGATAGCTGAGAACACTGGTGTGATTGTTTTACTCAAAAGTTTTTCATCTTCCAGACTCTTCTGGAAAAGGGGAAACCACAGGTTTGCTCCAAGATATCAGCTACTTCCAGAATCAGAGAATGTCAGAGAAGGATAGACCCATAGGAGTCATCAAGTCCAAACCATACCTAAGCAGGTCTTCTCTACAACTTTGACAAATGATCTCTGAGACTCTACTTAAAGACCTTGGGTGATGAGGAATTAAGTACCCTTCCAGATGGCTTATTCTACTTAAGAAAGCCCTAAATGTTAAGAAATGTTTTCACAGCTTCTACACATTACTCCTTATTCTGTCTTCCATGGACGGGCAGAACTCGTCTAAACCCTCATCCATAAGACAGTGGCCATAGCTGACCTAAGTTTTCCCTTTGAAACATGCCCAGATTCTTCAACTGAACCTTATGGTATCATAAATTTTAGCATTTAATAGTTTCTAGTACCCTTACCAACCCACATGAGGCAGTGAGATGGTATGATGGTACAGTGGGCAAGAGCCCTGGGCCTGGAGCCAGGAAGATCTGAGTTCAAATTGGGCTTCAGACACTTACTGTTTGGGTGATCCAAGGTAAGGCACTTAACTTTGTCTGCCTCAGTTTCTGCAACTGTAAAATGATGATGCTGATAGCACCTATATCCCAGGGTTGGTATGAGAACCTATGAAAATAATATTTGTAAAGTGCTTAGAACAGTGCCTGGCACATAAAAAGATATTTAATAAATACCCTTCCCAATTGCTGTCATCTGCATATTCTTTAACTCAACAACACCCTTCCTAAAACTAGGTGCCCAGGGAGAAAGGGAGGGGAACAAGCATCTGGTCCTTTGTACTAAGCTACCTTTAAGGGTTGAGATGAACTATAAGTGAATTTGAGAATGGGCAATTTTTTAAAAAAATGTTATTTTAGACTCAAACACCAGAATACAGATACAGAATAGAGAAAAGAAACAAAAAACATGTCATAAACTTAATTATTGGAAATTAAAAACAAATTAGAAAGAAAAAAAAAGCATGTCATGTGCGTAGTAGAATATAAACGAGGATTCAAAATATGTATCAATAAATTTTCATTTCAAGAAAGCTTGTATGATAAATAATACACATTGTATTGAGAGATGTCCATTTTTGCTTCCTTCTAAGTTTTCTTTGGTTCTCTGCTGTGCACTTTTTCATTTTGTTCTTTTTTTCCCCCTAACCTTCCTCCCCAGAAGGCTACAATTAAGTGCAGAAATATTTCTCTATAGTTATAGATATACATAAGACTATCTCTCTCACTAGTGAGGACAAGAGCAGGTCACGTTGGATTTGGAATTATCTCAACGTCATTTCCAAAATTTTGAAGGAACTAAAGAATTTCCGAAAGAGAATCTTCTAGAGAAATATAAATTGGGAACAGTCAAGTTCAATGGTTACATCCCCTTAGCCTGACCATTTGCATTCTTTTAATGGACACATAATACCCAGGATGAGGGAGATAATACTACAGCTGCCCTCTGTCTATGTAAGAATACATCTGTAATATTGAATAATGGTCCTGGAGTTAGAGGACCTGGGTTAAAATCTTGCTTCTGACCCTTAGTACTTAAATGACTTAACCTCCACCCCTGGTCTCAGTTTATTCATTGGTGAAATGAGAGATTGGACAAGATGGCCTCTGGGGTCGCTTCCATCTTTAAATCTTTGAGTCAGGTTTTAGTAAGAGCTGGAAGGAGTGGGAGAGAAAAACATTTAAGATGAAGGGAAGTTTGTTGCCTATGGAATGGGAATTCCAGAGGATACTGTGAAAGGATTGAGTGGAATTAGGTTGAAACTTTTGGGTGGGTGGGTGGGATTAAGGAGTATGAGAATGAGGAATTAGCAAACACAAGCAAAAAAGGAAAAGGAAAACAAACAAAAATCAAACTTGCACTATTAGTAAGGAACTGGGATAGGAGCCAAATCCAAATCTTTTTCTCTTGCCATGTTACATGGCCTCCTGGAATTCTTTCGAATGCCCACACCAGACCTCTCCCACACCTCCACCAATGCCTAAGCAATGGAGAACTCATCAGAACTGATCTTTCACATACCAAGAATATATCTACACACAAAACCAGTTTGGGTCAGAGATGGTTAGGTGGGAGAAGAGATGAATCCAATTTACCAACTGAATATTTTGAAAGTAACCAGTCACTGTTACTAAATGTTTTCAAAATAATATGTTATAACTATATGTGTTATAACTACCTCTTTTTCAAATCCCCAGCTGTAATATGGACTAGATTCCCTCTGTCCCCTTTCAGAATCACTTGCTGCATCACTGATTCTATCCTTCATTTTAAGCCCAATCTCTGTAGAGCAAGGATGTTACTAACCCACCAGCTCCAGGAACTTGAAATCTTTTTTCCTAGGATGGGGGTGGATTTGTACCAAGTAAGTGATATGCTCTTGGATGATCCTCTGGTGGTTGAGGGAAGGCATTTGGAAGCTGTCTTGGTGTGTAAATGTCAGGGGTACGTTTCTCTCTGGGCCTCAGTTCCTTCATCTGTGGAATGGAGACAATAATATTTTCCTGATCTTTCCTCAGGATTGTCATGGGAGGTAAATGAGAGAGCAGATGTTTGTAAATGTGAATTTATGAAAGGGAATATTTGTCCCTCTGAACCACAAATCTTAGGATCTCAGTATGTTCTGAAATCTCCATTGAAAGTTTATAATTTGAGTTTTATCATCACTATCATTATGACTACTACCATCATTATCTAAGTCAGCAGATTTTGGCCCTGTGCCAGAGCCTCTTCTGGTAGCCTTTTCCTTCACATTCAGAAACACTTTTTACCTTTCTCTGTGCTTTTTTTGGTTTATTTTGTTTGCATGTTTGGATGCATCTATGAGTTCTATAATGCTCACGTGTTGCAGGCAACCTCTGCTTTCAACTTACCCAGAATCTTTATCCCACCCTTTTCTGGAAATTCCCTTATCCCATGTTTACATATCCAGGTCCCTCCACTGCCCAATCTCTATCCATGTCCCAGCCTGTGACATGGAACATGGGAAACCAATTATATATACCTGAGAGAAAACCCAGGCTACCCTCTGAAAACTCATGGCTCCCGGCTAACTTAGTGAACAAGAGCCCAAGGATCCTGTAGCACCACTAATTCATAATAATAACTAACACTTAAGTAACCATTTCAGATTTACTAAGAACATGACAAGTATTTTTAGATCCTTTAACATTCAGACCAACTCTGAAGGGAAGCAGAGAGCTGGTGAAATCCATGAGCCAACACTGAGGGCAGCCTTTTCAAAGAGCCATCTCTGAGCACCATCTCTTTACTTAATGCGTCCTGAAGTTCATCACACCAAAGATCTAGGTAGTTTTACTTCAACTTTAGTTCAGCAATTGAGACTCCTTGTATCTGCCCTGCACCTGGGACTGAGAAAAAGATGAATTCACTTTGCCCAGAATTCTCTTCCCTTGTTCATGTTTTCCCATGTCCCCTACCTTTGCATGTTTCCTTTTAGACCTTGAGACTTCCCCTGTGTGAACTGGAATGGGAGAATGATAAAGGACTTAAAAAAATATCTATATATCTATATTACCAAACTATCTGTTACTTTAAAAATAAAGCAAAACAAAACAAAAAACTTATCATATAAGCTGTGTATTAAAGTGACTATGACTCTATGGTCATTGGGTCTGAGACACTCATTCCAACTAATCTGTTCTGACTCTAGGCTCACATTTATAAGGTACAATCCTAAAGAAACATGGACTTTAAATATAGGGGTCAGATCTTTTCTCACAGTCTGTGATTCATTATATTCCCACTTCAGGGATTCTAGGGAAAAATCTCTTAAACAAAACTTATGCTTGGCTCATGTCTAGGATTTCCCAAAAAAGGATTTATGGGATCTTGCTAGAAAAGTACTCAATGTACAGAGTATATAAGGCATGGGACAGCTATTTAATTCCCCCACCAGTAAAGAAAATGCTTAAAACACAAAAGATAGAATCCAAATATGAAATAGAAATTCCTGATTTCTCGTATGTTCTTCTGGAAGGTTGGTACTCAAAATATCAAAACATGAAGCACATTGTAGGGCTGTAAAACTGGTCTTTCAACTTCATCTCAACTTTGCATTGCCCAAGTAAATAACTTGAGGTTCGTGCATTCTAGCCAGCTAGGCACACATGGCTTACACTCCTGGAAGTGGTCATCTCCTCCAAAGAAGGTTATAGTTGAAGAAAGCACCTTTTACAACTCATCACCTTCCCTTTTTGAGAACTCCAGACTTCTTAAGCCCATGAGGGAGTTGCCAAAGCTAGAAACACCCATTTTAGGATTGCTATTGGTCATCTGCGCTTTGAAAGAAACACAAAACTGAAGAGGTAGTGAGAGACATGAGTTTGGCTTGGTCTGTAAAACTTGTGCTGTCATGCGTAAGCATCTGCCATGTGTAAGCTTCTAGGGGAGGAGGCTAGGAAGGAATCTTCTCCTACAGGAAGTCCAAGAGCAAACTTTGGAAGTCTCAAACCCTGCAATCAGAAAATAGAAAGAAGAGAGTGAGAGTCAAAGTAGTCTTTCTTGTTAAAGTCTACTGAGTGGGTAGCTCTTTCTCTTCAATGGCCAGTCCTCTTCAATGAAGGCCTCTGTGATAGAGAACAAGGAGAGGAGGCATATGGAGATTAACTAGGAGAATCTGCTTGAGCATACTCTTTACCAAGACACCAAAGCATACATCTCACTGGAAGTGACCAGGACACAGGCTTAACTCCATAAGAAATGTCCCAACCAGAACACACATGTCACCTAAACTTTCCAGGGCACAGGCCCATATTGCATGCATTATCCCCTTTCCAAACTGAAAGCTTCATGCCATACCCACATTTTTGGTCTCCAGCACTGTTCCATAGACACACTAGGCACTTACATGTTCTTGGAACTGAATCGAATATCTTCCTTAATAAACACAGTATTGGTGCTTTGTCTAAACTTTCTGTGTGTCTCAGCACCAAGCACAGAGCTCTCCACTCTGAAGGAAATAGTATTTGTTAAATGAATGAATGAAGGTCCTGTTAGAATCATTCAATGATTCCAAGTGTCTCAATATTATTAAAACACAGATTGAGATTTCATTGTGGCTAACATACCAAAACAAAACAGCTTATGATCTGAGGGATATTTATTTGGTGTCAAGGACACCTTGTTTATCTGAAAACTGAAACAGCAGCCTCTTGACTTAAGACATTCATTTCCAGACCAGAATGAGCCTCACACTCTACTCTTATGTTTCGGTTTATTGTGAACTTTCTGTCCTACCCAATAATTAGTACTGGCAGCTTTATATTGGTGCTTTTGTTTTCATAATTCATTTACTTTTGATGATATCATAAAGAGAGTATAAATTTCATCCCCCCTCCTCTCTAAGCTTTGGCCCAATGCCGACATCCACTAATACAAAGGCACTAATTGCACAATCCTCTGGTGCCAGCTGCTTTGAAAATGTCTTTGGCTAATGGACGGAATTAACCTTGTTTAACATACAAATCCTCAGCCTAATTTGCTACTGGAGCCCCGACTCTGTGGCTCCATGTCTCCTTCCACACAAGGAAGTGACTAGTTTATGATAGTCTCCTCAGCCACACTGGAAAGGTGAGTTAAGTACGATGAAGGGACCACCATTTAAAGAACAGGTATTTTACGGAAGAGGATTTTGAGTTGGAAGAGACCACCTCATCTAAGATCATGTAATGCTTTCATTTTATGGATGAGTAAATTGAGGTTCTTAAAGGCCAAATCTCTTGCAGCAGAGCAGGGATCAAAATGGAAATCCTGTGATTCCATATGCATTAGTAGCTGGTTGTTTTTATTTTATTTTTTGCAGACTAACCACCACACTGAATGGTTCTTGTGAGACCCCCAGTGACATAAGCCCTAATTGCTTTAGCTAACATCTACCTCTGACTTCTTGGGTAATTCTAGTAATGGAGAAGAAGTGTTTTCATGACTCTTTATTCCCTCTATGACAGCAGTTCTCAATCTTCCTAATGCCGTGACCCTTTAATCTAGTTCCTCATGTTGTGGTGACCCCCAACCATAAAATTATTTTCGTTACTGCTTCATAACTGTAATTTTGCTACTGTTATGAATCTATCTGATATGCAGGATGTATTTTCATTGTTACAAATTGAACAGAACCCACAGGTTGAGAACTGCTGCTCTAGGATAAAATATAAATGTCTGCCTTGCATTTAAACCCCACACTGTGACTCTCAGCTACCTTTCTGGTCCTATTTTGTCTTCTAGCTGTTCCTGTATGTACTCAGGACACACAATCCCCAGGTCTCTGGGGGCCCACCATGTCTGTAACAGAGCTCCCTTCACCTCTGTGTGGTAGGATCCCTAGCTTCCTTCCTTCACGTGGTACTTCCTACATAAGGTCTTTCCTGGCATCCATAGTTGGTATCCCTTTTTACCTCTTGTAATTTGCTTTGTAGCACTTTGTGTCTCTTTATTTGTGTATTTGACCATGTGTTGTACATGATGCTCCCTCCTTCCATCCCTCCCACAGAATACCTACTTCTTGAGGATAGAGACCTTTTCCTTTTCGTCTTTACATCCCAACAGTTAATGGAGTACCTGGCACCTAGTAGCTGTTGTTATTGTTGAGCTATTTCAGTAGTGTCCTACTCTTTGCGACCCCATTTGGGCTTTCTTTTGGTGTCCTTTTTTTTCACTTTCATGTACAACCATCTTTTTATTGTACTATGCTACAGAAATGCTTGTTTTATTCCACAAATTAATTTTTTTAAGTATGTTTCAATCTGTATTCAGATTCCATCAGTTCTGTCTCTGTGGATAGGTAGCACTTAAATCTTGATTCCTTTAGAATTTTCTTGGATCATTGTATTACTGAGAATAGCTGTCATTCACAGTTGGTTATTGTTGCTGTGTACAATGTTGTCCTGGTTCTTCTCATTTCACTTTGCATTAATCACTTTGTGTAAGTCTTTCCAGGTTTTTCTGAGAGCATCTTGCTCATCTTTTCCTTTTTTTCCCACTTAATAGTATTTTATTTTTTCCAATTACATGTAAAGATAGTTTTCAACATTCATTTTTCTAAGATTTTGAGTTCTAAATTTTTTCTCCCACCTTCCCCTCTCATCCTCCCTCCCTGCACCAAGACAGCAAGCAATATGATACAGGTTGTAAATGTACAATTATGTTAAATGTATTGCCACATTAGTCATATTGTGAAAGAAGAATCAGAACAAAAGGGAAAAACCATGAGAAAGCAAAAAGTAAAAATACTATGCTTCAATCTGCATTCAAACTCCATAGTTCTTTCTCTGGATATGCATAGAATTTTCCATCGTGAATCTTTTGGAATTGTCTTGGTTCATTGTATTGCTGAAAAGAGCTAAGTCTATCATAGCTAATCATCACACGACATTGCTGTTATTATGTAAAATGTTCTCCTGGTTCTGTTCACTTCACTCAACATCATTTCATGTAAGCTTTTCCAACTTTTTCTTAAATCCACCTGGTCATCATTTCTTATAGCACAATAAGATTCTATTACATTCACATACCACAACTTGTTCAGTCATTCCCTAATTGATGAGCTACTATAAGTATTTTTGTACCTGTAGGTTCTTTTCCTTTTTTTATGATCTCTTTGAGATACAGACCTAGTAGCAGTAGTGTTGCTGGATAAAAGGATATGCACAGTTTTATAGCCCTTTAGACATAGTCCCAAATTACTCTCCAGAACAGTAGGATCAGTTCACAACTCCACTAACTAGACATTAGTGTTCTCATTTTCCTGCATCTTCTCCAACATATGTATTTTCCCTTTTCTGTCATCAGGATCCACTCCAGTGACCCCACTGCCAGCATAAGCCACTACCTAGGCCTTGATCTTATTGCTAACCTAATAGCTGAAGCCCCAGCCTGGGGTGACTCTGCTGTGAGACTCTGTTACTGGGGCCTGCCAGCAGACCCCATTTCCATAGCAACCAGCAGCTATGGATGACACCTGGGGCAGATAAGCAGAAAGATCTCTCCTTCAGGGCAAGCCACCAGAAAGACTCTGTTACAATAGCAACACAGCAACCCAGCCCTGGGGCAGGCCAGCAGCTAAACTCCATACCCAAGAGAGGTGAAATGGGATGCTCCACCCCCAGTACAAGCCAGAAGTGTAGCCTGTCCTCCAGAAAAAGCAAACAGCTAAGCCCTGAATCCCATTGAAGGCCAAGAATAATGCCTTGAGCTTTAGTAGATAAAGTTTGGCTCTCACATAAAAACACTAAGTCACAAAAAAGATCAAAAAATAAAATGAGCACACCACACTCCCCCCCCCCCCAAAAGACTTTAGAAAATTACTATAGTAACAGGGAAGATCAAGACACAACCTTAGTAGAGGATAGTAGTGTCAAAATGGCTACATAAGAAAGATGTAATTTGCTCTCAGGCCCAAAAAAATTCCTAGAAGAGCTTAAAAAATATCTTAAAAAGCAAATTAAATACATAGAAGAAAAATTGAGAAAAGAAATGAGAATAATTCAAGAGAATAATGGGGAAAAAATCAATAGCATAGGAAAAGATACACAAAAATTTACTGAGGAAAATAACTCCTGAAAATAAAAGTGGCCAAATAGAAAAGGAAATGCAATAACTCACTGAAGAAAATAATTCCTTAAAAATTAGAATTGAGCAAGTGGAACATAGCGACTCTATGACACATCGACAGACAATAAAACAAAAAAAAAGTTAAAAAAAGAAAAAGAAGAAAGTGTGAAATTTTGCATTAGAAAAACAACTGAGCCAGAATATAGATCCAGGAGAGATAGTATAAGAATTATTGGGCTACCGAAAGTGGTGGTCAAAAAAAAGAGGCCTGGAAACATCTTTCAAGAAATTATCAAAGAAATCTTCCTTGATATATTAGAACCAGAGGGTAAAATAGAAATTTAAGGCATCTACTGATCACTTTCTGAAGGAGATCCTTAAATAAAAACTCCCAGGAACATCATAGTCAAATCCCAGAGCTCACAGATCAAGTAGAAAGTAATGTAAGCAGCCAAAAAGAAATAATTCAAATATTGTGGAGCTGCAGTCAGGATTACAGACGATTTGGCAGTGTCCATATTATAGACCTGGAGGGCTCAGAATATGATATGTCAGATAGCAAAGGAGTTAGGATTACAACCAAGAATCACCTACCCAGCAAAACTGAATAATAATCTTTCAGGGGGAAAATGGATATTTAATAAATAGAGGCCTTTCAAGAATTTCTAATTAAAAGACCAGAGCTGAATAAAAAATTTGACCTCCAAGTACAAGACTCAAGGGAAAGGTAAAAAAGTAAAAAAAAGAAACAAGATAGAGAAAACATTAAAAATTCAATAAAGTTAAACTTCATATTTCTATATAGGAAGATAACAATTGTAACTCTTAAGGACTATTAGAGGAGTATATACATAGACAGAGGGTGGAGTTATAGGCGACTTTGATGGAATGATACCTTTCACCCTCCCCAAGAGAAAAATAAAATACAGGGATGAGAAAAAAATTGCACTGGAAAAAGGAGAGGGGAGATTGAATGGGATAAATTATCTCACATAAAAGAGTCATGAAAGAGCTATTAGACAATGGAGGAGGTGGCAGGTAAAACTTAAATCTTACTCTCATCAAAATTGACTCAAAGAAGAAATAATATACACTCTCAGTTGGATATAGAAATCCTTCTTAACCTATAAGAAAATTAAAAAAAGTACAGGGATAATAGAAGTGGGGGGTGAGGGGAGGAGGGAGGGTAGATTGGAGAAGGCAGTGATCAGAAATAAAATACGTGTGAGGAGGGAAAGAGTGGGGAATAGGAGGAGGGGAAAAACAAGAGAAAAATAGCACGGAGGGAAATACACAGTTATCATAACTATAAATGTGAATGGGATGAGTTCACTCATTAAGCAGAAGCAGATAGAGAACGGATTAAAAATCAGAATCCTACAATATGTTGTTTAAAAGAAACCCGCTGGAAGCAGAGAGATACACACAGGGTAAAGGTAAGGGGCTGGAACAGAATTTGTTATGCTTCAGCTAAAGTAAAGAAATAAGAAATTGCATTCATGCTTTTGGACAAAGCAAAGCAAAAATTGATCTAGTTAAAAAAAAAAAGGAAGGAAACTGTATCTTGTTGAAAGATACCATAGACAATGAAGTTGTATCAATACCAAACATACATGCCAAATGATACAGCATCTAAATTTTTGAAAGAGAAGGTGAATAAGTTACAAGAGGAAATAGATAATAAAACTATACCAGTGGGGGACTTCAATTTCCCCTTTTTAGAACTAGAAAAATCTAACCAAAAAAGAAACAAGAAAAGAAACTAAGGAAGTGAATAAAATTCTGGAAAAGTTAGACATGATAGATACTTGGAGAAAATTTAATGAGAATAAAAAGGAATATAACTTTTCCTCAGTAGTATATGCCAGCTGCACAGAAATTGACCATGTATTAGGACATAAAAACATCACGAACAAATGCAGAAAAGCAGAAATATAAACCACAATCTTTTTAGATCATAATGCAATAAAAATTACATTCAATAATGGGATAATGGAAAGAGAGATTAAAAACGAGCTAGAAATCTGATAATCTAATGCTAAAAAATAATTGAGTCAAAGAACAAATCATAAAAACAATAAATAATTTCATTAAAGAAAAAGACAACAATGAAACAACATATGAAAATTTATGGGATAGGGCCAAAGCGGTACTGAGAGGAAAATTTATATCTCTAATTGCTTACCTCAATAAAAGAGAAAAAAGTAGATCAATGAATTGAGCGTGCAACTAAAAAAACATTAGAAAAAGAGTGAATTAAAAATTACCAATTATATTTCAAATAGGAAATCCTAAAAATTAAAAGAAAGATTAATAAAAATTCAAAGTAAGAAAACTATTGGACTAATAAATAGAACAAAAATCTGATTTTATGGGAAAAGAACAATAAAATAGATATGCCATTGGTTAATTTGATTTAAAAAAGGAAAGAACACCAAATTAACAGTATAAAAAAATGAAAGGAGTCATTCACCACCAATGACAAGGAAATTAAGACAATTGTTAGGAGCTATTTTGTCCAATTATATGTCAATAAATTTGACAATATAAATGAAATGGATGAATATTGACAAAAATTAAAACTGACAGATTAATAGAAGAAATAAAATAATTAAATAACCCAATCTTAGCAAACAATATTGAAAAGCCCATCAATGAACTTCCTAAGAAAAAATCTCCAGAACCATATGGATTCATAAGATTTCAATCAAACATTTAAAGAACAATTAATCCCAATATACCATAAACTATTTGGATTCCTACAAAATTCCTTTTATGACATATTTTTTCCCATCAAGCTATGAACTCCTTGAGAGCAGGGATTTGTTTTTTCCTTTCTTTGTATACCCACAGCTTAGTACAATATCTGGCCCACAGTAGGTACTTAATAAATGCTTGTCGATTTGATTTGACTTCCAGCTCTAAATCTGTGATCTCTGACTACCATCTCCTAACTTCCAATCCTGATTCCTAGCTTTCGTAATGATCATCAAGCAATATGTATTCATAAGAGCATAGTTCTAAACTCTAGATTTTGCTAGGCTGCTAACATGCCCTAGGGCAAGTCTTTCAACCTCTCTGGGCCTTAGTTGCCTCAACTCTAAACCAAGATGATTACATTAGATAATCTATAAGGTACCACTCAGTCTTGTCATTTTGTGATTCTATGACTTCGACAAAATTTACCAGTTAATTTTCTTTACTCAAACTTAGTAATTATTTCTCATACTCTGAAGAGTTCTTGATCAGTTACCTGTCAACACCCTAGTGTCTAAACACAAAAAGACTGTGTTGTCTTGACCTTAGACAAAAACACGTAGACAAAAACATGTCCTACAATAGGATCTGGTTTAGCCTTATTCTCTACTGAGAAGAGATCTGGCAATCAGTGACTTGTTCCTGGACAGGTATTTTTTTTTTCCAAGTCTTCCACATCTATTCTCATCTAATTTCTAAGGTCCCTAAGGGCAGAAATATGTCTTAGTCATCTTTTATCTCCCACAATGCTTTGCTTTAGACTATGCCTATAATAGACACTAAGGAAATAGTTCCCTAATGAAGGTATCTCATTCTTGAGATGCAACATGACATAGGGGAAAGACTATTGGTCTTTGGTGGAATGTCCTGTGTCCTCCATTTCAGGTTTAATATTTACTAGTTATGTGGCCCTGGAGATGCCATTTAACTTCTCAAGGTCTCAGTTTTCCCACTTGCAAAATAGTGATGATCATACTTTCATCACATGCTTCATGAGGTTATTAGGTGACAAATGCTTTGTGGGCCACAAAGGACCAGAGAAATGGAAGCTAGTATTATCATCTCACTCATCCTTTTCTTACTTTCCCTTTCACTTTGCTCTGCTTCCTGGAAAGCTCCCTTTCTTCATAGCCTAGCAACCTAGTCTCCTTAGAATACTCTCACTCAAAATATTTTGGGAACTCCCAACACCATAATCAATTCCTGGGAAATCCCTTTCTGAGGCAGAAGTTTCCATAGGCACAGTGTTCTATGTGCGATAACAACAACTGACATTTTTGGGACCCATTAAGGTCTACCAAGTACATTCCATGAAATAACCTTGTGAGTGAGGTCATGCAGCAATTTTCACAGTCATTGTACAGATGAGAAAACTGAGGCTGAAATGAGAGAATTGGATGATGAGATCAATAGTTATTCCCAATAACAACGTGTGAATAGAATCCATAGAATCAGAGTGCTCAGAACCAGAAGCTCTTATTGTAGACATAGATTAGAGCTTGAAGGGAAATTAGAATATCAGATTGACATCTTTATTTTACAAATAAATTGAGCATCAATGGAGGGAAACAATTTGCTCAAAGTCATGGACCAAGTTAATGACAGCTAACAGTGGAAAGTAGGACAGAATGCTATAGTGGAGAAAGTACTGACCTTGGTGACACAAGAGCTGAGTTCTAATCCTAGCTGTCACTTATTCATTCTTCTGTGGGACCATGCTGATCTTTATTTTATTTTATTTTTGTCAAAGAAATCTCTAAATTCTGGGTTAGACCTTGAAAAGAGCCCTAGACCTGTTGTCAGAAAACCTTGCTCAAATCCTAGCTCTTTCATTCACCTATGTGACCTTGGGAAAGTCATATCTCCTCTCTAAACTTCAATGACCTCTATAAAATAAGAGAGTTTAAGATGAGCTCTAAATCTATGATCCTAGGAACTCAGATCCCTTGAATATGAGTCCCATGAATTTTCCTTTATGGAATACATTTGCCTGGGCCTCTTAAATCAAATGAATTTACATATGTAAATTACTTAATAAGCTCTACACAAATATTATTTAATTACATTTAAAAAAAAAAGCTCAAGCTATTTCTGTTCCATTGCCTCAGTCAAACCCTTCTCCCATTATCTTCTCAGAAGAGCTCTTTCCAACCTGCGCTAACTGCTATGCCAACCTAGAGGTGAAGCAATATCTTTGTCTTGGAAAGGAAAACAAACCTCCATGCACAGATTTATATGCATTGAAAGTAGTGTCTCAGAAGGAGCCGCTCCCTGTTTTTACCCCATACGTATAGGAAGGCAATTAGAATGGGAGTGGAAGGCCAAGTTCAGGGACTTGTCAGAGTATTCAAGAAAGTCCTGTAAGTGATTCTGAAATGAAATTGCTTTTAACCAGGGGCCAAGTTTTGGGCCAGAAGCCAAATATTTCAAGGGCTTTCGAGCCCTGAAAGGGCACGCCCGCCATTACCATAAGCTCCCTAAGTCTCTTCCCCACCAACCTTTTGAACTGATACTTTTTAATGTGCTTCTTCCTGAATTGTGCCTAGGAAGGATTGATTTATGCTGTCTCTAGAATGAGGCCCAAACAAAGAGCGAATGGGTGCATACCAATGTTGTTCAATCTCCCACCTTTCAGAGAGCCCTGAAATGAGTAGAGTCCAGGCAGGACAAGCCATGTTGTACTAGACAGAGTACTGAATTTGGAGACCTGAGTTTGCATTCCCACCTTGCCTCTTACCAGCCCTGTGACTAAGTTGCCCCTCTTTTCTAGGTCTCAGTTTCTTCCTCCGTGAAATGAGAGGGCTGTTCTAAATGATGTCTAAGAACCTCTTCGGTTGAAGTTCTAGAATGCTATGAGAAAATGAATCCTGAATCCCTTTCAGTTCATCTACACATACTACTAATCTATGTGCAATGCCTTTTGCTTCCTACTGGACCAATTAATGAAGTTAATGACAGTCATAATTGGGATGTATTGGAGAGTCAATTGTTAAATATTCAGTGTGAACACTTATACCTCAGAAACTGGCAAAGGCTACAAGCAAATGAGGGCTTGATTGCGTTTTGTTGTTGTTGATTGTCTAAACTTAAGAAAGTATTAATGATGCAGATTAAACTTAAAAAGTGAGTTAATGTATTTTTTTGAAAGTCAATTGTTAAACATAAACCAGAAGTCCTCTGTGCATAACTATATGTCATATAATTTAGGACTGGAATAAAACTTGGAAATAATTTAGTACAAACCCTTCTTTCTATAGATTAATTATTAATGAAAGCGCATTTATTGTTTCCTATCTTTCAAGCATGGTTCTAAGCACTGAGGATACATAAAAAAGAGAGGGATTCCTGGACTTCAAGGAGCTTTTATTCTAAAGTGGATGGGGACCTAGAGCAATCATCTGATGTTCCTCTTCTAGAAATAATACCAGTTTTATTACTATTCCCAGAAGAAAAAGTAGAGGCATTTGGGTCAGGTAACGGTGTATACAGTGTTAGCAATCACTGATCAAAGTGGAGGACTGGGAGCAAGGTGTGGTGCTCTGTGGAATACTAGAGGGGATTCTTCCTCATCAGGGTAGCATAGCTCTGGTACAGCAGTTCTAGAGTAAAGTGATCCAGCATAGATTTAGCAACAGCAGCAACAGTAGAAGGGTATCTTGAAAGGTTGATGTCTGGGAGAAGCCTGGTAGAGTCTGATATAGTGGGTACTCATCAACCAGAATATTTAGGTAAACTGTCTGAGGCCCACAAAAGAAAATTTCTTACCTCAGGTCACACAAAGTATTACTACCTTGTCATTTACATATGACAACCAAGCTACAAACATGGGTCTTTTGGCTCCAAATCTAGCGTTTGCTTGTCTTTTTAAACTGTTTCCATACCATATCAGAAATTTACTGGTTATCCATCTCACTCTCCTTGGCTAGATTTTCTTAGAGAAGGGAGAAAAGACTGGGTGGGATAGAGGTGCGGAATGTTGTGAGATTCACTGACAGAAGATTCAGAGTAGGGATGAGAATTCAGCAATGGGGAAAGTCAATGTTCTTTTCAAAAATGCCCCCACTGCTTCTCATATGATGAAGTTTTGCTTAAGGAACAGTACCCTCCAGTGTGCCAACCTGGAAGAGGTAGGCTACTCCCAGAAGTGTGAATCAAGCCAATGCAAATTCTGAGGGCTGGATAGAACTGCTGTCTGTCTGAAGGTGTTTGGAAATGATTTTGCAAGACTCCTAGAACTGTTTCTAAAGTAGCCCATAATTGTAAAGGAAACTTGAACATTAAAATGGTGCATCTTGGATGCCAAGTTGGAGGAATTTTATCAGTTAGGAAAACAAAAGACCCAAGGAGTTTTTGGAGCGGAGGGTAGGTGAATTAGGCACAAAGCATGCTTTGTCCCTATGTATTCTTACCTTACTGTCTCATCAATATATAGACTAAATTGCAGTCCCCAATATAAAACCAGGGCAGGGCTGAACAATCAAGGGAGGGTTTTAGAAGAAAAGCTAGGAACAGGTACACTAATAGGAATTCGGGTCATTTGGTAGTATGAGACCCAGGCCCAGAGACCTGGTTTCTGATTTTAACTTGCACGTATGACTTTGGATAAGTCATTTTTCTTCTCTGGGATTCAGATTAATTCTCTTTAAAACAAGGGGATTCAGTTAGATGGTATCCTCCAGCAAAACAGTTCATAGTGTCTCAGATGCAGAAGAGAATTTAGAGATTATCTGGTTCAATTTGCTCAAAGAAAATGAGGCCCAAAGAAGTTGGCATTTGCCCCAGATTACAGAGGCAGTAAATGACAACAGAAGTATTTGAACCAAGGCCTTCTGAGCCCTATGAGTCAGATGATCAGTTAATCCATAAATAAACACTTATTAAGGACCTACTGTGTGCCACGCACTGTGCTACGCCAAAACACTTTGGTACTGGGGATGCCAAAAGAAAAATGGAATAGCCCCTGACTTCAAGAAGCTTACATTCTAATAAGGAAGAAAAAAAGATATACACATAATGATATATTGAATAATTATAAAATAAACCCTGGGGCAGCTAGGTGGTGTATTGGATAGAGCGCTAAGTCTGGAGTCAGGAAGACTCCTCTTCCTGAGTTCGAATCGGGCCTCAGACACTTACTAGCTGTGTGACCCTGGACAAGTCACTTAACCCTGTTTGCTTCAGTTTCCTCATCTGTAAAATGAGCTGGAGAGGGAAATGGCAAAGCACTCCAGTATCTTTGCCAAGAAAAACTCCAGATGTTCATGAAAAGTCAGACACAGCTAAAACAACCAAACAACAACAATGAAAATAAACATTAAGATATTTTGGAAGGGAGGGCGCAAGCTTCTGGGCAAAACAGAAAGGGTTTTGTGGAAAAGATGGAGCTTGAATGGAATCTTGGAGGAAGCGAGGGATTCTACAAGACAAAGGTGAAGAGTAAATGCACTTCAGGACCTGGGGAAGGTCAGTGCAATGGCTAGCTGGGTGTCATGTGTGAGGCCAGCCTGATTGGATTATCGTGTCCGTAAAGGGGGGTCACCTGAAATAAAGCTGGGAGGATAGTCTGGGGTTAGGTTGTGAGAGGCTTTAAATGCCAGAAGAGACGGTCATATTTGATCCTAGACAGAATAGGAAGCTGCAGAAGTTTGCTGAGTAGGAGAGTGACATGGGGACACCTATACTTGGGAAAATCACTTTGATGATAAAGGGAACAGATGATTGGGCCGATATTTCCTCTGAGGTATGTAAGAGTCCTGAATGGTAGGAACGGGATTGGCATATGATTGGTTTGGTAGTATACTGGCTTCAATGGTAAAATTATAATATAGAGGCTAGAAGGCTCAAGGGGCTTATTCCAGGTTCATCTCTCTTTATACCATCATTGATGCCTGTTAGGAGTATTCAAAGGTCACTACTTCTGAGCCCTCATATAACATGTACCACTATGGGAGAGGACATGACCCTAAAGCTGGTACTTCAGTTTCAGATCAACAATCCTTATCTGAATTGTACTAGCTAAGCCAGCTCTCAGTTTTGACAGAGCAGAGGCCAGAATATCAGGGGACGTCTGTCACTCAGAAAAGATAACAGCAGGGTCCTGATCAGAGGGGAAAAATGAATCACCCCTTTAATGGAACCAAAGTATATATTTAAGGTGTATATATATATATATATATATGTTATGTATTTATCAGGGCGTATTATCAGGGCAAAAACAGTAACAAGGCTCACATACTATTCCACCAGAGCTGGAGGAAGTGTGGGGCAATGGGGAGGAAAAAGCGAGTTTAAAGCCATAGGACTTGAGTTCAAATCATGACTGTGCCACTTATAACCTTCGCGTAAGGTAATACATTGGATTCAGCCACTTATCTTTGGGCCTCAGTTTCCTCATAGGTAAAATTAAGGAGTTGGACTACATGATCTATAAAGCTCCTTCTTTCCTAATTGAGCCATTTGTCTAATGAACCTTATACTTTACCTTTAAACAGATAAAATTAGACCTTAGAGAGTAAAGTCAAGCTGACCTTACAATAAACATTAAGTGGCTCTGGCTATAATGTTCCATAGGCAGTAGAGCTGGGAGAGACCTCAGAGATTACCCAGTACTTTGTTGGAAAAGAGACTTAAATCTGGAAGGAACCACAGAGGACATGTTGTGTAAACCTCTCATTTCAGAAACTATGGCCCAGAGATATAGGAAGCTAGGTGGCATATTGGATAGAGCACCAGTATTTGTGGTCAGGAAGACTGAATTCAAATGTTGCCTCAGACATTTTAGAGCTGTCCAACCCAGTGCATGTCACTTAACCACTGTCTGTCTCAGTTCCCCCAACTCTAAAATGTAACTGATAATAGTACCTATCTCCTAGGGCTGTTGTGAGAGTCAGATAAGTTAGCATATGGCAAATACTTTGTTTTGTTTTTTGCTTTTTTGTTTTTGGAGGGTGAAAGGCAGGGCAATTGGGGTTAAGTGACTTGCCCAAGGTCACACAGCTAGCTAGTAAGTGTTAAGTTTCTGAGGCTGGATTTGAACTCAGGTCCTCCTGACTCCAAGGCTGGTGCTCTATTCACTGTGCCACCTAGCTGCCCCAGGAAAGTTCTTTGCAAATCTTAGAATTCTGTATAAATGCTAGCTGTGAGCTATCTATTTGTCCAATGTTACATCAATTCAATTCAATGAACATTTTTCACGCACCTACTGTGTTGCTGGCACTGCCTAAGTAGCAGAATTTGGATTCATACCTAGGTCCACATCTACTACCTTGTACTGAAGACAAACTAGGGGGAAATGCAAGTGCCTACAGCTGAGCAAATCACCCTGACACTGTGCATTCCTCCTGTCCTAGGATCCTGCCTTCATTAAGGGTGGGAGTAGCAGACAACAAGAGGCGGTTTACCATGGGGCATGGTGACCCAGAATTTGCTTCTTGGTAGGGAGCAGCACCAAAGAGGGTCTAATGGGGTCAAGTTGACCTCCCAATGTGTTATTTGAAAAATCAGCATATGCCAGTTGTGTTGGCTGGGACACAAAATAATTACAAAATTAGGAGTCAAGCCAAGATCATAAATGCACAGCAGCAGAATTTGGGGATCCCACAGTGATTAAACATTCTGCTCAATTCTCTACAAACCAAGAAGTTTTTATTCTCCCAAGCAGTGTAGGAAAACAGATCTTTCTTCCACTCATGGATGGTGTCATCTGCTAAATGGTAGCCTCAGCTCAGTCTGAGAAGTAGATACACTTAACCACCAGCACAAGTGAAGCATCTCTTCAAGCTTCCCTCTCACATGAGAAGCTCACATGAGACTTGAGTGGAGCATAAGAATTCTCCCTTCATGATTCAAGGGTAGTCATAAGGGGTTGTAGCTTCTAAGGCTATTGTTCTATCCCGTATATTCTCCATCCCCAATATGATTCAATCTATTAACATCAATTAGCTTTTACAAAGGGATAATGAAGCTGTAGCAAGCCAGAAGTTCCTGTATATCCTCCAGTCTGGGAGTCCACTTTTCCCTTGAATGCGCAAAGTCTCTGGGCTCAGGCTTAACATTTCTTAATGCAAAATAAACCTTACCTTCCTTGCTGCACATGTGAAGTTCTCAGGGAGGGGACTCAAACTCAAAACACAAAGACAGTGAAGAACTTGTGTAGGGACCTCATGGAGCCTTACAAAGTGATACCTTACAAAACCTGGGAATCCTTTTTTCCTCTTGTGGAGAAATGCTTCTTGAAAAAGATTGCATTTGATCTGGACCTTCAAGGGAGCTATGGTTTCCAAGAGGCAGAATTGAGCAGGGAAAATATCCCAGGCATGTGCCTTCCAAAAACACAGAAACAGGAAGCATAGGGAACAAACAGTGAACAGTCCTCTTTGGCTGGAGCTTCCCTGTACCTTCTTCCTCATTAGTTAGTTACTGCCACTTTTCTCTTACTTGCTGGTCTAGATGAAGTGATTTTTTTTCTTTATTTCTTCATTGTTTTGCATCATCATTATTTCTTAATATATTTCTCCCTCTACCCACAAGGACCTATCCTTTATCTAAAAAAAGAAAGAAAAATAGGAAAAACCAAAATTCTACATTACTAACCAATGCATCAACCAAGCACATACAATGTTCCATAGCCATAGTCTTTTACCTCTGCAAAGATGGGAAGCAGGAAAGTTCTTAAATCTCTTCTTTGAGGCCATATTTGGTCATCATAATTAGTGTTTGGTTTCCATTCTTTTGCCTTCCCACTTATATTATTGTATATACATACAATCTGTATTTTCTTGGCTCTCTTCACTTCACTTTGAAAGAGAATATGTCTTTTCATGCTCCTTTGGAGTCTTCATATTCATCACTTCTTATAGAGCAGTTAATAGTCCATTACATTCATCAACCAACATTTATCTAGCCATGGCTTTATCAGTGCACGTTTACTTTCTTTTGTGTTCTTTGCTAATGCAAAAATTATTGTAATACATATTTTTGGTGCATATGGTACCTTTCTTCTTTGACCTCCTTGAGGGTATATGCTTAATAATGGGAATGCAGGTCGAAGCGTATGGGCATTTTAGTCACTTTTTGGGCATGATTCCAAATTGCTTTCCAGAGTGATTGGATCAATTTGTGATAATTGTGATCATTGAAGTTTGTTTCGTTATTGATATGACTTGAAATGACTTGACCGTTTGAACTCCTTGACATCTCTGGGGATGGCAAGAGAAACAAGACAAACTGGCATAATTCTGATAAGCAATATTAGACTGGATATGTGTCATATAATCTTTATATGTTTCTTGTACCAGTCCAGAGAACCCAAAGAACACAGGTCCTAAAGAATTATGTGTCTTTGTATGAACAGAATGAATGGTTTTTTAAATGAGCATGCCCCACTCTACAAATCATGGGGACTTGCTTTTCCAATCCCTGGAAATATTTATTCTTGTTCTTATATCTCACATATGGATTACATAAGATGCCCACCTCAAAGTCAAGGATGCTTAATGGGATGCTTATACTGCCTCATAAAAGCTTTGTGCCCATACTGGCTTGTTTGTAACACGATTGCAAGATAATGCCCTTATTTTTGGTGACAAATTCTGTCATGTTTGCCTATTATTGGAATTCCTTGAAATACTTTGCTTATGGAATGCTCTTTTCCCCTTATGTGAGGTGGGAGAGGGTTAATTCTGTACCATATGCTGTGTATACGGAAGAAGATGTGACCCCTGATTGGTTGAGAGAATGTTAAGCAATGCTTTGTACCTGCATAAGGGACATAATAGTGGCAGAAATACTTCAAAATAGAATTTCAAAGGAGGAAGTGGCAAGTTCAAACTTCTGAAGGGAGCCCCTAGGAGCTTAAGCATGCAGGGCAGCTGACTTTTATCATGTCCCTTGACCTTTAGGACTTGCAGCTCTAAAGACTGCTGAGAACAAACCTTTCTGAAAGATTTTTTTTTCTTTCTCCTGGTTTGAGCTGAGATCTTATCTCATTCTTACTTTAAGATGCCTTTCACTCTATAATATTCTTTGCTATATTCTAATTTCCAGAACTTCAGTAATTTCTATTTGCTGTTTTGTTCAAATAATTTCCTTTCCTTGCTATGCACTGTTTGGGATGGTCTTTTACATAAGCAGAGTTGTGTGGGAAGGATCTAAGCTGGCAACTATAAGCTAAGGCTACTCTCCCTCTTAAGAGAAAGCAGGGAAGAAGCTTTTTTTTTTTGAGGAAGGAACAGGAAGTTTTTTTCTCTACTCCCAAAGGAAGAGGGCAGTCCTCTCCATGGCAGGGATCAAGGAGAGGAGGCATGTTATGAAAGACAGAACAAGAATTTATACCCTAATGCAGTCAAACCCCCTCCCCCAGGCTGTCCCTTCTCCCACTGGCTAGGAGGCAGGCTCTCAGGCTTGGATTGAAATCTAACCCAAGGGCAGATGACAAAGAAGCCCGCCACTGTCTCCTATTGGCAGGGAGGTAGGACTATTCTTATTTAGTAAATGCCAAAGCAAGGGAGGGGAAAAGATCACAAGCAAGGGTGGGGGTCAAAAACTCCTGAAAAAGGGCCTAATGCTTTTAATGGTGTGGCATACAAGGGTGGAGGTCTAAAACCCCTGAAAGGAGCCTAATACTGATGACAACAAGGAAAGGTGGGAAGGGTCCTAGGTTGTATAAACCCAGGACTCAGGTCTGTCCAGTCTTATAAAAGTCTCTCTGGTTTCCAAATAATTTCTCTCCCTTCTCATTTTGAGGAGTCTTCACAGAGGGTGCAGAGAGTGTATCCCACTCAGTTCCCCCTTCCTTTCATACTATCTGAAGACTTCTCACTCCAGTTGATAAAACTCATCCACCAGTTTATCACTTTGGAAGAAGCTTTTCTTCTGAGAACAATTTAAATATACCTAGACTAAATTCAAAGGCTAGAATATAGATGTAATTTTTGTCCAATAACCCTCTTATAGGCAAGTCATTAAGTACTTATTAAATGCTTACTATGTGCCAACCTTTGTGTTAAGCACCGGGAATACACACAGAAGCAAAAAGAAATTCCATCCCTGCCTCCAGTGAACTTAACATTCTAATGGGAGAAGACAACACATAAAGGGAAGTTGAAATGGTGTGGCTGGGGGGAAGTGAGGGGGAGAGATGTAACATTAATGGGATTTAAGATCTTCCCTGCCCATTAATAGGCCTCACAGGGAGCCCATTAAGGGAAGTTTGCTTAGGGAAAGCTTGCTTGTAGGAAAGCTTTCACACCTTTTGTTAATTTCTAATTAGGTACCAAGTCAAGAAAGTTGTGATGTTTTCTGGCTCTGAGAAGTGTATATATACTCTGAGTTGGTATTTTGCTTTGGGTGCTTACTTATGAGAAGGATCTTGTGATCCTCTGGTAGAAATTCTGAGTGGTGGTATGTTCAGATCTCCCTTCCTGCTCAGATGTAGGGATCTTGATCCAGGAATGTATGTAAAGTATATAGCAATATTGCTTTGATTTAGCAATATTGCTTTGATTCAGGCAGTCAGAGCCCTGTCTGTTGGTCTTTATTTCTCTGCTTGAATTTTCTCTATATTTCCTCTAAAGTTCAGGGTGCTGACTTTTCCCCTGACCTAGTGAATGTAATTTAAAAAAGATTGCTGACCCCTTGAACAAGTATCTTTCCTAGTAAAGCAGATCTAAGAACCTGTGCTAGCAACTATCCCTAGTATTCCAGTGTGGTTACCACTTCAGGAGAAGATACCTGATTTGCGTCATTGATGAGAAAGAAGTCCAGACAGTCAGAATCAGAGCATGGAGAGGAATGAAAAAGTAAACATGGCTGGCCAGTGTCTTTTCTTAAAATTGAAGTTCTGAGAGAAGCTCAGTAATCAGAAGTCTATAGATCTTGTAGTAGAATTGCTTGGTCAAAGGGTATGCACAGTTTTATAACTCTTTGTGCACAGTTCCAAATTGCTCTCCAGAATGATTGGATCAGTTCACAACTCCAGCAGGGCATTAGTGTCCCAGTGTTCCTACATCACCTCCAACATCTGTCATTTTCCTTTTCTGTCATATTAGCTAATCTGATAGGTGTGAGGTGGTACCTCAGAATTGTTTTAATTTGCATTTCTTTAATCAAAAGTGATTTAGAGCATTTTTTTCATTTGACTATAGATAACTTTGATTTCTTCATCTGAAAACTGTTTGTTCATTTCCTCTGACCATTTATCAATTGGGGAAACAAAAAAGACTTCTAAGAGCTTGCTGCTTCCCTTATTATGATAGTCACAGGTTAAAATTTATCTACTGGCCTAGGAACTCCAAGTAATCACCTCTAAGTGTGTTGACTCCCTTTGGAAAACCTTGTTCTTATTTGGCTCTAATTCTTCTCAAACTGAAGCTGCTTGTCCCATTGTTCAAAGAGTTTAAAATTCTGCTTGGATTGCCTTTGCAAGTGGCAGTGTTCCCTGGAGGGAAAAATGGTTGTCCTGTATCACTGCAGGAACCCGGATGGATTTAAATGATTACATCTGCCTTGTGTGGAGGGGTCCAGAACAGAGATGGAGGTTTACTTTTACTTCTGAAATAGGATGCTTGATCTCTTCCTCCTCCTCCTCCTCCTCCTCCTACTCCTCCTCTTCTCCTCTTTCTCCTTCTCTTTCTCCTCTTTCTCCTTCTCCTTCCTCTTCTTCTTCTTCTTCTTCTTCTTCTTCTTCTTCTTCTTCTTCTTCTTCTTCTTCTTCTTCTTCTATGATTAAATCTCTTGGAGGGGTACAAGATAGAGGAATCTTTTTAATAGGAAAGAGAGCAGGCAATAACCCACTTCTCCTTGGACCCAACACTGGTTTTGTTGTAGCACTTGGTACTGGAGTAAATTCAGAGTGGAGGTACCCTTCCTTTTACGGGAAAGAGTGGGGCCCTCTCTGGAGCATTTCCGGAGCCAGAGAACCAGTATAACTACACAAACACCAAGCCAAATCAATTTGGTTTCTTACCTGAACGGTGAAGGGATAACTTCCAGTTCGTGAACCCCAAGTCCTTAATTCCTATAGGAAAAGTTCAGGGAACTCTGTAAGGGACCAGGCTTTCTCTCTTCCATGAGAGGCTTAATTTATTTTCATTTCTAATTTTCTTTTATTTATTGTTGTGGATTCTAGAACACCTTTTCCAAGGACCAAGGACCAAGGACCAAGGACCAAGGACAAAGACCAAGATAGGAGGTAATCTATTAGAACTTTGTAAAGTTATATTTGTTTGTTATATTGTGTCACCAGGTATTTGGAAGTATGGAAGAATGTTAATTATCTGATTTGAATATCAATTCTGCCACAAAGACTTTCTCTAAGACTATTGCAAGGCATTGGAAAAAGCATAAAAAAAAAAGATGATGCTGAATTCCACCCCCACCCCACCCCGATATCACTAAAGAGGATTTGGAACTATGAACTGCTCAGGTAATTTTGCAGAGGATACCATATATTAAAACTAAGACCATAGTGTAGGATGGGGATGGTTTGATAAAATTAGTCAAGTCACTTCACTACACTTAAAGCAAGTAACAAGATGCTAAGCATTAAAACATGTGTCAGGTGAGGACTCATCTCAATTCTTCACTAGGTATTCCTGGATATCTCTTTGACTCGAAGATATTTTAACTACATGTGACAGGACATTTATTCTGTTTGAGTGAGACATTTGGTATCGCCCAATGAGGGGGTGCATAAAATCAGGGAATTAGTTCAGAACCCACAAGATCTGAGCAAACTGAGGAGACAGTTCTACTAAAGGCTTAAGAAGGAATCAATGATGGAAGGGTCAAGGGGAAAGTATATGTGAGGAATTCCTCCACATGCCATAATGACAACAAAAGAGGAGGCCCAGAATGAAATGCAGTGGGTTTTGCCTTTACACAATCTCATACCTCCCCCCCTTCTATACTCATCTCTTCCCAAACACTCATCTTCATTATCAAACATTTCATCTCTACCTGTTTTAACATCCAGGACCTGCTTACTCTTCATATTACTGACTTTCTGGTTTCTGATTACCTGCTTATTCTTGGCCACATTTGGAATTTTTGTCCATTTCTGGACATCTCTATTTAAGAACATTAGAAACACTAGGGCTTATCTGCTTGACAACAGTAAAGTGACCAGGATGGAAAAAATGCTGGAAACTATGCCCTGTGAAGGTAAAGGGAAGGAACAATGGCTATTTAACCTGGAGAAGAGAAGATATGATTATTATTTTCAAATGTTTGAAGAGTTGTCAGATGAAGAGGAATTCCAGTTTGTCTTTTTTAGCTCCACAGATAGCCAGTGGACAAAGTGAGAGGATTCTAAGAAATCCCTAATAATTGGTATGCAAAAATGCCATGGCTTGCCTCAGACGGTATTAGAACTCTTCAAGGGGAGGTTGGATGATGTTTTAGAGGTGATGTTATCCAATTCAATTTAATAAGAATTTATGTGCCAGATGCTTAGTATACAAAGTAGAAAAAAAAAATCAAAACCAAAAAGAAAGTAGTCCCTTGCCTCAAAGAGTTTATATTCTACTACACCACTCTGTATTTTTGTTTCCATACATTCTCTCATAGCTGCCACACTCTTTCCCAACTTTACGAAGACTATTAATCCTTCAGGACTCAATCCTTTATTCCTCTCAGGGTTATGTTCCAAACTTATTTCTCCACCATGACCTAACAGCCTTATCGCTTTGGAAGATTGCCCTGCCCCTGAGACCCTTCTCTCTGATTGATGAGTTTTCCTAAGAAGATGCATTTTAACAAAAGTGCCCAGACCAGCTGTGCTCACTCCTCCGTCCTTCTCTGGGCTCTGCTCCGGAGTCTCTGGGTTTCCTCCTCCACCATGACCCTTAGTGGTACCTTCTCTCATTCTTCTTCCCACTAGAATGTAAGCCCCTTGAGGAGAGGCACTATCTATGTTTTCGTTTGTATTTTTATCACCAGCACCTATCATGGTGCCTGGCATATGGGATACACTTAAATATTTGTTCCTTCAGCTCCAGTCCCATCTCCACCAGGAAGCCTTCCCTGACAATTTCAGCTTACAGGTATCCATCTCTTTTCTGAGTTCCTGTAGTACAGGTTACTGTTTGTCAGGAACAAGGCACAGTCTATCTTGTAATAGAATTTTGTTCCTATATCACTCCTTCGCTAGACTTTGAGTTCTGTGAGGGCAAGGACTGGGCCCTATACCTCTATATTCCCAGCAGCGCCCAGCCCAGGATCTTGCCTGCACAAGATGCTCAGCACATTATGATTCTGTGACAGGGACTACAAGCAGGGCACTCAGATAGAATTCATTCTTCAGATCCCTGGGAAGAGACCAAATGACCCACGAGGTCAGTTCTAGCAGGAGAAATCTAAGATTCTATGGCCATCAATTCGCTGGTTCTTCACTCTTCATACTGTCAATTGTCAGCTTCTTTGAAATCATGCCCAGGATCCAGCCCCCCATCTGACAAGCCATTTCCTAGTTCTACCCCATCCCCAAGCACAAAAAGCAGTTGATCACACTCGAGAAACTGTCTACCTTCAAACAAGGCCTACAAACTCATTGAATTAGAGATTTAGGGCTGGAAAACCATGTAATTCAATTGTTTCATTTTTTATAGATTCCCAGGGAAGGTAAAGGCTTTACCCAAAGTCTCACAGGGAAAAACCATGAGAAGGAAAATTTAAACCAAAGTCCATTGACTCCAGAGTCAGTGATCTTAGCATCCCAACCCAGCACACTCCTAAGATCAAGTCTCTGACCTTCCCTCACACAACATAAACCTGTGGCAGTCCTCACTTCACAAATCAAGATGTCCCCAAGCCTGAATGCACAGTCCTCAAATAGCCCCAGTGTCTCATGAATGAAATGTTGATCATTTCATGTATGCGAGGCTGTGGGCAACACCTTGGGCACTCTTTTACAGGGCAAGCACTAAGCACTTTATGTGATCAGGTCCATTAATACCAGTATCATACTGGAAAGGAGTCCTAACAGAGAATCATAGGATTAGAGTAGAGGAGGAAGAGACCTTGGAGATCATTTGACCCAACTGATTAATATTACAGATGAAGAAACTGAAGCATAGAATCCTGGCTTGGTTCCGGTCACACCACAGTCAGAATTTGCACCAAACTCCCCTTTTCAAATCCAAGTGTTCTTTCCAGCACACCATGATGCCGTCTCAGACAAAGAACTCCTTCAAATGTGATCCTTAGGTGCAGAAAATATAATTTCTCTCTGCAGAAATATACAGTCATTAGGGAAAAGCTCTCTTTCTATTTTGGTATCAACAAGTTATGAGCAGCGGGATCCCGGTGCAACAAGAAAATTACAATCATGCTGTTACTTTTATCACAATTCATCACTCAACAAATAATTACCCTCTTTCTCCGGCATCCTAATGCAGCCCTTCTAATTATACTATTGTTGTGCTTTATGTCAACTGAACAATAACTCAATTGTGTAGCAAGATGCTTAACTGAAGACCCACTGAGGAATAAAATGGTGAGGAATTAAAGATATTAATGAAGGGAGCAACCTAGGAGCTGGAGGGGACGACCTTTCAAAGCTACCTGGTCTCATTTTCTCTAAATTACCATTAAAAATAGTTCTCTTTTTTCTCTTTTGCCTTATCTATATAAGAGCACTGTCTTGATTCTGTTATATGCTTAGTGACTGATTTTAGGTAAGTCCTCTTTAGCTCTCTAGGCCTAGGCCTTTCTACCTATAAAATGGGAATAACTAATAGCCATAATCCACAAACCTCCAAGGGGTGTTGAGAAGGATTAACTAATGAATGAGAGAAAAATCTCCTTCAAACATAACACACCCAACAGGGCCAACTAGCAACTTCCCATCACCTCTTTCCAAAATCATACTTGGCGTCCCTCTCTGAGAAACTCTGTAACAGTCAAGAGCCAACTCTCCCTCGGGGAAAGTGGGAAGGCAGAGTTAATTCTTTTGAAGGGCAGAGCAAAAAGTGCTAATGGAAGAGGGAGAAGGAAACTAGGCCTCAATTCAAATTTCTGGGACTCATCTCTCATCATCTCTGACTTCTTATTCAATACATGCCCTCCCTGTGGTGGGAAGGAAGAGGAAGTGAAGCTCTGTCTTGAAAGCTACAATTCCCCTTAAACTCTGGTCATGTGCCAGTTCCAAAGTGGGAAGAACTGAATCCAGACCTTTAGGAGGCAATGGTGTAATTATTGCAATGATGTATTTGGCATTTTGTGAAGAAGAGAGCTGGGATTTCAGTGACTTCTGTGTGCAAAAAAAGGCTTAAGTTTCCTAAGACTTCCTAGCACATCAGGTTATGTTGACACATTTGAGCAAAAGGAGGATGGAAAAGCATAATACTCTGAAGTCTTTGTTCAGCTAATTTTTTCCTTTAGGCTGAGCTTTTTCACGATGATTGCATACTAGTTACAGAGCAGTAAATTCTATATTGAGGCAGAATTTCAAAGAATGTTAGAGCTGGAAGAGGCCTTAGAACAACAGAGTTTCAGATCTGGAAGACATCTCAGACATAGGACATACACTGTCAGAGTTGGAAGGGACATTAGAACATAGAACATCAGAGATAAAAGTGACCTTAGAGCAGTTGGGTCAAACCTGAGGACAAATGGAGATCACTAATCCATATATAAGGATCCACATGGAAAGCATACTGACTTAACTTTAAAATGTAAAGTTCATTTGCTGTTCATGTCATTTTTCAGTCAGGTCCAACTCTTTGTGATCCCATTTGGGGATTTCTTTGCAAAGATATTGGAGGGATTTGCCATTTCCTTCTCCAGTTCATTTCATAAAGGAAGAAATGAAGGTAAACAGGGTTATGTGATTTGCCCAGGGTCACACAGCTAGTAAGTGTCTAAGACCAGATCTGAACTCAGGAATATGAACCTTCTAGACTCCAGACCTGGTATTCTATCCAATCCACCAACTAACCGCCCCTAAAATGCCGTGCTATCTCCATTTAATTTTATTTTTATTCATTTGTTAAGTATTTCCAAATTATATCTTAATCTGGTTTGGTGGAACTTTGGAGAACTTCTGCCTTAGAACATAGAACATTAGAACTGTGATAGACCATTGATCACACATGTCAGAGCTCTAAGAGACTTTAGAACATGAAATAACAATACTAGAAACATTTCAAAATGTTTAGGCTGGCAGGAAACTTAAAAGTACACCCAAAGATGATTCTCTCATTTTATAACTGACAAAATCCAAACCTAGATTTGTTCAAGGTTGCACAAGTAGGAAGTAGCAGAGACTCAGGTTGTCTGGCTCCAAATCTGTTACTTTTTCCTCTTAACCATATTCGTAACTGACCAAGAAGCAATTAACAAGACTGGCCACCTGTCCATCAGCAAAGAGGTTACAGGACATTTGGGGCATTTCGTTCCAAAGGCATCCCAGAAATAATTATGGGATCTGAAAGGTTAATGTATCCTGGAGCTGAGGAGGGTAGGCATTATGACTAAAAGCCATTGCAAGTTAGGAAAGCAATGATCTTACGGGATATTCTTTGATCAGAGAAGTCATTGCAGAGCAGCAGACAGTCAAACAAGTGGAAACTAATGTGCAGTTTAGCCATTCCTGGGATAAAGATGTTGGTTATATAAAGAGAGAGGAATCTAAGCTAATAAGATGACTTACTAGCCATCTAGTACCTAATTCTAGATATCAGATAAAAATAGCTAAGTTCAGGGTTCCAGATCTGGTTCTATGATGACACAGATAGAAATAATGGATTCTGGGCAATTAGAAGCAAAGGCAATTAGAAGTAATAAGGTTACTATTGACACAATTGTCTGATTCTACCTCTACAGATCCTTTAATGAGCTCTTAAAATCATTAAATCTCAAAATTAGAAAAAACTTCCGAGGGTATCTAGTTCAATACACACCTGATCAGGAATCCCCTCTATAACATGCCCAGTAGATGGTCATCCAGTCTCCAGTGGAAGACCTTCAAAGGGTGGGGGACTCATTACCTGATGAGACCCTCTATTATGAGGCTTTGAGTCCATTCTTCTTGTTAGAGAGTTCTTCTGCAGTCGAGTTGGTAATCTGCCTCTCTGCTCTTCCTCCCATTCTTCCTAGCTTTACCTTTTGGGGTACAGAGAAAATGTAACGCTTCTTTAAAGAATGATTTGGTAGATACTCAAAGACAGTTGAACATCTATTCCCTGAGGCTCCTCATCCACAGTTGTAACACCCCCAATTCCTTCAGCCAAGTTTAGTTGCTCCATCTTGGCAATTTCCTTTTTGAAATGTGTCTCCCAGAAGTCAATAGCAAGAGACTGACAAAAAGGCCAATCATTGATGATTGTGCAGCTAGGCGTCACAGTGGATAGAGTCCTGGGTCTGGAGTCAGGAAGACCTGAGCTCAAATGTGAATTCAGATACGTTCTAGCTGTGTGACCCTGGGCAAGTCACTTACCATCTGTTTGCCTCAGTTTCCTCATTTCCACCAAGGGGATAATAACAGTACCTCTCAGGGTTGTTTTAAAGATCAAATGAGATAATAATCATAAAGCACTTAGCATGGTACCTGGCAGGTAATAAACACAATAAAATTGTTAGCTATTATTATGAACATTAAATTATTTATCACTATAGTGTCCCCAAACATAGCAATGTGGCTCCAGCCTTATTTAGTCAGTGAGATACATGAGTGTAGCAGGTTAATAACACCATTTCAGCAGGAATCTAGACAGCTGTAATCTCCATCTGGCCATAGCCTGGGGCTGTCTTCTTATGAAGATATCCAAATCAGATGTGATCAGTTCCATACTCCTGAGAAAGTCAGAGACCCAGAAACACCAGTTCTCCCACTCACTATGTCTATATAAAGCACAATAGATCAGATCGACTAAATGCTGCTCCAGCTACTTATCTCTGGCTTGCATTTCAGAAATATTTACTTAATTTTAAAATCATGGCAAAATCTCCTCTGTGTCACAGCCCAAGAATAACTGCAAAGGAAAATTGCTTATAAGGTATTACCTGGAAGTATCATATTGACACTGTTATAATGTCAATTTTAAGTGAAGCCTTTGCATTGTGTCCTGAAAATCTGTCCCAGAGTGCTCTCCCTAAAGTGAGCACTTGTCCTGGGATTGGGAGGTAGGTTCATGGCCAGGCAGAATTATTTAAGCCTCACAACTTCCTCAACTCCCAAATACATTCTCAAATATGCTTTTATTACTTTCCCCTTCCCATTTCTTTCCTGCTCATTCATGGATATGAAGAGGATAGTTAGAAACTTTGCAACTAAGCAAGCCTACAGAAATACTTAAACTGCACCATTCGGGCTTGGAAAATCCCCTGAAAGGTCTGATTTGTTTAGAGCTTTTAAGAGGTAGTATGGTACAATGCCGAAATAGTATTTATTTGGGAATCAGAGAGCCCAGCTTTAATTATCAGCTCTGCCATGTGCTAGCTATGTGATGTTGGGTGATTCACTTGAACTTTCTGTGCCTCAGTTGCCTAATACGTAAAACTGGAATAAAGATACTTGTGTAATAATCTCCCTGTGTTATTATGAGGACACTACATTGCAAACCTTAAAGAACTACAGAAATGTGACGTGTTATCATATTAATCCAATAAGCAGCTATCATTATTCTTAACTTTTTCATTTCATGTTAAACAGACTGCAGTCATGTTTATGCAATCATGCTGAATATAATTAGACGTGACACATGGGATCTGCTTGATCTTCCCAGAGACTATCTTCCTTCTTCCTTATGATCCACAGATGGACAGATGTGACAATAGTTTATTCCTTAGGGTTTCCAGGAAATAAAGCAATATGCAAACTAATAAAACTAACGTACACAATGCAGTGTACTTAAGTTGATAAACAGTGTATATTTATGCACCTTGCTATCTGTGCTAAAGATCTGGTTCCTCCATTAGTAGGAATAAGGAAGGATTGAGTTTTGTCAAGTCACTTGACCTTGGTGGGCCTCAGTTTTCTCATCTGTGAAATGAGAGGATTGCCAATCAATCGTTCCAAAAGCCTTTTTAAGTACTTCCCATGTGTCAGGCACTGTGCTAAGCACTAGAGATACAAAGAAAGGGCAAAACAATCCTTGCCCTCAAAAAGCACACAGTCCAATGAGGGAGACAACATGCAATTAACTAGGTACATAGAAGACATATGCAGAGAAGATGGAAAATAATCTCACTGGGAAGGTACTACTGGACAGGTCCTCTGGTAGAGGCAGAATTTGAGTTAAGTGTTAAAGGAAGCCCAAGGCAGAAGTGTGGATGTAAAGAATTCTAAGCCTGGGGAACAGCCAGGACAAAGGCATGAAGGCAGGAGATGCATGTGAGGTCATGTGAGAGGCAATGCAAGTAGGCCGGTGCTGCTGAATCATAGAGCGTGTACATGCACAAGTACAGTAGGAAAAGACGGGAAGTTTAGACATGGGTCAGATTATGAAGATTAAATGCAACACATATGACTTCTATTTGTTTCTGGAGGTAATAGGGAGTTATTGTAGTTTACTGAGCTAGATTGGACTAGAAGACCTTTACTTTCAGTTGCTGAAACAGCCCTTCCATCTCTAAAGCTATGTATGACCCAATGACTATACTAAAACTATATAGAAGGGTAGCTATCTTGTAGGGCTTTACATTTTCTAAACTGCCTTCCTAACAACTTTGGGAGGAAACTGAGGCAAAAAGGGTTAAGTGATGGGATCACACAGCTAGTATGTGTCTGAGGCTGGTTGTGAACTTAGGAAGATGAGTCTTCCTGATTCCAGGCTCATTACTCCATGACTTAGCTGACTAACTGCCCCCCAACAACAAAACAAAAGGGGTAGCTATCTTATAGGACTTTAAGTTTTCTAACATGCCTTCCCAACAATTCTGGGAAGCAAATAGCATATTATGATACCTGTTGTACAGGCGAGGAAACTGAGGCTTAAGAGTAATGGGAAGCTGCTTGCCCAAAGTCTCATGGTTAACAAGTGTGAGGTACAATTCTAACCTAGGTCTCCTAAATCTTCACCAATCGATTTTTCTCCTTTACACCTTTCCAAATTATGTTTTCCT
>CM053581.1:288540085-288564467 GCA_028627135.1 Pseudochirops cupreus
AAAGACTCAGACGCAATCACCCAAAATTTAAGAGGGTGGTAGGAATATTGTTCCCTCAAGTCATTTGGTAAGAATTGGGTTGCATTTTATGAATGACGTGATGTAGTAAAGAGAACACTAGATTTTGGAATTAAAATATATGGTTTCATAGAATCATAGATATCGATAAGTTGAGGAGAAAGGAAGGCAGCAAAGGGAAGGCAATAAGCATTTATATAATTCTTTTTGTGTGTCAGGCACTGTGCTAAGCACTTTTTTACAAATATTATTTCATTTGATAGGCAAGTGGATACATAAACAGACAGATAGGTAACAAAAGCATTCATTGAGCACTTCCTTTATGTCTGGCACTGTGAAAAGCTCTGGAATTACATCCACAAACAAACCTCAAGGAACTATGAGAAATGGCAGATGGCAACACACACGATGGAGCTGGAAGCAAGAGTGGTATTCAGCATGATACTGTGGTGTGGAGATGATAGAGAAATGAGTTGAAGGCCCAGTTCTGGTGAAGTTAGGGTGAAAGCTCACTTTGTTAGAACCTGCCAGCATCAAGGGCTTTTGAGGTCATCTGCTCCAGCGTTATCATTTTCAAGACTTGTTCAAGATTCCCACTCCTGCTCAATCCCAGACTAGCTAAGTAGCCTAGCTTTATCTTTTGTGTTCCCTCCTTCCTATTTTCCTCATCCTTAAAATCAGCAGGTTAGACTAGATGGTCTCTAAAGTTCTAGTATTCTAGAATGAGTACCACTTACCACTCCCATGACGTTGGCCATATAATACACTTCCCTTCTCCCTGACACTCATGGACATCAGCCCTACCAACTCTTAAAAATCACTTCTCTCTTGTGCTTATATCTAATACCTGGTTCAGATAAAATGTCTACTTCAAGGCCAAGGATACTATGATGCCTCATGAATGCTTTGTGTCTAAATTGGCTTGTTTGTAACATGACCACAACAGCATGCCCTCATTTGGGAGGGCCCACTGGAGAATTCTGCCATATTTACCTATTATTGAAACCCTTTGTAATATTTTGATTCAATCTAGGTTACTTAATAATGCTAATAATAACATCACTGAGATATATTTCCTGAGCTAGCCCTCTAACTGAACATGGCATGACTTTGCGGAGGGCACTATTAGCTCTCATGTGAAACAGAAGTAATGGAATACTGTGATGCAGCCCCAGTGGTTGGGAATCTGTGGGGCACTTAATAAATATTGATTGCTTGGGGCCAGTGTTGACTATACGTTCAAGTACATTTGTTCTTGTTAAGAATCCTTGCCAATTAGTAATCTTGGTTAGTGTTTCTCTTCACATACCCGCCTCTCATGAACCTATAATCTTATTAAAATCGACAACCATTCCTTAAGTCCTACTATGTGAGAGACACTGTGCTAAACACTAGGGCTACAAAATCCAGTTGCTTTAACCTTAGGTTCAGAAGAGATAGCAAAGGGACCCTTCAGTCATATCAATTTGTTGACACATGTCTCCCTCCCCTTCTCTCCCCCCAATGCCTTAGCGTAAACACTATGGGATTATGATTTTTTTTTTTAATCCACAGTCCAAAGCACAGAGTCCTACATAGAGAAGGCTCTCCATTGAATGGTTCCAGCTAAGCCTCTGAATGGAATGCATCCCTCATTCTTCCTCTTCCCAGAGATGCATGATAGGTGATATACCCCAAAGATCAAATAATGAGATGCCTTCAAAATTATTACCCCTTTTAAAAGACTTCACCTGCCCCCACCCCCAGCCTAAGTTCTTTGTCTGTTGGTTCCTAGGCACCTTTCCATCTCACCTCTGCCTTGCCAAAACCATCAGATATCACTGTCATGTGAACTAGGCAGCCTGCCAGCAGGTCAGAGCTTACACAATTTGTGGCGCCTACTTACAGTGTCTGAGAGACTCACCAATCAGTCAGGACCTGGGGGCAAAGTGTAATTTTCTTTTTTTTTTTCCTCTTTCCTATGAAGGTATAGTATAGATTGGTATTTTCCTCCAACTCTTCCCTCCCTCCCCTTCCCCCCCACACTTTCCTTTAAAGCCAACAGAAGAATGAAAAGACTTCAGTATCTTTCTGACTAAAACCAAATCCTAGCAATATAATAGAAGCCCTAGGTGGCTTTTATTCTCTTCTGGAAGCAAATTCAAACAAAGGAGGGCAGCCTAGTGCTGCAAAGGGGTTTATTGAAAACCTCACTGAGGATCGACTAAGGGAGAATTTGAAATAGTGACAGTATTATGGTCAGTTTTGTTGTTCCTTTGTTTTGTTTTTTAGCTGAGGTTCAAAAAAGGGATTGGTCCAAGGTTATATAGTCCCTAAGTAGCAGAGGACAGTCGGTATTCAAACCCCAAAACTTTGACACTAAATCACTCTTTCCACCATACCGCATGACCTCCTTTTCTGATTTGAAATTCCTCACTTCTATAATCAACTAAAAATCATCTAGAGTGATGAAACCTGTCAGAGTCAGGGCAATGTGAAGTAGCAGAGTAAAGATTCAAACTCAGGTCCTCATAGAGGCAGCTAGGTGGATAGAGTTCTGGACCTGGAGTTAGGAAGACTGACCTGAGTTTAAATCCAACCTCATATGTTTATTAGCTGTGTGACCCTGGGTAAGTCACTTCACCTCTGACTGTCTGAGTTTCGTCATCTGTAAGTTGAAGATACTAATAACACTTATCTCTTAGGGTTATTGTGAGGATCAAATTAGCTAATACTTGTAAAGCACTTGTTTGATACATAATAAATGCTTAAGAAATGTTTCTCCTCCCCTTTTTTCTTTTTTCAGAGAGTTTTAGTTACATTGCACCACGGTGGGTCACCAACTACTTCCCTTACCCATTTTCTTTTTTCTTGTCTTTCTCTTTCTTCTTTCTCTTCTATCCCTCCTCTCTTTGTCTCCACTTTACTTTCCTATTGACTGTCTTGGACCCTGAGAAAAGAAGAAACAGTCATTACTACTACTGGGTAATTTATTATATGTTCTAATGCAGTGGAGACCTCAAAATAATAACATCTTAGCTCACCTTACAGGCTGTGGTTTTAAAGAATTTTATTTCCTATGTCTGTAAATATTACTTGTGGGACCCATCACTGAATTTTAAGTCAAGAGATCTGGATTCTAATCCTATTTCTCTCACCACTTCTGTGAATTTAGGCAAATCCCTTTCTCCCTGTAGTTCTCTGTTTCCTCATCTGTAAAATGGGAGGGCTAGATTAGATAACCTGGAAGACTCCCTCCAACTCCCATAGTTTATGTATTTTGTTCTAGGGTGTCTTTCACATTCAGTTCTACACTCCTGTATACTTGAATTATTTTGTCCCCTTATCCTGTTGCCAATCATGCCCAGCCAAAACCCTACCTTAGATTACTCTCACCATCTACCTCCTTTTCAGTTCTACACTCCTGTATACTTGAATTATTTTGTCCCCTTATCCTGTTGCCAGTCATGCCCAGCCAAAACCCTACCTTAGATTACTCTCACCATCTACCTCCTTTTCTCCTATTTACATATTGCTGAACGAAAGTAAAGAAAATCACAAAAACTGTGTCGTTGAATTCACTAGCTGTTTGCTATGGGCCCTCCCTACAGTAAGGGGAATTTTGTGTGTTCTCTATACCACTCACCATATTTTTTATTCAGAAACTTTTCACTCTTCTTCAAGTTTCCCACAACATCTTCTCCCATCATCTCAGATGAGGATTGGCTAAAAAAAAAATGAGGCAATTCATTGAGATCTCTTTCTTCTCCTTCTCTAACATGACTCAGGTGTCTTCTCCCATTAACTACTCCTTCACCTCTGTCACACATGAAAAAGTGAGCCTTCTTGCCAAGACAAATTCTTTTCTACACACACACACACACACACACGGGTATGTATATATGTATATATAAGCACATAGACTTTTTTATTCTTCCTTAATTCTTTTTTCAGTTCTAAATTCTCTCCCTTCCTCTACTTCCTCCACTATCTAATAAGAAAGCAAAGGAAGGAAAGAAAGAAGGAAAGAAGGAAGGAAAGAAGGAAAGAAGGAAAGGAGGAAGGAAGGAAGGAAGAGAGGAATGATGGAGGGAAGGAAGAAAAACCATGCTTCAATCAGTATTCTGAGTACATCAATTCTCTATTTGAAGTTATAGCATGTTTCATCGTGAATCCTTTGGAATCATGGTCATTGTGTTGATCAGAGTTACTAAATCTTTCACAGTTGATCATTGTTACAATATTACTGTTACTGTGCAGATTTCTTTTCCTGGTTCTGCTCACTTCACTTTGCATCAATTCATCTAAGTACCTTCCCCTTCAACTTTTCTTACAGCACAACAGTATTCCATCACATTCACATAACACAACATGGTCAGCCATTCCCCAATTGATGGATATCCTTGTAGTTTAGAATGTAGTGCCACCACAAAAAGTGCTACTCTAAATATTGTTTATATATATGGGTCCTTCTCTTCTCTCTTTAATCTCCTTGGGGTATAGTCATAGTAGCAATATTGCTGGGTAAAAAGGTTAGGCACAGTTTAATAGTTTTTGGGGCATAGTTCCAAATTGCCCTCCAGAATGGCTGGACTAGTTCACAGATCTACCAACAATACATTTATATACCTGTTTTTCCCATATCCCCTCCAGCATTTGTCATTTTCCTCTTTTGTTGGGGTTATCTTAGCCAATCTGATGGTTGTGAAATGGTACTTCAGAGCTGTTTTAATTTTCTTCTCTTTAATTAGCAGGGATTTAGAGCATTTTATATGACTATTAATAGTTTTGATTTCTTCCTCTGAAAACTATCTATTTATATCCATTAACCATTTATTAATTGGGGAATGGCTCTTATCTTGTAAATTTGACTCAATTCCTTATGTATTATAGAAATGAGACCTTTATCAGAGAAACTTGCTGTGTTTCCCAGTTTCCTGCTTTACTCATCATTTTAGCTACATTGTTTTTTAATGCAAAAACTTTTTAATTTTTTATAATCAAAATTATCCATTTTATGTCCTTTGACTCTTGTTTGTCATGAAATCTACCCCTCTCCATAGATCTGACAGGTAGTTTCTTCCCCGTTCCTCTAATCTGTTGATGATAACACCTTTTATGTCTAAATTATTCTTCCATTTCGAGCTTATCTTGTCATACAGCATGAGATAATGGCCTATGACTAGTTTCTGCCAGACAGCTTTCTAGTTTTTACAAGTTTTTGTCAAATAAGGATTTCTTGCTGCAATAGCTGGTATATTTGAGTTTATCAAATGCTAGGTTACTGTGCTCCTTTGCTTCTTATCTAATCTTTTCCATTGATAAATTTCTGTATTTCTTATCCAGGGCCAAATTGTCTTTTGTTAGTAAGATACAGAAATGTATATGATTTGTGAGTTTATTTTATATCCTACAACTTGGCTGGATTCAGTAATTAATTGTTTAAATTTGTTTTTTAGCTGATTCCTTAGGATTCTCCGTGTAAATTATCACCTACAAAAGTGATAGTTTTGTTTCCTCGTTCCCTATGATTATTCCTTCAATTTCTTTTTCTTGTCTCATTAATATAGCAAGCACTTCTAGTCTAATACTGAGTAGAAACAGCAGTAATTGATCTTTCTGAAACATAGGTCTATTACTAAAAACTTCAATGGTTTCAAGATCAAATATAAATGTTTCTGTTTGGTATTGAAAGCCCTTCGTAACATGAGACCTTTTTTTCCAATTTTCTTACACTTAACTCCCTTCCACATACTTTATGAACCAGAGACACTGACCTTATTCCTTTGTCTCAAACATTATAAACCCTCTCCCAACCCTCTGTGTTTTCGCTGACTGTCCACCATGCCTGGCTTATTCTCCCTCCTCGTCTCTTCTTCCTGACTTCCTCGGCTTCCTTCAAGACTCAGACCACATGCTGATTTCTGCAGGAGGCCTTCCCAGGTTCCCATCTACCCCAACTTCATTGCTAATGAATTACCTCTGAGATTTCCTTCTATATCTACTATATCTTGTACATACAGGTTTATTTGTTTGTGTATAATTTCCCCAATTAGAATGTGAGTTCAAGTCCAGGGACTGTGGTTTGTTTGGTTGTTTTCCTTTCTTTGTCTTCTCCATATCTGGCATATGTTAAATGCTTAACAAATACCTGTTGACTCACTATCTTTGACTTTGGTATTCCTTATTCTTTAGTCCCTACTAGCTCTGAGAGTCAATTTTCTGTGTTCTAAATTCCTTCCCCTCTCTGAAATGATGTATTCTATGAAATCAAGGTTTGGCACATTACCTGAAGCTTGATATTCTCAGAATCTATAAAGGATCTGAGGATCATTGATACAGAGATAGAAAGAACTCTGGAAAATAAAAATTCTAATCCGATTATTTTGCAAATGAGCCCCAGAAAAGTTAAACTTATTGTCCAGGGTCATAAAGATAGTAGGTATCTGAGATAGGAATGCCAAGATTAGTTCCCTATCTTGCCCAAATGCCATTTCTGACTGTACTTTGAGTTTGAAAAGAGGGGATAAAAATTAAAAAATCTTTTTAAATGTTGGTTTAAAAAAGCTTCTAAAATTTTAAATATTAAATATCAGTAACACTTAAAAATTAATGGAATTGATAGAATATGGTATCACCTTAGTTGTAGAATGAACACTTAACTAATAATCTCAGTTATGTGGAACACAGACAAAAGCAAAGAGTTAAGATATGCCCCCCTGCCCCAAAAGCCTCGAAGAAGTCAAATTAGATGTCATGTGATAAATTTAGTCCGTTTATTTGGCTCATGAAAGGTCCCTTTTGCACTCTTAACTAGGGCTTATTTACTCTTATTTTACGTAAAAATCTAACAGACTTGGCAAACTGCTTTTAAAGCCTACTGCAGGTTTAAGAGTAGCAAATATAAAGGAAATAAAGAACTGCCTGCGGACACATGGAGAGTTGTAAGAAGTGATAATTATCAGACTGACAATAGGGGAGACAGAAAATGTTGAGAAGTAGAGATTAAGCTACAAAATCCCAGTATCATTGGCATAAATATTTTGTGTAGGGTAAATAGCCTTACAGAGAATCACAGGACAATAAAAGTTTTATTTTTAATTTAACTTTTTAAAAAATTTTCAACTCCTGACCCTCCCTTTTCAATATCCCCTTTTCCCCACCCTAATCCCACTGAGAAAGCAAGAAAAACAAGACCTGTTATAAACATGTATAGCCAAGCAAACTAAATTCCCACATTAGTAATGTTCAAAACAAAAATGCCTCAGTCATCACCCTGAGTTTATCAGCGATCTACCAAAAGGTAGTAGCCCGTTTCATCGTGAGTTCTCTAGAACTGGGGATGATGATTGTGTTGATCAGAGTTTCTAAAGGAATAGAGATTTAGAGTTGCCTCAACAGACTTGAGGGTATCACTACATTACAGAATAGTATAATTCTTGATATTCACTATTTCTTGTTTCACCTTTGGGTTCCCAATACTTGGCACAGTACAATGAGATAGGAGATATTTAATAGATCAAGATAGGGAGACATTGACTAGACTGTAATATAATTAACTGGTTGAAGAATGAATTGACTGATTATACCCAAAGATTAGTTGTTAATCAATCAATGTTAAGCTGTATGAAAGACTTTAGTATAATGCCAAGGGGATTTGCCTTTCCCCTTGTGCTATTCCAATTTATTATCAGTTTATAAGATAGGAACATATATGATATGATTATCAAATATGTTGCTGGTACAGTGTTGGAAGGGCCAGCTAATACTTCTTGAGCCTGAATGTGCATCCAGTTTCAGATGTATTATTAGTTTTACTTAACTTTTATTTTTTTACAAGAGACCTCTCACAAAGTGGGAGTAATCTGTAAATGGATTCGTTGTCCCACAGATCTTGACTTGGTAAAACTATGTTCTCAATCAAATAAGATGAAATTTCATGAGCATAAATGTAAAGTCCTATTATTGAGCTCCAAAAACAACTATATAAATATAAAATGGGAAGGCATGGCTAAGCAACAGTTTCTATGAAATAGATATGGGAGTTAGAGAAGAAGGGCACAGAGAAACAGAGAATTTTGGTTCCATATAAAGATGCTAACAAGTAGAACCAACATACAGTAAAATGAATGGAATGCTTTCAAAAACAGTAAGTGATCTCATTATTGGAGTTCTCCAAGTAGAAACTGAAAGACTGCTGGTTGGGGATGTCACAGAGGTGATTTCTGGCTAGGCACTGGCCAGGCTTGATGAGGTTCCTTTTGGCCCCAAGATTGAATGATATTATGACTAATTCTGAGACATCAAACAACATTAAATTATTACGTGTCCTTGCTTTGAGAAGGCAAGGAAGTCAATAGTACAGAAGATCCTTTCAAAGAATGTCAATTTACCAGGAGTCATTTAAGGAAAGAGTCTATTTGAAAAAGGTTTTGTTTTGTTTTGTTTTGTTTTTCATGAGGGGGGACAGTTAAGTGACAAAGCAGATAGAGGTGGGGGCTGGAGTCAGGAATATCTGAGTTCAAATCCAGCCTCAAATACTTTCTAGCAATGTGACCCTGGGCAAGTCACTTACCCCTATTTGCCATTTGCCTCAGTTTCCTCATCTATAAAATGAACTGGAGAAGGAAATGGAAAATCACTCCATATCTTTGCAAAGAAAATCCTAGTCAAGATGAATCAAATTTGATTGAACTTTATTTTTTTTAAGTGTTGTGTTTTAAGTGAGTAAGATTCAATTATTTTGAAAATAACTGATATAAAACACCCTCTTTCCCCTTTTTGTAGGCTTAATGCAGTGTGGTACTGTGGGAAGAGTACCAGATTTAGAGTTTGGAAATCTAGATTCAAATCCTGCCTCTCACAACTATTAGTTTTCTAGCCATCAGCAAGTCATCAAGCCTTACTTGTTTCATATGTTAAATGAGTATGACAGCAATACTAGGCAGTCTCTAACTTACTGGGGCAGTGTGAGGAAAGGGCTTTATCATCTTTAATGTGCTCTACAAATGGGAGCTGTCATTACTTAGTAGGTACTCAGAAATGATGATATACTTCATTTTATTTTATTTTTTTGGAGGGGGAAAGATAAGGCAATTGGGGTTAAGTGACTTGCCCAAGGTCACAGGCTAGTTGTGTGTGTGTGTGTGTGTGTGTGTGTGTGTGTGTGTGTGTGTGTGTTAAGTGTCTGTGGCTGGATTTGAACTCAGGGCCTCCTAAATCCAGGTCTGGTGCTCTATTCACTGTGCCATCTAGCCGCCCCTACACTTTATGGTTTTAATTGCAAGAACAGGAGAAATTAAGTATTCCATGGTATAGAGAATGAACAGAGATCAGTCTGGTACAATGCAAAAAAAGGCTGATTTTAGAGTCAAAGGATCTGAGTTCAGCTCCTCCCTTTTATACTTACTCCCTATATATGTATGGAAAAGGCAATTAACTTCTCTGTGCTTCAGCTTCCTCACTTGCAAAATGAAGACATTGGAATAAACAACTCCAAAGTGTTTCCATTTCTAGATCTATGATCTTATGATGAATCAATCAGCAAGCATTTATTAATCACCTCCTGTGTGCAAGGCACTATGCTAGGTATAAGGGAAATAAGGGCAAAAGTGAGGCAATCAGGGCTTTCAAGGACTTTATAGGGGTAACAGCATATACATACATAAACATACACAAGATATATACAAGGTAACTTGAGATGGGGGCCTAGCAACTAGAAGGAAATCAAGAAAGACCTCATGTAAGAGGTGGCACTTGAACATTGAAGAGCATTAGATATATAGATGTAAAGCACAATGAGGAGATCAGATCTTTTAACGATTGTTTCTACCATCTTCTTGGTAAAAATGAACCCAATAAATTGGTCACAAAGGATAGTTTTGACCTAATCAAATGGGCCCAAATTCCATTTGAGGAGTTTCACAAAAGATCAAGAACAAAATCAACAACAAGCACACACCGAAGGCTTTATTGGCAAACGTGAAGACTGTTACTCAGTTCAGTAGGAAGAACTCTGGGCATGGAATCAGAACATGTGGGTTCAAATGCCACCTGTTATTTTCCACCTTTGTGACCATGAGCAAGGTATTTCTCCTTTCTGATCCTTTGTTTCCTCCTCTATAAAATGAGGGGTTTAGGCTAGGTGATTTCTTTAAAAAAATGCATCAATAGGTTTTACTTTGATATCACCTATATTTCCTAATGTATTCCACACAATATCCCCTCACAGAGAAATTTCCCTTGAAATAGAGAAGGAAGAAAAGTTTATCGAGAAAAAGTCCGACTTTATATGCAGCGTTCCCACCCAGGTGCCCCTCTGTGAAGAAGCAGAGATGTCGTCTTCTCAAACACCATCTTTAGAGCCAAGCTTTCTTGTTGTCATTTCACAGGATTCTGGTTCAATTCTTTTGTTGCCACCATCGTTTTTTCTGTTTACATTGTTGCAGTCATTCTGAATACTGTTTTCTTGGCTCTACTTACTTCACTTTACATCAGTTCATAGAAGCATGTTTCTCTGTGTTCCTCATATTCGTCGTTTCTTATAGAATAATTATATTGCATTACATTCATGTATGACAATTAGTTTGGTTACTCCCCATTTGATAGTCATCTACTTTGTTTCTAATTATTTGATACCACAAAAAGTAGTATTAAATATTATGGTGTAAATGAAGCCTTTCTTTGAATCATTAACAATCTTGCTACATATATCTAGCAATGGAATCTGTGGGTCACAGGGTATGGGCATTTTGGTCAAGGTGATTTGGATGAGATCCATTCCAACTTCAACATCCTGTAATTACTCAGGAATTTGAAATGAGGATAGCAAACTGGAGCAATGTGGGTGTGGTCATAGCCACTGGGTATGGCTATCTCATCATTCTTCCAAAGGCTTTAAACATTTTGTATAGATCTAGGATGTCCTTGGTGTACATAACTAGTATTGGTATTCCTGGGTCAAAGAGTATGCATATTTTAGTAACCCAGAAGTTAAAGATTTGGGCTATGGAATTCTTGGGAATTTTTAATTTGGAGTTTCTTCTAGGAAGTGAATGATAGATTTTTTTCAAGTCAGCAAGTCAAATTAATAAGCATTAATTAAGCATATATTATATTTAAGGAGCTGTGTTAAGAAAATCTTTGAGATTGAAGAGCTTATATTCTAATGGGGGAAGGCAATATATTAAAAAAAAAATCTGAGAAGTAAGGGAGAAGGGAGAAGGTAGCCACAAGCTGAGTCATTCTGAAGAAAATTCATTCAGCCTGGAGGGGAATGAAAGACATAGCTGGTCTAAAAAGAAATTCATTTTTCTTTTTCTTTATGGTTCTAATGAATTGGCGTAATTTTCTTTTAGGATTTCTTAATATATGGTATCCAAGTTTTCTTTTTAATTTTTTCCTGGTTTTCAGAGAGAATGATGATTCTTTAACTATCTCACTTTGACTTGTTTTCTAGGTCAGTTGTTTTTGATAGCATGTAATTTCCATGTTCTAATTTTTCTAGTGTTTTAATTAAATTTTAATATTCTTTGTCATTGCATTAGGTTTATGAAATTGTTCTATTCTTTTTTTCAGAGTGTTCATTATTGTGTTATGTTTTCCACTTTCTGTTATAAACTAGTTATTTTCCTACCATTTTTTCCCCATCATAATTTTAATTTGATTTTTAAAAAAAAATCTCGTTCTAGTTTTTGGCTCTTAAAGTCCTTGTGACTACACCAATTTTTTTTCTCTGAGGTGCTTCTTGTATGATTATAAAATTAATCTTCTGAAATTACCTTCTGATTTTCTACTATTTGTTTGGATTTTTCTTCTGTTTACTAATATTTCTAGCCTTAGTCAATTGAACTGGAACTTTGTGCCAAGGCAAAGCCCCATTCAGTTCTGCACCCTTGAATAGAGCAGGGAGGCCCTGTATGGTCCTGTGCCCCTGTGTTATGGATGCTACTGTTGCAGTTTTAAATAGAGTGGTTGGTGTTCAGCTATGTCTTCTACAGCAGTGGTATCAAACTCAAATAGAAACGGGGACCACTACATCACAAATAAGGATCCTTGGGGGTGATATATAGACCTACTTTTAAAATGTAGCATTATCTCTATTTATTGTATTTTTATTTATTTTCTTAAATATTTCTCAGTTACTTTTTAATCTGGTTAGGACCCACACTTGAGAGTGCTGTGTGCTACATGTGGCCTGCGGGCCATATTCCACTTTACACAATCCCTGGCTTCTGCTCTGTCTCCTGGTGGCCCAACTCAAGGGTTAGTCTTGTCACTATCTCTATCTCCTTTTCCTTGCACAGTCCCCAGCTTGGAATCGGTCCTGTCCCCTATCGTGTCCTCAAAAGGCTTCAATTGAATATCAAAGACTGTTCTGCATTAGGGCTATTAGAAAATATCTGAAAGCCTCGGAGTGCCTGGGTTTGAATTATGGGAGAACTAGGGCATCAAGAACTACAATGTGGTAGCACTACAGTTTTCATTTAACATTTATGAGAAGGGGAAAAGTGGAAATCTGTAAGGGAATCTTGGATATCAGGATGAAGGATATCGGGCAACATCAGGATAAAGATTTCAGAGAATTTTGTCTGCAACCTATAGAATCACCTAGGTCTCTGAGCTGTTATAGCTGAGGGAGTTCACGCAGCTAGCCAGCATCATTCCCTAGCTTTGAAAAGGTGCTGATAATTCTTCTGTTCCAGGTTATTCAGCAGTCACTATTAGGAAAAGGGAACATATGCCCTTTTATATAGTTCTTACTATGTACCAGATACTTTCCAAATATTATCTCATTTTATCTTCTCAAAAGTAGGTGCCATTATTGTTTCCCATCTTCTAGTTGAGGAAATTAAGGCAGGCAGAGTTTAAATGATTTGCACATTGTCACACAGCCAGTAATCGTGTGAGGCCAGATTTGAACTAAAGTCTTTCTGACTCCAGGCCAGTCCTCTATCTGCTGAGCCCCCAGGTGCCTGTTAGAGCTGGAAATCAAGTGAAAAGCCTTCGTATTCACCCTGCCATGTTGTAGAAAATTGTATAAAATAGGCTACAGATTCCTAGACTACAGAGGTGGTGCTGGAACCAGCTCTAATGGGGTTCCTGAGAATGATTGTTAAATTTTCAGTGTAGACATTTATATAGAGGAGTCTGCATATATAGAGGAGACCTCATATCTACAAATTAGGGCTTGATTTACTGTTTTGTTGATTTTCCCAAATTAAGAAAGTGATGGAGAAAACATTAATAGTGCAGATTAAAGTGAAAAGTACATCCTGAAATGTACATGAAAAGTACATCCCCAAGTTGCCCCAAGCCCTGCTCCCCGAGTAAATAGCTAAACATTTACCAGCACCCACCTGACTATCTCCTATAGCAGTATGGTGGGGACTGACTGCAAGCTTTCACTAGCTCTAGCTCCTGCTGAGCCACTCCTTCATGGCTTTTGGTGGGCCTGGCTTTAAACATTGCACTAACTCTCTCTTTTGGTGTCACTCCAACAGAAGTTCTGGCTTTCAGACTCTTGGAATACAAAGGTTCAGATTTTGGTACCTGTCCTCATGCTGGTTTCTGCTTTCCTTGATATTTCCCCTCTTTATCAGCCCATAACCTTTGAATCATCTTCTTAAGCATTTCTTAACTGAATAGGGGAGCTTACTTGTGTTCTCTTTGGTGTTCCCAATCATCATTTCACCTTATGGCTTTTTAGAGCTTTTCTGGGAGTGTTTGTATCAGAACGAGGCTCCTCTAGGAATTTTGTTGTTCAGTCATTTTTCAGAAAATCCATTTAGGGTTTTCTTGGCAAAGATGCTAGAGTGTTTTGCCATTTCTTTCTCCAGTTCATTTTACAGATAAGGAAACTGAGGCAAACAGGGTTAAGTGACTTGCCCAGGGTCACACAGCTAGAAAGTATCTGAGGCTATATTTGAACTCGGGAAGACGAATCTTCCTGACTTCAGGTCCAGCACTCTATTCACTACACCACCTAGCTACCCAACTAGCAATTTACTTACTATCTTAACCAGAAAGGTAAATTTTCCAATAAAGATTCACACAACTTGAAACCTTCATCTGGTTGCTTAATGTAATGTAGGTGTGTGACACTGAGTATTCATCCCTCCTATTGGCTACTTGGCTAGTCAGTCTCCTTATCTAGCCATGTGTGCTCTCCACCATCTCTTTCATTCCACTTGTGTATAAAGTCATCACTAGAGAACTTTGCCTCCTATCTCACTGGAAAAAAATGGAGGTCATTTGATGAGAGGTCTCTCTTCTCATCTCACATCACCGGGATGCCTTCTGCCACTCTTTACTCTCCATCCCTGTCTCATATGATGAGGTGATCCTTTTCTCTGGCAAGGCAGACTCCTCTATATAAGTAAAACCATTTCATCCTGCAGTCTCCAGCAGATTTCCCCTTCTGTTATTACCACTTTCCTCTCTCACTTATCTTAGATTTTTCCTTTTATACGGATCATTTACCTACTTCCCACAAATATGCCCATGTCTCCTCCATCCTCCAAAGAAACTCCACTAGTTTCATCCATCCCTTCTAGGTATCATCAGATATCTCTTCTCCCCACCTCACCCCCTTTTGGGGTTAAACTTTTAAAGAAGGAAGTCTATAATATATGTTTCCATTTTAAAATTCTCATTCTTTAAAAAACTCTCTACAGTCTGGCTTCTGATCTCATCATTTAACTAAAACTGCTCTAAAAGCAGTTAGCTGGCACAGTGGATAGAATGCTAGGTATGAAATCAGGAAGACCCGAGTTCAAATCCAGCACCAGACACTTACTAGTTCTGGGGCCACTTGCAAGTCCCTTAGCCTCTGCCTCAGTTTTCTCCACTATAAAATGTAGATAATATCACCTAACTCTTAGGGCTGTTTTGAAAATCAAATGAGATAATATTTGTAAATTGCTTGACATAGTGTCTGGAGCATAGTAAATGCTTCCTTCCTTCCTTCCTTCCTTCCTCTCTTCAAAATTACCATTGATTTCATAATTGCCAACTCTAATGGTCTTTGTTCATCCTTAATCCTTCTTGACCTCTCTACAGCCTTTGATACCATAGATCACCCTCTTCTCCTCGATACTACTCCCTCTCTAGGTTTCGGTAATACTATTCTTTCTTTGTTCCCCTACGCATCTGACTACTCCTTCTCAATCTCTTTTGCTAGCTAACTCTTTGTCCAGACAGATCATGCCCACTAACCATAAGTGGTCTCCAAAAATTTGTCCTGAGACCTCTTTCTTTCTCCCTCCATACTGTTTTCCTTAGTAAAACCAGCTGCCATAGTTTTAACTATTATCTCTATGCTTATGACTCTCAGAGCTATTTTTCTAACTTTAACCTCTAGACTCACATCCTCAGATGCCCATTAGACATCTCGAACTGAATTCCCTTTGCGTTTAAACTCAAGGTGAGGCAAAAATGAACTTATAATTCCCCATTCCCATCCATTACTCTTCCAAATTTCAATATAATTGTCAAGGACACTGCCAACTTCCTGGTCTTACAACAGGCTTACAACCTAGGTGCTGTCCTAGACTCCTCACCCCTCACTCCTCAAGTCTTTTGCCAAGGCCTGTCAATTTTGCCCTTACAATATCTAATGAACACTCCCCCGATCTCCTCTTACATAGCCATCACTCTGGTGCAGGCACTCATCATATCATGCCTAGACTATTGTAATAGCTTTCTGGTTGATCACCTTGCCTCAAGTCTCCCCCCACTCCATTTCATCCTCCACTCAACTGTCGAATTAATCTTCTTAATGTGTAGATTGGACATTGGTAATCTCCTCTTCAACAAACTCCAGTGACTCCCTATTACCTTTGGAATAAAAGATACAACCTTCTGATAAACATTCAAAACTCCATTGACTGATCAAAAAAATATGCTATACTCTAATTAAAATGTTCATGCATTTTCTCATTGCTTCTTAGGTCACCTATGTGTCTTCATTCAGAAAGAATTTATTTTTTGTATACCACACGTCAGGCACTGTATTAGGTGTCACTAATGGGGTAGGAATAAGGACCAGACCTGTGATTTCAATAGTACAAGAAACTTCCAGGTGGAGAGACTTCCTTTCTATCAATGCAGGTTGAATGTTCTTTATAACTTAGAGTTTTACAGAGTTGAGGTTAAATGCCTTGCATAGGGTCACATAGCTAGTCAGTCTGTGGCAAAGGCATGGCTTAATCCCAGGTCTTCTTGACTTAGAGGACAATTATCTATTCACTATGTCATGTTGCCTCTCTAATAGGTGGAAGATGCAAAAACAAAATTAAAATCATCATAAGATTATAGACTTACAACTAGAAAGAACCTTGGAGGGTGTTATCTAGTTCACATTTTTGCCACTGTTGGCCTCAAGGAGCTAACATTCTACTGAGCTGTTCTGAGGCTGAGATTCTTCTGAGATTCCATGAATCATGGATATAATGACTTCACTGAGAGAATTCTTGTGTTTAAAAAAGTAGAGAAACAGCACACAGGTAATTTTTGAAAATTCACATTTGAAAGGAAAGGAATCCATTATTGTCTGAGTAGAAATAAACTAAGCATCTGCTTTTGAGACTTAGTTGGAATTTTATATCCACAAGGTATAATATATAATAATATCCAATGCAGCCTATTCATTTCACAGATGAAGAAATAGATGCCTAGAGAGTAGAACTGACTTGCCCAAGGTTCCCTAGCTAATGAGTACCAGAGCTAAAATTAGAACTTGGGTTCTCTGACTCCAAATCCATTCCTTTTCTCATCTTCCGTTTTGGTTCTCACACTGTGCAATATATATCAGAATCATGATCTGAGCCCACACCTTCTGACTCCAGGTCTAGCTCTATCATTACTACCCTACAGCTACCTCTTTCCACTGCACAGGCTCTAGAGAGGCCATATGGTAATCTAGCATACCCTCCCAAAGCATCTTAGCCCCATTCTCAAGGGATGGCCTGGGTCCAAGAGGGTAGCTCAATCTCCATGCCCCACTGACTTTTCTTTTTTAGTTGTTGCCTGAAAATTACCACAAAGGTTCCAATTGTAATGGTGGGCCCTCTGTGCTGTTGATGGATTACCCATTAGGCTTTATTACAGGCAATTACAATTTCTAGCATTTGTCATCTGAAAATGTCTTCAAACATCAGTTCTTTGGAGACTGGCTGCTTGGAACATAGGTCGAACTTGTTTTGCTCCCGCCTTGTCAATTTACAGCCACAGTACTCGATCAAAGCTTGACAAACAGAACCTCCTAATAGACATAAAAATTGACTGAAACAGCATGGTCCACTGCATCAGACTGAAATGAATATGAAATATTTTAGTCCCTTTTCCTAGCGCAGACTTCCCCTCCCTCTCAGGAAACCAGAAGAGAAACAGAGCCAAAAAAAAAAAGGTCCTATGAATTCAAATGCCCACCATCTCCAAATTGTTTTCACTGGGGCAGTTTTGGGTTGAGTTGACATAATAAAAAGCAGTTTGATTCAAGTGTTTGTGGTCTTGCGAGCCCAGTGCAGAAATCTTGATCAAAGCGTGTTGGCAGCTATAGCCATCAGCCAGTCGACAGCTGATTTGGATGGAAAGTGCTCCTTTTTGGCTGTCCGGGGTTAAGCCCACCCCAGAGACAACCAGGACCAAGGCAAACAAGTGGCCGTTAACAACCAGCACCTCTCCTCTTGATGTGCTATTAAACAGAATCCAGCAGTGGGAGCCCAAGCATAGATATCATGTTTCACATGGGGAGTTGTGTGTATATATCTGACACATGGTAATTGTGTCCATGTAATCCATTTTGACAATGACAGATCATCTTTTTCTAGTGCCAAACAGTGGTCCTGAACCCATATTCAATTCAATTCAATTGAATAAACATTTATGAGCAAGGTGTTGTTCAAACAATGAGTCTGTTCCTGACTAGTCGGAATAAGGAAAAGACAAGTATGATGGAAAGAGCAGGGGGTTATGAGAAGGCAAAGGTTTTCGTCTCAGGTTTGCCAGTGATTTCCAGTATCAGAATGGCCAGGTCACTTCTTTCTGGGTCTTATTCTCCTTATCTACGGATAATGGGGTTGGACTATAGTCAGGGGTGGGGAACCAGTCCTTGGGTGCGGCCTTTTGACTGAGTCCAAGTTTTACAGAACGAATCCTTATTTTAAGGAGATTTGTTTTGTGAGGTTTCAATCCAGTCAGAGGGCTGCACTTGAGGATCTCGAGGGCCACATATGGACTTGAAGTTGCAGGTTCTTCACCCTTGGACTAGACGCTTCTTAAGGGATGTTCCAGCTCTAATGAACTAAAAGTGAAAATTGCAGAAAGGTTAATTTAGTCTTCAGATAAGGAAAAGCTACCCCCACAATTTAAGCTATTAAAAAGCAAAATAAGTTGCGTTGGGAAATAATGGGTTTCTCCTAGGGGTGTACTGGTAAATATTTAACAATCAGCTCTGAAGGAGGGGTAGTGGTAGATGTACTGATGCCAGAGGCACATGTTTAAGTTTAATTTGCATTATTAACATTTTTATATCCCTTTATTAAGTCTAGACAATCAAGAAAACAATAAATCAAGCTTTGATTTGTGGCATTTCCTGATTTTTGAGATATGCATGTTCATACTGAAAATTTAACAATTGGCTCTTCGAGATGATTTGAGTTAACACTACCACATCCCTGGTTTCCCTCTCCAGAGACTTCACAGTCACTTGCTGGAGATGTTTTACTGGGGGTTCCTGTTCAGATATTTTAGGCAAGGAAGATTTCCGAGGTTCCTTCCAGCCCTCAAAATCATCTATTATATTATGACTGGAATTGTTGTATTAATGTGGACCTGTCTTTCCTCATTCATAAATTTTATTTATTTATTTATTTTTGGTGGTAGAGACTGAAATGATCACTAAGACCCCTTCTTATGGAAAAAAAAATCTTATGATCTTAATTTGACCAGTATCAAGGAAGAATGTTATTAATTGATTTAATTATCCAGGTTCCTCAGGGGTGTTTTTTTACATAACTTGACTCATCTGAGTAATTGTCTTAACTTTGCTCCACAGTAGGTAGTTAGTAAATGTTTGTTGAATTCAATTTGACTTTGCCTCTATCCATACAGCCCAAGGCTGTATACTTGGGTAAATTAGTCACATTTTTTTGGTGGTGGTTGTTGTCTTTGGCCTCAACTGTTTGGTTTTGTTCTCTCTTTCTCTGTCTCTGTCTCTGTCTCTGTCTCTCTCTGTGTCTCTCTCTCTGTGTCTCTCTTCCTGCATCCCTCCCTCCTCTCTCTCTCTTTCTCTCTCTCTCTCTCCCTCTCTCTCTCTCTCTCTCTCTCTCTCTCTCTCTCTCTCTCACACACACACACACACACACACACACACACACACACACACACACGCATCTTTGTGGCCCAAGCCTAGCCAGCATGGCTGTAGTCAGTGCTCCTGCCACTGCTGCTGCATGGTGTATGGCTCTGCCAGTCCTGGTCTCAGAGCATCCCTGAACATCCACAGCACATGACAAGGCCACTCAGACTCCCGTAGCTATTGGTACTAACAAGAATCTCCTGAGTCCACAGTACTTTATGTTATGTATTTTGTATTTATTATTTCTGTGGTACTTTGTTATGTATTTACTATGCACATATTTTTTATTTCTATAGTACCTTATCGTATGTACTTTCCCATAAGTCAGGTGGCACAGAAGATATATAAGGGAAGAAACTGAGGCCAACCCATTTAGAATCCTAGGACTTGGATGGAAACAATCCAAGAAATGGTGTAATAGAAAGGCATTGGATTTGGAGTGAGAGCTGTTGAATTTGTTCTATTTTGTTTTTACTTTTTGGAAGCAATCAGATTTAAGTAACTTGCCCAGGGTCACAAAGCTAGTTAGTGTCTGAGGCTGCATTTGAATTCAGATCCTCCTGACTCTAAGAACAGCACTCTCTCCACTGAACTGCCCTGAGGTGCCCTGAGCCGTTGAATTTGAATCCTTGTTCTGCTCTGTGGTACCTGTGTTCTTGGGTAAAACATGTCCTCTCTCTGAGTATCATTTTTCTCATCTATAAAATGTAGGCTTAGACTACGAGGGGTTAGCAAACTAAAGCCCACTGCTTGTTTTTGTATGGCCTGAGCTAAGAATGACTTTTACATTTTAAAATACTTTATTGTGCTTTAAAATGTCAAAAACACATAGCTCCCGGCTGAACAAAAACAGGCAACAGCTACCTGAATTTGGCCCCTGGATTGTATGAGTTTGTTGATCTCTGAACTTGATTATTAAAGAAACTTGTAGTTCTAAATCCCATGATCTAGTCTAGCCATCTCAATTTACAGATGAATTAACACAGCTGGGGAATGTCAGAACTGGTATTTGTCTCTCTTTTCTAAGTCCACCACTCTTCCTACTATATGTACACTTGAGGCATGTTCTATCAGTAGAGTCAGTGCCTGTCAACTGGTCTTATATAGCAGAGGATAGCCTGCCCATTCATCTGGTGACACACGTTAATATAAGAAATAACACATGGGAGCAACCCATTGCTGGGTCATGATCTTGCCATAATTAGCTGCCTCATTTCATTAAGGCTATGTAATATACTTAGGAGGCACAATGGATAGACCTCTGGGCTTCATTCAAATCAAGAAGGCTCATCTTCATGAGTTCAAATTTGGCCTGAGACTGTATGTGACCTTGGGTGAGTCACTTAACCCTGTTTACCTCAGTAACTCATTTGTAAAATGAACTAAAAAAGGAAAAGGCAAACCATTCCAGTATCTCTGCCAGAAAGGCCAAAAATACCATCATGAAGAGTCAGACAGGACTGTAACTACTCAACAGCAACATGTATACTACCACTGAGTCTTGGTCGTCTGGAAGCCTATTTATGAGACAACATTTTTTGAGGGGAGGAAAAAGAAAGATTATCAAAGTCAAAAGATACTAAAGCAGAAAGTGATTTGTTTTTTCCTCCCATCATATGACTTTCATGTTTCTACTCAATGTCAGTGACTTTGGAGACTGGTTTTCTATGGGGCTATTTTCGCCAAGGGATCACACACACACAGAATTGAAAGAAATGTTAGAAAACCTCTACTCCCTAAGTTTTTAAACTCTTGTGTAATAGACTTCTTTAGCAGAGAAGCTGAGAGACACCTTAGAACAATGTTTTTAAATTCATTAAATAAAAGGATTACAAAAGAAACTAATTATAATAGAAACAATTATCAAAATATGAAAAAGAAAATTGTAGATTCCCCCCAATTAGGAACCCCTCCTCTATTTCAGCCCTCTCGTTTTACAAATGAGGATTACAAATCCCAGAGAGATTAAATGACATTAATGGGAAGTAGCCAAGGAAAGATTCAAATCAGGGTTCTCTGGCTCCCAGTTAGCATTCCTACTATACCGTGTTGCCCTGCTTCCTACGTTAGTATTTTGTCACGTAAGTGAATACATTTGGATGGCACATGGGTGTTTCAGGAATCTCTGGGACAATGAGGAAACGAGATTCAGCAAGATAAAGGACTGGTACCATTAAATTGCTAGTGTTCTCTTGAACCCTGCATGGCTGGTAGAGTGTGGTCTGGCAAGGAGGGAAGACTGGGTTGTGAGATGTAGCAGAATTAGATGGTCCATGCTGTAGCCACAATGACTCCTAAGTCTCATTGCAAATTAGCTAGGAAAGCTCTGAGACCGTGTGAACAATAGGAGTAGGGTATCACAGGCCTTTCCCCTCAAGGCCAGCAGCCCCTGGACTGAAGTAAGCAGCAGATTGTAATGAAGGGTTCTTTCTGTTGTGCCCATTCCAAAAACGGAGAAGCAGACAAAGCTTGCTTCTGGAGAGCCATCCATTCCCTAAAGAACCAGGCTATTTGGTACCTTCCTATTTAAATGAATTCTTAATAATTAAAACTTGTAAGGCCATTTATACATCAAAGGAGTCTGACAGCTTGGGTGGATGCATGGCAAGGAGAATGGTAAACAGTGAAATAGATGCTTTTGGAGTAAACAGCTAGAGCTGGGAAAGCAGGTTCTCCTTCCCTGGGAAACCTAGATCTTTAGCCTTCCTCTCTAAGTCTTGTAGCTTCAGTCCTCAGGAGAATTAGAGAAGCAGCATAAGGCAAAATTTCCTGTAGGGGAGGCAGGTACTTCTAGGAAGGAAAGTATTTCTAGCAGCATCAGAGGCCCTTTGCTTCCCTCACCTCCCTGATCCTCAAACCCCTCCTCTCTTCACAGGCAAATGTGGAGATACTTCCCAACCTGCTGATGATAATTCCTGGGCTGCCAATCTCCCCAGGTGGGTCACAGCTATGGAGACTTTAAAAAATGGAATCCATGTAAACAGGAACCAGGTTGCCCTCTTCACTGTTTAGCTGGATCAGAGTTCGGGTCACCAGAATCTCCAACCTCTTCTTGAGACACCCCAGAGATAATCAACCTAGTCTGCCCTTGCCTGCCTACCCTGCTTCCTGCTTCACTATTCTGTTTCCTCCCCTCCACCCCCCCCCCCCACCTTGTCCACAGATCTATCCTTGCACCCCTTAACCTAGACTTCTTCTAGAGAGGAACACAATTCCTTGTCAGAAGTCTTGCTTGTTTTCTACTCTGGGGCAATTTTCTGCTGAAAAGCCTGAATAACCCTCCTTACAAGTCTTTTTTTTTTTTTTCTAGAATCTCGTTTCTTTAGAGTTGAAAGTCGCTTCAGAAGGCATCCAACCTAACTCATGTTTGATCAGGCTTCCTCTTTATGACATATCTTGACAAGTAGCCATACAGACTCAACTTGAAGAGGACTGCATTTTTGCCTCCCTTTTATTGAGCATGTAGTAAACGGAGAGGTAAATAACCCAGTGGATATTGCTTTGGGTCTGAAATCAGGAAGTCATGTGTTCAAGTCTGGCCTCAGACACTTACTAGTTGTGTAACTCTGGGCAAGTCACTTTTATGTTCCCTAGTCTAGGTCTCCTTTTCTCCATGCCGAACAGTCCAGAGTATCACATGCTGCACTATCCTATTATCTGTAATTGGCCCTGAATTGTGTAGTGGAGAGAGCCCTGGATTCAGTCAAGAGATATTGCATACTAATCTCAGCTTCTCTACCAAACAGCATTACTTGGGACTTGTCATTTGAGTGTCTCTAGGTCTCAGTTTACTAATCTTTCAGCTAGGTTTAAGAAAGGTTAGGAAGAAAAAAATAATGTAGAAGTTAAACTAAGGAAAGAAGGAGCTCGCATCTTTATATCTTGCTTTCTCTTTCAAAATAATTAGACCCTGATTAAACAAGAGTCTCTTGACCTTTAGAATTCATAGATTCTGAGAACCATAGAAATAATCCTGAGAAATGAAGGCAGCAAGCTGTGGTCAGAAGAATTCAAAATGTGATGAGAGTTCAATGTTCCGTCTCTCAGGCCTTCAAACACAAATCTTGGGATGACAAATAGGTAATGGAAAATTTAAAGAATTCCCATCTATTGGAATCTAGAGTCCATTGATCATTGGAGGATAGTATCTAAACCAGGGGTGGGGAACCTGCAGCCTCAAGGCCACATGTGGCCCTCTAGGTCCTCAAGTGTGGCCCTTTAAACACTCCAATTCTGTCAAAGGGCTGCACTTGAGGACCTAGAGGCCACGTGTCCTCAAGGCCACATTTTTCCCAACCCTGGTAAACAAACAAAAGTAAAATCCTCACAGCCCCAGAGAGTGATGAAAACATTAGTGTTTATCTGAGATGAGAAAAACAAGTATTTGCTGCACTCATAGTTGACTCAACCTGAAACAATTTGTGTATATTATTGCTTTTCTTCTCATGTTAAATACATTTGTGCTGTTTGTGCAAAATCTTTTCAATTGCACAAAATCAGCCTTACCCATTTTATCATCTATTATCCCATCTTTACCTTACTTGGCCAGGAAATTAGCCCCTGTCCAGAGCCATGAAAGCTATCTCCTTCCTCACTTTTTTTTTCTTTCTTTTTTTTTCAACGACTTGTTCATTTACTTTTAGTTTACAAGATTCAGTTCCACAATCACTTGAGTTTCAGATTTTCTCCCCTCCCTTCCTCCCCCCGCCCCCACCATGGTGGCGTGCAATCCTTCCTTGCTTTTGTAATTTATTTTTGGTATCGCGTTTTAAGTTTAAGTCACATAGCCTTTTAGAGTTTATAGTGATAGATGGTGTCGGATTTTGGTCCAAACCTGATTTCTGTAAGTCTGTGTTCTGATCTTTACAGCGGTTTTTGTCTTAGCTCAGTAGACGGAGTCTTCAGTTTTACGGAACACTCTGCTACTTGGCCTCTGTGTGTTGTATGCCTAATCTGCTCCGCTGATTAACTTCTCTATTCCCTTTTTCATTCCTATCAAATAGTTTCGACGGTTTCTATTCTATA
>CM053581.1:288564967-288581909 GCA_028627135.1 Pseudochirops cupreus
CATCTACATCTACATCTACATCTACATCTACATCTACATCTACATCTAATCTGACCAAGGGGGATCACTGACTGGGGAAATCAGGAATAACTTTCTATAGGAATGAAGAGAGACCAACTAGGAGGTAATTGCAACATGATGATTGTGGAAATGGAGAGAAGGGGATGGATGTGAGACATTATGGAAATAAAAACAATAAGATTTGCTGACTTATTGAATACACAGGAAGAGCAAAAATTAGAAGAATGGCATCAATATTGAGAACCTGGGTAAACTTAAGGATGATATCTACCTCTACCCCCACCAAAAAAAATATATGGGGAAACTTGGAAAAGAGGTAGATTTAGAAGGAAACATAATAAGTTCTGGTTGCAGTTGTTGAATTTGAAATGTTCATGGGACATCCAACTCTAAGTGTCCTAGTTCATGCAAATATTAAAATGGAAACTAAAGTTGTCAGGGCCAGCTCAAAAATTAGGAACACATATTGAACATTTTTTCATCAGTTCCATGTCTGGGAATGCCTTTTCACTCCAAAACATTGCATATTTTACAAAGTTTTTTTTTTCCCATACTTTATCTCATTTGATCCTGACACTACCCCTCTGGTTGAACAGACAGATATTATCACCTCCTTTTAGCAGGAGCCAGAATGGTTTAGTGAAAAGAGGACAAGACTTGAGGTCAAAAGAACTGAGTTCAAATCTCAGCTCTTCCACTAAATATTTATATGGACAAATCATTGAAACTTTCTGTGCCTGTTTATTTATCTAAAAGATAAAGGACTTGGAAGGTTGAGTGGTACAATACAAAGAACATGTACTCTGTAATTAAAGAATCTGAGTTCAAATCGTACCCCTGGTACTTACTACTTATGTGATCATATGCTAATCACTTGGCCTGCCTGGTGTCATCTTCTTTATTTATAAAATCTGAGGTTTAGGCTAAAGAGCCTCCAGGGACTTTTCCAGCTTTGGCTCCATGATCCATGACCAGGTGATCTCCAGAGTCCTTTCTCAGTGGATACTTCCATGCCATTGGGTCAGAAACAAGGAGGCTGGGACTTACCCAACAGTTATATTTATAACTTGACTAACCTCATAGAGAATGTAAAAGCAAATCCAATACAATCATTACAGGACTTATTTTCCTGGTTTGGAAAGAGACAATAATAAAATTACTTTTCTACTGCCGAATATTCCCCCTGGAATCACAAAGGGCACAGGATTCTAGCTCTGGCTCTGCAAAGTGCCTTAGAAAGCTAAATGTCAGAATATTTCTAGTTCATTGTGTTAGTTATGTCTAATCCCAGGATATTATCAAAGTGTAATTTTTTGGATTGTCAAACTGCAGACACAGAATTTCTGGACGATATTGAATCTGTAAAAAGTATAAGATTTGAGATTGTTCTTTGAATTGTCATAAAAATGCAGGAAAGGATAGGAAAGAAAAGTGTAAGACCTAACAGTTTTCTATGACCACCAGTTTAAAATGTTTTACACGCATTGTTTTGATGTTAGTGTTGACTCATTTTAATCACACCCAACTCTTTGTGACCCCATTTGAGATTTTCTTGGCAGAGATACTGGAGTGCTTTGCCATTTCCTTTTTTAGCTCATTTTATAGATGAGGAAGCTGAGGCAAAAGGGATCAAGTCACTTTCCCAGGGTCACACAGTTAGTAAGTGTCTGAGATCAGATTTGAACTCATGAAGATGGGTCTTCCAGACTCCATACCCAGCATTCTATCCACTGTTCCATTAAATTGCCCTCTTGTCAAAATCTTGTGGAAGTAAACCAAAAAATAAACAAAAGTTAATTAAGTAAAAAAAATAATAATGGGGCAAAAAAAAAAAAGAAGTTTAATACATAATATATGCCCTAAAAAAAAAAATTCTTCCGGAAGGCAACATCCTTTGGTGGATCAAAGCATTGGCTCTGGAGTCAGAAGATCTAGGTTCAAAGCCCACCTCTGATATTTACTACCTGAAAGACAGTCATTCCACTGCAACTCATCCCACCTCTATTGATCTCACTTTCCTCATCTATAAAATGGAAGGGTCTGTTATCATGGTCCCTGAGGTCACTTCCAGTTCTCAGTGTTGGCTGCTGTGATCCCATGTATGGCCAAAGAAATAGAGGGACCTGGTATGTAGTAGAAGTGAGGCCTAAGAGATGGACAGCCAAAGTGATGTAGTGGTGCACACAGGATGTGGAAGGAGCCAGAAGATGGCATGTGGCCCATTGGGTGGATCCCCTGTGGAGGACTCCTAGTAGGCCATAGATACAGTAGAATTGTACAGAGTAGATGGATAGGTGGAGTGAGTACCTGCCCTCATGAGATTGTAGCTAAATCAAACATGCCATTGAAGTCTAGTTCTCATTTTTATTTTATTGTTATTCTGATGAATAATACATAAAATTCACCCCATGGAGGCCAGAGTATAAGAATTGACTGCACTTCTACCACCTTGCAAAAGGAGAGGATTTACTATGTTTGCTAATTTGTTTGGCTTATTTTTCAAGCTCAGGTGTTATCTTTAAGATGTAGATTGATTTTTTAGTGGAAGATAAGGACAATTTTTAATGGAAAACTCTATAACACTAAACAGGACTTCTCTGGCTGTTCTCTCTCTTGTGGAATTTATTTCCTGTTCTCCATTTCTTAGAATTCCCAGATGCCTTCAAAGCTTAGTACAAGCTCTACTTTCTAAAGGAAACCTTTCCCAGTCCTCTCAGCAACTAATGCCTAGGACAGTTGAGCTTTGAAGTTATTATTCAATCATTTGCCCAAAGTCACATAGCAAGTTAATAGCAGAGACAAGTCTGGAATGTCCATTTCCTTACTGATGGACTTCCCACTATCCCATCTTCACTCTGTGACTCAGATGTTCTGTCCCTGGCATATAACCAATGAATACTGTCTTTTGGCCATCTTATTCATTTTGTCTGGAAAGCAATTCCCCTTCCCTCTATAAAGAGCCACTTTTAATTTCAATTTAAAAGAGTCAATATGTTATAGTGGGAAAAAAGAGCTGGAGTTGGACTTTGGAAAACTAGATTTGAATCACCATTTTGCCAGATATTTATTGTGTGACCATGGGCAGATCCCTTAAACTTTCCTTATGTATAAAATGGGTATAATAATAATAATAATAATAATACACATCCTACTTATCTATGAAAGTTATTGGGAGGATGAAATGATATGATACTTTGCTTTGCAAAGTTTCAGTCAAGCAACAAGAATTTATTTATCATCTACTGTATAGCAGGAAATTTGCTAGGAACTGGAGTCCTTAGTGCAAGAAGTTTACATCCTACTGGGATATACAATAGGTGTGTATTTAAAAGCACAAGCATACAAAATAAATGCAAGGTTGCTATGTGACCTCAGGCAAGGCACTTAATAACTTTTATTCTCACAGCCCTTTAAAGTTTATAAAATTATTTCCTTGTAACTTCCCTGGGATATAGATAATATTATTCTTATCTTACAAATGAGGAAACTGAGGCACAGAGAAGATAAGTTTCTTGTACCCTGTGCCATACCTAGTAGATGTTAGAGCTAGGATTCAAACCCAGGCCTCTCCATTTCAAGTTCAGAGCACTTTCCACTGCACCATACTTTTCCATATTTCCTCACTTTGAGTCTTAGTTTTTTTACATGGGAAGATTGAAACTAGGGTGGTCCCTAAAGGGTTTCTTCTAGCTCTGAAACTCTCTGATTCTTGCTCCCAGACTTTGTGCTAATTAGTACCTTAGATCCTTCTGAGTTGATTAGTCCGTGTTTTTATCAGGCTCTCATCCTGACTGTCAGGTATAAGTCAAAACATAGTTAAAACTTAGTTAACTTATCTATTTAATAATAAAACAATAATAATGCAATTAATAGCAATACTGCGCACTTTTATGGTGCCTTTCATCTGAGTATCAAAGTACTTGACAGGGGAGTATCATTATACTGATTTTACAGATGAGGAAACCTACACACAAAGAGTTTAACTAACTCACTTGCCCAAGGTCAGGCAGTGAGTCAGCTGTGGAGCCAGGAATGGGATGCCAATTCCCGGCCCCTCTTTCTGTGCTTTCCTTGCACTTTTGTGGTATCTTTCATCTGAGTCTCTTAAATTAATCTACCAACAATTATTCTCATTCATCAGTAGCCAAGAAGGTCCCTGCAGCCATGTCTGCACAGCTGAAGAACTCATAGAGAACAAGAAATATGACCCTTCCCTCCACTGGGCTGCTGTAATGATTCATGGAGGATTGGAACATCCAAATATATTGGTTGTGTCTAACTCTATCTGACTCAGATGGGCCATGCCGCTATGGGGTGTTACAAAAGTCTTAGTGCAGTTTTAAGCTACTCAAAGTTAAAACTGCATTAAGGCTTTTGGGAAAGAATACCAGGAGTGACTAGTTAGAAAATAGTAAAGTCACTAGGACTGGTTAGTGGTGGTGTGCAAATAGTGAATAGAGTAGAGTCAATATGACTCGAGTTGAAATCCTGCCTCTAACACGGAGTAAGTGGATCATCACGGACACTTAACCTCTCAGTATCTCAGGCAACTCTTAAGACTTTTAGTTCTAAACCAGTTACTAATCAGCAGTGGAGGACGGGGCGGGGGGGTCTTCCATACCAGGATACTCCCCCCTCCCCCTGCTAATGAAATCACCGGATTCAGATACATACAAAAATCGAGATAATGCCTGTACTACCTACCTCACAGGGTGACTGTTGTGAGGCAAACAATTTGGAAACCTCAAAGTCTTGTAGAGATGTAAAATATGTTATTATTAGCCTACCATCTACTGAAAAATGAGTTGTCAGAAGTCCCTTATAATTGCTTTTTAAACTGTATTAAGTCAACTCTTTGAATGTGTAAACATAGACTAAGAGAGGAAAAACAAATAACAAACAAGAACCAATTTGCATCTTTTTAATGCGGTTTGGATGAGAGAGAGCAGTTTTGGAACAGTTGCCCACTGTCTGTATTTGTAGTGACTGTCTCGGCTCGCAGATCTATTGGCCTGAAGCTGAAGCGCTGATGGTCTTAGAGAAATAAAGGGATACTAGGTTTCCGGAAGTAGTGCGAAGCATGTAGCTGTCTCTTCCCTCCTCCATTCCCCCCACCCCACTATTTCTCCTTCCATAGGCCTCGACCAGGGGTGGGGAACCTGTGAGGTCACATGTGGCCTTGAGGTCTCAGGTTCCCCACTCCTGGCCTAGATCCTAATTTCTTCTATTTTTACAGACTGGAGGAATCACGGGAGGCTTAAAAGGGTTTCTGAGTTGGTTTCATTGTAGCATCTCGTGACTGGGGGGTTGTGACACAGAACCCAAACTGTAAGACTCCAAATTTAGGTTATACTGGGGAGTGTTAGAGGCAACAATGAGACATCTTGGATAGGGCCCCACGCTTCAAGTCAGAAAGACTTAAATTTGAAACCTGTCTCAGACACTCACTAGCTGGGCAAGTCACAACAGCTCTCAGCCTTCATTTCCTCATTTGTAGAATGGGGATAATAAGAGCATCTACCTCACAGGGCTGTTGTAAGGGTCAAATGAAATAATATATGAAGAGTGTTTGGAAAACTTTAAAGGGCTTTATGTTAGCTATCATGTATTAACTATAGCACAGAGACCTGAATCCTGGGTGACCAGTTTAGAAGAAGGTCTCATATATCTTGCTAAGGATATTGAACTTACCTAGTAGGAAGCAACCTCTTTCTTTTCTGATTTTCACATAGTATATTTTGGGCAAAAGTGGCATGACCTGGTCAGTCAGTAAGTCCATTAGTCAATAAATATTTATTAAGCACCAACTGAGTACTAGGCACTGTGCTAAGTTCTGGGAACACAAAGAAAAACTGAAGACAGCCTTGCCCTCAAGGAGCTCACAATGGATGGGGGAGACAACATGTAAACAATTAGTTACAAACAATATGTGTGCATGTGTGCATGTGTGTACATATCTATATCTATCTGTATGTATGTATGTGTAATTGGAGGTAACCTGAGAGGGAAGGCACTGAGATTAAGGAGGACTGGGAAAAGCTTCCCCAAGAAGATACGATTTTATCTGAGAATCGAAGGAAGCCAAAGCCAGGAGGTTGAGATGAGGAGGAAGAGACTTCCAGGAATGGGATCAGACAGTGAAAATATTTGAAGTTGGGGCATGGTATGTAGTGTGTGAGGATCAGCAAGAAAGACAGTGTAAAAGGGGTCAATCTGCTGGAGATGTGGGGATGGAACGGGATCACTTGGGCATTTAGAAGAGTTTGCCTTGGCAAGAAGAAGGATAATTCATAAGACAAGGGTGAAAGAGAAGCCAGTGGTGGAAAGCATCTAGTAGGAAGCACCCAACTTTTGTTTTTTGTGTCATTTATTCGTTCTTCCATTCAAACAGTTCTTAACTAACTACCTAATGTACGTAGAGCACTCATTTGAAAGAAAGCTGATGCTTCTAAAGATTCAAACAAAGAAGCAAATATAGGAACAGTTATATGCAATGCATGGCAAGATTGGATTTGATCAGTTCTTAATCTTTTTTGTGTTTGTCATGGACTTCTTTTTTAGTCTGGTGAAGCCTATGGACTTCTCAGCATAATGTTTTAAAACACATAAAGTAAAATAAATGGGATTACCAAAGAAACCAATTATATTAAAATTTTCTATCTGTAGACAAGAAGATTTCAATCGAGTAACATCCTAGCTACTATTAGTAGCTATAGTAATTTTGAGGTACTGTTGAGCATAAATGTTATTTGGAGATAGCTGCCACAATTACAACGGGATATGAAAATCTCAGATTTCTCCTGGTGACGAAGTCACAGGTACAGCTAATACTATTGTGGTTTGTTGTCTATAGTCATAATTAAAGGAAATGCTAAATTTCAATTAGAGATCAAGGAAAATAAAGATGTATTCTTCCCCATCCAAGTTCATACATCCCCTGAAATGTATCCACAGATCACTCAAGGTCCATGGACATCAGGTTAAGAGTTCCTAGATTTGGGATTTGTTTTCTGAGCATGAATACTGTCTTTGGCATCCCCATTCACTGATGTTCTCCTTGTTTCTTACTGTGATAAGTTTACTGTGCATTCTCAAAGGCACTGCTAAGAGATGTCACTTTGTGAAGTCCTCCTGACCTAAAAAGGTTTCAGAGATAAGCCTGACAATAGATTGTGTATCTGTTATTGGGAAACTAGCCTAGCTTTGTGCAAAAAACTCATCACCAAAGGGGCTGGGCACCAGATGAAGGCTTTCTTGTTCAGTTACAGCAGCTAATGATAGAACCTCAAGTAAGGAGGAGTTATGATCGGAAATTGATGGAAGTTGTGTCTACATCAATGGAATCACAAATGTTTTAAACATTGAAACAAAGGAAGCAACGTGGTATAGAAAAAAGAATACTGAATCTGGTAGTAGAAGGCCTGGGACTCAGTTTTCTTATCTGTAAAATGAATGAGTTAGACCAGGTGCCCTTTAAGCTCCCTTTCATCTATAAATCTTGATCTTCTATTAAATTCTCCTTCTTGAATAAGATCACATATTCAACAAGTACAGAGCAGGGTGGTGTCTCTCAATCCCCTCTCCCATGTGTTTTTTTTTCCCTTGAGCCTAGCTTAAACCAGGGATGAGGAAAGAGAATCCCTCCATATTATGAGACGAATGGGGGAATTGCAGGGCATAGCCAGCAGGAGAATAGGGTGTAGCAGTGTGGATTATGTAGGCCATGTCTTCCAAATTTGAATGGCAGAGTGAATATGGCATTTGGAAGATGGGTTCAAAAGATCTGAGTTCAAATCTTACGTCTAGAAAATACTGCCTGCATGATTTAAATACAAAATCTCACCTCCCTAGTTCTCAGTTTACTAATCTATGAAATGGAGAAAGGAAGGTTTGATTAGATGATCTCTGACATCCCTTCCAGCACAAGACCTAGGATTCTAGGATACATATGCTAAAGGTGAGGTTTTTTTTTCCCTTCTTAATAATCACTCTATGCTGTTGATCCCCAAATGCTTCATTATGAGGTTCATTTCTGGCTGAAATGTAATTCAATTGCATTAGTTCTAGCTCAGAGAAAAAAATGGAAATTATAACCCTGAAAAGTTGCTTGGTAGCCATTAAAGTCCTCTTTCAAAGCCTTATCATGGCATAGTTGTGATTTTCAGTTATCAAAGGCAATAGTAGTAGTAATGGTGATGGTGGTGGTGGTGGTGGTGGTGGTAGTAGTGGTGGTGGTGGTGGTGGTAATGGTAGTAGTATAGCAGTAGTAGTACTAGAAGAGTAGTAGTAGTGTAGTAGTATAGTAGTAGTAGTAGTAGTAGTAGTAGTAGTAGCAGTAGCAGTAGTAGTAGTAGTAGTAGTAGTAGTAGTAGTAGTAGTAGTAGTAGTAGTGGAAACTGAAATTTATGAAACATTTTACAATTTGCAAAGCATTTCACACATATCATTGGATCTTTAGAACAATCTAATAAAGTAGACGCTGTTATCAAATACACTTTACAGATAAGGAAAATGAGGGATTAAAAAAAAACTTTTCTTTCTTTTGGTGATCAATTATTTGAATAGCAAGTTTCTATGCATTCTATATTTTATTGTCTTTCAGGAACTAGGGATGTTTAGCCTGGCATACAGGAGACTTGCAGACGACATGATAACTGTTCAAGTATTTTAAGTATTTGAAATGCTGTCTCACAAAAGAAAGATTAGACTTGTTCTTCTTGGCGTCAAAGGTTGGAATTAAGAGTAATGGATGGAATTTGCAGACAGGCAGATTTAGGTTTGATGTGAGGAAAAGCTCGCTAACAATGAGAGCTGTCCAAAAGCAGAATGGGGAATGCCTTGGGGAATGACTGGGTCTTCCCCACTGGAGGTCATTGAAAAGAGGATGGATGGTCACTCTTCAGGTCTGCTGCAGAAGATTTCTGCTCAGATATGGGCTAGGCCAGGTGCCCCCTGAGGTCCGTTCCCACTCTGATATCCTGCGATTCCCACTCTGATATCCTGTGTTCTCAAGTTGTCTCTGGTTGTGCCATTCTGGGTTTGAGGGTCCTTCCCAGCTTTGCTAATCTCTGTTCTATGTTCTAAGCTCCCTTCCAGCTAACATTCTATGATTCTAAGGATAGTCTGTACGAGTCTCTGCTTTCCCAACTTTCCCAACTGAGCTCTCTAAATGCAACCCATGGCAACTTATTGAAAGGAAAAAAAAAAGTACTTTCAACAATATCACCTTTTATCTTCACTTTGTGGGCCAAAGGAATAAAATATAGTTGCCAAACACAAATTAATGTGTAATTATTTTCCTTGCCTGAATCATTTTCTTTCATGTGTCATAACATGCAGAGCAAATAGCGCCACACCTTTGACTTTAATTGTGGTAATCTGATCTTAGAGCCACAAGAAAGACTGTTCTAATGCCTTTTTTAGCACAGACTTTCAAGTTAAAACAACAGCAATTTTTTTGCCCTTCTTTTTTTTTAGGGGGCGGGAAGGGATTCCTTTGTGAGGAGAATACTGCATTCAATCCCTACAACCTGTACCATGCCTTCTTGGCAAATGCAAAAGGCCCCCCAAAATATAAACATGGATCCCTTTGACAGGTGACTTAAGGTGGTGAAGGGAGGGTTTTTTTCTCTCTCTCATTCTTTTGGTGACTAATTATTTGCTTGGTAAGTTTAAGACCACCTGGCTTTGCCTTAATGCCATAATGGGAAACATGTTATATCATTTATCTCCTGAGATTGTCTCAGAGGCCTGAGTGATGTAACTGGGGAACCAGAAAGCAGATTGAGGGAGACAGAAAGGTTCAGAGGAAAGAAAGCCATATCTAGAGATTGGTGACTCCTGAATTTCAATTCTAATTCAAACATTTGCCAGCTGTATGACATGGGCAAGTCATTTCCCCTTGCTGAGACTGTTTGTCTGTACAATTATGGGGGCAAGGCGGAGGGAATGAAGGAGGATAGATTTGTATTGCATTCCTCATGGGGTGATTTTTAGTAAAACATTTTTTTTAAAAAAACACTAAAGAGTCAAAGAATACAAGACTTAGTAGTATTAAGACCTGAAGACCTGGGTTTGAGTCCTGATGAGCTTGATCACTCTACCACTGGTGTTCCTGGGGAAGTGAGTTGCCCTCTCTTGGCCTCAGGTTTACTCGTTGGTAAAAAGGAATTTGCCTAGATTTTCTCTAAAGTCTCTTCCAGTTCCAAATACACTGCTCCAACAAAGCAACTGCACCCCAGTAGGGAATCCAAGTAGTGTGGTTTGACCCAGGGTGTGATTGGAGCACCCTGTGTTACAGGCTATTTTTGGCAGCTCATTCTGTCTTAACCGTCACGCAATGTCTCCAGGGTACATGCTAATGTTGGTTACACACAGAGACCAACTTTTAATTAATATGAAAATTACCTTCATTCCATCATTAGCCATAGCTTTGTTCATAATGATTTTGTGTATGTATTGAGGGAAACAAAACCCCACATTGTCTTTTTATTAACTGTAGTTATTTAGGCCTAGGCATGGTACTGTAAGTAAACAAATCATCTCCATTAGGCTTCTAGAGTGTGTGTGTGTGTGTCTGTGTGTGTGTGTGTGTGTGTGTGTGTGTGTGTGTGTGTGTGTGTGTGTGAAAGAGAGAGAGAGAGAGAGAGAGAGAGCATGTGTGCATGTCTGTCTGTGTGTCTGTGTGTCTTTCTGTCTCCTGGAGTCTGGCCAGGTAAGAAACTAATTTTCCCTTTCAGGAGCTTTCTTGAACACAACGCAAAGGATACAGATTTGGAGATTTTTTTTTTAATCCCATCACTCTTTTATCCCATCATTCTATTTTCACAGAATGTTTGAGCCAGACTGGACCTGTGAGATCATCTAGTCCAAACCTCTCATTTTACAGATAGGAAAACTGAGGCCCGAGTAGATGAACTGAGTGACATAGACCCAGGGTTGCAGAGTCAATGGCAGAATTCAGACGTGAACACAGGTCTCTAATTTTAGCATTCCTTCCTTTCCTGTCACTGACCCAAGTCATCAGCTTCAGCATAATTAGCTACCACCTACCTTTCTAATCTTATTTGAGTTTATTCCATTTCACATTCAAACTGGCCTGCCAGCTATGGCACCCCCATGGCTCTCTCCCTTTCCCACCAGGTCGCCCCCGGTGTTTAGAATTCTCCTTCTCCACTTTTGTTTCACAGGAATGCCTGGCTTCCTTCAGAGCACGGTTTAAAGACATTTCCCACCTGAAGCCTTTCTTGAGTCTGTTTTAAACTCAGCTCAAGTTCCGTTCTCTACAGGAGGGGTTTTCCGGAGGTCCTCACTTACTGATGATGCCCCTCTCCTAAAACTACCTGACATGTTTTTATTTGTTTGTTTGTTCATTCATTTATTAATTTGTCTATTTATTTTGCAATTATTTTCTGATTCCCTCTTTTTCTCTCTGGCTTTCTCTCCCTCCTGTTCTCTCTTTCTCTATCTCTGTCCCCCTCTATTCTCTGTCTCTCTGTGTGTCTCTTTCTGACTCTGTCTTTCTCTACCTCCTTCCCTTTCTGTGTCTCTCTTTCTCTCTCTTTGTCCCTATTTCTCTCTCCCTCTCTCTCCTTCCCTTTCTCTGTGAGTCTATCTCTCCATGTGTCTTTGTCTCTGTCTCTCCACATATATAAACGCACACACACACACACACACACACACACATATATGTACATGTTTCCTCCACTGATAGAATGTGAAATTGAGAAAGGGACTACATTCCTTTTCATCTTTGTACCCCTGGCACATCCACTATGTGCCAGGCACCAAGCTAAGTGCCAGGGATACAAATATAATACAATAAAGATTGTCCCCGCCCTCAAAGAGCTTACAATCCAATGGGGGAAGACAATAGAAAAAAGAAAGCTGAAAAGGGGGGAAGTCCCAAAGTAATGTTAATGCTTGTAATAAGAAATATAATTGAGTAATAAATATCTTGTGTTGGATTATGTCAGTTATAAGTGCTTTCTCCCTTTTGAAATTAGACTGCATAACTTTGTATAGGTGTGGGATGTAAGAAGGCTGTAACATATAACAAATGAAGAGTATGTGAGGAAAAAATGCCTATTTGCCCTCTGACTGTGTTACTTGGACTCCTAGGCATTTACATCTGTCCTGTTCTGCACCTTTGAGATGGGCTATGCCATCCACCTTGCCTCTTCCTCAGAAGGATCCCCGGGCCTTCCCATCTGCTCTGAAACTGAATCTTCCTATCATCTGTCTCTCTCCATTAGAATGTGAGCTCTCAAGGGGCTTCTAGGTGGCGCAGTGAATAGAGCAACGGCCTGAGTTCAAATCCAGCCTCAGACACTTAACACACACACACACACAAACCTAGCTGTGTGACCTTGGGCAAGTCATTTCACCCCAACTGTCCCACCTTCCCCCCTCCAAAAAGCAAAAAAAAAAAAGTGAGCTCTCTGAGAGTTGCAACTGTCTAGATTTTCAACTTGTTTCTTTAGTGCTTCACACACAGTAAGTACTAAATAAATGCTTTCCCCATTTTGTTCCAAGAACAGCAGTGTATGATGTCATCAGGGAAATGTATGATAATAATAGAATTTGGACTGGTCATGTGGTTTGGGCAAGTAATGGCTAGTCCCTTGCTAGAATGCTCTGTTGAGACCCTTGTAATGTTAGGAGAAAAATCAAGGAAGACATCTAGTAGGATGGTGCACTCCCCTGCCTTGGCAAAATTTGGGGAAAATGTGAGTATGATGGATGAAAGTCTGCCAAGATGGACTGGCATAGAGGGTTTGGGATTTACATTGCCAAAGGATGGGTTGTGATTGGCATTGTTAAAGGAAACATCCATATCAGTGATGTCACAAACCCATTTGAAAACATTACATACTTGGAAATTATCTACTTGTGAATGTTTTATTTCCTCCAGGTGGAATGTATGTTTCTTAAGGGAGGTGACTGTTGTTTTTGCCTTTGTATCTCTGGGGTCTAGCATGGCACCTCGCACACAGTAGGTGCTTATTTATTGAACTGAATTAGCTACCATGGAGTGCTGCAGAGGGTGAATGATTAGGAACAGGGAATCCCAAGTGATGCTAAAGGTCCAAAAGACAGAGTTGATAACCTGTACTTCCTGGATTAAAATCCAGGGGAGATTTAGGTCAAGACTACCAGTTCTTTGATGAAACTATGGGTGGTTCCTATATTGGGAAAAAGGCAGGGAACTTCAGGTCAGGATTATGGCGCTTTGACAGAGGTACATGGGAGAAGCTGGCCCAGTTTCTTCCCACACTCGGTCTGACCCTGTGGTGGTGCAAGTGAGAAAGAGGAGGCAATTGCTTGGGGGGTTGTGGGGTGGGGTAATGACAGTTACAGTAAGGATGTGTCTCCTTTCACAATGCCAACTCAGACAGCAAAGAATGGCAGAACTGAAAGTTACCCTGGTAATTCTAATCCACCCCATTTCCATTCACAGAGGTGGAAAAAAAAATAAGGTTTAAGGAATTTAAGTGACTTACTCAAGGTCATCCAGGTATCAAGAGAGTGGATTAAGAATCTGGACCCCAGAATTGAAATCCAGGGATCTTTCTACTACACAACTACTACACTCAACCAATAGAAAAATGAGAATTTTAAGCAATTTGTTTTGTATACATAATACCATATAACCAGTCAGACTTTTTATCTTTTCATGGAAATGACTGAATATTTTGGCGCTATATAGATATGTACTTAAGCAGAGTTTACATAGCAAAAACAACAGCAAAAATAGCCGAGATTACTGACTCGATAATCTAGAACCCTAAACTCTGTTCAGAAAAGTAACATTCTGTTTTTTACGGTAAGGTTCCTTTCATTTTGGATATTTTATTCAATCCAATTCTTTTAGCAACTCAACAAGCATTTACTAATTAATAATTAGGTAATTTGATAAGTAGTGGAGATACCAGGACCAGTTCTTACTTTCAAGTAACTTACATTCTACTGGAGTGAAACAGCAAATATGCAGAGAAAGAAACAAAAAATAACTAAAAAATAAGTTTGATGAAAGGGAACATTAGCTGGGAGAGGCAGGAAATACTTTTCGTTAGAAGTAGCAGCAATGAGTTCCCAAGTGCCAGAGGTGAGGAGGAAGAGCAAAGAGCAAGACAATGAAAGTTTTGCATGGGTAACAACCAGCAGGTCAATTTGACTGAAACATAGAGAACAAAAGGGGAAATCACGTAGAATCCGCTTAAAAGGATAGGTGAGAGCCAGGTTGTGAAGGGTTGAAAAATACCAAACATTTATGAGGGGACCTCAGCAGCCAACTAGTCTAAGTCTTACCCAGAAAGCTCCACCGCAATATACTCTATGAGTGGCCGTTCAGTTTCTGCTTGAAGACAGCCGATGATTGGGAATGCACCATTCTCCAAGATGGCCCTTTCCACTTCTTCAGAGCTCTAATTATTATGAATTTTCTTTTTGTAATATCAGGCTTATATCAGATGGATCAAGGTCTCTCCCACCTGTAACATTCTGTATTCTGTGTTCTAAAGTTCCTTCCAAATGTACAATTTTAGGTCTTCAAGTCTCTTCTAGCTCTAACTTTCCAAGTTCTATGCCCCATGCAACATGGTGTCTTTCTACTCTAATATATTGTATTCTATAGTGGAAGGTCCCAAGCAGCTATGCTCTTTAAGATTCTCAGGACCCCATCAGCTTTAACAAATATTTTATGATTCTTCAAGGATTCTACGGTTTTATTTGTCATTGTCTTTGCACATGGAATTTTAGTTATTGCCTCTCACAAACAAGAACATATTTTCTTTAATTGAAATAGCGTGTGGGGGAGTCAGGAGCATGGGCCCATGATCTGACTCCACTGTCATTTCTTAAAGCTATAGTTAGTTCTGATATCTCTTTGTGCTTCCTCTTCAAATCTAAAAAATAGAAATGAGAGCAAAATCAGTCTTCAGATTTTGCCCAATTACCCAGTCAATCTAGGAAGGATTCTAAAATAATTTAGAATGGAAAGACCTCACAACAAAAAGTACTCTATCAACATGGAATAGGACGTCAGTATAGTAACTCTACAACTAGAAGCCTTGGCTGAATACAGCCCGAGTAACAGCAGAGTTGACAACTGTGACATTTCTGTTTCTAACAGCTGTTCTCAGCATCAGCGCAGACACTTCCTAATATACATCCCCTCGTGTAAACAATGACTGTGTCATCTTGCCAAATTCGCACTAACTTTAGAGGGTTTGCCAGCCTTTTCAGTGAAACTAAACAGAAACAAAATAAAAAGGGAATAAGTGTGTGTGTGTGTATGTGTGTGTGTGTGTGTGTGTGTGTGTGTGTGTGTGTGTGTGTGTGTGTGTGTGTAAAGGGGAGGAGGGATTAAAAAAGCTCTTAAGCATAATGGAATGAATATACAATGCATGTTGAACAAGATAACAAGGAATTATCCTGGTCTTTGTGGTGTGGTTAGAGACATATCTGAGCTTCACCCTTCCATTTGAATCCCTATGGATTCTAGCCTGGGTTGGACTGGGCCAGGGGTGGGTAATCTGCCCCACTCCTAGACTGGGGTCTTCAGGCAGATTTTATTAAGTTACTATTATTATTTCTTACATTAATTTAAATTATGAGAATTTTTTTGTGAACATTTGACCAAACAGTGCTAATACACCAAAGTTGGAAGAAGAGAAGAATGGGAGAGAAAGAAAGAAAGAAAGAAAGAAAGAAAGAAAGAAAGAAAGAAAGAAAGAAGAAAGAAAGGAAGAAAGGAAGGAAGGAAGAAAGGAAGGAAGGAAGGAAGAAAGGAAGAAAGGAAGAAAGGAAGAAAGAAAGGAAGGAAGAAAGGAAGGAAGAAAGGAAGGAAGGAAGGAAGGAAGGAAGGAAGGGAGGAAGGGAGGAAGGAAGAGAGAAAGGAAAGGAGAAAGGGAGAAAGGAGGAGGAAGAAGAAGAAGAAGAAGAAGAAGAAGAAGAAGAAGAAGAAGAAGAAGAAGAAGACTAAGAAAAGATCGAAGGAGAAGGAGCTGGAGGTGAAGAAAAAAAAGGAGGAAGAAGAAATTGACATTTTTATAGAATTTTAAAGTTTAACACTTTCCTCACGCCTGTGAGTAAGGCAGTCAGTCAAAAAATGCTTCTTAAATGCCTGCTACATTCCAGGCATCATGCTAAGGGCTGAGGATACCAAGGAAGGCAAAGGCAAGTCCTGCTCTCAACAGGCTCAGAATCTAACAAGGGAAACAACATGCAAACGACTATATGCAAACGATTTTTCCTACAGGAAAAACAGGAAGTAATCAAGAGAGGGAAGGGATTGGACTGAAGAAAGATTGGGAAAGGGTTCCTGTAGAAGGTGAGAATTTAGCTGGACTTGAAGGAAAATAGGGAAGCCACTAAGTGGAGCTGAGGAGGAGGGATTTGAGCCCTGGAGGACAGACAGCCAGGGAAAATAGCAAAAGCTTGTGATGGCAGCCTCTGCTCTGCCTTAGGTATTCAGGGAGGCAAGATATGTTGTTACTATAAAATGGACTAAATATTGATGATTTTTGTTTTGTTCTGGTTTTGTCTTCAAGCTTTCTGTAATTAACAATAAAAGCTTCAGCAAACTGGAAAAGAAAATTCCCATAGCTGAGAGATGGCATGTCTTGTTCAAGGAACAGCAAGGACACAAGTGTCACTAGATGGAAGAACGCTTGGTAGGATGTAAGATACAAGAAGACTGGAAAGGTGGGGGAGAGGTATGTGTTATGGGAATCTGAAGATCTTCCCTGCCCCTAGGCCCTTTGCTAAAGTGGCTATGTGACTCTGAGGACCCTTGGATATTTGAAAGTATACTCTGTTCCCTAATAGGCTGAATGTGGTCACGTGGAGCCTGTGGCGCCAGGCTTGTTTTCCAGGAATGCCCGTGCCTTGTAGCTTTGTGATTGGGCAGTGGGTCTAG
>CM053581.1:288582409-288629144 GCA_028627135.1 Pseudochirops cupreus
GGGAAGGGAAAGGAAGGGAAGGGAAGGGAAAGGAAGGGAAGGGAAGGGAAAAGAAGGGAAGGGGAAAGGGAAGGGGGAAAGGAAGGGGGAAGGGAAGGGGGAAGGGAAGGGAAATCTTTCCTAACTGCACATCTCCTAATGATTAACCTCTTCTCTCTTAGCTAGTCTGATCTTTGGACAAAAAGACATTGAGCTTGTACTTCAGGTTCAATGGCAGGGCCTGCCAGGGCTTGCTCTACACTGGCATACTCTTCAAGAACCCAGAATCAAGGCAATGCCATAATGAGGCAACACAGAAGCATTAGATACAGAGCTGGAAGGGACTTTAGGGGCCATCTAATTCAACCCCCTCATTTTACAGATGAGGAAACTGAGGCTGAGAGATGCTAAGTGACTTGCTCAGAGTCACACAGGTAGTAAGTGTCTGAGGCAGGATCTTAACCAAGCTCCTCTGACCCTATAGTCAGTGTACCCTTGCACTACCCCATGTATAAGGACTCATGTGAAGAAGGGGAAACATAGGGGAAAATCTTACTCTATAAAGGATCCAAATTTGGCAACATAAGTCCTCTTCCTGTGGTGAGGAAAAGGAAGGAGAAGTGAGAGGAAACCCTGCATATTGGAAAGAATTCTGGGCAGGGGTTCAGGTCACCTGGCTGCTAGCTCTTGTTCTGTCTTTAAATCAGCTGTACTATCTTTAAACAAATTACTTTTCCTTCTCTAAGCCTCAGTATATTCCATCTATAAAAACTGGAGATTGAACGAGGTAATCTTTAAAGTCCTTTTCAGTTCTGACTTCCTGTGTTCTGAAGCCCTTTCTAGGGTGTTTTATGTTCTAAGTCTCCTACCACTTCTAACCTTGTGCTGTACATTCTAAGATCGTTTCAATTCTGACATTCGATGCTGTGTATTTGAAGGTGCCATTCAAATCTGACATTCCAAGTTCTATGCTTTTTAAAGCCCTATTCAACTCTAATAATCTACATTCCAAGCTGCTCTCCCGCTTGCCCCAGCTCTAACTTTGTATCTTCAAACTACAGAGTTTTACATTTTGACAAAATAAAACCTTCTGGATTATAAATTATTGAAGCCTTTAAGAAGACAGGAATGCAAAAGATTATGGAGAAATACTACTTTAGATTGCACAATGCCATACCTAACTTTTTGTTAATGGGAGCAATTTGAGTTACATGGGTCAAATGATTTTAAATGCTCCATAACCATGTCTTCTGAGGCTAAGGAATTTACTCTGAAAGCTGAGAATTGCCAAGTATTTGGGGAATGGTTTCAACTGAACTGTGACAATATACACTGTCTCCTCTTGGTTCAGAGAAGGGTGATCACATAGGCCACAGGATGAGAGGGAAAAGAATGACTGCTTGACAAATCATTCAAGAAAGGGAGTCCTCCAGCCTTTACAGAGAGGCAGGTGAATTTGAGGAGAGAGTAGGACTGAGCAGAGAGAATTTACTTTATTTAACATTATCTATTCATGTTCATTGCCTCTTCTTTTGGTTTAAACCATGCCGCCCCCCCCCCCCAAAAAAAAACAGAACTGAAACCTGCACATGACAAGGATAAGAAGGATCAACTTGGAATCATAGAATCCCAGGATTAGAGGAGACCCCAAAGGCTATCTAGTCCAGCCCATGTCTGAATAGGAAACCCTTCAATGATATCTTCATTGACAAATAGCCACTGGAAACTCCAGCGAAGAGGAACCCACTGTCTCTTGAGTTGGTTCCTTCTACTTTGGCATAGCAATGACTATTAGGAAGTTTTCCTTTACACAGAGCCAAAATGGCCCTCTTGGCACCTCCCACATCATTGCTTCAATTTTTGCCCTCTGGGAAAAGACTACAAGAATTCATCTGCTGTCTTGTTTTTGTACTTTTCTGAAAATATGTCAGATTAAACCTGGGAAGAGCCATACATGCAAAAAGACCAGTGTGTGTGTGTGTGTGTGTGTGTGTGTGTGTGTGTGTGTGTGTGTGCGTGTGTAGAGCTATGTATGTCTACAAAGATCTGTATTTAAATCCCCTTTTAATCAACCTGAATCTACACAATGGCTTTCATCCCTTGGAATTATATAACAATATCACATGATTTTGCCAGAAGTGCACCAGGGCTGCTTTAGGGGCCTCAAGCCAAGGCACTGTTCAGACAGCGAGGCGTCGGGGTTGCCACTACAAAGTGGATGTTAATTACCTAAAACAATATGTGTAATAGGCAAAGAAAAAAAATGCTTTCCCCTGCCATAACCACTCATCTAGTACATCTCCAACTGTACAGTTATTTAGTCTGGGGGAATCGTAATTAACTGGTTTGCAAATTAATAAGAGCTTTATAAAATATGGAGCTGTGAGGGGAAAAGAATGGTGGGAAACTTTATATCTCTGATTTCTCGAGGAAACCAGTTAACATATATAATTACCTCATTAAATGCCCAAACTATGTTATATGTATATATGTATACTCTTCATATTATATGCAGTTGGCATGTACTTAGAGGAAATAAGCACTCTACATAGAGAGGGAAAGGGAAAGAACTTGATAAAAGCGAGTTTCTATTTCTGCCCAGGAATGCTTGGTTGGTATGATCCAATAAATTTTAATTCCCGAGCTTAATCATGTAAAAAGAAATTTTTAAATTCCCAGGTGAGTCAATCCTCGTATCAGGATGCATCTTACAAAGTCAGTAACCAGGCCTGATTCTTGTTATGATAACAACAGATCTTGCCAAACTCATGGCACCTGTAATTAGTTGCAATAATCCTATTTGACCTTTAATCAGAAGAGAGAGACAATAGATAGTTAGCTATGTTAGCTGTGTTTGCTGGAGGATTTTTTTTTTCTCTAGAATGTTTTTGTCCTCCTGTTCATTGTCTAAGGAATTGACCTGAGTAGGGAAATGTCAGCCAGTTAGTCTGGCAAGGATGGGACACATTTAGTGACGGGCTAGAGTCGTGCCCACACCCCCTAACTCAGGGGCTCCCCTCATTCAGCCTTTGTGAAGTGACATCAGCTAAGGTACAGAGAGTTAACAGCTTTGGCAGGCTCTTCACAATCTGATTGCTCACATTTATGCGTGACTCTTCAGATTTACAGAGTTGTTTGACGTCTACCATCTTGTTCAGATGTCACACTAGCCCCACAAATTAGTCATCACACAAGCACTGTTCTCTCCCTTTTACAAATGATGATGTGGAGGGCCAGAGAAGCAAGGCGACTAGCTGATCTGGGTTTTGAATTAAGGTGTTCTGATTTGAAATCCCAGGTGCTTTTTATTATACCAAAGATACTTTGGAATTAATTAGAGGATTCTAAGAAATTCATGGTGGTCTAGCAATGAGGACTGGATTTAGACTCTGAGGACCTGAGTTAGACTCTCACCTCTCTGGGCCTCAATTCCCTCATCTGTAAAAGATGAAAAATTCTATGATCTGTGTCTTATAATTAGTCTTCTGCTCTTGGTTTACAATGAACCAGGGGTAGTCATCTAAGCAAAATGAGTCCTACCTTTATAGCAGAATTTCAGAAGCCCTCAAAATACCTCAGTAGGACACTTTCAACGCCTCTCCAACCACTACCTCTTCCAGCTGTTGGCTGATGATTTAAATTACCTTTAGATTCACAGAGTGTTTCAGTTGAATGAGATCTCAAGAGCATCCTGGCAAAACCTTTCATTTTTTTTCCCCTTCCTTTTAAAAATTTCATTTTTGCTGCACTGCTATCTTTTGCTTTGAACTTACCTTCATTTCCAAATATGTCCCTGGTAAGAAAGAATTTTTTGGGAGGAGAAGGTAGGAAGACAAGACAATTGGGGTTAAGTGACTAGCCCAAAGTCACACAGCTAGTAAGTGTCAAGTGTCTGGGCCCAATTTGAACTCAGGTCCTCCTAACTCCAGGGCTGGTGCTCTATTGCCACCTAGCTATCCCAGTAACAAAAGATTTTAAAGAGAAATAGAAAGAAAAAAAGGAGTGCAGCATAGTCAACCTCCAAATCTATCACATCTGACAGTCTATGTGATATTTAGCAGGCATAGTCCCTTACCTCTACCAATAGGAGACAGAGGCCCATTTTCCCCACTCTCCTAAGAGCCAGACTTGGTCATTAGAATATAGTGTTCAGTTCTACTTTTTCCAAGAGTTTTCATTTCACAGATGAGAAAACTGAGGCCAAGAGAGGGGAAAGGACTTATCTAAGGTATCTATTTAGTGACAGACCATCAGAGCCTTATACTCTAATTTCAGCCTTTGATCTGAGCTATTGGAATGTTCAAATGCATTGTGATTTGTTCCTTAAGAGCTAAAATTTATATAGAACTTTTAAATTTGCTAAGCACTTTACATATGTTATCTGATTTCATTCTCACAATGCCCTTAAGAAGCAGATGCTGTTACAACCACCTTCGTTTTACAGATGAGGAAGCTGAAGCAAACAGAGGTTAAGTGACTTGCCCAGGGACAGATAGCCAATAGTTATGAGTCAGCATTTGAGCTCCAAGCTTCAGAATCCTAGTCCAGTCTAAGTCCCTATGTCACCTAACTGCCTAGTTAGTGTGCCAAGTTTTCATAATGAGAAATCTAGGAACCTAGTGGAGTTGGTCTGAGAAAAATGTGCAGGACTTCTCTCCAAAGGTTTTGGGTCCATTAGAAAGAACACAATATTATTGTCATGTAATGGTCACTGCTGCCCTAGGCTATCTGTGACAATCCTGTGCTGTCAATAGCCTCCTTCCACTACTCCCAGGGGAAATTTCTGTTCTCCTGATGCCTGTCACATATACTAAACCCCCTAAAAAGAAAAGAGAAAAAAAATCTGTTAACTTTCTCTATTCTTGTTTCTAAAGTATTATAAGAAAACATGACTGTTTAAAAGCATTAGACACAGGAGACAAAAGGTCCTGCTCTAAAGGGCTCACCTCTTAAAATGAAACAGCAGGAAATAGGGAAACATTGAAAGGATGAAGTGAAGTCAGTCTGCCTGGGATGAGCTCAGAGTGAGAAGGAGGGAAAGGGGAATTGGAGGGAACCTACTGCCAATTGTCTCCAGATCTTCCAAGTTTCAGTCACTACTGTTCACTTAATCTCTAAGAGATTTTTCTTCACTTTTTGGAAGCAGCTACAATGTTTTAAAAATGCTCTCTCATCTCAATTAAATATTTCAGCTAATTTATGGATTTAACACAATGACTTCAGGGGGGATTAGAACCAATTTCTAAACATGCCAAGTAGCATGTCCCCAAGACATTTTCCTCCCTTCCTCATTCTCTCTCTGTCCGTTCTCTCTCTCTCTCTCTCTCTCTCTCTCTCTCTCTCTCTCTCTCTCTCTCTCTCTCTTTCTCTCTGTATCTCTCTCTGTCTCTCTGTCTCTGTCTGTCTGTCTGTCTGTCTGTCTCTCTCACACACACACATACACACACACACACACACACACACACACACACACACACACACAAACACTGAGTGCTTCCTACGAGACATTTAATTGTACTAGACTATGGGGATACAAAGTCAAAGCTAAAACAGTAGGCCCTGCCTTAGGAGAGCTTATATTCTACTGCATCCTAAACCCAGCTATTTCATAATAATAAAGGATTAAGTAGAGAAGGCGGGCAAAGGACTAGAAGTGCCCCCAGTAATATTTAAAGATGAAGAGGACATGGTTTCACTAATTCTGCCCAGGGATAGTAATGAGGTGTAGCTCTGAAACATAAGTTGTTGGGGCAAGGCGGGGGAGGTCTCCTCATTCATTTGCTCTTCTGATGCATTTGCTATCTTATAAACAGCGGGATCCGTCCAGATCAACTCTCCAACTTTCTCCAATGTCTCTTCAAATAGAACTCCTGTCCCCAATCCCCTACATCAAGCAGCCTCATTTTATTCCAGAGCTGGATCTAAGCAGCAGCAGTAGCAGTAGTTAGTGAACCCTGATGATCCTGAGGAGTGTGTGTGTGTGTGTGTGTGTGTGTGTGTGTATACTTTATTAATCCTCCCCTCTTTCATGTATAAATATACATGTGTATATTGCATGCATGCACACATATATGTAGAGACTCATGTGCACGTGTACATATAAACACAGAACACAAATGTATACATATATGTATATGTACGTACATATGTATATTGTCTCCTCAATTAATAAAGACTTTAAAACTCTTCACAACCCAACGCCTTTCTATCTTTCCAACTTGCTTATCTCTCTGAGCACTCTGGGTTCACAAACCTGTGTGCTGTTCCTGACACATTTTACTCTATCTCCTGTTTCTGTGTGTTTAAAATAGTTCTCCAGGTCTGTGATATCTTCCCTACTCCCCTCTGCCTTTTAGTTTCCTTGACTTCCCTCAAGACTCAGCACAAATACCACAGGAAGCTTTTCCTAGTCTCCAGAGACTCTCCAAGACGCCAGTCTTCTAATACTGCCTTCCATTGACTCCACACACAAACTATAGGCATCCAGTGATTTACATGTTGTCTCCTCCGTTAGATGGCGAGTTTCCTGAGGACAGGGACTGGTCTTGCCTTTTTCGTATCCCCAGTGTTTAGCACAGTGTTTGGCTCACAGCAGACACTTAATAAATGGTTTTTGACTATCTACTAAAGCTAGAAGATGGACTAATTCACAGTGATGAAGTAAGTCACGGATCCTTGAACCACTGAAAGGAGAGTCATCACTCCAATATTGGCTTCTTTCGCTTTTTTTTCCAAATTGGAACCCATTATCAGTTCATAGGCCATATAATCATAAATTTAGAACTGGAAAATGCCTTAGGGGCCATGAAGACCATCCTACATGAGGCTAAATGGTTTTTTCAGAGTCACTCAACTATCATGGTCTGAGGCAAGTTTTAAACTCATGTCTTCCTGGTTCCAAGTCCATTGACCTACCTAGTATGCCACCTCAATGCCGTGCTCACCAGTATTCTAGAATCTTTCATCATCCTGACTTTCTGCTCTTCTTTCCTTGATAACCTTTTCCTCCGCATCTGTTTCTCCTCCTCTTCCTGGCCTGCCAAATGTTGCCAATAAAAGAAGAGAAACAAAGTTGATTGGATCTATTAAACATTTTCTATATTTGCCAGTGGTTTGGTTCTCACTACTCTTGACTCAAAATCATGCAGAGGGATTTCCCTTATACTTCTTCCCTTCAAATCTACTTGTTTGTTTTTTTCTTCAGTTTTACCCATCATTTCTTCTTATCTTCCCTTCAGTTTCAGCAGGATATCCTTCTTCCTTGCTAAGGCTAACCCCATAAACTCTCACCTTGATCTTTTCTCTCTTTTCCTCTATCAGATTAAAGAGATTTAGAACTGAAAGAGATATTAAGAGATCACCCAGTCTGATATCTTCCTTTGATAGCTGAGGAAACTGAAGCTAGAGCGTGGAGTGACTTACCCTAGGTCACATGTATAGTAAGTAGCAGCACTGAGATTCAAATTCATGCCCACTGATTCAAAATCCAGCACTTTTTCCATTGCCCCATAATGCCCAAACTCCTCTGGGACCTTTCTTCATTAATCTTCCCCTCTCTCTCATATATATTTAACCTTTTCCATTCTACTACCTCCTTTATTTCTACCTACAAGCATGATTAAATCTATTCTATAATTGGGGGGATGGGAGAAGAGAGAAGATTTTTCTGTAGCCATTCTCCCATCAAGTTACTATACTATCTTTCTCTTGCTTATCACTTCAACTTCTAGAAAGCTTTTCTTGTGGCCTTCCCTCTTCCTCATCAATTCCATAGTTAATCCTTGAAATTTGCCTCCATTACCCATCATTTTATGAAAGTGTTGCTGAAAAGGTCTTTTATATTAAATTAATTGACTGATCCAACGGTATTTCTCAGTCTCCATCATCTTCAACCTGACTATTGCATCAGTCAGTTAATGATTTCTACCATCTGGATTCTAGGTATTTTCTTGGCTTCTGGTCTACTGGATGCATTCTCATTCCTCTTCTCTGAATATTCTTCCTTGATTTCTTTTTCTAGCACTTCTTTTTTCCTACCTATAAATGAAGACCCTCTCCAAGGTCCAAGCAATTGCTGTTGTTCAGTCATATCCAACTCTTTGTGACCCCATTTGGGGTTTTCTTGGCAAAGACACTGGCATGGTTTGCCATTTCCTTCTCTAGCTCACTTTCCAGATGAGAAAACTGAAGCAAATAGGGTTGTGACTTGTCCAGAGTCACATGGCTAGTAAGTGTCTGAGGCAAGATTTGAACTCAGGAAGATGAGTCTTCCTGACTCCAGGCCTCGAACTCTATCCACTGTGTCACCTGACTGCCTCAAGGCCTAAGTCCTCACCTATAAATGAAGATCATCTCCAAGGCCTAAGTCCTCAGGCCTCTTCTCTTCCCTCTTCTCTCTCACTTGGAAAAAAAAATAATCCGATCTTATGGGTTCAATTATTACTTCTTCTCCTGAGTGGCTGACTCACAAATCTGTATGTCCTTTTCAATCCAACTTGACTCCAAAGCTCCAGATCAACATTTGCCAGCTGCTTATAGGAGAGCTTCAGCCAGATGCCCCTTAGAAACATGTAGCTGACAGAATCACAGAATTTTAAAACAGGATGAGATCCTCATACAGGAAGCTCTTGACCTCTCTCCTCTACACTTTTGTTCAAACTGTGCTCCTCATATCTGGAATGTGCTCCCTCCTCCCTCCTCCCTCTTAGAATTCTTAGAACCTCTTATCTTCTGTCAAAGCTCAGCTCAAGCACTTTCTTTTCTTTTACTTTTTCAAAGTTTTTTTTAATTATGAATTTAACAAACATCAACCAATGTAAACACTGTAATAAGCAAAAATAGAAACTATGAACCTCAGTTACATACAGTTTGGTTTTGTAAGTGCATATTTACATTTAATATGATAGTAACCAAATTGCCCTACTTCCATGTCCCCTTCTGAGATTCTTTCTGTTCTCTGTATCTCTAAATGTTTCATTAACATTCTTTTCTTTCTTTTCTTTTTGTTCTTTTGTTTTTTTTCATCTCTCTTATTATCTACCAACTTCTTCACCCCCCCCAAATAGAAATCTTGCTTTTTAACAAGTATGTTTAGTCAAGCAAATGATCATCACAATGGGAACATGCGTAAAATATGTCTTTTGTCTGCTAAACGTCTAGTTTGCCACCTTTTTTAAGAGTAGAGTAATTTTAATACAACAAAATCAAAATGAAAAAATACAGGATCAAGCACCATCTTCTAAGAAACTATTTCTGATCCCTGTAGTGCCTTCTCCCCGCAAAAGAAAAAAAAAGCTTGTATCTATTTTTCATAGACCAAGGTAAGTCCATCTTGTCTCTCCTCACTAAATTGTAAGCTCCTGGAGTATAAGAGCTGTTTCACATTTGTTTTGATATTACCAGCATCTTTTACAGTGCTAGACTCTTAGTAAATGCTTGTTGATTGATTGATTTCAGAAGCCATCTATTGCAACTTAGAGTGGAGCAAAAATCACATCCGCAACGTACATACCAAACTGTAATCCATCTTTGACTTGAAGACTTCAAGTGAAAAGGAACCCTCCACCTCCCAAGGGATCCCATTTTGGACAATTTAACTCATTAGGAAATTTTTTCTTTATATCAAATTCAATATGTTGAAAACTGAATTCGTGATCCTTTGCCGAAAATTGCTTATATTTTTCTAATTTCAATCTATCAACAAGAATTATTATTATTAATTTATTTTTTTAATGTTTAAATAGTGCTTACTATACACCAGGCATTGTGTTAAATACTTGATGATTATTATCTCATTTGATCCTCACAACAATCATGGGAAATGAATGCTATCATTTTACGGGTGAGGAAATTGAAGCAAATAGAAGATTTGGTCTGGGTCACATAGCTAGTAAGTGTCTGAGGCTGAATTTGAACTCAGGTCTTCCTGATTCCAACTCTAGGTCAGGTACTCTTATCTATAATACCACCTAGCTTTCCCTATTAAGATCCTGTTATAAAGGGCAGCTAGATGGCACAGTGAAAAGAGCACAGACCCTGGAGTCAGGAGGACCTGTGTTCAAATTCGACCTCAGATACTTAACACTTACTAGCTGTGAGATCTTAGCCACTCTGATTGCCCTGCCTTCCCCCCTACAAAAAGACAAAAAAAAAAACGAAAAAGATACTGTTATGTGTCATCCCCTGTACTAAATTCTGGAAAACAAACGTGAAATAGACCTTGCCCTCAAGGAGCTTACATTCAAATGCAGAGAGACAGCATATAGACATACATACACGTACACACACATATGTGTTGTCTCCCCTCACTAGACTGCAAGCTCCTAGAAGGTAGGATATGCTTTACTATTGTCTTTGTTTCTCTAGCATCTAGCACAATGTCTAACATATAATAATATGCTATTTAATAGCAACTTTTAATAAGCACTTAATAAGTGTATATATGCATATAAGTACATACAAGATGCTTCACAGTTGAGTTGATTCTTGAAGGAAATTAGGGATTCCAGGAGGTAGAGTTGAGGAAGATCTTTCTAGACATGTAGGACAGCCATTCCAAAGGCATGGAGATGGGAGACAAATCTTTATATGTGGAGGAAGAAGAAGAAGTAATCAGAATGCTCTCCCAGGGTGAGCCAGAACAACCAGTCCACCTTCTATGCACACCTATAGAGGAGAGTAACATGCAAGGCCGGAAATATCAGCAGGGCCAGGCTGTGAAGAACTTCAAATGTCAGAAAAGTTTATATTTAATCTTGGGGATAATAGGAAGCCATTTCTTTCTTTCTTCCTATTCTCCCAGTCATCCAGGCTCAAAATCAGCATCTCATCTTTGACTCTTTCCTCTGTATTACTCCCCTGTCTCATCAGTCACAGAATCACACATTCTCAGAGTCTGAAGGCCATTTCAGAGTATAGAGGCCACCTGGTACAACCTATAGTTGTTCAGAACTAGCTACCACTGTTGATCCTTCATTCTTGAAGAGGGCCATGACATCAGGAAGGTGACACCATGTCTTCCAAGTGAATTGAATTGTGCAAAGTCACTAGCCTCACTTTCTCCTCCAGAGCCATCTGGGACCAGTGGCAAGACCCAGATATGGATGACTGGAGATGACCTCTGCACTACCTACTATAGAACTCCCAACAAGTGGTCATCCAGCTTGTACAATAAGTACTAAAGAACACAACATGAATAGAAGTATTTACATCAAATGCATATGTGAATAAAAAAGATAACCTGTAGGGAGTTAGTGCAAATGATATCTAAAGATCTTTAATTTTTTTTTCTTTTTGCAGGGGGAAATTGGGGTTAAGTGACTTGTCCAAGGTCACATGGCTAGTTTAGTGTTAAGTGTATGAGGCTGGATTTGAACTCAGGTCCTCCTGACTCCAGGGCCAGTGCTCCATTCCTACTGCCACCTAGCAGCCCTGATCTTTAATTTTAAAGTAATTTCTAATTGACTGGTCAAGGGGTGTCAGTCCTTGAAATAGAAGCAGATTTTCTTTGCCTGGTGTCAGTCCTTAGAATATGCACAGATATTCTCCTCTTGCTTCCAATACAACCACATGTGGAGGTCAAAAGCCTGCTTTTGACCATGAATGACCAAGGCTTGGCTGGTGATATTTAGTGATGAAAAATCTTTTAGTTGGCTGAGGAAGCAGAGGTATTATGACTCAAGTTGCTGAGCCAGAACTGAGTATGTATACAAAAGGAATGTTTGACCTTTTTCTATTTTTCCTCAGATGACTGTCTTGCCATTTCTTCTACCTCTGTCTTCAGACTCTTTGTCATTAACTGCTGCTCCATTTACCCTAGCTACGCATTCTGGTTGCCAGTGGCACGTCTGCTGGCTTCGATAGCTCCCCTAAATGCACTGAGTACTCCCCTCTCTGAATATTCATTCACCTAAGAACAAGGAAAAACAAACACAAATGAAACAGAGACACCGTGTACTGGTGGACACATGATGGCCAGGTCAGGGAATACAACTTGCTACTGTTGCCCCACCCAGCAGCCCACAGCAGTCTTCTCACCAATAAGGAAAAGAGCAGAAGCCCATCGCTGCTGTTATTTACATGCACAATTCTGCCTCAGCAAAAGTGTGAGTCATCAGCTTTGCTACTGCTCAACCAACTAGAATTTCCATCACCACCCAGCATTGGCTTCTTAGTCATTTCATGGGAGGAAGTAGCTCACCAAGCCTCCACCTGTGTTTGGATTGGAAGCAGGCAGAAAATTGCTGTGCATGCTCTAAGAACAGAAATCAGGCAGAAAATTCCCGGGGCTGTTTCAAGAACTGGCCTCCATGGTGAAGGCTTGTGTTTAAACTTCAGGTCTGCTAATGACCACCTGTGCGACCTTGAGAAAATCACTTTATGTCTTTGGCAAGAATCCAGGATTTGAAGTCAGAGGACTTGTTTTCTACTCATCATTAACACTTACCACCTCTGTGCTACTGGGCAAGTTACAACTTCCCTGGACCTTAGTTTTCTGTTTGGTGAAATAAAGAGGTTTGATTGGATGATCTCAAAGATTTCTTTGTCTCTAAATTCTATGATCCCTAAAAAATAATAATAATCCAACAATAATAACCATGTATCTGTTAATGAAAAACAAGAGCAGACTCATTTGGGAAGAGAAAACCAAAATAATTAATACAATCTCTGCCCCAGATTGAGTGAAATTTAAGTTATCTTATGGAAGATGGAGTGTTAAAGAGTTTAAATTATGCATTTCATTTCAGTCACAGTAATATTAAGTAGACTTACTTATCTTTTTATTATTGTTGCTCTGCACAAAACTGGTTTGAGCTGGTTGCTCCAAGGAGCTGGGAGAATAAAGAGATATGGGGGATGTTGGTGACAAAATGTAAAGAATGAAAGAAATCCTTCAGGGGGTTTTCACAGTGCCAAGGATGCAGAGAACAGCTGGACTGACCTAGAGCATGACTATATCAGAATTTTCACCAGGCCTCATAGCCAGCTAAGGTACTTCAGGGCACCTAGGGTACGTTGAGGGAATGGAATGGTGTATCATTGACCAGACTGACTGATGGGTGGTGGGCATTGGAGGGAGTATGCAGTAAGTATTGCTAGAGGGAGCTGACACTGTCAGGAGCATTTGGTGGCGTTATAGACATACCTACTTTCACTGTCCTTGTGATTCTAGAACCATGATCAACCCTGCTCTTTCATTGTTTTGGTAAAGAGATGAAGTCTACTGTCTGACTACCACTCCTCTATGGGCTTTCTCTCCTATTAGAATGTAAGCTTCTTAAGGGAAGGAATTGTCTTACTTTTGAATTTGTATCCCCAGTACTTATCACCATATTTGGCACATAATACACACTTGAGAAATACTTTTTCATTATTTCATTTCATTCATTAATTCATTGCTTCATTTTTTGTCTTCATTACTCTTCTAACATCCCACTTTGATGTCTCACTACGCCTTGGAGGTGACTTTGGGTTCTCAAAGGTTATGCCGCTGGGGTGCAAGCTCTGGCAAGTCCTTCCAAGCTGCCAAAATGGAGTTTGGATCCAGTGACCAACTGTGCATCTATCATCAGAGAAAAGACCTTGCTAAATTCAGAGAAATTCATAATCAGGTTCATCAGTCAAGCTACACACATTAATGAAGGATTGGATCTGTACCTGGCACTGTGCTAGGCATTAGTGTTACGAAGCCAAAAGAAGAAATACTGCCTTTCTTTTTGTTGATTGTATCCCCGGGGCTTAGTACAGTGCTTGGCGTATCACAGGCATTTATTAAAGGTTCATTGGAAATTGTCCCCACGCTAAGGAGCTTACATTCTATCAGGTGATACCACAGCCAGATGGATATAGATGCAGATGTATGTATGCATATTGATGTATGTATGTGCATATGTATGCATATATTGGCATGTATACACATGTGCACACATATTCATCTCTAGGTATAAAGGGTATAAGATCAATCGAATCAATCAGTCAATCAATCATGAATTCCCACCCTCTTAAAGTGGCTAACGATACTCTAAGAGACTCTGTGAGTTCCCCTATGAAGGAAAGAAAAGGATGTTCAGCAACTTGGAGCTGTAAGGTAGACTTTGCCACATTGTTCTCTAAGCTTGAGCTTACTTTTGCCTGGATTGTGTATGTGTATTTATATATATGTATATGTATATGTATATATGTTTTTTTTAAAGTCATTTTGCCTTTAATGAGCCACAAAGATTATTGAATTAATTTTGGGAACAGTAGAAAAGGAATGAATGTGAGGTGGCATATCAGAGGAATGGGGGGAAGGAATAACACACACATGCTCTCTGTCCCTGTCATTATAGAAGGCAGAAAAGCCCGCAGAGAGAGCCTGACATGGCCAGATCCTACTCTCATGGGCAGTCCTAGAGTCACCGTAGGCTCTGGTCAGTCTCCAGCATGCCCCTCACCATGACCTCAGAGGTCCCTCAAGTCCCAAGATGATAAGGCTGCCTCTTGTCAACTGCAGCTCTTGGGCAGGTAGTAGACACCCCCAGAGTAAATGAGCTGTTGGTCTCGAACTTTCTTCTGCAAGAAGCCCTGCAACTCTTGCAGATCTATCTCTGTCACCACTGGGCCCATCATCACAAACATTTTAAGCATGCTGTGTATGCATTCCAGAGATAAACTCTCCAAGTTGGTCAGCATGGCCTGGATGTATGTCCAGAATAGCTGCAGTTCCTCTTCCTTTTGGTCAGCCTGTGAGGCCATGGCTGAGTCACCCTCCTCATCACTGTCAAGGAGTACCACCTTGTCACTCGGTCCTTGGGCTATTCTTCCTCTATCACTGAGAAGGTGCCTGGGGGCTCCTCACAAAGCACCCCCTCATGCAGACACAGAGCCATCTTGCACCTCAAGGAGGTCACTGGTACCTTTAGGACCTCGCTCAACTCTTCCAGGGACCAGCTGCTTTTGCTCTGGAAATGCAACAGGACAGCAGCATGTACTGGAGATACAGACAAGGAAAGGGTATGATCAGCCAGCTCCACGTCCAGTGTCACCAGGCCTAGGTGGTGCTTCCAGCTCAGGGTCCTCATAGCCTTCAGCTTTTCATATCTCTTAGAATAGGCCTCCATTGCCTCTTTGATCTGTTCTGGGAGCTCCAGCTTCTCCTCCTTGAGGGTTGGCCAGAACTCACTGGACAGGATGACAGCAATGAGGCTGAATGGGGGTCGCTTTTCCTCAGGGAGCCTCTCCTCCTCATCATGGATGTTGGCATTGATGCGCTGAGTATCTGCTATGTCCTTCAACACGACCTCACAGTAGTGCATTTGGGCCTCACCAAAACAGAGCTTCAGTAATTCCACATTACGAATTTCCCTCTCAGCATGGTAATTGAACTGATGGAGAAGGCGGTCAGCAAGGAGTGTATGGTATTCATTGATAAAGAGATCTTTGCTGCCATAGATACTGACCAACAGGCTGATGATGTCTGAGGAGCGACGTTTTGAGCTTGACTTCCCTGGATCTGCATCTACTGAGTCTGGCACCCAGTCCTCCAGCTCACAGATGTCATCACCACTCTCCTGGCCATTTTCCAGCCTCACCAGGTCAGCCTTGGAGAGCTCATGAGCCAAGTCCCCAGAACTCTCAGCATTACCAATCAGCCCAGCTACAATCTGCCTTACAGTGTCTTCCTGTACCCGTAGGTATCATCGTATAGGTTCACAAGCTACTTCCAAGATGACCATGGAAGAATCCAGCTCCCAAAGTGCTTTAATGGCTGAGATGTAGAGGGTGATGATATTGGACATATTTACCACTGGGTGAAGGAGGAGGGTTTCAAGAGCTGCTTTAAGGGAGCTGAGCAGTTTCTGTCTCTGAGTGGTACTTTCCAGATAGTATTTCAAATCTTCAATTGCTGGTTTAGACTCTGGAAAATTACAGATGGTGCTGAAGAGCTCCTCAATTCACATACTCGCATAAATTCAGTAAAAACACCTCCATACATGGCAGTGCCAGCGTGGCAGGGTACTGCTGGCCTCAGGGGCTATGGGCCCAATAGGATTATCCTGCAGGAATAATTTGCTGAGCCAGCCAATTACCTTCTCTATCCACTCCCGAAATTCATTCAGAAAAGACCTTTTGTATTCTCCCTGATATCAATGTTCCATCCTTTCCTCACTCATTCGGTGGAGGGTGGTTGTAACAGCATCAGCACTGACTCTCTCCAACAAGTTTAGCCTGTGCAGTATCTCACTAATCTGCTGAAATTGTTCCAGAGCCACTGAGCACCAGCACAGATTCTTAGCACTGTTACAGCCGGCACAATCCTGGTCCTCTGGAGACCCACTCTCTTCCAGGTCACCTTGGTCCAGCTCTGGCTCACACATATACATATAGACACACATACACATATATGTATGTATATGTATATAGATACATGTATACATACACTATATATAATGCATACAATATACACACATATACACACACAAATGTGCATATATATGTATGTGTATATATATATGTGTGTGTACATGTATATATGTGTGTGTGTATATATGTGTGTGTGTATGTGTGTGTATATGTATGTATATATATATATATATATACATATATATACATATATATATGTCATAGACACCTTTTGGGGAGATACGTTGTACTAAATGTTCTTACTTGGTAAATATAACTTTCTAAACTTAAGTCTAGTTGAGTAATTGATATCAATTGACAATCAATGGGGTAGAAGTAGTAGTCTACCTTGGGGTAGAAGTAGTAGTCAACCTTTAGAGATCCAATCTGCCAGTCTAGGTAGTAAATGGATAGATAAAAATGTGTTAAATATTTTAGTACTCATATACATATATAGGTATGTATGCATAATCTACATTAATACACAGTATATGGTATCACACACATATGCGTATACATATTTGATATCTATATTATGGTATATACATGTATAGTACATGTATATATGTAAAATAGAAGATACTTTTTGGAGGGATAGCACTGTAGGTTAGCTGTAGAGTGATTAATTTTCTTTTATTTGTGGCTACTCCATACCACTGTCTTCTCTAAGTCATGGAAAGGCTGTGAGTTGCACTGATAAAGGATCATTGATTTTCTTTGATGGAATCAGAGATCTTTGAAAGGTGAAATACTAAAATATACGTTCATCATGTGACATTCATGGGATTCACTGGTGTTGATCATGGTTGGTCATGGCTTGTGATATTCCAAAGACCAGAAATAACATTTGTCAGACTAGGTGAAGGAAGTAATGATGAAGCTATGCTTCAAATTCAGCCCTTAGCTGCCTCTGTGATTGATATGAGGTTATTTCTCTTCACTCCATTCCAAAAGAGGGAAAGATACTTGATGACAAGCTCTGGGACCGGATCCTCAATAAGCTATTGGGGGTGGCAGAAGTAGCCTATATTTTTGAAATACACTCTGAATGTTCCAGTCTGAGCACACAAAAAAAGAAAAAGAAAAGAAAAGAAAAATTCTGAGCAAGTCCCTATCCAGTCCTGTCCTGTTCTGGGCCACATTCTTCACTCACCTAGGCAATCATTCCAAGACAATGAAAGGAAAGAGCTCTTCCTTTTCCATTCTCTGGCAAAAGAATCCTCCTTCAAGTCTCTATATTACATCATATTTTATTATACTCTCATAGGTCTTCCAGCAAAGACTAGATGACCACTGCTCAGGTATGTCACAAGGGGATTTTTTCCTTTTATGAAAATGGCCTCATAGGTCCCTTCCCCAACTCTCATATCTTTGATTCTGTGATTTACTGTGGAGTAGATCTGGCCCAGAGGCTAAAGGCTCTCCATAAACAGGTTCAGTTCATTTTACAGACAACTAGATAGAAATGTAAACCAGAGAATTGTACAAAGTAAACAGATTTGTATATACTCAGAGCCAGGGACCTTATCAAACACCTTTCTTTTAAAGAAGAAACCAAAGCCCAGAGACAAGAAGTGACCTGTCCAAGGTCATGCAGATTTGTCCAAGACCAGAACTCAGACTAGACCAGGTCTCCTGATTTTCAGTTCAGAGATCTTTCTGATAAACCCCATTGATTCTCCAGAATTTGCACCTCCTGAACCAGGCTACTTTGATATCCTGATTCTCCATTCCTTTGGGGTCTTTTTCATTGTCCCCCAGACTCCTTTCTAGCATGCTTCTTTTTGTCAGTTAAAGAGTTTGCAAGATATGGGGAAATGGGGACATGGGCAGGGATAGCCCTCACATTAAAAGTGGAAAAAGTATTATTTTCAAAAGAAAAAAGCGTAGAGCACCTCTGTACCTATAAGTTATGGGCAGAGTGTACTGGTGAGGGAGAGTAAAGAAAGGAGAAAAGCAGTTTTTACTGGGAATCTCCAAATCCAAATATGACTCTACAAATCAGCACACACCTCTTTCCAGAACAATGAAAGAGATTTGATCATGATTCCAGAATCACAGGAACAATGAAAGTAGGTATAACTTTAATGCCACTAAATGTTCCTGACAGTAAGTCAATGGCCACAGGCAATACTTACTGCATACTTTATGCATAGATGTCTCATACACATATACTATTATTTTTTGAATGTATATAGATGTGATTAATAAAAATTCATTCAAATGTGTTTGGTCATAATTTAATTTCTCAGTCAACACAAGTAATACAATTGCTACAATGTGGGAATTCTGAGGGAAAAAAATAACCTTTAAAAAAGGGTCCTTATACTCAAAAGAGTTTGAAACTACTGATATGAGTTGTGCTTTTGTTCCTCTGTAGTGGAGTTCCATAATCCAATGACATCAGAGGTCTTGTCTGTATTCCTAATGGAAGTATCGTAAAGACCTATTGAGATGGTAGTTTGGAAATGCTTTGCATGTCTTGAAGAGCTATTTGAGTATCAGCTATTATCATCTCTAACTTAGATGTGGTATAGGGGAAATAACATTGGAATTAATAGTGAAAGCCTACTCCTCCCAAAGTTCATATTCTAACTCCCTTTATGACACTGGGGAAGTCACTTCCTCTCACTGTGTCCCAGTTTCTTTCTCTGGAAAATAAGGTGTTTTGACTACATGTGCTCTAATACCCATTCCAGGTCTAAATTCTACCATCCTTTGGTGAGCTCTGGAGATGCCAATCAAAATATACCCAAAACTTTGCCACATATAATGGAAAGAAAGTTTGATGTGGTTTCATCGTGAAAATATGCAGATCTGAACAAAAACATGTCTAAAAGACCAAAAGTCATTTAGGGCACAAGTCAAAGGGAATGACCAAATGATTTCAGACTAATGCAAACCAAGACAAATCTGGGATTTTACTTCACACGCAGTAAATGAGCAGATATGACAAAAATCAGATTAGTCAATACAATAGGAGTCATGGAAAGACAAGTACATTAATATGTTCAATCTATTTTGCTGGATTTTCATTTATGTCATAACCACTGTGTGGGTGTCCCACAAAGCTCTCTCCTACGCCCTCTCTTCTTTCCTGTCTATACTTTCTCACTTGATCTCATCAGTTTCCATGGGTTCACTTATCATCATTAGGAACATGATTTCCCGTATCCATTTATCTATGCCTAATCTCTCTCCTGTATTCTGATCTCACATCACCATCTATCTATTGGGCACTTTGGAATGGATGTCCTATATCTAAAACTCAGTATGTTCAAAACAGAACCCTCTCCCTTTCCTTAAATCTTTCCTTTTTCTGAACATCTTTAGCACTAATAAGACAATCAAGGGCATCATCATCCTTCTAATCAGCCAGGTTCAAAATCTCAATTTCATCCTCAACTCCCCTCTCTCACTCTACACATTGATCTAGAATTTGCACTGTTTTTAAAATTTGGCTTTTGATATTAATTTCAATGTTCTTTTCTCTATATGCACCTCTGCCTAAGTTAGAGTTAATGATAGCTGATAATTAGCCCTTATTGATGGCTAACAGCTATTATCAGTCATCAATCATCAGGTAAACATCGGTCAAAACCTTTAAAGTTTTCAGAGCATTTCCAAACTATTATCTCATTTGCTATCCACATAGCCAATCAGTTGCCCTGTCTTGTCAATCCTTTCTCTATATCTCTTGCATATGTCCCTTTCTCTCTACTCATAGTCACCACCTTAATTCATGCCCTTGATACTTCTTGCCTGACTATTGCAATAACCTTCTAATTGGTCTCTTTCCTTTAAGCTTCTCTCAACTCCAATCTCCTACTCAGCTGCCAATCTTTACCTCCTCTTTCTTCTCCTCAATAAACTCAGTGACTCTCTATTGTATCTTAGATAAAATGTAAAGTCCTTCTGTTTGGCACTTAAAGCCCTTCACAACCTACGTCATCCCAATTTTTTCATTATAATCTACATTCCTTTATACATTCTGTGATTCAGCCTTATTGACTTTTTTGCTGTTCCTTGAACAGCATACCCTATCTCAAATTCCCTTGTCTTTATACTGGCTCTTCCCCATGCCTTCAGCGCTCTCCCCTGAAAACCTATAATGAAAAGGGCAGAATCAAGATGGTGTAGAAAAGTCAGGAACTTACCTGAGTTCTCCCAAAGTCCCGTCCAAATAAATTTAAATAATGCCTCAAACTTAATTCTGGAGTGGCAGAACCCACAAAAGGATGGAGTGAAACAATTTTCTAGCCCAAGACAACTTAGAAGGTCAGTATGAAAAGCTCTGTCACATCAAGTTGAGAGTGGAACACAGTGTAGCACAGGCAATACTGGCCAAGCTAGCAGCAGACTTTGGGAGTAACTGAATCAATAGCGGTAGTTTCTAGAGCTTTCAACCCAAAGATAGTAAGGAGGTTGAACAACTAGTCAGAAGACCCTGGCACTGAGTGTAGGACTCTGTTGCATTGTCCATACTGGGATTCAGGTTGCATTCCAAGGCTATAGTCCCAGGGAAAGGAAGAGCATTAGCACAGTAGAGTTTATGACCATAGAGGAGAAAGAACTATTGTCACAGTTCCAGGGTGGGAAAGAATGATGGTGGTTGCTCACAGATCAGAGTATAGACCAGGAGAATAATAAACACATAACTCTTTAGATAATACTACCTTAGAAGAACTAAAAACTTACAGACCCCCAGACCTAGCTTTGGAAATTGCTGCACAAAAATTCTGCAACCAGCACCCCTTCCACCCACGAGTAGAAGCCAACATTAACATCATGTTAAAAGTTAAAAAATAGGCTAGAAAAATGAGCAAACAACAACAACAGCAAAAATAACCTGACCATAGAAAGTTACTATGGCAACAGGGAAGATCAAAACACAAACTCAGAAAAAGACAACAAAGTGAAAACTTTTACATCCAAAGCCCCATTGAAAAAAGTGAATTGGTTTCAGGCTCAACAAGAATTCCTAAAAGAGCTCAAAAAAATTTGAAAAATCAAATAAGAGAGGTAAAGGAAAAATTAGGAAACAAAATGAAAAATGATGTAAGAAGATCATAAAAAAATTAGTCAACAGCTTGATAAAGGAGGCAAAAAAAAAATACTGAAGAAAGTAACACCTTAAAAATAGAATAGGCCAAATGGAAAAGAAGCATTAAAATCCATTGAATAGAAGAACTCCTTAAAAAGCAGAATTGGTTACATGGAAAAAGATGTCCAAAAACTTCACTAAAGAAAAGAATTTGGGTGGCTAGGTGGCACAGTGAATAGAGCACCGGCCCTAGAGTCAGGAGGACCTGAGTTCAAATCCAGCCTCAGACACTTAACACTTACTAGCTGTGTGACCTTGGGCAAGTCACTTGACCCCATTTGCCCTACCTTCCCCCCTACAAAAAGAAAAAAAAGAATTCCTTAAAAATTAGAATTGGCCAAACGGTAAAGTACCAAAAGACAACTGAAGAAAACAATCACTTAGGGGCAGCTAGTGGCTCACTGAATAGAGCACCGGCCCTGGAGTCAGGAGGACTTGAGCTCAAATCTGGCCTCAGACACTTAACACTTACTGGCCGTGTGACCTTGGGCAAGTCACTTAACCCCAATTGCCCTCCAAAAAGCAGGAAAAAAAAGGAAAGAAAATAATTACTTAAAAATTACAATTGGACAAGTAAAAGCTAATGACTCTATGAGACATCAAAAAAAGATAAAAGAAAATCAAAAGAATGAAAAATAGAAGAAAAGGTGACATTCCTCATTGGAAAAATAACTGACCTAGAAAATAGATTGAGGAGAAATAATTTAAGAATTATCTGACTGGAGCAACTAGATGGCACAGTGAATAGAGTGCTGGCCCTGGAGTCAGGAGGACCTGAGTTTAAATCCTGTCTCAGACATTTAGCACTTACTAGCTGCATGACCTTAAACAAGCAACCCAATTGCCCTGCCTTCCCCCTCCAAAAAAAGAATTATCTGACTACCTGAAATCCATAGTCAAAAAAAAGGGACAAGATATCATTTTCAAGAAATTGTCAAAGAAAACTGTCCTGATATTCTGGAATCAGAGGGTAAAGTAGGTATAGAAAGAACCCACTGATCACTTCCTGAAAGAGATCTCAAAATTTAAATTCCCAGGAATATTATAACCAAATTCCAGAGCTCCCAGGTCAAAGACAAAATATTACAAGTGACTAGAAAGAAACAATTCAAATAATGTGAAGCCAAGACAGGATAACACTAGATTTAGCAGCATCTACATTAAAGGATCTAAAGGCATGGAATATGATATTCCAGGGGGCAAAGAAGCTTGGATTACAATCAAGAATCATCTACTTAGTGAAACTGAGTACAATTCTCTGGGTGCAGGGGTTGGGGGAATAAGAGTGGATGGACACTCAGTGAAATAGAGTACTTTTAAGCATTCTTGATGAAAAGAACAGAGCTAAATAGAATATTTGACTGTCAAATACAAGACTCAGGAAAGGCATAAAAAGATAAACAGGAAAGAGAAATCATATGGGATTCAGTAAGGTTAAAGGGTATACATTGCTACATAAGAAGCTGGTTTTTGTAATTTCTAAAAACTTTATCATTATTATGGCAATTAGAAGGAGCATACATAGACACAGGACATGGGTATAAATTGAATATGATGGAATTATATCCAGAAAAAAATAAAATTAAGAGGTGAGAATGAGAATGTGCTGGGATAAGGGAAAAGGGAGAGGTAGAATAGGGTAAGTTATCTCATATTTAAAAAAAGGTGTGAAAGAGCATTTATCATGGAATGGAAGATGGAGGAGGTGTGGAGGGGAAGCACTTGAACCTCACCCTCATCAAAATTGGCTCAAAGAGAGGCAAACGTGAGTTCTTAGTTGGTTATAGAAATCTATCTTACCCTACTGGACATTCCAAGGAGAAGATAAGCTAATGGGAGGAGTGTTAATAGAAGGGAGGGAAGAAGCAAACTTTTGAGGATGGACAGGGTAAAAGGGGAGAGAGAGTAGGATAAACAGGACAGAAAATCAGATGGAAGGAAATACCCAGAAATCTGAACTATGAAGACAATATTGTAGCACATTTCTCCTATAAAGGCCTCATTTTTTTTTAAATATAAGGAAAATTGGGTTAAATTAATAATAATCTAAGTCATTCCCCAATTGATAAATAGTTAAAGAATAAGAGCAGACAGTTTTCAGATGAAGTAATCAAAGCTATCTATAGTCATATGAAAAAATGTTCTTAATTACTATAGATTAGAGAAATGCAAATTAAAATAGCTCTGAGCTACTACCCTACACCTATCAGATGGATTAATATGATAGAAAAGGAAAATGACTAATTTTTTCCACTTAATAGTATTTTATTTTTTCCAATTACATGTAAAGACAGTTTTCAACATTCACTTTTATAAGATTTGTAGTTCTGATTTTTTTTCTCTCTCCCTTTCCTCTTCCTTCCCCAAGATGGCATTGCAGTCTGACATAGGCTATACATGTACAGTCATATTAAACATATTTCCACATTAGTCATGTTGTGAAAGAAGAATCAGAACAAAAGGGAAAAGCCACTAGAAAGAAGAGAGACAGAAAGAGAGAGAGAAAGAGAGAGAGAGAATAACACGCTTCGATCTACATTCGGTTTCCATAGTTCTTCCTCTAAATGTGCATGGCATTTTCCATCCTCAGTCTTTTAGAATTGTCTTAGATCACTGTATTGCTGAGATGAGCTGAGTCTATCAAAGTTGGTCATCCCAAAATGTTGCTGTTACTGTGTACAAGGTTCTCTTGGTTCTACTTACTTCATTCAACATCAGTTCATGTAAGTCTTTACAGATTTTTCTGAAATCCACCTGCTCATTATTTCTTTTAGAAGAAAAGTATTCCATTATATTCATATACCATAACTTTCTTAACTAATGGAGAGCTGATACAAATATTTTTGTACACATGGCTCTTTTGCCCTTTTTAATTATCTCTCTGAGATAAAAACCTAGAAGTGGAATTATTAGATCAAAGGGTATGCACAAAAGGTATGCCCTTTGGGAATAGTTCCAAATTATGGTCCAGAATGGTTGGATCAGTTCATAACTCCACCAAGAAGGCATTAGTTTTTCAATTTTTCCACATCTCCAATATTTGTCATTTTCTTGTTTTGTCATATTAGCCAATCTGATAGGTGTGATGTTGATAAAACAACCTCAGAGTTGTTTTAATTTGAATTTCTCTAATCAATAATGATTTAGAGCATTTTTTCATATGACAATATGTAGCTTTAATTTCTTCATCTGAAAACTGTCTGTTCATATCCTTTGATATCCCCAATTGGGGAATGGCTTGTATTCTTGTAAATTTGACTTAGTTCTCTATATATTTGAGAAATGAGGCCTTTATCACAGACACTGGATATAAAATTGTTCCCCAGCTTTCTGCTTCCCTTCTAATCTTAGTTGTATTGGCTTTGTTTGTGTGAAACCTTTTAATTTAATGTAATCAGAATTATCTGTTCTTCATTTCATAGTGTTCCCTATCTCTCATCTGGTCATAAATTCTTCCCTCCTTCATAGATCTGACAGGTCAACTATTCCTTGCTGTCCTAATTTGTTTATGGTATCACCCTAAATCATGTACGCATTTTAACCTTATCTTTGTATACAGTATAAGATGTCGATTTATGCCTAATTTCTGTCATACTATTTTCCAGCTTTCCCAACAGTTTTTGTCAAGTAGTGAATTCTTATCCCCAAAACTGGAGACTTTGGGTTTATCAAACAGTAGTTTACTATAGTCATTGACTACTGTGTCTTATGTACCTAACCTATTCCACTGATCTACTACTTTTATTTCTTAGTCAGTACCAAATAGTTTTGATGGTGGCTGCTTTATAATACAGTTATAGATCATACACCTTCCTTTGCATTTCTTTTTCATTAATTCCCTTGATATTCTCAACCGTTTGCTCTTGCAGATGAATTTTGTTATTTTTTTCTAGCTCTACAAAATAATTTTTGGTGGTTTGATCAGTATGGCATGAAATAAGTAAATTAATTTAGGCAGAATTTTCATTTTTATTATATTAGCCCAAGCTAGCCAAGAGCAATGGGTAGAAAATGACTACTGTTTAAGATGATGTGGGAACATTGAGACACTAATGCACTGTTGCTGGAGTTGTGAATTGATTCAACCATTCTGTAAAGTAATTTGGAACTCTGCCCAAATGGTTTTAAAACCACTACTAGATCTGCATACCAAAAAACAAAAAGGAAAAGGTCCTACACATACAAAAATATTTATAACAACTCTTTTTGTGGTGGCAAAAAAATTGGAAATTGAAGCAATATCCATCAATTGTGGAATGGCTGAGCAAATTATAATATATGATTGTGATGGAATACTATTCTACTATAAGAAATGACAAGCAGAATACTCTCAGAAAACCTGGAAAGACTTACATGAATTAATGTAAAGTGAAGTGAACAGAACTAAGAGAATATGTACATCATAAAGGCAAAATTGTATAGTGATCAACTATTAATAACTGTTCTCAACAATATAATGATCCAGATAATTCTAAAGGTCTTATGATGAAACGTACTCCAAAGAAAGCACAGATGGAGACTGAATGTAGATTGAAGCATAAACTTTTAACCTTATTTTTCTTGCTTTTTTCCCTTTTGGTCTGTTTTCTTTTACAACATGACTAATATGGAAATATGTTTACGTGATTACACAAATGTAACCTATATTGAGTTGCTTGACTTCTCGATGAGGGAGGAAGAAAGGAATTGAGGGAGAGAATTTGGAGCTCAATTTTCAAAAATAAATGTTAAAAATTATTTTTACATGCAAATGGAAAAAATAAAATACTAAATAAATATTAAAAAACAAGTAATATGCTAAGAATCAGAAGTTGAAGGGATGCCCATCAATTGGGAAATAACTAAAGAAATTCTGATTTATGACTGCAATGGAATATTATTGTACTATGAGACTGCAGGACGACTTCAGAAAAACCAGAAAAAGCTGGAAACCTTGAACTGATTCAAAGTGAAGTGAGTAGAACCAGGAGACTGTTGTATATAGTAACAACAATATTGTGTGATGAATTGTGAATGACTTCGCTTTTCTCAGCAAAACAATGATCCAAGACGATCCTAAATGACTAATGATGCAGAATACTATCTGCCTCCAGAGACAGAAATGATACTGATTGAATACAGACTGAAACATGCTATTTTTACTTTCTTATATTCTTTTTTTAATTAGTCTTCTTGTACAAAATGACTAATATGGAAATGTTAGAGATGATTATACATGTATGACATATCTGATTGCTTACTATCTCACATAGGAAGGAGGGGAAAGAGGCAGGAACAGGACTTGGACCTCAAAACTTTAAAAAAAGTTTTAAATTATTTTAGCATATCATTGGTGAGATACTTTTTATACATATACATATGTATATATACATACACACACATACATGTGTATGTGATGTGTGTGTGTATGTATATATACATATCTATATCTATATCTATATACATATATATCTCCTTCAAAACCTTTAGAATCTTTTACTTTCTTTAGTACTCAAGTATCATCTCTTGCAACTACAGCCTTTCCTGGTCCTTCCAACTTCAAGTACCATCCTTTCTAATGTTATCTTCTATTCTGTATTTATCTGTATGTTCTGATTTAAACATCTTTTCTTCTCCATCAGAATGAGGACTGCTTGAAGGCAAGAATTACTTTTGCTCTTAATTTGTCTCCCTAATACTTAACATAGTACCTGGGATTTAGTAAGGGTATAATAACGTTTGTTGATTGACAGAGTAGTAGAGCTATGAACAGGTCAAAACATTCGGGAAAGCAATTTTGGATTATGCTGAGAAAGTGATTAAAATATCCACATGTTTTGATCCAGAGTTCCGCCAAGCTCCTGGGAGCTTTGTTCCCAGGTAATTAATTGTATATTGGACCCAAGTGCAAGGTGAGATTGAGACGGCAGGGCAGATGACCAAAAATAAAAAAAAGAAATAAAAAAATAACCTGTCCTTTACTAAAAAAACAACAGGTATACTTAACAAGACTCCAGGGCCTTAGTTTCCCTGGGATGCACCTAATTCAGTAGCAACAGAAGCCCACAAAGTGAACTATATCCCTTTATAGGATTAACTTATGGGTTTCTTCATGTCACCAAAGGTAGTCCTTATCTTATTTAGCCAATCAGGGAAGTAGGCACGGTTCTGTTACCTAATTTGGAGCTTGAACAGGGTTTTGTGTCTCTAACGTACAATGCTTTATTATAGGCTACCTGCATTTGTGTGTCTGTTTTATGTAATCCTAAGTAGTAGAGACTGTTCAACAGTCCTGAATTTCTTACTGCACTATTTGACTGGGTGGTATTCTTAGGTTCTGAGACCTGGGGAAGAATTGTAGCTTTCACTATAGGAATATAACCCAAAAGAGGCAAATGACAAGAGGTAAAAGGTCCCATATGTACCACAATATATGTAGCAGCACTTTTTGTAGTAGTAAAGAAAAAAACCAAAGTAGTTGCCATTTGGTTATTAATAGTTAAACAAATTGGGTAAATGAATGTCACGCAATGTAATCTTCAGTAAAAATAATGATGTATCTACGGAATGGAAGCATGGAAAGCCTATGAATTGATGCAAAGTGGAATAAGAATAACCCAGAAAATAATATATATAATTATAAAGCACTGCCGATATAAAGAGCAACGACAAATCAGTCAAACCCGAATGCTGGGAAATTAAAGTGACCAAGTTCAGCCCCCCCCAAAAACGACATGAGAGTCTGTGTTCCCTCTTTCTTTGGACTATGAGTATGAGTAGGAAAACTTGTTTATCTATGCATTTATCTATTTATTTTTCCAGGATAAAGTATAGTTCCCTGTGGGGACTCTTTGGGGAAATCTACGTGAGTGATATAAAAACAAAATGTATGAATAAAATAAGAGCTGAGCTAAAAAACAACCAAACCCATGAAGACCCCAAAAAGTTGAGGCCGTTCCCCCAAACCCTGGAACTGCTGAATCAGCAGGAACATAACCCAAATGTGGGGCACAGGCTTGTGTTCCAAAGGGAGAAGGAAATTAGCAGGTTGAGACTGTCTTTTAATTAGGTATCTCATTAAATTAAATCAGATAGGGATGGGTAAATACCAGAAGTAATAGATTACTGCCTCCATGCCAATTTTCTTTTGCGGTTAGCCTGCTCTGCAAGCAAGGCCTGCCTGCTTTTGACGTTCAACAGCTCTCTGTTTGCCTCCAGCTCAAACATTCAATTTCCTTTTCTCTCTCACTCTGTCTCCTGCCTCCCCCCACCCTTTGTGCAATTCATTCTGGTGCATGGGAAATGGACCACTTCCCCTCCAGCCCTGTGGGGCTTCTGCAAGATATCGCTGAGTCAGAACCCAGGGAGCCAGGATGGCAGCTGAGTGAGTCACAGCCTACTTCCTGGTTGGCCCAAGGGGAGTCCTAGACTCAGGCTTTGGGGCCAAGAGCACAGCCAGCTGGTGGCTTCAGAGACTTGGCAGTAGGACAACTTGCCTTTTAGGAGGCTGGGCCTGGAATAAACCCCACGTCTGGATAGTTTAGCCTAATGGCCCCTTTGCAAATAAAGAAATCGATGTCAACCACTGTTTAAAAAAGTTCCCAGATTCCGCCACTTCCCAAACCCTAAGAAATCATCAAATTGTGGAATGTTAGAATTAAAGAGATCTTAGTACACAGAATATACAATGATAGAAATGGAAGATAACTTTGTAATTATCTAGTCCAACCACCAATTTTACAGGTAAGGCCCTATGAGGTTGACATGATTGGTCCAAGGTCACAGAACTAGTCAGTGACAATCATAATTAGAAATCATGTTTTCCTATCTCTCAGTCCTCAGACCCCGCCGCAGTCCTTAATATCTATGCCTTTGGGGGCTGTGGGAGAGAAATTGTTGGCACTTCCAATCTGAATTGATCCCTTTGTAACCAGGAGTACTACTGTGCAGACATAATAAAATGTAGATCTGGCATCCATTATACCGCTCCCCATGAAATTCCTGAGGGGTTCCTTAGGCATCATTTTGATCACATTATTCCTCTTTTGGGCAGTTCTCAGTTGTCTCTCAGATGAAATGAGTGGAGCTATAACTAGGTCAGGGAAATCAGGACATTTCCTTAAGGGGCTGAGATTTTTTGAGAGGAGGAGTTCATATATTCCACTGTCTTTGTGCTCCATGAAACCAACACAAAAGGTCCTATCCTTCTCCTAGCACCAACCTTCCCCACTACTTTCTCCCTTCTACCTGCTGTTCTGCCTCCCTCCCCCATGAAGTGTTGGGAGGATAGCCTCTGAGAGCAGACCAACTCCCTCCTGGAGTACAGGCCTGGGGAAGTCTATACTCTTTGCTTCCTTCCCCAAAACTGGATTTTCCCTCTGTGCCAGAATTCCTAATTATAGCTCTGAACATGGGCTTTAGTTCTATCTAACCATTAGTCTAACCATCCTGTTTTCTATCTTAGCTCAAGCTCTCTGCTTAGCTGTTGTGTATAGCAAGATGGGTACCAGATCCAAACGCAGAGAGTCTGAATTCAAATTCTTTTTTTTTTTTTTGCCTTCTGTTTGATCTTGAACAAATCTCTCAACCCCTATCCCCATTTGGACTAAATGATCTTTAATGTTTCACCTAATATTCAATAATACTATAGTGCTATAAGTTAAATTTGTCATGTGTTCTTTTATTCCTTATCTTCAAATCTTGTCATTTTCCCCATCTGTACTTACCTAATACCTCACAGCAGATACAGTGGTAAATTTGGAGTCAATACAGTCTGAACCTGAATCCCGAGCTTAGCATTTCCTAGCTGTGTGACCTAGGGAAAGTCACTTAACCTCTCTGAGACTCAGTTTCCTCCCTTAAAAATGAGATTATAATGATTTGAATTATTTTCTAACAGGATTGTTGTGAGGCTCAAATGAGAAAAAGTGTGGAAAGTTATTTAAAAATCTTAAAGTGCTGCACAGGTGGCGTTGTAACCTGGGGTTCAAACCACAGCATTTACATAAGGCTCTCCTTATTGATGGGCAGGGTCATTGGGAATTTAGAAGAGGAGACTTTTCTTGTTTCTGGCTTTGAGAAAAAGATATTCATAGTTTCAGCCTGTCTTCAGAGAAAGACCCCTGGAGGGAATGAAAGACTCTGGGAAGAAGGTGACATGTAGAGGAGCCACCAATGACGAGTGCCTTCAGTAAATGCCCAGGCATCATCCTCATCATCGTCTTCATCATCATCATCATCGCTGTTAATAAGTGGTTGTTACTCTCTCTTTATATCTAGGTCTCAATGAGTATAAATAAGAATGCTTTGAAATGGTCCACATTGTTTGAATTGATGCTGCGTATTTCCATCGGGCTGGAACCAATGACCATATTTCACATAATTATAACATTGAGTAGTGGGAATTCAAATATGTGTGACCTTTTCAGGGTACTCATTGAGTGCACAAATTGGGATTTAGATGCATTACGTATATTGAGAGACTACTCTATTGTTCTGTTGTTCTCTCTGGACTTTTATCCCATCTCATCCTGTATTCTGGATTAATGTCTATAAACTCTACAAACATAGCAGCTCTGCCTTCTTTCTTCATAATAATAAAAAGTAGTAGTAACAATAACGTACTTTCCCCTGAAATTTAAGCTTTACAAAGTGCTTTTCTTGACAATCATAGGATTTAGAGCAGGAAGGAACACTGGAAATCATTAACTCAAACCCTTCATTTTTTTCTTAAAAAGTCAAGTGATTTGCCCGAGGTCACACAGACAGTAAGTGGCATGAGCGGAAGAACCCACCTTCTCTGACTTCAAATCCATTTTCTTGCCATTGAGCCATGCTGACTCCCAGTCCTGTGTGGTAGTTAGAGAAGAGAGCTATTGATACATTTTACAGATGAAGGGACAGGAGGACAGATAGATTAGTGACATGCTGGTAGACAAACAACTAAGAAGTGGTGGAAGTGGAATTTGAACAGACATTTCTTGCTCTAGCTACAGCATTTTTCCTCACTATTTCACATGGTACCAAGTGGTGCCAATAATAGAATTCTTTACCTAGCCTAAGTTAAGCAACACACCTGACTACAGGTGAAGATTAATTTAGAATCTTGAGAGGAAGGGCCCAGAACTATAAAGTCATGAGTCTATTTTTGAATTGTCTCAGAAAAATGTCTCCATTTTTTTCTGCTTGAAAATGTTTCTGTATCCTCAAGCAATGGTCTCATGTTCCTCATCAGTCTGAACTATTTGTTAGGTGATTGAGCTTTTAAGGGATCATAAAGATAGGCCAAGGCCTGCCCAGCAAATGTCTTTGGGTCATTACATCCCTTGGGGGAGGAGTTCTGTTGCAGGCCTTGGCTAAAGTTGGGACCCTAAATAACCTAATAACACATTTAAAAAAAACAAACAAGAATCGTGAATTAATGTCATATTAGCATCCAAGGTGTTAACCGTAATTGAGAGGTACAGAGATGTCATTACTGCCAGCATTCATTTTTACCTGAGTATAACAGTCATTCTCAGAAATGTGGAGCAGGGAATAAAATAATGATCCCCTACAATTCCTTCTTCCATGTTGAACATTACAGTGGTATGGTGGAAAGAATCATGAGAGTCAGAGGACCAGAGTCTTCTGAAATTCTGCCCTACTTGTTATTAGAAGGTATGACTTGGGAATGGAAGTCTCCTCAAGCCCTAAACTTGTGATCTTGGTGTATCAGCTTTGGAATTCATCAGCTATTTTACCCCAGCATCATATAGTTGGGAGGTACCTTATCCTAATGAATAGAAAGCTGGCATTGAAGTCAGTAGGCTCTGAGTTCAAGTCCTCCCTTGGTCACATGGTAGCTGTTTAACCCTGGGCAAGTCATTTCATATTTCAATTCTCTAGGCAACTGTCTTAAATTATAAAATGCAGAAAAGATAGAGTTTGGTCCAGGGAGTCTTCTTACCCAAGAGTTCTCTATGCTAAAGGTATTAAACATATAACCCACCCACAACATTCCTGAGTGTGGCCCAAATCAGATATAAAATGTAACTGGGAAATATTTAATAAAATAAAAAATATGTAATAAATCATACATAACAGTAAATTTTAAAATTAAGTCAATGTGTGGCCGACAGGGATCCTTATCTATGCATTAGTGGCCCTCTTTTCTAAGTGAGTTTGACATCATAGCTCAAGATCATTGAATTCACAGGGCTTGTCTCTATCCCTAGGAAATAGGTCATACAAAATTATTCCTTTTTTGTTGAATTTCTTATCAACTTTATTTAAAAAATCTCTACCTCCCCCTTTGTTTTTATTGAAAAATATGTATTTGCTTTTATCCAGTGAAGGTCAATTGACTCAATGGAGGGTCAATCAATGGCTAAGTTAAGCAGTGCCCCTTTCTACAGGCAAAGATGCAGCTAGAGTAGGACAAATCTTGAGAGGAAGAACCCAGAAATTTAAGCCCATTTGCCTATTTTTCCAAAGGCTTCAGAAAAAAAGTCTCCATTTTGTTTCTGCTTGAAAATGCTCATTTAATTTTTTTTAACTTGCTTTAAAAAATTGGGCTGATGAGAAATTCAGAACAAGAAAAGAATGATTTTAAGGTAGCTTTCACCGGAGCAGGGTGGACTATAGCCATGGAAGGCTGCTTCGCCAAGAAAGACTTAGTGCTTTGACATGGAGGCTGGCTTTATGATAAACCACAGACATGGTGATGCCAAGCAGCCTGGCAGTATTTAAGGCGGATTTGGGTTTCTTGAGCTGTTTCCCATGTTGATTTCATGAATAGGAATGTCCCCAAGTCATTTCTCCTTCTAGAACTAATTGCTCTTAATGTTGGATGCCCAAGGCAATGTCCAAAATGAGCTTGTCTATGTCTCCTTCGTGACATAAACAATAAGCTCCTGCTTTCAGACCCTTGCATCCAATGAATCCCTGATTTTTTTTCTATTCTAGATCTTGCTTCAGGCTTAGATGAGAGAGGTGCATTTTCTTTAAAGTCTTTAAAGTTTCTTCTTTTTTAAAAAAAATAAGGAACATACACACACACACACACACACACACAAATTGGAAATGAAAAGTCTATGGTACAATGGAAAGTGTGACACAGTTGGAGTCAGAGGACCTGGGTGCACCTTTGCTACTCACCATCTATCTGACCCAGGATAGCCCCATCACTTCTTTTTACCTGTGGCCTCATCTGTATAATGAGGCAGTCAGACTATGTGATTCCTAAGGTTGCTTTCCTATGACAGTGCCTAGCATATGATAGGAACTGAATAAATGCCAACTGGTTGATTAAAATCTTCCAGTGTTCCATCCAACTATGTCATTAATGTCATCTACACCAGTGAAGTGCAGTGAAAAGGGCAGTGTATTCGGTCAGATCTGAGTTCGAATGCTAACTCTGACACTCTCTGCCTTTGTGACCTCGAACAAGTTACTCAGGCTCTTTAGACCTTAAGTAAGTACAATGAAGGGGTTGGTCTAGATGCTCTTTGGTCCCTTCCACATCTAAATCCTATGGTACCAAGAGGCATGTAATTCCCTGAGCTCAGAAATACAGTACATTACCAATGCTAGGTAATAATTATCATCAAATGTGGTAAAATTAGTCAAACCTCTTCCCTGAGAGGTGTTATTAAACTATTTCTAAACTTTCTATGATGAGCCAGTGAGGTCCCAAAATGCAGAGGGAGGTGTCAGTGAAGGAAACCAAGCCCTTTTTTAGACCAAATCAAGGAGGTCCATGAAAGGCTGGAGGCAGAGTGCTTTATGGCAGAAAGAGACCTAGAATTGGAGACAGAAAACCTCCTGCCTCTACTTCTCATTATTAGTGTGACTTTGGGCAAGTCACACCTTCTCTCTGGGTCTCAATTTCCTCTTATGTTAAAATGAAAGCTTTGGGCTAGATGACTGCTACATTCCCTTCTAGCTGTGGTTATCTGAAGTTCTGTGGTTATCCTGATAAGCAAAAAAAAATAAACTGCCCTGTGATGTCCTTAAATGTCCCTTCTAATCACAGACATAGGTAATGATGCCAAGGAAGAATTCTGACACTGTTGCCATATTTTATATTACTATTCCATGTTTAAACAAAAAGTGAGTGATCCAGAAAAAAACTCTACAGTGTTTAGGGAACGGGATACTCTGCAACTTTTTTATTTGTTCATCTCCTTTTCCTTAAATGATGGCTAGCAGAGAGAGACCAGGCCTGTCATCTCTTCATGTCCCACCAGCTGCTCTGCTCTGGCTAGGCTTCATGTCAAGAACCTCACCATCCTGCAAGATCACATCAACACGAGAACTCACATCTTCTCAGAATTCTATGCCCCTGGGGCTCCTTCTTCCCCCTGACTGGAGAGGAGGTGAGATGAAAAGAAGAGAGCCCTTCCCAGATCTTCCATTTAAGCAGTATGCCCAGATCAGCCATCTATTTCCCCATCTGACTGTATTACTCTGCACTTCATCATAGTAGGTACCTCCTCTACTCACACCCATCCCCACTTTTCAGCTTCTTTTTTGTGTGCTGTCCCCCCATTAGACTGCGAGCTCCTTGAGGACAGGGATTGTCTTTTGGCTTTTCTTTGTATCCCCAGCACTTAGCATAGTGCTTGGAACATAATGGGTGCTTAATAAATGTTTACTGGTCTTTTGACTTACAAACCCCAATTGTTGAGATTTTCCAGAAAGGTTCTCATCCCATTCTCTGTCCTCTGCAAGTAGCTATGTCTTTGACAGTTTGCTTGGGGGGTGTGTGTCTGTGTGTGTCTGTGTGTGTGGTGCTGATGATATTCTGAAAAACTCCTATTGTTCAGGGCTAAACAAATATGAAGGTGTCGAGGACAATGCACCTTTGTCCCACAGGAAATCAGGGATTGCCTCGGGGCCTCTTGGTTTCAGGGTCTCCCCGTGCCCGTAAGAGATAAGGAAGTGCTGAGGGTTACTGCCCAGTTGCTGGCTCACAAGGAAGTCTCCTATAAGACCGCTGGCTTGATGAACAGCAGCTGACATGACTGGTTTGGCCTCCCTCCATTTGTCCGTACCCCCTGTGCCCGAGGAGATCATGCTTGAATCATGTTGCCCTTAGAGTATAAAAGGAGAATTCCATTATGAAATAAAGGACAGCCGCTGCAAGCTTCTCTTTCCTCTGGTCTATTCAGTCCCTCCTGAGAATACAGCCTAAGGCTGGCCCTTAGGCTACTGAACTGAGCAGCTGTTGCATGAAGTGAGCTCCTGATCCTAGACCTTCCTCAATTTCCATGTATTAAACTATTTTGCATTTGCATGTATTCACTTTATACTGATGCCATATATGTTTATATATCACTCCTACCTTAGAATGTAAGCTCCTGGGACGTAAGGATTGTTTTATTCTTTTTTTCTTGTATCTTACAGTGCCAGGGACATAGGAAGCACTTAAAAAAAAACTTTCCTAATTAATCAGCATCTCCTGTATTTTTTCTTTTAACCAGACCTGAGATTTCATTGGTGTGGGGAACTGCAATGAGGAGTTTCCTCAACCAAGGCACACCAGTATCTTACCTGTAGCTTCTTAGGCTTAGAGCAGGGGTTCTTAACCTGGATTCCATAGTTGGGGTGAGGTCTGTGAATTTGGATGGGGGAAAAATTCACATTTTCATTTTCACTAAGTTCTCACTGAAATTTAACATTTCCCATAAAATATATTTATTTTATGCATTACAAGCACTTTTCTCAGAAGGGGCCCATAGGCTTCATTAGACTGTCAAAGAGGTCCATCACACACACAAAAAAGAGATTAAGAAGGTTGCCTGAGAGCACTGAGAGGTCATTTACTCTGGGTCACACAGCCAACATGCATCAGAGGTGGGGAGTGGGGCTTGGACTCATATTTTACTAGGGTCTCTCTTTACTACCCCTCAAGACTTCTACAGGAATTACTGTTATAACATTTTACAGTTACAAGATCACAGCATAATAGAACATCAGACCTAATAGTGGTCTGAGAAACGATTCCATTATCTTATTCCTGAAAAAAGCGTCCCTATGGCCTAATACAAGTAACATACTCGTGGTTGGTTGATTTGCATAGGTTTTATTGAATGTTATATCAATATAATGGGAAATTAGTAGTCACCAGATGGCCCAAAAGAGTCATAGCTACTTTGCATAGTTTGTTGACTCCAGGAATTCTTCAGTCTTTAGGGACATGATATGCTGGGAGTTTACCTAGACTAAGACTTCTGTTAGGAATCCACACTGGCCTTTGGATTTTAAATAGGGTCTCCAACAAAGGATCATGGGAAAAGGAGATCTAATTTTAACTCAATCTAGTCCTTCCTTTTACCCATTTTGAAACCTTGGCTTTATCCTTGATTCTTTCTTCTCCTTTACCTCTCAGATCCAGAGAATTCTGGTTCCTTTGCCTGGTATTCATGACCTACGATCTACCCAGCCAATCTTTCTGGCCTTATCATATATTACACCCCTTCATTCATTTATTTTATGAGCTAGCCAAACTGGACTACATACTTCCTTATAGGTGTGCCCTACCTTCTCTCACATCTGTGGCTTTACTTATACTGTGCCCTGACCTTAAAATGTCTTTTCTCTCTTTTTTTTTTATTTGATAAGATTCTTCCTATCTTTTAAAGTCTAACTCAAATGATATATCCTATAGAAGATCTTCTGCCTCATCTAACACAGTTGGGTTTTGTACTTTTCTCCTGTCTTTAACAGTTGTTAATGTATGGTATCTTAACTAGTTCTGTATGTATACCACATGAGGGTGGGGATTATCTCTTATCTATTTTTTTTATCATGCCCATATTTAGCAAAATGTTGTATGTACATTAAATGCTTAATAATCTCATTTTGAATTTAAGATTTTTTGTCAGGCGTGGCTTTTATGTTGCAACTAGAGAACATTGCTCTATAATGGAAAGAGGACTGGACTTTGTGGGCAATTTGGTTCAAATCCTGACCTCGGTATTTACTAGCTGAGTAAATCTTTGAGGTATGCCTAACACAGTGCCAGCACATAATAAATGTTTAATAAATGCTCTGTCTATCTATCTATCATCCATCCATTGATCCATCCATCCATTAGAAGTGCTTTGTAAACATTTTAAAAAACTCATATAAATATCTATTATTATTACAAACCTTGAAGCGCTTGAGGTAAGATATTAATCTTATTTGCCTTAACATTCCTGAAGCTAATGACAAGTAGGATGATTTCAGGAAAACCTTGAAAGACTTACATTAACTGATGCATAGTGAAGTGAACAGAACCAAGAGAATGTTGTACACAGTCACAGCAATATTGTTTAATGAAGAATTCTGAATGACTTGACTATTCTCAGCAATATGATGATCTAAGACAATCCCAAAAGACTAATGATGAAACATGCTATCTGCCTCTCTAGAAAAAGAGAAAGAGAAATATATTTAATATAAACTGAAGCATTCTATTTCTCACTTTTTTATTTCATTTTTTTTCTTTTACTTGAGTCTTCTTGTACACAATGACTAATATGGAAATATTTTACATAATTGCACATGTATAACCCATATCTGATTGCTTACCATCTCAGGAGAAAAGGAGAAGTAAGGAGGGATAGAATTTGGAACTCAAAGCTTTAAGTAAAAATGTTTTTTTTTAATTTGGAAAAAATAAAATAAAATACAAATTTACAACTAAAAATATTACAGGAACTGCAAAAGTTATCCTGATACCATGTCTCCAGAGGACCGGTCAATTAGCATTATCAAGTGTCTCCAAAGAAGAAGAACAATAATAAGATTAAGCATCTATGTATTAGTGCTAGAAGCCAGAGATAAAAATACAAAGGAAGAAACAATCCTTACTTGAAATGAAATTACCTTCTAATGGAGGAAACAGCATATACAAATATAAGGATATGCAGAATAATCATTTGTTTTTAAGTGCAAGTATATAGAAAGTAGCTAAATACAAGGAAATGTGGAAGATAGGTCACCAGAAGTTGAGAAGGTCAGGAAAGGCTTCTTGTCTAAGGCAATGCTTTAGCTGAGTCTTAAAAGAAAGCAAGGGAAGAGGGGAGAAAGGATCATATTCCAGGAATGAGAATAACCAATTCAAACTCATGGAATATGGAAGCTGCAGTGTTGTGTGTAAGGAATAAAAAGAAACAGTTTAACTGCATCTCAAAGTTAGGGAGGGTGATATGTTGGGGCCAGGTTGTGAAGGACTTTTAAATGATCAAATCTTGTTCCAGAAGACTAATAAAGCAGAATATTTCCCACCTCTTGACAGAGAATAAGGAAAGCATTTTTAGACATGAGATCCCCAACATGGGAATTTGTTTTGCTTGACTATGCTTATATAATACTGGGTTTCCATATTTTGTTTTGTTTTGTTTTGTTTTCGGTGCATGGGGGGAAGGTGGAATTGAGAAAAAAATAAATGTTTGAAGAAAAAAAATTCTAAATACTAAAGAGTGAAGGTAGATCTGAGAGAACAATAAACACACAGAGTTCAGCTATGTAATTAAAAACATTATTCTACAATAAAGCTCAGAGAAAACTCAATTGCTGAAACTGGTTGCCGATTTAATCTTGCTTAAGTTAAATTACAAGGTGTTTCATTCTTTTAACAAATGATAGAATACAAAAGCATACAGTGGAGTATACTATTGATTACAAACACTTTCGCATACTTTAGGAATTACACTCTGTGATTTGTCTTAATATTTACGTTTATCAGCGAGCTGAAACCACAATTTGTCTATAAGATTCGAAATTTTAAAAAGCCAAACAGAAGTTTATTATGGAGAAGGGGAGGGAGGTGATAGGAAGCCACTAAATATTAAGTAGGGGAGTCATATGGTTATATCTGCACATAAGGAAAATCACTTAGACAGCAGCATGTAAACCGAACAAGAGTGGTGAGAGATGAGTCAGGGACACTAGGTTATTGCAATAATCTAAGTGAGAGTTGAAAAGGGACTGAACTAAGGAGGTAGCTGCGAGCAGAGAAAATGTGGTAGATGTGAGAGATGCTCATGGCGGTAGAACTAGCAAGATTTTGTGACCAATAGGATATATTGAGGGAGAGAATATGAAGAATTGCAGACAATGCCAAAGTTATAAATAGGGAAGGACAGGAAGCATGGTGATGCCTTTGATGGAAATGGGGAAGTTTAGAAGAAGGGATGCTTTAGGGGAAAAGATAATGAGTTTGATTTTAGGTATATTGAGTCTGAGATGTCTTAGGAACATTCAGCTTTAAATGTCCAGTAAGACAACAATGATGTGGAACTAAAACTGAGGGCAGAGCTAGACTTACTTTGTAGATCTGGAAGTCATTTGCATAGATCATAATTAAAATAGGAAGCTTATGATGTTACCAAGAAAGAGAATGTAAAGTCTGAAGAGAACAGGAACTTTAGAATACTCACAGTTAGGGCATATTGGGTACAGAAGAGAAGACAGAGAATTTGTGGTCAGACAGGTAGAAAGAGAATAAGAAGAGTAAGGTCATGAACATCTTGAGAAGAAATGGTATCTGAGAGAGGAGGGTAGTTGTATAAAGATGAGTCAATGAAGTCAATAAGTCATTAAAGATGTGGACTAAGGAAAGATCACCATATTTGGCAATTAAGAAATCATAAATAATTTCAGTGAGCAATTTTTGTTGAGTGATGCAAAGCATGGAAAAGTGAGAAAAGAGGAGGTGAGAGAAATTTTGACAGCTTTTTCTAAGGTGGTTGGATGAGAAAGAAAGCAGAGATATAGGGTAAAAACTTGAGAGGACAACCAAGGATTTGGAACATTCGTAAAAATGGGCATGTTTACAGGCTATTGTGAAGAAACTACGAGAGGAAGAGGTTGAAGATTAGAGAGAAAGGAAACGATTCATGTCGCAGTGTTCTGGAAAAGGAAGTAGAGATTGGGATTAAGTACACAGGTAGAGGAGTTGGTCTCATTGTCAAAGACTCAGGGAAAAGGTAAATGATGGACTGGGAGATGATGTCAAGGGATTTTGAGATGAAAAGGAAAAGAGAGATCATTGATATGCCCTCAGTTTTCTCAGGAAGGAAAGAATTGAGGTCCTTAGTTGAGAGAGAGGGAAAGGGGAAGATGTAGAGGCATGAGGGTGGAAGAGAAAAGCTGGAATAGCTTCTGTGGGAAAACTGACAACAGATGAGTGGTGACAGGACAAGAGGGCAAGGGATTTGAGAGCAGAGGGTAGAGTGGAAATGGTTTAAAACTTATTCTGGGGAGTGACAGCCAAGCAGGGTTATCAAGTAATGTCAGGTCACGATTTGGCAGGTGGTTTCAGGAAACCAGAGTGAATGACTTGGAGAATTTTAGGTGATTCTTGAGAGGGTGAACTTTGCTAAGAATTGGACAATTCTCTGACATGGAGGTCATAAAGCTAACTCCAAACCACCTTATAAAAGATTCATGAGTAGGGGGTACCCCTAACCCCAATTACCAGTCTCAACCATAAGAAGCCTGCTCAGTTTGTTCACAATGAGGTATACACAATGTACTTTAAGAATTAGAGACATCTTCCCAAAGACATAAAACTTAATGTTAGGATTTTAGGCATCAACAGTGATCTGAGGGGTAGATAAGTGCAGGAGTCAGGCAAACTATGGCCCAGTGACCAAATCCAATTAACTACTTTATTTTAAAACTGTAAAACCTATTCCTAGCTCTCAGAAGTACAAAAATTAGTGTCTGCTAGCTGAGTTTCCCAACCTCTGAACTAAAGGAATATTTGATGGTAGTCTATGTGTATCCTTTTAAATAGTGTCAAGAAAGAAACTATTTCATTAGTCCAGTCCTGAAGTGAACTTTCGGTTTGGATTTACTCAGAGATAGTGTAATTAGTAGAAAGATTTGGAATAGAGAACCTGGGGCTCAACTACTGGATTTGTTGCTCATCAGCTTCCTCAAACAAGTCACTCTATCAATATGGGACTGTTTTCCTCTTCCTGTAGTAAGAAAGAAATGGGAGAGATTGAATAATCTTTAAGGTTCTTTTCAGTTATAAATCCAGTGAGGAGTCAGAGAGCTGGTAGGCTGGAAAGAGCATCTGGAAAAGTAGAGGATTGGGTTCTAGCCTTGGCTCTGCCACTAATTTTCTACATGCCATAGAGCTCCCATTTTGGGCCTCAGTTTCCTTTTATGTAAAAAAAAAAAGAAGTTGGGGGGTGGCTAGGTAGTGCAGTGAATAGAGCACCAGTCCTGGAGTCAGGAGGACCTGAGTTCAAATCCAGCCTCAGACACTTAACAAAAAACTAGCTGTGTGACATTGGGCAAGTCACTTAACCCCAATTGCACTCCAAAAAGCAAGCAAACAAACAAACAAAACAAAAAAATGTTAGACTAGATGTAAGGTCTCTTCTAGCTCTAAGATCAGATGTTCCTCTGATGAGATAGAGGTATAACAACCTAAATGCATTTTACTAAGTCTCGTCTCTAAACAGCATGAGGGAATGCTTTTACCCGAGACAAAGTGGCTACCAGACACTATATCTATGTGCTGAGCTGGCATCTGAGAATTTCCCATAGCAATATAAAAGGAGAGAGAGAGAGTCAGAAACCCTTGGTTCACACTTCCTTGACTTCTCTGTTTCATCATGTTGGCTTTACAGGCGGGTCTGATGCTGGGATGGCAGCTCCACCTTGGAAGACAAAACCTTAAGGGAAGTCACATTCATTGAAATGGGTGTTGGATTTATAAATCAAGTGTTTTTCAACCATCGGATTCTGTCCTAGCAGAGTGGTTAAATGCTTGGAATTATATACAGGTTATGCTGATTGGGACATAAAAGCACTGACTTGGGCATTAGGATATCTAGCTATAGTCCTATCTTTCCTATCAGTTTGTGATATTGAACATGACCTCTGGGAACATCAGTTTCCTTGTATGCAGTATGGAGATTATACATGACCTAGACAGGGTTACAGGGAGGATCAGATAAGATCAATGTAATGTATTGTGTAAATGTCAGGGAAATGGATGAGTCGAAAGGGAAGATTCCTTGACATGTTCTTTTTTTTTTCTTTTTTTTTGGAGGGTGGGAGGAAGGGCAATTGGGGTTAAGTGACTTACCCAAGGTTGCACAGATAGTTTTGTGTTAGGTGTCTGAGGGCAGATTTGAACTCAGGTCTTCCTGACTCCAGGACTGGTGCTCTATTCACTGTGCCACCTCGCCGTCCCAACATATTCTTAAGAGCCCTCATCTTCTTCATTCTCCTCCTTCCCCCTTTTTGTCCCCATTAACTTTTTCCTCTTTTTCTTTCTCCTTCTCCTTCCTCCTTCCCCCTTCTTCTCCTTTTCTTTTCCCTTCTACTCCTTGTCTTTGTCTTTTTCCTCCTCTCCCTCCTCATTTCTCTTTTTTTCTTCCTTTCTCTTTCTCTTCTTCCTTGTTTACTTCTCTTTATCTCTTTGCTTTAAGTACTCCTTCATCTCTTCAGTCACAAAAATCCCTCACCAAAACAATACTCAGAGGATAGACCAGGATGATTTCTTATCTTATACCTGTTCCGTATAAAAAGGAGATACTTAAATGAATTTTTATTGAATAAATCAATGACCTCCTTAAACCTCACTTGAAAACAGATTTGGAGTCAAATTCTATCAAAATTGAGTTTGTTTTCTGTGTCCTTTCCCTTCCAGCCTCTATAGCAGTGGTTCTCAGCCTTTCTAATGCAGCGACCCTTTAATACTTGTTTGTGGGTGTATCTGCATGTGGGCGGACCCACCTGGAGACAGATAGAGGAGCCGTGTCTCGATTCCTAAGACCATAGGAAATATGTGTTTTCCGATGGTCTTAGGCAACCCCTGTGAAAGGGTCGTTTGACCCCCAAAGGGGTCACGACCCACAGGTTCAGAACTGCTGCTCTACAGGGAGTCTTTCTCTGTCAACTTTCTCTGTCACCCCTCTCCATATCTGTCTTTTTGTTTCTTTCACATTCCTGAAAGTAGACCACTTCTGTTTCCCTATCATTTAGTGGTCATCTCTGAAAGAGATGAACTTCAAATATAATCAGAAATTCTTTCCAAACTTTCAGAGCAGCCACAAAGGACACATATGCACACTCTCTTGACACCACTGAATGCAGAACCGCAGACTCTCAAATTGGAGTAAGAAAAGTCCTAAGAGACCATCTAGTACAACTCATCCCTGAATAAGAATCTCTTCCACCACTTACGTGATAAGTGCTTGTCACCCAGCCATTGCTTGAAGATCCCCAGTGAGGGAGAACCCACTCCCTCTCCTATTAAAGCAGACCCATTCTACTATTAGATCAGTTTAATTGTTGGGATTTTCCTAACATCCAAGTCTACATCTATCTATCTCTTGGCAAGATGTACTTACACTCTCCTAGTTCTGTCCTCTGGGGCAAAGAACAATAAGTAATTATTCTTCTGTATGACTTCCTAAAACACTTGAAGGCAATTATGCTTCCCCTCCTCCTCCCCCAAGCCTTCTCTCCCTCAGTCTAAATATCTCTAGTTACCTCAACAAATTCTCACATGTCATGAACCTAAGGTCCTTCAGTCTCCTTGTTGCCCTCCTCTGGAAACTCATTGTCTTACACATGTGCTTCCTCCCACCCACAACCGAACACAATATGCAAGATGTATAATGTAGTGTGTTGTAATCAGACTACCAGATATGGTCATGACAAGAGTACAATGCAACCACCAATTACCTAATCTTAGAATGTATAATATGTACATCCATATACATGCATGTATGTATGTGTATACATATGTATGTGTTTACATATATGCATATATGAATACATGTATACATACATATATGGGCAGTTGGGTGGTTCAGTGGATAGAATGCTGGGCCTGAAGTCAGGAAGAATCATCTTCCTGTATTCAAATCTGGCTGTAGACACTTACTAGCTGTGTGACCCTGGACAAGTCAGTTTAATCTTATTTAACTCAGTTTCCACATCTATAAAATGAGCTACAGAAGGAAATGGTGAACAACTCCATTATCTCTGTCAAGAGACCCCCAACAGGGTCATGAAGATTCAGATACAACTGAAAAACAACTGAAGAGCAACAAAATATATACACACACAAATATACATATATGTGTAAATTCAGCCTATGACTGCATCTTAGCTTTTTTGACTAATATCAAGCTTTAAACCCCATACCAGTTTTTTTCCCCTCAAAATGCTATCTTGTCATATCCCTCTCATCTTGTACTCATAAAACTAATTCACAAGATAACTCACTCCCTAGACTGGTTCACAGGATCACAGAATGTCAGAGTTGGAATGAAAACACAATTATTAATCATTTCCTATGTGTCAAGCATTGTTCTGGGGATAAAAATACAATATTGAAACGGTCCCTGACCTTTACTTTTAAAATATAGGAGGGAGAGGTAACCTATAGAAGAATATAACTCCAAGATGGATGGGGGAGGGGGAAGAGGGAATAATACTTCAGAACTGAAGGCAGGGCTTATGGTACATAAAGCAATGTGTAGGAGCCAAGAACAAAGCCTGAAATCCCAGAGATCACAGCTATGGAAAGAATGGCAAGGCCTAGAATCAATATGGAGATTAGTTAGTCTAGCACACTTATTCTCTCCTTTTACAGAACAGGAAATTGAATCCTAGAGAAGGCAAATGGTTTACCCAAGCTATCAAAATCAGAAAACAGTAGAAGTGGTATTGAAAATAATAGATAAAGGAACTGGGGATGTTCAACGTTTAGGAGAGATCACTTATGGGTGACAGGTATACATTCAAGTATTTGAAGGACTGTCACTTGAAAAGTAGATTCATCTTGTTCTGTTTGGATAGAACTAGGAGTAAGGCAAAGTTGTACAGAGGCAGATTTGGTTTGAGTTAAGGAAAGACTTCATAACAATTGGACTATCCCAAAGTGAAATGACTGTGTTGGTCAGGGACATCTTTGAGGTAAGGCTGGAATGGCTTGTCTGTGACCTTCAAGAGAGGGTCTTACTCATTTAAGGATAGAATTAGAGTCCAGGGGTGGGGAACCTGAGGCCTGGAGGCCACATTGACTGAATCCAAAAATCCAAAAGTTTGGATTCAGTCCAAAGGCCACACTTGGGGACCTAGAGGGCCACATGTGACCCCAAGGCTACAGATTATCTACCCCTAGATTAGATAGATAGTCCTTTACATCTATGACAGTCTAATTATGTGAGCCTACTCTAGAGTCCTTTTCCATTATACAATGTTGTCTCTCATATCCCCTGCCCTCTCCCCGGACATGAGAAAGGTCTTGCTGAAACCTTGTGAGATAGGATACATTTCTCAAGTAGCTCTAAGAAACAAAACTGACCCTTCCTCTGCCCTAACCCGTTATTCTTCTCTGTCCCTCCTCTTCTCCTACCCTCTAACTCTCTTGGTAATGGAGGTCAAAGTCATCCTCATGAATTTAAATTCACGAACTAACCTTTAAAGGCCAAATTTCAACAACCTTCCTCTCCAAACCTGTTACCACCATTTCTTAAAGAATGAAAATGGCCAAAGTAGCTGGCATCCACTGAATATCCTTGAATAAATTGTTATGCCTCCATTATCTCTTTTGTTCTTAACCAGATCTTTGTTTATTTAACCAGTGACATGCTGTCCCAATTGGAGGTTATTCCTAGAATCCTTTGTTCCTCATAATTCTGCAGAGTCTGAAACCCTCAGGATATCCTTGAAGACAAGAAAGAGAGATATGGCCTGACTGAGTATAGGTGGGTAAATTAAGTCCCAAAGAGTGAATCTAGAAAGAGGTTTCTGGTGGGCCATCACAAGGCAGTGGAAAGATTCCCAGAATGGCCATCGAGGGACTTACGCTTGAATTGTGACTTTCTCATTTACTATCTTTGCAAACTTGGTTAAGTGGCTTACGCTAGCCAGGTTACAGTTTTAGTTAAACTAAATACTCTTCAGGGTCCCTTATACCTTTGTAAGCTGTTTGAAAATGCAGAGAACATATTTAACAAATTTCAGGTGATAAGAAGTTAGAAGGGATAGGCAATAAGTTGTGTGGCATATTCAAGACTGACAGGGTTTTTTTGTTTGTTTTTTGTTTTTAGTTTTTTACGAGCTCAAACAAGAAGTCTACAACTGTCACATTTAAACTTAATGGTTAAAAAGACTATTTTACTAAAATAGGTCTTTACAGGGGGGCAGAGCCAAGATGGCGGCATAGCAGCAGCAACATATCGCAGCTCTCACATAGCCACCCCAAAATACCCATAAAATAGGACTCTAAACCAATCCTAGAACTCCAAAACGCACACAAAGATACTTCCCACT
>CM053581.1:288629644-288650741 GCA_028627135.1 Pseudochirops cupreus
GGGGGAAAGACGGGGAGAAAATATGTAACTCAAAAAAAATTTAATAAAAAAAAATAAAATAAAATAGGTCTTTACAGTCCTTGTCATCCATAGAATAGTATATCTAATAACACAAAATTTAACAGAGATATTATTTAAAATCTTACAAGTTGGCTCATAAAATCAATTTCACATATCTAAGATGAGTAAGTCAAGGTTTTCCTGAAAAGACTTTGGGGTCTGAGTGGATTGAAAGCTCAGTATCAGCAGTGTGACATGGAACCACACAAAGGTAAATTGATATTAGGATACAATAAGAGGCAGAGGCAGGGGCAGCTAGGAGGTGCAGCAGATAGAGCACTGGGCCTAGAATCTAGAAGACCTAAATTCATATCCAACCTCACCCATTAACTGCCTGACCCTAGGAAAATCACTTAACTTATTTTTTCTCATCCATAGAGTGAAGATAATAACTGCACTCATTTCTCAGGTCTATTGTGGGTCTCAAAAAAAATATCTTTTATAAGAAGCACTTAACACAGTTTCTGGCATGCAGGAGTTACCTTATAATGATTATTCCCTTCTCTCCTTAAGAGAAGCATGTATTGGGGCATCTAAGTGGCGTGGTGCATAGAGCACCAGCCCTGAAGTTAGCAGGACCTGAATTCAAATTCGGCCTGACCAGACATTTGACACTTACTAGCTGTGTGACCCTGGGCAAGTCACATAACCTCAACTGCCTCACCAAAATTTAAAAAAAAAAAAGGAGAAACATGATATTTCAGATTAAGGAGACCATCTCTCTAATCCTACTGTTCTCTGCTCAGGTCAGATCTCAGGTATACTACTGTGTGCAGTTGGGGTGCCATGCTTGAGGAAAGCCATTGCCAAGCTGGAGAGTGTTGAGAATACAGCAGCCGAGGACTTAAAAGGTGTTTGAGTAAAGACATATGAGGATTTGATGAAGGAATGAGGGGTGTTTAGCTTTGAGGAGAGAAAATGTGAAAGGAGCATCATCACTGTCTTCAATTACTTGAAATATGAAAGAGGGATTAGATTTGCTTTGGTTGGCCCCAGAGAGAACAGATGGGAGGGATGAGTGGAAGGTGCAGAGAGGCAGATTTCAGTTTGATGTAGAGAAAACAAACAAAACAAAACAAAAGTGTCCTTCCAGAGGAATACAAAAGTGGAATGGACTGCCTTGAGAGGTGGTGACTTTCCCCGCATTGTTTTCAAGCAAAATCTTGATAAAGTGCTGGGCATGTTTGTTGAGGTGTAAGTTGTAACCAGACAACTTTTGTTGTTGTTCAGTTGTGTTCAACTCTTTGTGACCCCGTTTGGGGTTTTCTTGGCAAAGACGCTGGAGTGATTTGCCATTTCCTTCTCCAGTTCATTTTACAGACAAGGAAACTGAGGCAAAACAGGAATAAGTGACTTGCCCAGAGTCACACAGCTAGTAAGTGTCAGAGGCCAGATTTGAACTCAGGAAGAGGAGTCTTTGTGACTTTTGGCCGGAAGCTCTAGCCACCTAGCTGCATTTAGATACTGTCATATTTTAAATAAAATGTTTGAAGCTAAGTCTCATGTCATATGATTTGGAGATAGAAGAGATTTTTGGTGACAACCTAATATAACACACTCATTTTGCCAAGGAAGAAACTGAAACATGGAAAATTTCATCAATTTGTTAAAGGCCTCACAAGTATTAAAGAGCAATGATAGGGTTGGAATCTAGGTCCTCTGCCTTGAAATTTCACTCTTTTTCCATTCCACTCTGCTGCCTATTCTAAATAACCCATGTAAGATCACTAATATTCTCTAGCTACTTAAGGTAGCTTATGAGGGATTCATCAGACTGTGCAGTAATTGTCTGTTTCTTTAATGCATTTCTTTCTCTCTGCTTTCTAACTGGGCTCCCTGCCTCCTTCCTTTCCCCTCTCCACACCACCCTTCACGCAGCTGCCAAAACAGTCTTAACTCACATTCTGACCAGGCTGCTCTCTTGCTCAAAGAATAGGAATGGTTCGCTATTAGAGAAAAGATAAACTACAAGCTCCTTCTCCTGACCTTTTAAGCCTTCTACAATCTGACTCCAACCTGAAAGACCCCCTGTTATGATGGGAAGAACACTGGTTTTGAAGGTAAGAGGAGCTGGTTTTAGATACCAGGGCTGCTGTGTGACCTGTGGCTAGTCCCTTCCCCTCAATGGGCCTCATCTTCCTCACCTGTAAAATGCAGGCATTGAACCAAATTTCTAAGGTTTAAATCTATATTTAGCTCTAAAACCTTTGATTCCAGTGTTGTATCCTTTTTTTTCACACTGTCCTCTGTCATGTGTGATATATCCCAACTAAAGTACACTGCTAGCTGTTCCCTGGTCTTCTTCTGTCCTCCCTCTTTGTCCCATGTTCACACAGGATAGGCTACAAGTCCAAAATAGACTCTCGCCCTATTGCCACCTACTCAGAGGCAGACCAGCGTACTGGGTGGTGCTGGACATGAAATCAGGAAGGCTTGACTTTGAACTCCACCCCAGGAACTAACTAGCTTTGTGACCGTGGGCAAGTCACTTAAATTCTCTGGGTCTTAGTTTCTTCATCTGTAAAATAAAGGATTTGGACTAGTTGACTTCTAAGGATCCTTCCAGCTCCAAATCTGATGTTATGAAATCCTCTCTCTTTAAAACCAACTCTCATGCCACTTCTTCTGTGAAGTCCTTTTCTGAACCCCCCCCCCCAGCTCCTGAAAGTGGACCCCATCCTCTCAAATTTCTTGGAGCACTTTGTATAGGCCCCTTTTTTGCCCGTCTCTGCCCCAATCTACCTTATATTATGCTTACTTATCTCCATATCATTTACTCTTTAGTAGAACACAAGCTTTTTGAGGACAGGGATTGTCCTTTCGTACATTTTGTATAGTTTGTGTTCTCAGCACCTTGTACAGTTCCTTGCACACAGCAGGCATTTAATAAATATCTGTTGAAATCAATTGAATTAGCGGAAGCCAACATATCATCAGAGCTTCAAAATCTTGTCACCCTCAGGCCAAATTTTACTCAAATTCCCCCTCAGTTCAGCAACCTGTTTAGAAGACCTGCCTAGAAAGGACTTTACATAGGGAAGTATCCACAGTTTCTTTATGACCAGGCCTCTCAATTAGGTGAAGAAGTAAAATCCTGCAGATCACTTCTTCCTAGTAAACCTTTCTTTCTCAACTTAAAGCAAAAAACAAGAGGAATAATACAGGCATCTTTCTCTCTCCAAATACTTCCCCCCCTTCCCAAACCTCAACTTTATGTGCATTTTATATATTTTATATATTTCGTTTTATAAAAACAGTCAAGCCCCAACCACAAGATTTTACAGATAAGAGAAAAAAATCTGGATTGTACTTAATTCAATATTATAAAGAAATGCTCTTACAGGGAGGCAGTAAGCTGAGCCAAAGCCAGACCAAGTCTGCTGACTGATCTGAAAAATGTGAATACAATTCACACTGGGACACCACATCTCATAATGCGCTGTGTGTGCTAGAGTATATAATTATGAAATGTTTGCATTAAGTAACTTGGGTACCCAAATACAGATGTTCCTCATTGACACTAATTGGACTTGACATCTCTTTGGCCTGCTTTATAACAGTCACCAAAGCACGCATTTCCACTTTCCCGTACATATTCTAAAGGAGTTCTGTTTCATATCGGGCTTATTAACAGAGAAAAACATTAGGGCCTCAGCTATCTGTCAAATATTTCAGTGAAAAATGTACTCGGGCCGCTTTGAAGGCGGGTTGGTTTGGGCCTGACCACCGATATTCATTTGGTCCCCTTTTCTTTTTGGTTAATGGGGAAGGCTGTCCCCTGGCACTTTTTTATTTTTCTGAAAAGGTGGCCACGTCAAGGTGTCTTTGTTTCCCTGCTCCTTTTTTTAATGTGTCCAAGATGTTCACTCTCTTGGAGAACATCTAAAAGCAACCTTATCCCCCTAAAGGTCTGTATATACCCTTTCCCCCCAAAGGGATTTTTGTGTTGGGGCCCACATGTCACATATATGCATGACAAAGAGAAGTGGGAACTGGGTGACTACCTGTTCTGGTCTCAATTATCATGTTATTTTAGAAAAGCGTAGTAAGACCAACCCAGCCCTCATCGCCTTCTCGATGTTCTTCTTTCCCTGCCATCTCTCCCTTGTGTGATCTACAGTTCTCAGAGCGCAGGGCACCTGCTCCATGGAGCCCTCCCTGCTACCTCGGACGAAAGCGCCCTCTGTCTCCTCACATTCTCCTGAGCCTCCTGGTGCGAATCTCTCTCCGCACTGCATTCGTATAATTACGTTTTTATTCGCTCTTTGGCTTGTGTCACGCTCTCTTTCCTCCAACAGACTCGGAGATTTTTGAGGGGAAGAACTGCATTGCTTTTGGTTTCTTACTCCTTTCTTCCGGCACTTTTAACGTCAAGCATAGTGCCTTGCACACAGTCATTAATAAATGTTCATTGAATTGAATTAAACCGAATAAAATTCAGTTGCTTCAATTCACTGTTCATTGTATTGGGAGTCAAGGGTTGGAACTACATAATCCCAGCCTGTGGTCTCTAGCTACTTCTTTCTCTAGGGCCAGTGCTCTAGAAGTGATAATCAATGATCAGGTATTTATAAATTCTTTCCTATATGCAGGTACTCTTGTATGAAGATGGGAAGAAAAAGAAGAAAACAAGAAGGTACGTATTGCTATTATTTAATTCATGCATCCTATCTACAAACACTTATTAATACCTACTATGTGGTAGGTCCTGCGAGGGATACAATAATTAAGAACACAGAGCTTTTGGGATGGCTAGGTGGCACAGCCTCAGATACTTAACACTTCCTAGCCATGTGACCTTGGGCAAGTCACTTAACCCCAACTGCCCTGGTCTTCCCCCCTCCCAAAAAGCAAAAATAAAATAAAAGAACACTCTTCCTCACAGTTTGTAGTCTAGTTGGACAAATACACAAATGACTGTTGTGTGCCAAATATAAGAGGTACAAACAAAGGCCTATTTGAGGTTCAGAAGAGGAAGCAATGTCATTCCATTGGTGTGGTCATGGAGGAGATGATATCTGACCTGGCCTTCAAAGGATGGGCACGGCTTAAATAGGCAGAGAGAAGGGGAGGGGCATTCAAAGGGAAGGGAACAGCATGAACTAAGGAACAGTGGCAGGCATTGGGAACAATATTGAGGAATAGTTTGACGAAATCATATGACAGCTGAGGAGAAAATCTTGGAAGTATTAGACTGCTTGGGAGCCTTGGGATCAGAGAGCGGCAGGGGCGTGAGGAGGTGAACACCAGAATGAAGAGTTTGGGTAAAAACCCCAAATCTTAATAGCACTAACATGGGAAAGAAAAACCCATACAACATTTTGTTTCTTTGTTTTACCTCTCTAAGGTGCTTACCAGGAAGTTCTGTGTATCACAGTTTTCTGAATGCTTGTCTTATGCTAGCAGGCATGGGGGCAGAAACCATGTTTCTTCAAACTTTGTATCTTCCCCAGGCTAAAATAGAGCTATGCACACAATAGGTATCCAATCAATGTTATGTTGAATGAATGGACTACTCATGAATGAAGTGCGTGAAAGAAGAAATGAGTGAAAACGCTGACAAAATGAACCAAAAAATGTGGACTAAGTCTGATTTGACTGCGTCAGCCTTTTATCGAGGGTGGGACTAAGAGAGGGACAAGTTGAATCCTGATTATGAACTAAGGTCTGCCTATATTTATGTCCTCCTTGTGTCCTACTATTAAGCCAGTACTGTCTTTGGAAAGGTCTTGACTTCTATTCCAAAGCTACGTCCAAAAGGACATTCTGACGAAGGGACAAAGGGTGCTTCTGGAACATTAGAAAATGTACAGTCATTTTATTTGAGACACCTTGTCTACATGGCCCCACAAGTAAAAGCAATGTGAATGAAATGGCGATTCTTCCCTTCTTGGAAATATCTTAATAAATCACAGTAAATTACACCAATGAAAACATCTATCAGATAGTGATCTTGATGGGACTGAACTCAAATGACACCACGGGATTAATTGTAGAAGGATCAGTTGAAACAACTAAGACTGACATAGAGTAAACTTAACAGAGACATGACTGCTGTTTTCAACTATCTAGTATCATAGGAGTGAAAACTGTAATGGCCCCTAGGAATAATTCGGTTGGCCAGGTACGATAAAGCATCAGACCTGTAATTTCTTCTTCCGGGGGATGAGATACTGAGGCTGGTTGATCCCTCATCTTCATAAAAGTTGAATTGTAGAAGGGCTGAAGTCAATAGGCCCTGCAAATTAACTTCAGAACCAATGTGGTGAGTTTTCTTGAGTAGAGGGTTACTTAAGGAGGGGTGAACTAATCCAGGTTGGAAAAATTTGGTACTGTAAATTTCCATGCTGATCAATATTGAGACTCAGCCAATAAGTAATCATTGAACTTCCAGTCTGGATGAGAGAGGTAGACCCTGTCTGAAAGAAAGAAAGAAAGAAAGAGAGAGAGAGAGAGAGAGGAAAGGAGGGAGGGAGGAAGAAAAGGAGGAAAGAAGGAAGGAAGGAAGGAAGGAAGGAAGGAAGGAAGGAAGGAAAGAAGGAAGGAAGGAAGGAAGGAAGAAAAAAGATGAGTGAGGAGAAAAGGGCAAGAGAATGAAAGAAAGGTGAATGGAGAGGAAGGAAAAGGAGGGAAGAGTAGAAGATGAGGGGAAAGAATGGGAGGGGAAAGGATGGGAGGGGAAAGGATGGGAGGGAAAAGAAAAGAGAACAAGTAATCCAGTTCACCCCCTTAATTTTACAAATGTGGAAACTGAGACAAAGAGAGACAAAATGATTTGCTCAAGATAACAAAGTAAGTAGAAGAGCTAGAATTTCAACAGATGTTCTGCCTCTATATCCAAGTATCTTGCCTCTACACTGAACTGAGGAAACAAGGGATTAGATTTGTTTGGCTTGACCCCAGGGGACAAAACTAAATTCAAAGAGCAGAAGTTTTTAGAAAGGATAATTTCTGATGACCATAAGGGGAAAATATATGCCCTAGGAGATAGAGAATTACCCTCCATTGGAATCTCTCAAGGAGAGTTTATGTCCACTTCTCAGAAATGATGTATTCATGTTCGGGAAGAGTTTAAACTAGACAGACCCTGAGGACCCTTCCTGCCCCAGATGCAATGCCCTTGCTTTGTGACACAGAAGTGGGACAGGTAGGTGGTGCTGTAGTGCACAGAGCCCTTGGCCTGGTGTCAGGACAACTCATCTTTCTGAGTTCAAATCTACCCTCCGATACTTACTAGCTGTGTGACCCCAGGCAAGTCACTTAATCCTGTTTGTCTCAGTTTCCTCATCTGTAAAATGAGCTGGAAGAGGAAATGGCAAACCACTCCAGTATTTGGCCCATTTTTTTTTCCAAGGGAAATTGTAATTTCTTACTCTGTGGGGAGCAGAGGGAGGACCATGACTAGGGGTTTGCTCCTTCCTTTGTCTCTCTCCAAGAGGGGCATTATTTGATATTATATCTATCCTCTAACTTCAAATATTGATAATGTGGGGTCTTGAGGGGCAGATAAAATCAATTCCACTTTCCTTGTTTGTTCTTGGGAGAAGAGTGATAGTTAGCTTACTATCTCCTCCTCAGTTCTTTCCCACTAAACTCTTTTTTTAGAGGAGGAAAGGCAGGGCTATTGGGGTTAAGTGATTTGCCCAAGGTCAACCAGCTAGTAAGTGTTAAGTGTCTGAGGTCGGATTTGAACTCAGGTCCTCCTGACTCCAGGGCCAGTGCTCTATTCGCTGTACCACGTAGCTGCCCCTCCCACCAAATTCTTGTCACACAAACAGTAAATAGTGAGTAAATACATTTATCTAAGCTACCTATTAATGGAAATTATACAAATTAGAGTAGACTAAAGAACATGCAAGAGTAAAATTGATCTTCAAGTAGGATTGTGATGAGATTTTCAGCTCAATCAAGGAAAATGATCTCACTAAGGGACAGAATGTAGGATTAGAAATGGTAAAAGTCAAGGGACATGTTAGGGTCCAGTTTCCCCTACATGAAGCTCCAAAGGCTCGTAGTAGCCATTCAGAAATTCATGCTTACCTTTCACAACTACCTTTCTTTTGAGAAGCTGTCCATCAACTATCTCAAGAAAGCCTCTTCTCTCTCATACAGATACAAGAGCTGTGATCCTACATTCTCTCAGTCAATCATAAATCATTTCCTTCCACATAGATAGCAAGCAATTTCCCAGGGCTATTCCTCTGAAAACCATTCCAGGCTCAGCAGAAGGTAGGGTTACACTTAAGTCATTTCCAAATCTGCCTTCATCCTGTACTTTGTACACATGTGACATAAGCCACCAAGAAATTTGGTGAAAAAGTCAGACAATCAGACTGTTTTTCTGGCATTGGCAAAGCATGCAAAGAAATTTTTATTGGGCAGTTATTGTCTTCAAAACCACATCCTATGTGTTGAGGATACAAACAAGCAAAAAGGAACAGAGATACTGCTACCCTCAATTGTCCTAGTACCCTGATGCATTAAAAAAAAAACCCAGTCAATCCAGGGACAAGTTTTGGTGTTATATAATAGTTAGAACTGACATTCATATACGTGGTTAGGTTTCCCTGATGCCAAGACCAGTGTTCTTCCTACTAAGCCAAGCTAGTATTTAGTCCCAATGAAGATTAGAGCCCTATGTTAAGCACTAAGTTCATTTTGTTATAATGACAACCCAAACAGAGAGGAAATAAGATGCCCTGAGCTAGGATGCTCACAAATAGTTACTTCAGGTAGAAATGGGACAGAGGTAGCTTCTTTCTACGACAGACTGTTCTTCCCCATTGTGTTAGTGGCCTGGGTGCTTTCAAGTCAATGTTGACTTGACCAACATATGGAGGAGATTTTGTTCATGGTACATTGTTCTGATAAACTTGGGCATGAGCTCTGGCATTTAAATGATACTGTGGATGTTTCTTATTTTTACAAAAGTATTTAAAGTACTAGATTTCCAGGATTCTTGGCCCAGAAAGTGGGAAACTGGAAAATAAAGACAATTGGGTTAGGATGACTTTCACGACTTGACAATTTGAACTAATCTAGAAGGCTGTGAAATACCCTCCCTTAGAAAGGCTAAGCCTGTATTTTTTTTAACTATCACTCCCGTTCAGCATCTGTCCAACAGTAACAAACGCTGGACCTTTTGGACAAGGAGTGAAACGTCTCAACTTGATCACTGGGGTTTGGGAAGAAGGCTTTATGCGAATCCCGCCCCCCTTCTCTAATTTTGCTGCTCAGTTCTCAGGCTCCAGGTTCCTTTGAGGCCTAATGTAATGAATGACAGGGAGATCTGCAGGCCCTTTGCACAGCATTGTCAGTAAGAGCACTCCTCCAGATGCATGTTCTTCCTGAGAATCAGAGGGGGTTTGGCTCGTTTCAGATTTTGTTATTGGGAGGCCTCTGGATAAAGGATCATGTGTTGGTCCCATGCCTTTGTCAAAAACAGACACTGAAAAATGATTGTGTTCCTTGAGGAAAAGGCATGTTTGTTATTAAGGTTCTTGTCTACAGAGACCAAGAGGAGCTGAGAACTGAAGCCCTGAGATGGCTAATTTAGGCCCCAAACAAATCAATTGTCTACTTGAACAATTAGGGCAAAGGGATATTTTTTTGTTTGTTTGCTTGTTTAGGATATTTTACCTGAATTTTTCAGATAATTTCCCAAATCCTACTTTTTTTCCTATGTGGATTTAATATAAACATGAGTATTTTTTTATAAGCACAGAAATGTGCATTGAAAAATACTGAAGAGAACAAGAATGTGAAGAAGGCAAGACAAAACAAAATAAAATAGAATGCTTTATCCAGGTGATTGAGACAAATGATATATTTTGGTAAATAAAATTGCCACCATTCTTTTGATGTCTGTGTGACTCAAAACAACCTGGACAATTCGATCGGTTAAAATACTGGTCAATTAAAATTAAAATGTTAAATGAGTTGTTTGACATCCTGCAGGGAATATGTTAACCAGGGTTTGTAACTCAAATCTTCATAATTCTGCTTCCACCTCCATTAGAGTTCTCCCCTAAGGCCTTATTATGATGTGAGGGTTACCCTGGGTTCTTGAAGGTTTTTCTGTAATGCTAGACATTTAATCTGTCTCTATCATATTTGTACATAGTAATTTGCATGTTGTTTCCTTCAATAGACTAGGAGCTCCTTGAGAATAGGGGCTGGCTTTTACCTTCCATTGTTTCTCCAGGATTTAGTGCCTAGTATATAGTAGTAGGCTTAATTTATTGACTCGCTGATCAAGTTGGAGCTAGATCCTAGTGTCATATTATGTATATTATCTAGAAAACATCCTAAGTTAAGTGCAGGGAACTTCTTACCAGCTTTTCCATCAGATGTTCAGATATTGCTCCTTTTTTTTGTCATGTCTGACTCTCTGAAACCCCATTTGGTGTTTTATTGGCAAAGATACTGGAGTAGTTTGGCATTTCCCTCTCCAGCTCATTTTATAGATGAGGAAACTGATGCAAATAGGGTTAAGAAACTTGCCCAGAGTCACACAGCCAGTAAACGTCTGAGGTCACATTTTGAACTTGGGTCTTTTTGACTCCAGGCTGGGCAGTCTATGCGCTATGGTTCTACCTAGCCACTCAGCTCCTCCATAGTTTGGTGAAATTTTGAGCCACTTTATCTCTGAAAAACTGCCAGATAAGTCATAGGATCATGAAACTTGAGATCATGTAGTCCAATCCCCTCATTCGACAACTGAGGAAATTGAATCCCAGAGAGGTTAAAGGATTTGTCCAAGATCATAGAGGTGGTAAGCAGAAGAGCCAGGGCCCAAAATCAAGCCATAGATTTACAATATGAAGAGATCTTTGTCCAGACTCCTTACTTTATGCTTTGGGATTTTAAATTTTTAAATTATATTCATAATTTTAGATTTTCTTAGATTTTATTTTTAAAAATTTTTCTTATTGGGGGGTTGAATTTTTTGCTTTTATAATGCAAACATTTGCAAATTTCTCTCATTTCTTTAAAACACTTAAGTAAAATTAATCATATGGTGACCTCATCTGAAAGCACATTCAACATTTCACATCAGTATTATTCTCTCACCTTTCAATTTTTTAATTAAGAGAAATATATTCAAATTCTCTCCCTTCCATCCACACCACATTAAAGAAAAAGAAAAGAAATTTCTTGTGACAAATATGAGGTAGTTAGGTGGTTCAGTAAGCTTGGAGTCGGGAAGACCTGAGTTCAAATCTGTCCCCAGGCACTTACTAGTTGTGTGTCCTTGGCCAAGTTACTTAACATCCATTTGCCTCAGTTTCCTCATCTGTAAAATGGGGATAATAATAGTACATACCTCCCTGGGTTGTTGTGAGGGTCAAATGAGATAATAATTATGAAGTGCTTAGCACCATGCCTCGCATATAGTTAGCACTGTGTAAATGTTCGTTGTTACTATCATAGTGAAGCAAAATGAATTCTCTCAATTGGTGTTCACAAAAATAATCCCATTCTGCACTCTGAATCCAAGACCTTTCTGTAGTATATATGTTTCATCATCATTCATGTAGAATCACAAATGGTTGTTGTATTGATCCTAGCTTTTAGAGTCTCAAATTTTGTTTTTTATAGAGTTGCTATTGTGTATGTTGTGCTCCTGGTTCTGCTTATCTCATTCTTCATTACTTTATAAAAGTCCTCAAAATTATTCCTTTCTATGCTATTAATGTTATTGTATTTAAGGAAATTGGAACCAAAGGGAAATCAAGTGACCTGCCCAAGGACATAGACGTAGTAAGTAGAAGAGCCAGGACATCATGAACCCTCTGATCCAATCACTTTATTTCCTTCATTATGAAGGAAACCAGAACCTGAGAGATTCAGTAACTTGCCCAAAGTCACAGAGGCAGTAAGACTTAGAGGTAAGATTTGAACCTAGGTCCTCTGACTCAAGATTCAGTTCTGTTCTCCCGTTCTGACTGAAATCTGTGCCAGTAGATGGAATCATCAGTCCTTGCATGACTTAGGTAAATCAAAAGTGCTACTTTGATATATCGAGGATCAAGCTTTTGTTTAGCACAGAACCTCTTTGCACAGATTCTAACTGTCTACACCATAGGGGTGGATAATCAGGTAAGTTGCTCTTTGTGTGTGTGTGTGTGTGTGTGTGTGTGTGTGTGTGTGTGTGTGTGTGTGTGTATGTTTAATCCATTCCTTAGAAATCATTCATTGATGATGAGACTCTAAACTGAAGTAACTCAGGCATGCGACAACAGAGAGAAATGATGTCACTGAGATGTGATTCTACCTTCCAAATCATAAATTAAAGTGACTAACTACAAATTAATGGGACATCAAAATAATACATAAGAGATGAAAATCAATTCCTTTTTGCTCAGTAGTCCATTTGCAATTAGGTAAGGTTGATATTTTTTGAGAAAAAAATAGATATTTAAAGTTTCATACTGGATTATGGGATTGGACATCATATCGTTCCTACTGCCTTGTTTTGATGACATACATAATGGAATCTAAAACATTCAAATTAAATTTCCTCTAAAATGGACATTAACTTAAAAATATAAGGGAAAAATGTATTGGCATGATGTGTTGAGAGCTTTTGTGGCCTGAAAATATTTGAAAACATATTTTAAGAGACTTTTAGCAAATGTAAAACACAGGAAGTTCACCTATCTCTCATCAAAAAGGCCAAGAAACTGTACTCCACAAAACACCTCCTGTTCTTTAATTTCAAAATCTCATGAATCTCAAAGTTGGGCCCAAAGGATCCCAACGTGTCAGTCTACATGCATTGACTCCCATCCCCCCCCAGAGTCACTGTATTTTTGATATTCATGCATCAGAAGCCTAGAAAATATAGCCTGTTCTGTATTTTCTGTTAATACTAAAGTTCTTAGAGTTTTTTTTAGTTGTTTTGCTTGTTTATTTGTTTGGGGGGGAAGGTAGAACAGAAGGGGCAGATTTCTTTTATACCTTGCTTTTGTTTCTTTCATGCTAAACCTTCTACTTCTCTTGTTTTGAATAATACTCATTAATGTTCAGAATGATAACCTTAAGGTTAGCAACATGGTCGGTTATCACAAAAAAGATTCCATTATAGGCAGTAAAATGCATTTTGTAAAGCAGAAAAGGGAATTAGAACATTGTAGAAAGACTCTAAAGGTCTAGAGCAGTGGTTCTCAACCTTTCTAATGCCATGACCCTTTAATCCAGTTCCTCATGTTGTGGTGACCCCCAACCATAAAATTATTTTTGTTGCTGCTTCATAACTGTAATTTTGCTACTGTTATGAATCATAATGTAAATATCTGGTGCGCAGGATATATTTTCATTGTTACAAATTGAACATAACCCACAGGTTGAGAATTGCTGGTCTAGACCAAAAAAATTTTCCCCCATAAAACCAGAAAATTCTATCAATTAAAAAACCTCCCCATCTCCATTCTATTTCATTCCATTCAAATGTAATCTAATTCAGGCAAACTTAATCCACCCAACATTCATTAATGTTAAGCACTAATGTGTCTATAAAGTATGGTCAAGGCATTGAGGATAAAAAAAAATTAGCCTCTTCCCCCCCAAAAAAAATTACATTTCTTGACATGGGGAGGGATTGGGAGGGACAGGGACAGGGATACAATATGTAATATACTTCAAATATTTTATCTAGGTTTTATTTTGCCTTGAATAATTTTAATATACCTTCAGTGATATGCTAAACTCTATTTTCCATATACCATGAAGGATGGATAAGTAATATATGAATGCAAATGATATTTCTATGGTAATTGTTCTCCAGACTTAAGTCCCTTTAAAATGCAATTCAAAAAAATCTGAAAAAGAGAAAGAGGGAAAAAAAAAAGAAAAAAGAGAGAAGGAAGGAACAAAGGAAAGAAGGAAGAAGCAAAAAGAAGGAAAGAAGAAGAAACTAAAAGGCCACAATTTATAGAGGACAATAATGCATAAATAAACATTTCTACATAACAAATTAATTTAGACAGTCTTCTTGGACTTCATTTTAATTGTTTTGTTTTACCTAAAAAATAGATGATGATGATGGTCTCCCTCTCCTGGCTTCCTTGGATTCCATCAAGTCCCAATTAAAATCCCACCTTCTACAAAAAGCCTTTTCTTACCACCCTTAATGTTAGTGCATTCGTGCCCTCTGTTGATTATCTGAAATTTGTCCTTCTTTAGCTTGTTTATACATAGTTGTTTATACGTTGTCTCTTGCTTTAGACTACAAGTCCTTCCAGAATGGGGAATTGTCTTTTGTCTTTCTTTTTATTCCAAGAAATTAGTACACTGCCTCAAGTACGTACTTAAGAAATGTTTGCTGGCTATCTTATTAGTGATCATGATAATGTTGCCTAGTTTCTTCATCCCTAAAATGGGCATACATTTAGGGGTGGAGAACCCTCTATGTCCCTAAATGTAGATGCCTTTTCTAGAGGACTTAGAAGGCCACATGTGGCCTCAAGGCCACAGGTTCCCCACCCCTGTAGATGATCCATAAATTCCTCCCAACTCTGATATCATACAATCTATGTTCCAAAGTCTCTTCGCATTCTAACATTATAGGTTATGTGTTCTCAGTCAGCTTCCATATCTGACAAGCTATTTCTTGTGTTAAATTCCACTCCTGGATTAAGTAATCTATAAAGTTTATCATTAGTATTCTATGTTCTAAGTCCTGATAGTTTAAGAATCTTTGAGTAATAAGTCAAAAGGTACCAATGTGTTATAGATGGGATACTTTGTTTGCACTTTGATGGTATCAGAGTTCTAAAAATCTCATTTCCTGGCTTTATCAGCTTAAGTAAGGGAACATTGCTTGCTTGTTCCTCTCTCACTGCCCAGAATGTACTGCCAGAGTAAGACTATGCTAAGGATCATCTCTGAAGTCTGTTTAGGAAAGGTTAAGGAAATGTTTGTTTCACGCATGAAAAGCAAAACCCTAATTAAATTGTGCTAAATCATAAAACAGAGAGTCAGCTGTGATTATCTCCAAATAAAGTGCCACTGTCCAGACTCCTCATTTGCCAAGCTCCTAAAATAATCCACTTTTTTTTTCTAGTAACTTTGAAAAGGTTTATTGTTAGTTCTCTTTGGGTGACATAACCCTGAAGGAAGGATACCAAGAGAGGAAGTGAAGTTGTAACTAATTTGAAATAGAGAAGCAGAACCAGATAGACGCCTTGGGGATTAAATACAACAGTTTGATCCTCCCTGCCCCACCCCTACCTCTATGCCTGAGCACCTGTTCCTTGAGAGGCAATGTTTTCCCCTCCACTCAAATCCCACTGAAAAGCAAAGGTCCTGGCATGAATCCTATATGAAATTTTATACTGAATCATTGAAGAAGAAGCTATGTTGTTATGGTGGAATGAGTACTGGATTTGGATTTGAGGAGAATTTAGTGGGACCCTTGGTTTCCCATTTGCTAGCTTTGTGACCTTGGTCAAGTCACTTAACAGAATCTAAGATTTTTTTTTTTCCTGTAAAGGAAAGGAGATGGGTTAGATAATCTGTAAAACCTTTTTCTGATTTTAACATTCTGTTGTTCTAAAGCTGTTACCTACCCATCACATTCATTCATCCATTCAACAAACACTTATTAACTCAGCTTCTCCATATAGAAAAAGGAATGAGCTACACCATCTTCTAGCTTTAACATTCATATTCTGTGTTTTAAGGACCCTTCTAGTGTTAAATAAATTTCTCAATTCTAAAGTACCTAAAGGCTCTGACATTCCCTGCTTCCACTGCATTATTCCCTTTGGGTGGGGATGGGGAAGCTTATATGTTACCATGGAGTTCCTAGCTACTAAGAATAAGGGCTAGAGTAGTATATTACAGCTGTTTTCCAAAATATTCAAAGAAAATGCATGTTCTACTAAAGCTCAGATCTGAATCTTGATAATCAATTCAGCCTGCTGGGGGTATTCTGAATCCATGTTACTTTTGGAGCCCTCCAGGGAAAAGTCTTTGAGATAAAGGGGAGGGAGAAGAGGGGGCAAGTGAAGATTTGTCAGAACAGGCAAGATGCAAATGGCACCTTGTAAATTTTTAAGCAATGGAGTCAAGTTGCAACAGCTTTGCCACTCCCCCCTTAAGCACTGGGGTTGCAGGTTGGTTTCCGCAGCTCCTCTGCTAATTGTGACCTGTGTGTCAGAGAAGCAAATACCACCAGGACTATTACAAAAACTGGTCAAGGATAACAGTTTGAGAAGCCAGAGGAAAGAAGATCTAGGTGGATCCTAATGGTCCTCTTAGAGACCTTGGGTCATATCTAACTCTCCAGCCTTAATGAGAATGAGAGCCAAATTCAAACATATTCCTGATGGAAATTTCCCCCAAACTTGCCCGGAAACCTGGATATTTAAGTTAAATCAATACAAGACAACAAGAAGAATTTGTTAAACTCCCACCAAGAACTTAGCATGAGAGAGGCATCTTGGTGTTGCAGGAAGAAAACAATGGAATCGGAGTCGAAGATTAGATATATGGCTCTGGGCTAGTTAATCTTTCTGAGTCTCATTCCTCACCTGCAAAATGGGGGTAATGATGTATTTCATGACATATTTCAAAAGGCTCAGCAAAACAACCAATCTGAATTAAGGTGCATGTTAAAAATGATTAAAGAGAGATCAGAATAGCTTGAGTAGTTGCATAAGGAAGCATCACTTCTGTTTGGAAGACTCAAGACTTTTCTCCATGTGGGAGACAGCACCTGAGCTGGGTCTTTAAGGAGTTTAAGGATAATGATAGGCACAGTTTTGGGAGTTATACTTCTTGAATTCCAAACTCTAATAAAAGAAGTTCACAGTTTCTTATTCAAACTGCTTTCTTTGTCTGTCTGTTCTTTGTCTGTTGAAATGTTTGTACTGATTGATGATTCTTAATAAATAAAATATTAATTCAATTTTTAAAAAAGTGGTCAGCCTAATGAGCCACACTGGAAACACCAAGTATAAAGATGCTTATTTTTTGATTGATGAAATTGTCCTAGGGTAGACAAGTGTTACTGCTAAGGTCTGTAAAAGGAGAAAGCTCAGTACCCTTGAGAAGCTTGAATCTCACTGTAGAGAAAAATTAAACCAATGACAAAGCAAAACAAGAGTGTGTAACTAAATTGGCTGATGTCAAGAACAGAGAAAAGAGAGATTCATAGAAAAGCATAGAAAAGAAAGATCAGGGGCAGGTAGGTGGCACAGTAAATAGAACACTGGCCCTGGAGTCAGGAGGACCTGAGTTCAAATCTAGCCTCAGACATTTAACACTTACTAGCCGTGTGACCTTGGGCACGTCACTTAACCCCAATTGCCCTCAAAAAAGCAAAAAAGAAAGGAAAAAACCAGTGTGAGCTAGAGCAAGCCAGTCAAGCTTCATGAAAAAGTTGGGACTCATGCTGAGATTCAAGGGAACTGTAAAATTTTTGATTAATGTGAGAAATGAACATGTCTAAATGCTCCAGGCAGGAATATCTATTACAATTGGAATAATCAATAGAGTTTTAAAAATTAATCTGGACCAAAGTCACATCCATTTAAGTTGGCCAGTTCAGATGGTCCATCTAATTCTCCAAGATTTTTTGAATTAGCCTTGCAATTAACAGGATTAACAGATTTAGTTCCCTACCACAGATTCAAAAGACAGCAGAGCTAGAGCGGATATTAGAACACGGAACACAGAATATTAGAACTGAAAGAGATTTCGGGATGTAGAAAGTTAGAGATAAATCATCCGCCCCACCCCCATGTCCTGCCACTTCAAAACTGAGGTCCTTTTCCCTTACAGGTATGAGGGTAAACCAAAATACCCAGTTCAATACATCTAAGGATAATTCAGCCATAGTTCTGTAGATAAGAAGAAAAATGTTTCTACAGAGGTTTTAAAAGTGCTTTCCTTACAACAACCTTGGGAGGTAGGTGATATTAAATATTATTTATCCTCATTTCATAGGTGAGAAAATTGACTCAGAGAGTTGAAGTAGACACAGCATATTTGTATATAGCTAGGAAGAGGATAAAGCCAGCATAGGGCTCGCCTCCCTTCCCTTCCTCTCCCCATCAATGTTACTGCCATTGGAAACTCCAGTCTGAATATCCTTGGACAAACCTAGGGAAACTAGATTTCCTGAAGAGATGAATCACAGCTAAGGCTGTGAGGTTATAAATGAGGTCATGGCAGTCACCCAGCCATTGCAATAAAGTTTGGAATCTGAAATGAGGTCTCCTCTTGCTCAGGAAATAGAAGAGGCAACTCACAAAGGTGTCTGTAGACAAACTCTCTGCAGGACACCAGTTGGTGCATGACTTGAACGAATTACTCATTTTTTTCTTCTTTTTTCCTTCTTTTTTTTTTTCCATTTGTGGTTGTGTTCACAGCCACTGGGAGCAAGTAGGAGAGCCAGACTGAGACAGCCTTCCAGGCTAGATGTGGGGTGTGGGGGTGGGAAGGGGTATAGATTCCCTCAGGTCTGCTCCCCAGTCACTGAGTCAGGAGCCAGCAGTGTGTGACAAATACCTAACTGGCCTACAGAGGCTTGCCAGCAGATTTCAAGTCATTTATATGGTGGAAAATATTTTAGATTTTGATTTTTGATATATAATAAAACATTCTGCACCTACAGAGTTTCCATTGACTTTTCTCTCTAGATTCCCAACAGTATGCAGCAAAAGAAATGGGAAACACTAAAATAGGTTGCTAATATATTTTTAAACTTCTGATGGCTCAGGAGCAATGTGCCTTCTTGGAGGCAGACTTTTTGTTAGTGAAACTTTACCAGAATGTGAGCATTCACTTCCTGAACATCAAAACACAAAAACCACCTTGGTTAATAATGATTGGGTTGCTCTGGGCTGACAAAAATGCTGGTTATTATTGTGTATTTTATTCTTATAGATATTATATTGACAAGAAATATAAACAAATAATGAAAATGTCACATTTTAGTGCCTTGGATATTTAACAAAAATATCTACCTTAGTTAGAATGGTCTGTTTTTTTCTAGAGTGTTGGCCCTGGAGCGGTCTCTGCCCATGTGAAAGGTGGGGGAGAAACAGAAGGAAGCCCCAAGGTTGGCCTTTTTCAATCCCTAGATACCTCTACCATTATTCTCTGACCCTTTGTCCCCATAATATGCTGTCCTCTACTCCCCTGCCCAAACTAAGACAATAAAATTTAAGGCTAGAAAAGACCTTAGAACACACTACAGGACAATCATATTATTTTCCAAATGAGGAAATTGAGGTTAGAGAGGTGAAGTGAGAAACCCAAGGTCAAGGTCATACAGTCAACAAGTAGTTGAATCGGGATTTGAGACTAGGTTCATTGACTCCAAATCTAGTGCTTCCCCTCCCCCCCCAATACAGCATGGCCTTTCATAACTGAGGTATTATTGTAATGCTTATATCTCTTCTGGTTTTTCTTCTTTATTATCACAGCAAAATATCTTTATGCTGTGGGTCTGTATCATCCTTTCTTCACACCTCCTACCTCCCCCCTGCCCCACAAGTACATTGAGAGAAGAAAGAGCAGTGAAATTGGTATCAAAAATTTTGAATTTAAACCTTGATGTTAATATTTGTGTGTCTTTAAATAAGTCATTTAACCTCTGAACCTCATCTGAAAAATGGGGTTAGCAAAGCCTGTCTTAATATTTCCTCACAAGATTGTTATGAGGAAAGAACTTTTATATGTGTGTGTATCTATGTATCTATATGTGTGTATATATGTTTTTATATGTTTATATATATGTTTTATATGTGTGCATCTAGATATGTGTGTATCTATATGAATATGTATACACACACACACACACACACACACACACATATATATATATATATACATTTCTATACATACATACAGACATACAGTTAGGTGGCACAATGGATAGAGTGTCAGACCTAAAATCAGGAAGACTTATCTTCCTGATTTCAAATTTGACCTCAGACATTACTAACTATGTGACCCTGGGAAGTCACTTAATCCTGTTTGCCTCAGTTTCCTCTTTTGTAAAATGAATGAAGAAGAAAATGGCAAATCACTCCAGTATCTTTGCCAAGAAAAACCCAAATGGGGCTATGAAGAGTCAGACACAACTAAAATGACTGAACAACAATATTTATATATACTATATATAATCTAAATATGTAAATGTATAAATATGTTTATGCTTATACACACTTAAGTTTATATATTTATATTATACATAATGTGAATATATGTGCATGTGCAGACACACACACACACAACACACACACACACACACACACACACACACACACATACACAATGTGCCAAGTGTTGGGAATACAATCACAAATTGAAAGAAAGATATTCCTTGGCTTCAAGGAGCTTATTTTCTGATGGAATATAAGATTAGATACACAGAGAGACAGACAGATAGATAGATAGATTTCGTTCTGTATTTCTTTATACATATTGTTTACATTTGTTATATATAATATATTTCTATGATATGCTTTGTATATATTTATATAGAGAAAGAAGACTTTCCTTTTTGATGAGAAACACTTTTATAAACTCTATAAATTGGATACTTCAAAGAAATCCAATTCCCAATAAAACCAAAACAAAAATGCTGTCAGAAAAGTTTTTTAAAAAGAGAAAAATTAAAATCATACTTACACATATGCAAAGCATATAATATAAATATATTATAAAACATGTAAACAATATTTATAAACATATCTGTGTATATACACATATATCCATATATCTTATATTTCATTAGAATGTAAGCTCCTCAAGGGCAGATACCATCTTCCTTTATCATTTTATTTCCAGCACTTTAGTATAATGCCTGGCACATAATAAGTATTTAATAAATGATTATTGGCTGAGTTCACTATTACTATAAAACACATAATTATTGTATTCTTATTAGTACATATGGGAATTCCTCTTTTGTACAATATTCTTTTGAAAATTTTGGAATTTTTACATGAATCATGAATAAATACTACCAAAAACCCAATAAATCTACTACTACTACTACTACTACTACTACTACTAC
>CM053581.1:288651241-288667293 GCA_028627135.1 Pseudochirops cupreus
TGCCTTTCTGACCTGGTCCTGGGCAGGCTGGCTCTGGCAAGGAAAGGTAGAGAGAAAAAGAAGGGATTTCTGCTATCAATGAGGGGGTGATCAGAGAGCACACCATTGACATTCACAAGAGGATTCATGAAGCAGTTCAAAAAACAAGCTCCTCAGGCTCTAAAGGAAATCTGCAAATTTGCTATGAAAGAAATGGGAATTCCAGATATATGCATTGACACCAGACTCAACAAAACTGTTTAGTCCAAAGGAATAAGTGATGGGACGTCCCATACCATAGCTGAGTGTGTTTTTCCAGGAAATGCAATGAGGATGAAGATTTGCCAAATAAACTGTATATATTGGTTATGTATGTGCCTGTCACCACTTTCAAAAGCTTATAGACAGTTAATGCAGATGAAAACTAAATTGAACTTTGTTTAAATAAAGTTATAAAATGTAAAAAAAAAAAAAGATCATGGCACAGGTGAAAGAGTCCTAGATTTGGAATCAGAAAACCTGGATTCAGATTCCACTTCAGATACTTACTATGTGTGAGACCCTGAGCAAGTTCCTTTATTCTCAGAGATTTAGTGTCTGTTATCTGTAATATGAGTTATAAAGCTTGCATTACTAACCTCTCAGGGTTCCTAGGCTAGTAAGACTTAGCAGACCTTAAAGCACTATGAGAATGATAAATATTCTTTAGATGAATCCCCTGTTTTTGTAGATAAGGACATTTCACTCCAAGGAGGGAGGAATATGGCTAATCTAGCTGGGAATAAGAGAATCCCTTGAAGAGAGAGATCCTAGTTTTAGGATCTGTACCTGTACCTGTACCTGTAAGGTACTTTAGAGGCCATCTAGTTCAATGTTTTTATTTTGCAGATAAGGAAACTCAGCCCCATGAATGGGGTGACTTACCTGTGGTCCTGTAAGGTAGTAAGCTGTTAGAGGCATTGTTTCAGCCCAGGTCCCCAGATTCCCAACAGTATTCTTTCCTACACAGGAAGTTACCTTCCAATGAAAAGCAAATGCAGAACAGAAACTTCCTGAAATAGCTGTCCACCTGACTTCCTCCTAACTGTTCTGTCAGTCCACCTCCCCACCAGCTGCCTTACCCACCTAAGGATGGCTCTCCTATGCATAGCCATCTCACTACACAGAGCTTAGCACAGTGGCTGGCACATAGTAGGTAAAGCCTAAATTTACTAAAGCCTAGTAAATTAAAAAAATACATTTATTCATTTATTTATTCATCTATCTATTTATCCATCTATCATCGCTATTCTCACTCTCAGCTTATACTGAAAGATTTTATATAACGCTAGTATCTACACACCAAATACAACTTTGGGTTATTATTACTCATTCCGTTGAGTCTGGGATGTTATCTTTAAAGTCTATGAATAAGGGCGGCTAGGTGGCAGTCCGGCCCTGGAGTCAGGAGGACCTGAGTTCAAATCCAACCTCAGACACTTAACATTTACTAGCCGTGTGACCATGGGCAAGTCACTTAACCCCAATTGCCCTGCTTTCCCCACTTCAAAAAAAAAAGTAAAGTCTATGAATGAGCATAGGTGGAACGGTTGACAGAGTGCTGGGCCTAGAGTCAGGAAGACCCGTCCAGCCTCTGACTGGATTTAAGTACTAGCTGTGTGATCCTTGGCAAGTCACTTAATACCAATTGCCTCCAACAAACAAACAAAAAAACAACAAAAAAACCAACAGCCCAATAAATTAAAACCTCCCAAGGCCTGTAAAAAGAAAGTTTGTGAATGGGATTTCTGTTCAATGCATGCATTGGTTTGCTTGTGTTCTCTTGCGTCCATAGTTTGAATCAGGGGATGACTACAAACTGAGCTGGGCACGGAGTGCAAACTGCTTCCCCACCCACCTACACTCACCCCTTACTTCTTCCATCCCACCCACTTTTCAGGCACATTCCCCCTCCCGGACTCCAGAGGCCAGGCCTAAGATAAGGAAGGCTAATCTTGTGGTTGTTTCACTCTCTCTATCTAACTGCTGTAGGAAAGCTGCCTTATATTGTCCTGGATTTCTCTGTTTACCGAGGCCAGAGAAGGGAAAATACGAGTGAGGGAGGGGCTGAGAGAGGGAAGACTGAAGAAGGGTCGAAGGGTGGGAGCCTGAGCTTGGGGGGAGGGCTGGCCAGCCTGAGGCCCTTTCGTTTGTGCAAACTTCCAGCCACAGGGGGTATTTAACTTTCTGCCCTGCTTGCTGTAATTCTCTCGGCATTGGATATACAGTTCAGATCAGGTTGCTATTGCTGTGATGACAGGCATTCAGCAGGCACTGTAATTGCAGAGTTAAAACAGCTCATTTTCTTACTGGCAAGCTGTAGTTAGAGAGGTGCTAGGAGGCAGCCTGACTGTCTACAGAGAAACTGATCAAAGCCGAAAAAGGCATCTGGCTTGTCTCTGTTTTCTTTCACCACCCCCGGCCTCCCCCCTCACTTGAAAAAAAAATGGTTAAAAAGTAATTTATGAAAATGAATACCTGTCCCTCTCCTGAGGCTAAAAGGCGGCCACATATTAGAGATATTAAATTCAAGCCTTTTTTTTAACACTTTAGATTTTTTTTCTAATGAGAAAATTGGAGTGAGAGAATGCTCATTTAGATGTCCTTTTCGATTAGCTCCTTGTAGCAGTATTTTCTGTAATATTGGGGAGGACTTTTCTTACTTGAAGGATTTCCTGAGATTAAACTCTCCCCAACTTCCACTCTCACTTACAGTGTGGCTAGATTTGCATTGCCCCACATGTTGTCCACTCTCTTTTCCTTGAACCCAGGGCAGCAGAATAATGGAAAGATGTTGGCTGGGCATCTCCCCTTTTGGCTCATTATGTGTTTCTGTCTCCCAGTGAATTTGAGGCTTTTTACATCTGAAGCATGATTGTTCAGTTGAAACCAAGGTATTTTTTTAATAAAAAAAACTAACAAGTACTTTACTTTTTAAAATGTTAAATAAATTTAATTTAAATAAATTGTATCAATTATATAATTTATTATATTATATTATCACGTCGAATAAATTTAAAAAAAATTTTAACATTAAAAAAAGCATTGAAATTCCAGTCAAAGAACCTGGGTTCAAATTCCTCCTTTGACTTCTTATTATTACTTGTACTACCTTATGCAAGTCATTTAATCTTCCTAGGCCTCTGTTTATAAAGATATGAGTTGGGTAAGAGTGTTTCCCAGCTCTCTCAAAGTAATTAGGCAGGAGAGAGAAATGTGTGACGGGGTGAATTTGGTGAGAGTTCTGTGAGCAAAGAAGAAACTTAAAAGCAAACATAATTGCTTCTTGTCCAGAGGAAAAGCACAGCACGGAGAAAGGAAAGGAAAATGTCATTTAAAACGTCATTTTAAAAGTAAAATACCTTGAGGTATGCACAGAGTAAATGGGGAGAAAGAAGCACTAATGATTCACAAATAATTCACAGGGGGCAGTTGCCAGTTTTGCCTCATGGTTTCTTGTCTCGGCTTTTGCTTTTTACCTGGATCTGGGTTTTGACTAGGCTGCCTCTTGAGGACAGAATCTGGAACAGGGCAGAGCCACAGGAGGCACTCAATAAATGCTCGTTGATTTTTCTATGTAATTTGTGCCAGAGGTTCTGGATTCTCATGGAAACTGCAATGAAGAATGACTCAGAAGAAGCAGTAAGAAGATGCATGTGATGGGTTCAATATATGCCTTGGAAAGGAGGTGGGCCAGCCCCACAGGGAAGGCAAAAGCTAAGTAAGGACAGCTAGGGGGCGCCATTAGAGCCTACGTTCTTTGAAGAGATCTAGACGGGGCCCCCAGCATGTTGGATGGTTTTCCTACAGAGGATTAATGGGAAGACATGAGGAAGAGTCATTCAAGATGAGAAGATATGGAAGGGCTAGAAAAGTACCTACATTCATGATATCAAAGATGCTTTGAAGTAAGGAGTTCTGACCTTATGGATGCGGTCTTTTGGGGGAGGATTTTGGTATGTACAGGATGTATAGATTACAAGAAGAACCCAGAGGAAGAGGAAGCAGAAAGAAGCAAGGAAGAGAAGAGAAGAGGGAAGAGAGAGGAAGAAAGAAAAGAAAGGGAAGGAGCTCACATTTATATGGCACCTTCAGTTTCCCAAGGCACATTATATACCTCATCTCATTTGGTTCTCAAAACAACCCTGCAGTGTAAGTCCTTGGGATAGAGACTGTAAAACAAACAAACAAACAAAAACAAAAAAACAGACAAAAACCTGCCTTTTTTTCTATGCATCTTTCCTGCCACTTAGAGTTTTAGAGAGTAGCCTAGAGCACTGAGACATTAAGTGACTTACCCAGGGACAGGGTACTTGTCAGGAGAAGTACTTAAATTCAGGTCTTCAAGGTCCCAGATCAGCTCTCTACATCTAACTCACTTTATTATACCATGGTTCCTTTCAAGGTAGAGGGTGAAAGTGCAAGTTATACCCATGCTGTAGATGGAGAAATTGAGGTACAGAAAAATAAAATGACTTTCTAAATTTGTACAGTTATGCAAGTGGTAGAAGCACAACTAGAGTGCGGACTCTAACTCCACACCCAGTATTCTCACCAGCACCCTGCATTCCCTGCATCAAGACCAGGAATCACACAGACACTCAAGGGAGCTCCCAAGAAAAGGGATCCTCACTTACATTTAAGTAAGCTGATGTTATCTCTCAGGAATGAGGGTATGAGTAAGTTGTGTTCTACCTCAACGTTTCTGATGCCTTCTCAGAGCCCAGTCCCATCACCTCTTCTGGATGTCTTAAGGAGACGCTTGGCAGCAGTAGACTCTGTCTCAGGTTCCAAGGTACATCATTTTCCTCTGTCTTTTGGAAGGAATTCCTTAGATTAGGCCTCACTCAATGTGAAAAAATTTTCCCAGGGAGAATTTCCATGCCAGTGGTATGTTCCTCTCTAAAAATATTGGCCATGAAATTATCAATTGAAAATACTTATTAGCCTAGCAATTCTTCAGTAAACTCCATGGCGTGGAATGGTTTTGTGGATTAAAAGCTGACCAAGAAGAGCTGAGTTCAAATCCTTCCTCTGATATTTACTGACTAAAGAAGTCACTTAATCTTTCAGTGATCCATACAATTCTCTAAGACTCTTAAGTTATAGAAGATATGCCAACCTGCATTGGTAGAAGGAGTTCCCAACATCAATGAAATCATGGGTCTCAATTCAGTAATAATAAAAACTCACATTTATGTGGAACATTGAGGTTTGCAAAATGCTTCCCTTATAATAACCTTGCTAAGTGAGTAGTATAAATATCACTATTCCCATTTTACAAATGAAGCTCTGAGAAATGTATTGACTTGTTTATGGTCACATAAACACAACTTTGTTGAAGTTATCTGACATGGGATTTGAACTCAAGTCTCTTGACTCAAAGGCGAGCATTTTATACATTATACTGACCTACAAATGGTCTTAATGTCATTTATTTTTCTTCTAAATTTCTTGGTTAATTCTCTATCACATGGTTATCCCATGTCTTTGTGTCCCCAGAGGTGTCACATTTGCAATCCATAATCGGTAAGGGTCTGGCTAAATCCCCTAGTGCTACCAGAACCAGATTAAAATGTAATTGGAAAATGTTTAACAAAATAAATAAATACATAATCTAGATAAAATTATTTTGTGATTTTTAAAGTTCATATGCAGTCTATGGGCATCTATTTCTGTTTGAATCTCACATCACTGCTTAGAGTAGCATTCTGAGGCTCTATCAATATATTTCAAGCAAAAAGTGGTAGACCAGAATAATGGGAAGGGCATTGGTTCTTGAGTCAGTAGGTCTGGGTTTAAAAACTAGTCCCATCTATTTTTTAGGCCTCATTGTTCTTATCTGTCAAGAAAGAAGGTTGGATTCACTAGATGATCTCTGTGGTTTCTTCCACCCTGAATATTATTACCTTAACTGTTTTGAAGTCGCAAAAGAGCTTTAGAAACTTTGTGAGGTTCTCCACCGGGTATCAAAGAGTTCAGAAATTTGGGTTGCAGGATAATCTACTGATTTCTAATTACAAAAAGCAATAAATGAAACATTCATATATCAAGTATTTCTTTTAAACACACACACACACACACACACACACACACACACACACACACACACACACACACACACACACACACCACTTGCACTCTCTGCGTGGTTAAAGAAATAAATGTGAAAGGAAAACTCTCAAAAAGGAGAGTGAAGTGCAAAGAATGTTGGCCATAGTCTGAGTAGGCCTATGTCTAAGTCCAAATTCTGACACTCATTTCTCTGAGTTTCAGTTTCACTCTAAGTAAAATAGTGGCAATAACATTTAGACTTCTTATCTTACAAGGTAGTTAAGGGGAAATCATTTTGCAAATCTTGAAGTGATATGTAAATACAGGAAATGACTGACTTGTGAAGGACATCACTTGTAAAAGTTTTCAATAAGTAATCTTTTGGCTTGAGATCCATATTTTCTGGGGCAGCTAGGTGGTACAGTGAATAGAGCACTGGCCCTGGAGTCAGGAGAACCTGAGTTCAAATCCAGCCTCAGACACTTAATACTTACTAGCCATGTGACCTTGGGCAAGTCGCTTAATCCCAATTGCCCTGCCTTCCCCCCTAGAAAAAGAAAAAAAAAAGACATACATCTTTTCCCACTCCTCTTTTGACATACTTCAAACAATTCAAGAGATCCATGATCTCAATGTCATCAGGGAAGATCATGAACCAACTACTCCTACCAAGATTCTTGTACATGTTACTCTGTAAATTCTCTAGAAAAGTTAAAGGTCTTTCTCACTTGGTAAGCCAATAAACATTTATTATGCACCTACTATGTGATAGGCACTGTGCTAAACACTGAGATTACAAAAAGAGGAAAAAGATCTGTTCCTTCCCTCCAGGAGCTCACACTCTAATGGGGGGAGACAACAAGAAAGTTATACACAGACTAAGTAGGAAATAGTTAACGAAGAGAAGTCTTTAGAATTAAGAAGGCTCAGGCTCAGTGTCCTGTAGAAGAGATTTTAGGTGGGACTCAAAGGAAGTCAAGGAAGTCAGTGGGCAAAGATGATGAGGGAGAGTTTCCAGGCATGGGAGACAGTCAGAGAAAATGTCTGGAGCCAAGAACTAACATGTCCTGTTCATGGAAGAGCTAGGAGGCCAGGGTCACAGGGCTGAAGAGTATATGGCAAAGAGTAAGATATAAGAAAACTGGAAAGGTTGGAGGGGGCAAGATCATGAAGGGTTTTGAACAGGATTTTGTATTCGATCCTGGGGGCAATAGGGAGCCACTGGAGGATATTGAGTAAAGGTGGGACACAGTCAGAACTGCACTTTCAAAAAAATTTAGTGTTGAGTGGAGAATGAACTGGAGTGTGGAGAGACTTAAGGTAGGCAGACACATCAGCAGGCTATTGCAGTGATTGAGGCATGAGACAATTAAGTCTTGAACTGCAGTGGTGACATTGTCTGGGGAGACACAGGAGAGTATTCAAGAGATGTGGCGAAGGTGAAATCGGCAGGCTTTGCCAACAGCTCAGATATGGGAGGTGAGAGATACCAAGGAGTCAAGGAAGCTATTTAGGTTTCCAGGTTGAGAAACTGGGAGGATGATGTTGGTTTTCCCTGTAATTGGGAAGTAGGGAGGGATGTTCTAAGGGGAAAGATGATGGGTTCTGTTTTGGATATGTTGAGGTTAAAATGGCCTGCTAGAGGTCCAGTTCAAGATGTCAGGAAGGCAATTAGAGATGTGAGACTGAAAGTCAGCAGAGGTTAGGACAATGATTTGAGAATTGTCAGCATGGAATTAGTAATTAAATACAAAGGAACTGATGAGATCATCAACGACAAAAGCCAGTGGGACACCTACAGTTAGAGGGTGTAATCTTCGTGAAGATCCAGCAAAAATACTGAAGAGTGGCCAGATAGATTGAAGGAGAACCAGTAGAGTGGTGTTTCCAAAAAAATAAAAATAGAGAGAAGAGACTATCAGGGGGACAGAGTGATTGACCACGTTAAAGGCTGCAGGGGGGAAAATTGAGAAAAGACTGTTGGACTTGGTTATTAAGAGATCCTTGGTAGTTTTGGAGCAGCAGTTCTCAACCTGTGGGTTATGTTCAATTTGTAACAATGTAACAATGTAACAATGAAAATACATCCTGCATATCAGATAGAATCATAACAGTAGCAAAATTACAGTTATGAAGTAGCAATGAAAATAATTTTATGGTTGGGGGTCACCACAACACGAGGAACTGTATTAAAAGGTCGTGGCATTAGGAAGGTTGAGAACCACTGCTTTGGAGAGATCATTTTTGGTTGAAGGATGAGGTTAGAAGCCAGATTGTAAAGGATTACAAAGAGAACAATAGTAGAAAAAATAGAGTCACCTCTATGGATGGCTTTCTCAAGGAGATTAGCCTCAAAGGACAATGGGGTATAGGACTATAGTCGTAATGGAAGGATCAAGTGAGAGTATTTTATTGATGAAGGAAATAATTTGCAAGTAGTAGGAAAGGATACAGTAGATAGGGAAAGATTAAAAATAAGTGATTGTTGTTGTTTGTCCTTCACATCTTTGTGTTTGAGGCTAAGAATTGAGAAAAAAGATAGACCAATTTACCCTCACAAAGATATCCATCTTGGAGGGGAAGATCCCCCTAGTTTCTGGCCAGAACAGAAAACAATTGCTATGTATACTCATCCAAGTCATCAAAATCTAAACAATGAGCCACAGAGGTTTGGGCTGGGGGCTAATTTTGACCATTCATTGAAAGCCAAAGTGATTTGGGTTTAAAGTACAGCAGGGTAGCTCCATTTGAAACACAATATTTTTTTAAGCTTGTTTTTTCAGAGCTGTCTTTCAAGAAATCATGAGTAAAAACTGCACAAGACAACAACAATGAAATAAGTCATCCCAGCTTTTTGATAGATAAATAAATACAGAGTGGAGGTGAAAATAGGGGATAATTTGTTGGAGGAAACAGGTTGGAATGGGATAGCTGTTCAGATTGAGGACCTTACTAAAGGTTAGTAAGGAGTAATGCCACTTATTGTGAGGAAGAGATGAAGGAAATAGTGACAGAAGGCACATGAGTGATATGAGATGAAGAAAGGGAGTTCTTTGAATATTTCATAGGTACCCACATAGGATTTGGGTTGTCCATCCCTCATTCTCATGACATAAATGACCTGTCTCTTTTTCTGATCATATACGTCTTCTGTGTTGTTTTTCTATAGAAGGCAAATCATCATTGGAAAGAGGCCACTTCATGCTTACAATCATCACAAATCTCCGCGTTGCCCTCCGGTCACCTGCAGATAGGATCTAAGATGAAGTCCTGGTTTACTGTTACACAGTTATATAAAAGCACACATAGAATATCTAAGTATATTATAGGTAACATAGTCATTATACAACTGATTTACAGTTATATAGTATCAATGAGAGAATTTTAGAACTTAAAAAGTACCTTTTGGTAGCAAGAAGTAGTTTGACATCATTGAAAATGTGCATTTTCATAGGTGCAGCCGGGCTTATTATCCATCAGTTAAACTCTGCTGGGCCTGATTCAGCATTAGCTGCCCATCCAATGCATACTGATGAAGTAAGCTGATGGGCCTGCACAAGCATCTGAATGTCAGCATCTTAGTGTTCCTATCAGTAATGTTGGATGAATTGACAACTAACCCTTTGTTGTCTTCCCTTTCTGGTTCTTCTTTTTCAACCATGTAGTTTCCTCTTCTCTTCCCTATCAGTTCCCATTTGATTCTAAACAAAAACACTATCATCATCGTGTTTAGCATCATCATCATCATGATTTTTGAACATATGATAGCATGTATTTGCAAGTATTCTATAAATGCTAACTATTATTTAGTGCCTACTGTGTTCTAGGTACTGTGGAGATTCAAAGGTTAAGAGCAAGCAGGAACTATATACAAAATAAATAATCTGACAGCTAGAATTTACAAAATTCCTTAAGATTTGCAGAGCATTTACATAGGTTATCTCATTTGATCCATATGATTCTGTGAGATAGTTTCTGTTATTATTCCCATCTTACAGATGAGGTGACTGATGCTGGAAGAAACTAAGGGATTTACCCAGGGTCATACAGTTAGTGAGCATCTAAGGTAGTGCTAATTGCAAGGTAATGTGTAGGGAGAGGCACTGGTAGCTAGGGGGATCAGGAAAGTGCTTTGCTCACAGAAAAGGGAATATGTCTTTGAAAAATCAACCTGCTACCTTGCAGAAATAATGAGGGCCTGTGGACCTCAAAGAAATCTGCCTTTTTTTTTCTTTTTGGAGGGGGGAAGTCAGGGCAATTGGGGTTAAGTGACTTGCCCAAGGTCACATGGCTAATATGCGTTGAATGTCTGAGGCTGGATTTGAACTCAGGTCCTCCTGACTCCAGGGCTGTTGCTCTATTCACTGAGCCGCCTAGCTGCCCCTAAAAATCTGCCTTTTAATTGCCAGTGGAATTTCATCTTTATTTATTCCTAACTCGGCTTTCTAGTAGCTTACATAGCTTGTTAATACCTTAAAACTGGGAATGCGAAGATCCTTGAGAAGATGTGAAAACCACTAATGCAAAAAAAAAAAGATGAAAACTTTTTTTATTGTTTAACAATTTGTTATATAAGGAGCTCAATTTCTGATACCAGTTAAATTATGGTTTTCCTTTTTCCTTCTGAACAGTTCTTTAAGCATGGTTAATTTCCTTTAAGAATGAGATCCCTCTCATGTCAGTTTTCCATTCATTAAACTGTGGAGTCGAACTTAGGAATGGACAATGGGATGAAGGTGAAAAAGTTTCCTAGTTTCACACAGGGCTCTCTGACAGGAGATGATTCAGCAGACTGAATCTACCATCCATCTCACCCTAGAGGAACCAGGGTAGTGCATCATAGGCACACACACACACGCAAAGCCTGGCCCAGTCAATCCTTGTTGGTTGATTTGTCAAAAGAACATAGATTCCTGGACCTCAGAATGTAAGAGATCAAATGAACCATATAAATCAATCCCTTCATTTTACTTATTGGGACACTGAGGCTCAGAGGGGAAGTGACTTTCCCAAGGTCACCTATCAAGTTGTGGAGTATGTCAGGTATTCTCTTGCTTTCTAATCTCACACACTTTGCATTGCATTATGCTTAGCAAGGGCAATGCAGATTTACCAAATGCTGACAAAAGTTTTCTTTTGTTATAGACTCGCTCTTACACAAACACTGGCACTCTAGTTCTCACTCCCTTTGAACCCTCTAGGTCAGGGGTGAGGAATCTGCAGCTTGAAGGGCCTCACTTGAGGACCTAGAGGGCTACATGTGGCCTTGAGGCTGTGGGTCCCCACCCCTGCTCTAGGTACTGTCTTTTCCTGAGTGGAAATTACTGGAGGCTCAGAATGGATCATTTAGAGATAGCATCTGTCAGGGCCCTGTCATCATTTTCTCCAGCTTCTGGAATGCTCCATGGCGAGGACACTAGGACCTAGCATAACCTCAGTCTTACTGGCTAACTCTATAGGCTGTAGCTAACTGTCTCCATACTGTGCTCTGATTCTAACTCTCCATGTTCCACCTACAAACTGCTTTATATACAAACCTAGACACACTTGAAACATACTCACGGACTCATACTTTCTCAGCTTCCACACAGTCTCATCCCTTCTTAACAGCTCTCTCTGTGTGACTCATACCCCTCACTTCTCCAATCATACCCTGACTCTAGGTCCACATTCTACTCTCTATTCTCTATGCACTGAGCCCCCAAGCATCAGCAACCTCACCACACCTCCTCCACTGATTACCAGTAGCAGAATATCTTTACTGATCCTCGATGCTCTGGGGATGGATGAATTACTTCAGATGGCCACAAGCTACAAGTCCTCCTCACTCTGTAACTTGAATAAGTGCTCATCCTCCCTTATATCTTTGTCTTTTCTCTTTCCTTTCCTTTCCTTTTTATCTTTAGCTCTGATGACAAATTAATAACATCCTCCCTCAGGTCCTGATTGAAGCAACATGTTAAAGTAGGGGAAGAATTAGCTAAGCCTCCCAAACCCTTTCTCACTTTGCATCCCATTCATATTCCCTTGAATTTTGTATATCTTAGGTATTCAGTACTTTCATGTTGTCCTAAAGTCTCTATTATAATACTAGGTCAGGACCAGAATAATTTAGCCTGTCTAAAGCCAGGTCTAGGTAGACACTATTGATTCTATATAGTAGGGACAGCTAGGCAGTACAGCACAGAGAGCGCTAGGCCTGGAGTCAGGAAGATCTCAGGTCAAATCCAGTCTCTGACACTTACTGTGTGACCCTAGAAAAGGCACTTAGCCTCTGTTTACTTTAGTTTTCTCATCTGTAAAATGGGAATAATAATAGCACCTGCTTCCCAGGGATATTATGACAATCAAATGCAATAATATTTGTAAAGTTCCTGGCACAAGGTAACCACTATGTAAATGTTTATTTTTATTACTTTTATTATTATTATTATACTAAAAGTAGCCTGTCTGAATGAATTTATTTTCCTTCAATAATCTAGATGACCTTTCCTTTACATTTATAGTTGAGGAAATAGAAACAGTGGTTCAGGTTGATTTGACACTACCAATAAAAGGAAAATGTGTCGTCAGTACGTCAAGGATCCATGATTTCATCAAGGTTGGTACTCCTAGGGTTACTTGGTTGGTAATATGATGATAAAAGCCGTACTCAGCATAACTCACTCATCCCACGAGCTCAAAACAACAATAGATTGCACCAAATACACAGTAAGTAAAAATTCAGCAACGAAAGAAAATAGTAAACTTCTGTAATGTTGAGTCTGCTAAAAAAGAAGACAAGGAAAAAGTCAAAACAACCTGACACTCCCATCCTAACTATTCGTTAGCTTGTCTTTGTCCTACATGCCCAGTGCAAACAAACTGACAGACTTGTTATAATGTCAGCTATGACGGTCTCTCTCTGTCCCCTTATAACAGTGATTCAGTCTGAGTTTTTAGGCCCATTAATAGCTGAAAAGCAGTGAACTTGGAGAATAAGCAGGAGAAAAAGGGCATGCAACTGTATGAAGAGGGGAGGAAGGAAATAAGCATTTATACAGAGCCGACTATATGCTAAGCACTTTTTCTGACAAATATTTTTACTCATTTGATTCTCACAGCAACCCTGCAAGGTAGGTGCTACTATGATCTCCATTTTTCAGTTGAAGAAATTGAGTCAAACAGAGGTTAAGTGACTTTCCCAGGGTCGCACGACTAGTAAGTGTCTATATTGGCTCTAAGGCTTTCCTGACTCTAGGCCCAGGGCTCTAGCAGCTACATCACTAGCCAACTTGGGGTGTGCGTGTGTGTGTGTGTGTGTGTGTGTACAAAGGAAGTTTGGAGGAGAAGGGGTTTCTGTACCCAAGTGTAAGTGAGATATAAGTTAGGCCTTGGTTCTCCCTCAGTGGAGTTTTCACATAGCAGTGACACAACCAAACCTCCTTACACCTCAGTGCAAGGCACAGAAGGCACCCTGCCTCAGGGATCTTGGTTGAGGAAAATACATGTCACAATGGAAGAGGGACAGGTCAAACATGGAAGAGATCAGATATAAGCTACTAAAACAGAAGAAAGAGGGACTGTCCAGCCTTGAAGCTGAAGCAGATAAAATAAAAGCAAAGAGGAGGAAAAATAAGCAAGCAATCTAGAAAAAGCCATAAATAAAATGAATGGATAGTTTGCCCAATGAAATATAAACCAAAACTCAAGAAAAAAATGAAAGCAAGGCTATAAATTCTATAGGAAAACAAGATATAATGGAACAACATTTGGAATGGTTCAAGATAGGAAAAAAAATGTTAAAAGAGGAAATTAAGCCAGCCAAGGAACAAATCTATAAGACAAGCAACTTAATAGATAATTTGAAACACAAGATGAAAAAAAAAACTGTAGCAGAGGTTCTGAAAATGAGATTAATTAATTTGGACCTCAAAAACAGAGAAGAGCAAGAAAATGTTTACTAATGCTACATGTGCAAAAACAACCAGCTTTGAAGACAGGATTCACAAAGACAGTATAAAGATAATAGGTCTCCCAGAAAAAACAAACAGCATGATGAATTTAAAAGACTGAATGCCATACTGCAGAAAGTAACTTAAGAAAAATGCCCAGAACTAAGGAAAACAGAGGGCGAAGTATTATCAATGGAATTTACGTAACTCTGACAGAAAGCAACTTCAAGCTTATGATGGCTGAATTTCTGAATTTCAGAGTGGACACTTCCATTGAGGTACATAGGAACTGATGGACAGTCTTCTGATGATCAGCCTCTCTACTTTGTATGGTCTTTGAATGGCAGTTCTACATTTCAGTACTTTACCTATGCTTGAAAATCTAGCTTGGTAACTTTTCAGAATCTCATAGCTACAATATGACAAGGCATCAGAACAGAACTTCAGAAAGTCTGCAAATAATTATAATTGTTACAGTGTAGACCTGGTTTGAACCTCTCTTTTTAAAAATCTATTTCCTCAGCTACAAAATAGTGAAAAATTGCAATGACCTCATAGCCTAGAAAAAATCATAGGAATAAGTATGAAAAGATTGTAAAACATCTTAGAAGTAGCTAGCATTAGCAACAAAGCAAGTCCTCCTAGAATTTAAGATAATTTGATGTTCTTATTCTATATTTTCAGGCTCATGTGGAGGGAGAATATTTGATTATTCTTCCCCATGTCCCTACACCATCTTTGTCATGTTCCTTACTTTTTTTTTTCAATGTAGAGGAGTTGGCATCTTGATCATATTGGTCATTCCCCAGAGTCTTTCTCTCATTTCAAGGACCTGAAAAGAGTCTGAAATTGTATGTTTCTTTTTATAAGCTAGAAATCAGAAGACCAGAATCTCTCTTCTCTCCCAAGCTCTCAAAACTCTGGCCCTCATACAGCCTCAATAATCAGTCTCCACCAAAAAAAGAGAGTTCTGTGCAAATGGACTTTGAGGCATAGATTCCACTAATAAAAAATGAAGCAAGTGGGAGGTGTAGAAGCAGGAAAACTCCAGAGCTCCCCCCATAACCACCTCAAATAGATATAAAATATGACTCCAAAAAATTTTTAGAGCTCCAGAACCCACAACATTATAGAAAAACATCACCCACTGAAGGCAGCCCAGCAGGCAGATGGAAAGGACTCATCACAGAGTGCTGGGAGCTGAAACCAGCTGGCCCTGAAATTGCAGCTTGGCTGTGGGGCAATCAGAACGAGCCGCGGCTGGAGCACTTGGGAGACTGGATCACTGGCAGCTGTGGCAGTTTCCAGAATTATCAACCCATAAGAATCAAGGACAAAGTCAAAGGTCAGTGGAACTCGGCTAAATTTGGGAGAGAGAAGCAGGTCTGGCCCTTTGCCCCCAAGGCAAGAAAGCAGCAGAAGTTGCGGCCCTGCAGCCACCTCCATGTGGCTGCTTCAGAGAGCTCACAGCCCGCAGATTGCAGGGGGGCCAAGTGACCATTCAGAGGCTATGTGCTCTTGCCTTAACCCACCTGGATCGGGATAGTGGTCTTGGGTGGTGGGCCTGAGGTGTGTGATCAGTGAGCCAAAGCTGGTGGGGGCTGCAGAAACGGTGCCCTCCTAATAGCTCTGGCAGCTACAAAAACCCCAGTGATCTGGAACAAAGCTCTTCCCCCCCCCCCCCCCCAAGAAGCAGAGATCTACTGTGACTCAAAAATCAAGTTAATTGACTGGCAACATGAGCAGGCAAAGGAAGCAAACCAAGCTCAGCAATACAATTTTAGATTCCTTTTTTGGGGACAAAAAGGATCAAACCATGGAATGGGAGGAAGACAACACAGTCCAAACTCCTGCACCAAAAGCTTCCAAGAAAAATGTAGACTGGTTATAAGCCATAGAGGAGCTTAAGAAGATTTTGAAAACCAAATAAGAGAAGTGGAGAAAAAATTGGAAAGAAAAATGAGAATGATGCAAGAAAATCATGAAAAGAGTCAACAACCTGACTGAACAAAATACCTTAAAAAACAGATTAACTCAAATGGCAAA
>CM053581.1:288667793-288701539 GCA_028627135.1 Pseudochirops cupreus
TATCACATTTCTTACTTATTCAATGGTTGGAGGAGGGATATTTAAAAAAACAATGTCAAAAATAAACAATACATAAAAGAGAAACTTCTTTAAACTTCAGTCTATGTCTCATCTAATGAATGTGGGTGGCATAGGGGATAATGCATTAGATTTGGAGTCAAGAAGTTCACGTTCAGCCTCAGACAGCTCCTAGCCATGTGATATTGGACAAATCATTTAACCTCTACCTCAGTTTCTTTGTTTATGAGTATAATATTGGCATCTACTTCCCAGGGTGGTTGTGAGAAGAAAATATTTGTAAAGGGCTTTGCAAACCTTAAAGTGCTGTATAAATGCCAGCTATCATCATCATCATCACCATCATCATCATCATCATCATCACCATTGCAGATATTGACTCATCTATACCTTTTCAACCTGTGCTGCTCCTGTCTATATCTTCACAGGGAACACGTAGCTTATCTATCCATTCTATTTCACTTTTTCTTCACCATTAATCCATATTCTTTTTTGGTCACACACTTTTTTGATAACATCTCTTATGGGCAGCTAGGTGGCGCAGTGAATAGGGCACCCGCCCTGGAGTCAGGAGGACCTGAGTTCAAATCCAGCCTCAGACCCTTAACATACTAGCTGAGTGACCTTGGGCACGTCACTTAACCCCAATTGCCCTGCCCTCTCCCCTTCAAAAAAAAAGTCTCTTATGCTATTTCTCCTGTATAATTCATCATTAGATTCATGTCAAAGTCTCTTATCCAACAAATATATCTCCATTGCCCTTTGGGTGACCCTCAACTATAAAACATTGTATAAAAGTTGATCATCATTATTACCGCTGTTCTTATTACTAATAAAACTGTAATATTTTAATCCCAAGCTCCCTGGTTGTTCTAGCATTATAGAGTTTTGGCCAAATTTTCACAATTCCACGCTGAAAGCTGACTATTTAATTCCCTACCCATCCATTTTCTTGGAGGTGAGCAGGGTGAAGCATTCCAACAGATCTAAGTTATAATCCAGGTTCACAAAACTGGACAGTTTGCATTTCATTACCCACCTAGATAGTCTAATCAGCAGATACCTGTCTAGTCCTGAATATAGGGTTTTTTTGTGATCCCCTCTTTGGTTTGTTAATTTTTTTTTTCAGCTTAAGAGGGTAGGATGATGAGATTTTATAGTTAAATTAAAAAAAATAGCCCCTATTAAAATATAAGCTCCTTGAGGACAGGGATTGTTTGATTTTTGTTTTTGTATCATCAATACCTACCTCAGTGCTTTGCATATGTTAACACTGTTTTTCCTGCCTAATCAAAGCATTATCAAGTCAAATAGGATTGTAAAGATAGATGAATGCTTGCTAATTTTGACTTCATTTTTCTCGTTAATCCCCTGGGGAGTTTTGTTGTTAGGATGTACTGGGTTGATCTGGACACCCAAAGTAGCCCCTTCCATCCTAAAGGATTATGGGAAGAAGAAGAGGTGAGAAGCTGGGTAGGAGGAGAGTTGTAGGAAGCCACAGAGATGTTGCTACTTTGGTGGAGTACAGAAGAGGTCTCTAGGTATATGAGGGCAGAGTTGTTATTGCTTAAACTCTCTGGGAGAGAGATGAGGTCGACGAATTTTTTTTTATTTCTTCTCTTTCCTTTTCCTTCCCTTCTCCTAAGAGGAGAGGACTTACATTTGATGTCTTCTTCTCTGTAGATGAGGACATTTTATCTTTGTTTCTTAAAAACTTTATTCACCTTTCTGTGTTTAAATCTCAAGTTTGTCTTTGAAGCTGGCAAATATGAAAAAAAGTTGTTAACCACTCACAATACTGTGTGCATTACTGTTCTAATACAGTGGGGGGGGGGGGGGAGGGAGGTGTTTATAGTAGGGGAAACTGTGAGTGGAAGACTGGGGGGGGAGAGAGAGAAAGAGAAAGATCTAAATTTTTTTTTCAAAAAAAAAATTGTCAGAGAAATATCCCTGCCTAGGGTATAGAGCTATCAGGGAAAGTTTTCTTTTTTCATTTTTATGATTTCCCAGGGCAGAGAAAAAACTTAAAGAAAACAACAACAGGTTTCACTTGGTAAATAAGTGAGAAATAGGTGCAAAGACTAACTAACCAGGTGGGCTGACATCGATATGGACATCTGCCATTTACGCTTCTCCCCTCCCTATCTTTCATAGACTTGGTTTGAGAGGAAACCATTGAAAGAGTGTCTGGAGAGTAAGTTATATCTAGAAAGGGGGGAACACTAGTCTCCCAAAATAGGGATGGGATGGGGAAAGGAGATTTTAGAGGATATGGGACAATAAAGTCACATCCTTCTCCAACTTTTGTATTATACTTGAGATCTAAGAGCAAATTCCAAGGTGCAAAGTAGACCAATGTCGAAGGTAGGTATAGTTGTATTGCAGACAAGTCCCAGGACTGGCTATCACTTAGAGGGCGGGACAGGACTTGTCTTCTCACATTCTGGTTCATCATCAACTCTTGCGGTAAGGCCACATCCCCCTAGGGGCTACAGCTTCCACTTTTTGAAACCAGTGACCTAAAGAATAAACATCTAACTCTGCTATTCCATAATTCTTTCTTACTTTGTTTTTCTTTACTCTATTATGCCACCCCAACTAAACTTGATCACTTTCTATCTTCCATTCTTAGTTCTTTAGCTCATGCTGTTTCCCACCCTACCCCTGTTTATGACACTCCCTGCTTGGTCCATCTCCATATGTTAAATTCCCTGTTGGCCTTCAAAAGGAAGTCTCTGCACCTTGCCTCACCCACACTCCAAGGGAGGCCCTCTCTCCCTCCCCTAATTTTTTCCAGTACTTTGCCTAAACTGGTCCCATACCATTATCTCACTCATTTTTTTTATCATTATTTGTGTACTTGTATCCTCCTCTCCCTACGTTAGATTGTAGGTTCTTCAGAAGCAAGGGCTATGCCATATCCATGTTATCCAGCACCTGTCTGCAGTAAGCACTTAATTCATGTGTCCTTCACTGAGATGAAATAAAGTGCTCTGGTGCTGGTTTGGTTTGGTTTTCAGAGAGACAGACATGCCCTGTTTGCTGTTGGAAGCTGAAGAATAGACTTTAATTTCCTTGGAGAAAAGCTATGAGGAGGGATAGCATACTCTCCCATCAAGCTTTGGAAGGTGTCGTGCAGAGCTGAAAGGTGGACAATCTGGCAGAATCTAGTCCAAAAGTCAAGAAAATATGTGGGAAAATGAGCTGTGCTAGACACATAAACACATCTACAACTTAATTTCCTCACCTTCTAGCTGCCAGTAATCCAGTTAGACAGCTCCTGCTTAAATCATGCCTTGCTTGTTAATATTCTGAGTTTCTAGGCATGTTAGCATGTCTCCTCTTCTAATACCATTTTTCTTCCTTTCCCTTCCTTTCTTCCTTTCTTTTTCTCTTTTCCTTCCCTTCTTCCCTGTCCTTTCTTTCTTTCTTTCTTTCTTCCTTCCTTCCTTTCTTCCTTCCTTCCTTCCTTCCTTCATTCTTTTCTTTCTTTCCAAGGGCAGGAATCTAATCCAGGTTTTCTGACTCCAAATCTGGTGTTCTTTCCATGATGCCTTACTAAAAGTTGATGTGGGTGCTTTGCGATTAAGACCTTGAACTAGTGAAATTGTGGCCAACTTTAGAATCCACCTGGTGGGAGGCAGTTTGCATATTGATCTGATGTATTAATATAATGCACATGACAGCTTGATAGATAGGATTATATGATATCATCTTTCTTGATATATGTATGGTATGTGTAAGAAAAAAAAATTGATCACCAGCAGATGTACCTTTCCCACCTGGGAATGTTTTTCTTGGATTCTAAACCAGCCCCTTGGGAATTCAAGTTCAGATTCCATATGGAGATAGAAAGAACCCAGCATAAAATATACTTTGTTCTCATCAAACTAGATGCAACCAACTCTATAAAAAAGAAAAAGGAGATGTTTCCTTCTATAAATTTCCCCCAGGGATTGAACCATGGTAGCCTTGCTTTCTCTGGTAAACTACCTACCGTACCAGGTGCTTCACAAAATATGACTCAATCAAATTAAATTATTAGAATCATAACTGTAGAGCTAGGATCTCTCAGTAATATAATTCAAGTAAGATAACAAAATGCAGAAAGACTGAGTCTTGATTATAGTCAATAGTGAGTAGTAGAGCCAGAATTTGAGTCCAGATCTTCAGGCATCAAGTATCCTTCCCATTATACCAACTCTTCCTGACAATTCAATTCAGTTGGACTGAATAGAATACAATTTAATTAAATTAGTGAAAAGGGAAGCTGAAAGGGGCCCTACAGTGGGGGTAGGGAGCAAAGGAATTGGTCACTAAAAAATATTTCCTAGAAATAAAAAACTTTCTCGTAAGTGGCACTGAATTTGCTAAGAATATGACAGCTTGGGACTTCCTACAGGACACAGATCAAGGTTCTTGCTTTTTCTATTACATTTATGACTCTCTGAATTTAAAGGTGACTTGGGAGAATAGAGTGTGCACTAGGTTTGCATCTGGAGATCCAGATTAAAGTCCTGAATCTGCCTTTCATGTTATGAGTGACCTCAGGTCAACATCTTCCTTTTCTGGGGCTCAATTTTCACATGTCCAAAAAAATGATGTGGTGTTTTGGGTCTATCTAGCCTTCTTGTGATGGGCTATTTCTGCTCTGCATATATTCCTAACCATCTACCTGTTCATCCTGCCCTGTCCGTTTTGTAGAACTACTCATATATTAAATCTACCTGGCTAGAATCTTCCAGTTTTCTAGCTAATTAATATATATGTGCTTGTGACATCAAAGATGGGAAACAATTAAGATGTCCTGTGTGAGATCTCAGCCCTCTCCCTTAAACACCTGGTACTCCTCCACATCTGTAAGTGAGTGCATCATATGGGGTAGGATACAGACTTGATCATGGGTTATGAAGAGGAACAAAAAGAATATGGATAACCTGGGCAGCATTTTAGATTGACTGCTTCTCCTTGGGTCATCAATCCTCTTCCCACACCTGATGTACCCTGGGTTGAAATTTATCTCAAATAGGCCCAATACTTCTCTCTCACCCCTGCCACCATCAACAGTGAAACCTCTTCCCCCATTCCCTTGGTTTCAGACATTTCCATCTTCTCTGGGGATCCAGTTGTTTCCTTGTCTCTTTGGTAACCTAGTGATTCTGATGCCACTTTATCATTGCCTACCCCAATCACCCTCATCCTCATGTGCATTTCATGTCAATCACCTTTCCTTCTATGAGTTAAAACACAACAAACAAATGGTTGTCACTTTGCTCATTTGCTGGCTTTCTTATTGCATGAAAATCAACCAATTCTCCAAAAGCAGATGCAACAAATTGGCACACCAAATAACATGCTGGCGATGCACTATAATTATCTTCAAAGTCCTTTTTTATTATTCTATGATTCTGCCCTGTAAAGCTCAAGAAAAGTCAAAGCAATTCCACAATGGGTTCTAGATACTAGTATTGCCCTGAATGACCAAGAGGAAGCCAATTCCTCTTTCTTTGCCTCAGTGTACCCATTTATAAAGGGAGGATTTTTTAACTAGATGAACTCTAAGGTACCTAGAGGCTCTGAAGTTTTGCTTCATATGTAGTCAGGAATTTTTCACTCTTTCAAGACATATTTTCAAATCATTCCTTTACAAAGATTAAATTTTTTCCTCTCTTCTTTCTGCAGGGACTCTGTGTCCTGGCAATAAATTATTATTCTGAAATGGCATAAATGGAAACAAGTTTCATGCATGATTGCCTTTGGGTTAAATTCAAGATAAGTCATTCACTCTTTAGTCAGAATGAGTGAGAAATTACTGAGGAACTATGTTTTTTGATTTGAAATTGGAGAGATGCAGCTTGATTTAGGAGTAGCTAGGTGGTACACTGGAGAGAGTGCCAGACCTGAAGTCTGGGAAACTCATCTTCCTGAATTCAAACCTGATCTCAGATATTTTACTAGCTGTGAGACTCTGGGCAGGTCACTTAACTCTACTTGCCTCAGTTTTCTCATCTGTAAAATGAGCTGGAGAAGAAAATGACAAACCATTGTAGTATCTTTGGCAAGAAAACCCTAAATGGACTGAAAAAGAGTTGGAGATGACTCAACAACAAACCTGGAGTTTTAACTTATCATGAAGCTCCATCTCCCATACATCCAGGTGGCTGAAGAAAGTCCAGGGCACAGGAAGAAAGTCAATGCCAATAGTGAAAATTAGACTTTCTAGACCTTAAGGTCCTCTTCTCCCTTTCCTACCTCCCCTTGTTCCTTCTTCCCTTACCTTCTCATTTTTCTCCTTTTCCTTTTCTTTTGCTTCCTTTTCTCTTTTCTCTTCCTCTTTTCTATCCTTTTCTTCCTCTCCTCTTGTTCTTCCTTCTCTCTATTTTTTTGTCTTTCTTCCTCATATCTTTCCTCCTATATTCACAAGTAAGACAATATTATGTGCAGAAATTTGTCTATGGTCTTTCTAATTACTCTACCAGGTAGAAATTCCATAAACCTATCATGGAAAAATGAGCTACATATTTTTCCAAGTTGGGAAATTTGCTTTTTGCTCTTTGTTTTTTTTTCACCAAGTCAAGGCCTCCTAGGAACATTCCACTTTTGTGAATCTGCAATTTCCCTGGTGCCATGTTTCCTTGGCTAGGGGACTGTCACTTTTCCAGGAGCCAGCATGTAATTAAACATACCAAAGCTCCAATTTTGGGTCCAAACACTTGTCTTTATGGAGAACTCATAACATTGCCCAAAAAACATCCCACGTTTCCCAAGGTCCAGGTTTTTCCCTTCTCAGGTTGAGCTTATACTGGCAAGTGAAGAGGTGAGATCATGATGTGGAAAATTAAAGCAAGTATGTCCAATCCTTGGCACACATTTGGATTCCAGATTTCACAGTGGAGGAAAGGAAGGGATAGATAGAGGGGTATAATGAAAAAGCACTAGATATAGATTCAAGAAGGAAGAGCATTCAAACTCTGCTTTTGAAACTTACAACTTTAGACTTACAAAAGGAAAAATGGTACTGTGGAAAGAGTTCTGGTTTTAAAGGCAGTTGTTTTTGACTCCTATCCAAAGCCCTGTCACTCAAAGTTGTGTTGCCTTAGACAAGTCATTCATCTTGCCCCTACCTCAGTTTACTCATCTATGAAAATGAAGAAGTTGGCTTAAACTATCCCCAAGCACTCTTCCAACTCTCTATCTGTTTAATCTTCTACTCTTCTCCTCTTTGTGACCCTGGGCAGGTCACTTATTCTCGCTGAACCTCATTTCCTCCTTTCTAAATAAGGAATAATGATATCTGTGATACTTACTTAACCAAAAAGTGTATTGTGAGGATTAAATAAGATGAGGGGCTCAAAGTACCTTGCAAATCAAGCCAGTCCTATAGTCTAAACGCCAGTTACTCTTGCTTCAATCTACAATGTCGTCTTTGTGAATTCTGCTTCCACTGATGTAGGTGGTAGGTCTTTCATTCCCTAAAAGACTAAAATTTCTTTAGGTCAAAAAAACCCAAACAAATCACTTGTTGGTCAACTAGTAGTGCCTTTATGCATTTTGCTCAGGTGGTGCCTGGATAAGACACGCAGTCCATAACTGAGCCTCTCTGTCCTGGGAAGACTCATTTATTCTTCAAAATATGCATTTGTTAAGCACCTACTTGCCAGGTACTGGGATAAATGCTGAGAATACAGTGAAAGATAAAAGACAGTCCCTATGCTCAAGGACCTCACAGTTTAATGTTTGTTTTTTTTTTCTGGCCTAACTTTTAACACCATGTTCTAATGAGGCATAAGAAAAGGAATCTGGTGGATGCCATGCTTTCCAGCTCTTAAAAATAATAGAAGCTTTACTTTACAATGCCTAGAAATACTCTGAATAAGCATCTCCCCAAGGCATGCAGAGGTTTCTGGATTGGTTTTAACCAGAAAAGGTTTAGAAGGTATGAGTCAGAGTGGGAAGTTAAAGGGAAAGTGAGAAAGAGGGGCAAGTTAGAGGGGAAAGATGGAAGGTGAGCAGGTTGTTGTTAGGAAGGGGGATTTGATCATTTTCAGTAGTGGAAATCAGACCTTATGAGTGATGGTGAAAGCAAGAGTTGCTTATTTCATCACTCTTCTGAGTTAGATGTGGATGTAATATGTTATAAGGAAAAGAGAAATAACTTTGGACTGAAAGACCTAAGCTAACATCCCACTTCTGCCACTTGGTGTTACCTAGGTGGGCAAGTCACTTAACATTCCTCAGTCTCAGTTTCCTCATCTGTCAAATGAAGGGGTTAGATTTGATGGCCTCTGAGGTTCTGTCCAGATCTAGATCTGTGATGCTATAAGAAGGTACAGGTTATGCTTCTTCATGACAGAGACAGATGGTCAACATAGCATCTGCGATTACACAAACACTTGTTGTAGAGGCCACCTTAGGTTCTTGAAAACTCTTTAGAGCAAAGTGAACTTAAATCAGAAAGACTTGGGTTTGAATCCTGCTTCAGTTATTGTGACCATCCTTACATCGCTTACTCTCTCTGACACTCAAATTTATATCTGTAAAGTGGTAACGATCTCAGCATTACTGACCTCAGAGGGTGCTTATAAACAGCCAGCGAGGTCAACCAATTCAAAATTTGTTACATGTTTCCTACATGCCTACTTGGTGCTGGAGATAGAAATAAGGGAGTGAGACAGTCCCTGCTCTCAAGGATTCTACTGGGAGTGGGAGTGGGAGAAGAGAACTATAACATGCTCACAGAGAACTAAGTACAAACTGTACAAAATAAATAAACCCTGATGGTGAGTGAGAAATGGGGGTAAAGTATTTTACAAACTTAAACAAACTGCATAAATGTGATTTTTATTATCATTATTATTTTCCTGCTGCTTGGTTTTCCTATCTATAAAATGAGTAGGTTGGATATGATCTGTAAGATCTCTTTTTCGCTCTAAATCTCATGATCCTACTATCTTATTTCTGCTACTGAGAAAAAAAGTGACTGGGACTGAAACGGCTGAATTGGCAATGGAAGTCTGGGGCAGCTAGATGGTACAGTGTGGAGAGTACTGGACTTGAAGTCAAGAAGATCTGAATGAAGAGTTCAAATCTGTGCTCAGACGCTTCCTAGCTGTGTGAACAGAGGTAAATCACTTAATCGTTATCTGCCTCAGTTTCCTCCTCTGTAAGGCAGGAAAATAATAGCACCTATCTCCCAGGATTGTTGTGAGGATAACATGAAGTGATATTTGTAAAGAGCTTTGCAAAACTTAAGCTCTAGAGCTATGCTAGCTATTATATGTATAATGTATTATAGTTGATCTGCTTGCATTTTTTTGAGATACTATCATTTATAGGTTGGCAAATTCAGTGGTGCTTTCATCACAGTAGAGTTACAGACTTGGATACAATTGTGATGGTTCAGTTTCCCCTGAGCCAAACTTACTCTACTAAATGGGTTTTCCTGGGAGGTTTAGAAAACTGAGAGCAACTCCTGAGTAATTGAGAAACCAGTCTAATATAGGAAGAGATTTCCCTCCAGGTTTCCTGAAAGAGGCCGTTTCATAAGGGGTCATGCTGTGAGGAGATCTTGTAAACAGATTAAGTACTGGGTAGAAAGGACCGAAAGTCTTTACATTCCCAAAGTGCTATGTTAAACAACAGCCTCGGGCACCACTTACCCCTCAAAGGTCAAGTGAGACTTTGACTACAATCTGGTTGAGTATGTTCCTGCTTTGATATCGAAGTGAGAGACTGAGGCTTGCCTTCTTCTCCCCTCACCCTACAAAATTCCATCTCCTGACTGCTTCAGGAATGAAACAGTCAAAGGGCATGACAGATTTGGGGTTTACAACTAGGAGGCGGCATTGGATTTGGAATCTGGAGTTTGGTCTGAATCAGTTTCCCACTGTTAGAAGCTGTGTGATCTTGAGCAAGTCCCCTCCCTTATCCTGGTCCCAGTTTCCTCCTCTCTAAAGTGTGGGACTTTGACTAAATCAGAATTCTCAAATATTTTAATCTCAGAATCCTTTTTAACCAAAAAATATTATTATGAACTCCAAAGAACTATTATATAGGTTATACTAATCAGTATTTAATCATATTTGAAATTTTTAAACGATGAATTTAAAAAATATGCATTAATCCATTTGAAAAGAACAATATTTTCTAAAACAATTAAATGTTAGTGAGAAGGGTGGCACTTTTTTTTTCAAATCTCTTTAATGTCGGACTTAATAGAAGACAGCTGGGTTCCCATATCTGCTTCTGCTTTCAATCTGTCGCATATGCTGTTTTGGTTAGAGAATATGAGGAAAATCCAGCCTCACACAGATATATGGTTGGAAAAGGGAGAAATATTTTAACAGACAAATTATATCTTGTAGTATTATTATGAAAATAGTTTTGACCTCAAAGACCCCTCAAAAGGTCTCCAGGACACCCAGGTTCCTCAGACCATACTTTGAGAACCATTCAGGGGTGTGGAACCTGCAGCCTCGAGGTCACGAGTGGCCTGCTAGGTCCTCAAGTGTGCCCTGTGAAGTTTGGATTCAGTCAAAGAGACTGACTTGAGGACCTAGAGGGCCACATGTGGCCTCAAAGCCATAGATTTGCCACCCCTGGTCACTAGATCATCCCTAAAGTCCAGGTCTACATCAAACTACTTGTGTAACCTTGGACACATTGTAACTTCTCTGGGTCTCAGTTTCTTCATCTGTAAAATAAGATCTTGCCTCCAGTTTTAAAACTAGGATGTTTATGACAATTAACCATAAATCATCATTGCGGTGTAACTAACATCCCTCTGAGCTGTTTTACCAAACAAGGGCTTGCCCAGTCAAGCATTAATCCAATAAACCAACCCCCCTACAGAGAGCAACAGAATCCTCACTTCGTGAAAATGAAAGTGCCAAAGGGATCAATAGCATTTTACTTTCAGAGATCTCTCATTTCCTTCCAACATTTTTTGTTTTCTCAAAACAAAAGTTGCCATTTCTACTTAAAGTCAATATTGAAGGAGCTCTTATGAGAGGCAGATAAGTGCTCAGTTGCACCAGCCCAGAGGGCAATTCCATTTGACCACCTCTACTCCAACCTACCCAAGCTGAACTCCTGGGATAGTGGAATGTGTGAAATTGACACTGCTGAGTCTCTTGAAATTGTTATGGACTCTAAGCCTGTGAGCATGTGTGAGTCTCTTTTTATATCCTCATTTGGTTTAAAAGTATCAAGATCTTATTAGGTCCAGGTTTTCTACGTAAAACACAGAGATTTAACTAGCATAGAGAAAGCTGAGATTTTTTCCAGGATGCTAAATAGAGAAGGGTGCTAGTGACGTTTTTAGTGCTTCGATATCATAGAAACACATGATCTTAATATGTGGGCAGCACCCAGGTAGCAAGAGATGGTTTTATTGGACTAGATCTGCAATTTCATTAATATAGGGGACTTAAAGTAATGAAACTCCTTCTACCAGTGCAGACTGACACCTGCTTTTCAAACATCTTAGAGCTGTGTATTAATGTTGTTTGTTATTTGCTTCAGTTCTGTACCACTTCATGATTTCATATGGGTTTTCTTGGTAAAGATACTAGAGTGGTTTACCATTTTCTTCTCCAGAGGTTGAGTGACTTGTCCAGGATTGTACAGATAGTGAGTATCTGAGGCTGGATTTGAACTCTGGTCTTTCTGACTCCAAGCCCAGTACTCTAATCCTTGAACCTTCTAGCTGCTTCATAAGAAAGTTATCAGGAAATATTAGGTAAAATAGGAAGCTACCACAAGCTTCCCCTGATAGCTACACTCTCTTTCCCTGATAGCTATATTCTCTGTAAAGCTTGTATCCCTAGCCCAAGCTTTATCTCTTCCCCTTCTGAGATTTCTCAGTCAGCAGCCTCATGATGTCATGAATCTCTGCTCTATCTTCTCCCCATGCAACTGGCTTGAGGTTGCTTTTCATGCAGTTTGATCCAGGTACAAAAATGACAAGTTACAGCTTTAAGAAAACATGGGGTTTTCTGGAGTCACTGGTGGGCAAGTGACTTTCACCTCTCTAGTGTTCTATTTCTTTCAGGGGATTGGACTAAATGGACCTCTCAGATCTGTTTTAGCTCCAGCGTTCTATATTCAAAGACCATGCCAGCTCTTCTATGAATATTCTAAGAAGACTTCCAACTCTGACATTCTATGAATCTGTCATTTGATTTCATTTGATAGGAATCATTTTTACTGAAAAAGCCATTGCTTACTGTCTGAACTTCATTGTACCCCTTTCGGGTAGTATCTTTAAAGTGATATTCAATGAAAACATCAGACTGTGGAGCCAGTTGGAATGGTATTCCATGGGGATCAAATCTGGGATGATTTTATTTAATTTTCCATTAAATTCTCTCACCTATGGAAGGGAACACTGGCCATGGAAGTCTAAAGAACTTTTCTAATCCATTAACTCAATCCCTTGTGCTGGTGATTTTAACTCTCTACCAAAAAAAAAAAAAAAGCTTCTTTGTAATTGGTAACCAGCCTGCCCATGCTTTTAAAATTTCCTCAAAGGACTAAAGATGCCAAATATGCCAAAGATGGCATGAGAACAGAGCCCATGATCTTGTGATCTCACATGTAAGCATTAGATTTGAAGATATACCATCTGGCATATTGATTCACTGAGCCACTTTTCTTAAACTATCAAGGTATCACTACTTGGCATCTCTTTTAACTGGGTTTTTATATCCAATGTCTCTAGCACTCCCTCCTTGGGGTTTATGTTTAGCAAGGATATTTCCTAGGGATTGCATAATTGAAGAACATACCTTGGTGGGCAAGAGAGTAGAGATGATTTGCTCTGCTAATTTGGACAAGTCAGGTATATTCTCTGGACCTCTGTATCTTCACCTATAAGATAAAGATGAGGTGATTAGAGATCATTTTGTGTTCAAAGTCCATCAATACTGTCAATTAATCAAGAAGTAATAATTATGCAACTTCTGGGCGCTGGTCATATAAATATAGTGAATGAAGCAATCTCTGCTCTAAACTGAATTTATATTCCAAAGGAGGAGACAACAAAGATGTATAACGATGATAACAATAGTTTTTACATAGCACTGTAAGGTTTGTAAAGTGATTTGCATGTTCTATCTCATAGAATCTTCATAAAAATCTTGTAAGGTAGATACTAATACTATGCTAATTTTTCAGATGAGAAAACTTAAGCTGAGAAAGGATGAAATTTGCCCAGGGTCACATAACTAGTAAGTGTTAGAGGCTGAAATTTTGGGTTTTGGTTTTTTTTGGGAGGAGGAAGGCAAGGCAATTGGGGTTAAGTGACTTGCCCAAGGTCAAATGTCTGAGGTCACATTTGAACTCAGGTCCTTCTGACTCCAGGGTTGGTGCTTTAATTCACTTGATGCCCCTAGAGGCTGAATTTGAATCTTTCTGACTCAAAGTTCTATACTCTATTCATTGTGTCACCTACCTGCCTTTGCCACTCTCTCTCTCTGTATATACACACATATATTTGTAGCTATCCATCTATTATCTATCTATGTACTATCTACACATCCATCCGTCCATATAAATGTACAGATGAATATGGATGGTTCGATGTACATCAGGAGTAAAGATGAAATAGTTAAACACAAAGTAGATTGAGAAGGAAGGCACCACCAATTGAGGGAATCATGAAGGTCTTCTTTTAGAAGGTACATCTTGAGCAATGTGGGAAAGAAGAGATTGTTTGTGAGGGAGGTAAGGAGGGAGTCAACAATGGAGGACATGATGGAGGTGATGGAGGACTGCCAATGCAAAGCACAGAAATGGGAGCTTGAATATCTTGTGTGAGTAATACACTCCATGATACTTTGATCTCATCCATAAGCATTGAATGTGAGGAGATAACATCAGGCATGTTGATTCCCTCAGTTACTTTTCTTCAAAAAGTATCAAGGTATCATTCACTGGCATCTTCTTTACCTATGTTTCCCTATCCAATTGCCTCTGGAACTCCTCCTTTTGAGGCTCAGTTGATTAATGCTTTGTCACTAAACCAAGTCAACTGAAATAATGTTGGAACATATAAAAGCATTTGCCAAGAACTAAGAATTGGAATCAGACTAGGGTTGGCTTTCAGAGGCCAAAGGCAGGTTTCCTATAATTAGAAGCAATTTACTAGAAAGTTTATTGTGCTTTTCCAAAACACACATTGATGCAAATGGCTAAATGTTTCTTTATTTTTCTTTTCTTTTTGGTGAAATGTTAAAGATCTGTGTCCAAGTAATTTTAGTTTTTTATTTGATGGGATGGTTATTTGAAGATCTCATCTCTGCTGCAGAGATGAAATGGAAAGAAGGGAGCCAACTGAATGTATCATTTTGGTATGTCTGCAGGGAAAGAAAGAACTGGAACAAACTTTAGGATCAAATTCTAAATTTTTTGAATCATGACTGCTTTCCAAGTTCCTCTTTTTGGTAGATAATCCACAGTTCAGACCAAGCAGAATTTTGAAGATGAAATCTCCAGGCCAAACTCAATGAATTACTGACATCTGGTCTATTGATCCTATTCTGTTGAACATTTTTATCAATGACGGGACTGAAAGAATAGATGATATTCTTATTAAATTGGTAGATGACAAGAGCTGAGAGGATTATTTAGTATAGTGTAAGTCAGCCTGAAGTGGAAGAGGGAGTTTCTTCATTTGGAAATTCTGTATTAGCAATGAAATTCATAGATTTAGTCCTTATCTCCATGATAAGGTGATATGATAAAGTCACGATTGATATTCACAAATAAGGACAGAGGAAGTCTGATGAGATGAAAAGGATGAATGCAAAATTCTACAGTTAAATGGTCTTCTTTCTCTTTTCCATTTTCCTTCCTTCCTCTTTCTTTTTCCTTCCTTCCTTCCTTCCTTCCTTCCTTCCTTTCCTTTCATTTCCTTTCCTTTCTTCCTTCCTCCCTCTCTCACTTCCTTATTTCCTTTCTTTCTTTCATTTTCAGTTCAAATGTGTACTTTTCTTAAAGAGCAAGAAAACACTCTCCAGCGACAAACAATTTATCCTCAATTTATAGTGCAAAAAAAAGTTACCTGAAGTAGTGAGAAGTTAAGAAATCATCCCATAATCACACCTCCGGTATGTGTTCAGAGGCAAAAATCAAATGGAAAGAACAGAACAGAAAAGCATTTACTATGCATTATCATATACCAAGGGCTGTATTAAACCCTGAGAATACAAATTGAAAATTGAGACAGTCCCAGTGTTTAAGAACTCCCTTTCTATTTGAGGAGGACAAACCTTAAGACCAGATTACCTGACTTCAAGGCCATCACATTATATAATACTGACTATTTTTCAGTTCTGTGATTGTTGGTACACAGCTGTCTTTAGGGGGTGATGCACTTTGAGAAATTCTGATAGTGAACAAGACACTGGTATGTTAACTAGATAGTCAGCTCCCTTGTGTTTGAAGTCTCAACTCCTTAGAGCAATGGGTTCTTTATTCTATACATTGTATTTTGTGCATTTAAAAATTATTTTAATATCAAAAATATTTCAGAAGACAAAGAATATGGGTTTATAGTCTATAAGAATTTACCGTTAAAATTTGCTATAATCCTAAAAAAAAGTTTATTTTGAGAAGGAATCTGCACACTTCACCAGACTGCCAAATGGGTCCCTGCCTCACACACACACACACACACAAACACACACACACACACACACACACACACACACAACACAAGCACACACATGTTAAGAACTCCTGTAGAGCCATAGGTTGCAAGCTAGCTGAGATGGAGTAGTAACAGATCTGTAATGTCCTTAGCTATTCAGAATGACATACTGCTATACTTACTGACTCAGAAGAGGTCTGCCCTGAACAAGAAAGGGTGGGTAACTCATCAAACCCCATTCATGATGGGGACTAAGGATGGAAATTATTCCCCATGAACAAGGAATTCTCATTAAATGTGAGTCATAAGCTTAGGCTGATTAAGTCTCTGCCATTTTTACACTTGAGTTAAAAACAAACAAGCAAATTATTTTTTAAAAAAGTCAGACAGGTAGGGTGAAAAAAATACCTAGGAATTTTAGTTGATTATAGGCCTAATGGGAGTCAAAAGTGTGATCCCATGACTGAAAGCCTAGCTCAGTCCTAAGAAGGCATATTGCCCAGGATGAAAAAGGTGAGAGTCTTGCTATTTTCTATCCTGTTTCCTCTTGCTCAGACCAAGCTAGAATATTATATTTGGTTCTGTATTCAATATTTTTGTGTAGCACATTCTCTCGAGTTATTTATTCAAACCTAAGAGCTCCCCAGAGGGCAGTTACTATGTCCACTGATATCGCTAAGTCAAACCCTGAAAGAATGAGGGGTATTTTTTTTTTCAGTTATATCTCACTAGTTTTCTATCCTCCAATGATTATCAATTAAGATAAATTAGTCCAATGGACTTAATTAACTAATGTGATACAGTATGAACAACTGATACAACACTTCCCCTCAAAAAATCTGATATTCTCCCACAAAAATGATTTCAGGCTTAGAATATAAATGTAGTAAAGGGTAACTCATATCTCCAGTAGCTGGAAGTTCTTTTCTCCTCTACATAGGGAGATATTCCCTAAGCTTAGGATAGGGTTTTACAAAATAAGTCTAATTTGTCTTAAGCTCCTGATTTTGACATTACCCATAGCAGCTGCTGCTATATTGGTGAAGCTGCTAGGAGCTGAAGAGAAGTTCAAATTCCCCCAACATTCCGAAGTTCATAAGACCATCATAACATCATTTCCAGGCTAAGGGTGAGATGAAAGAAACAGATTATTCTTTCCCAGCTCTTGCACCTCCACAAGTGATTCCTTCTTTAGGCTTTGGCTTAATTATTTTCTCTAGTCTGACAGATGCTGGCATTTGAACTAGTTTGCTATTATACAGAAGATGTCTACAACTCACCCAATTTTTTAAAGTCAATTCCCGTCTAATCTAGTTGAAATGCCTTTGATTGATGATTGACTTAATTGAGTTGGCAAGGCCTGGTTTATATTGAAGATTTATTGATTCAATAGAGAAGTCAGAATTACTTTCACCCTTTTATCAGAAGGACATTACCAAACTGGATCTTGGAAGGGGGAAAGGGGTCAAGATGCAGAGTCATCTTGACTCTGTTTTTGCCTAGCTCTCCCAAAACACTTCCTAATAATCCAGAAATGTGCCACACCAAATTCTTATCATGAAAATCCAAAAAGTCACAGTGGGTCATTTTTCCAGCTAAGGATTGCTTAGGAAGACAAATAGGTTTTCAGACACTGGGGTGCGTTCTGGATGGTGGTGCAAAGGGCCAGTAATGGCTTTGGGAGCAGCAATGGGTGTCATCTGGCAGCTCTCTCACACGTTACTCAGTCCTAGGTCACAAATCCAGGACAAACAATAGTGGCTATGAATGAGTCCAGGATCCTTGCTGAGCATAAATAAATTCAAAAGACTGAAAACATAAAAAAATTATGAAATATCTGGCAACAAAAACAAGTGACCTGAAAAACAAAAAGATAGGGAAGAGATCATTTAAGAATCATTGGTCTATCTGAATTGGTCTACCTCAAAAGCATGAACAAAAAATGACTTTAGGCATCATATGTCAAAGAAAATATAAAGAAAAACCACCTGCATGTGTTAGTACCAGAGGGCAAAGCAGAAATTAAAAGAATCCATTGGTCATTTCCTGAAAGAAACCTCAAAATGAAAAACCCCAGTATAATGTAGCCAAAATCCAGAACCTCAGGTCAAGGAAAAAAATACTACAAGAAAGAATTCAAGTACCATGGAGTCGCATTCAGGATCACACAGGATTTAGTAGCCACTATTATTAAGTAACAGAGGCCGTTAGAATATGATATTCTGGAAGACAAGGAATCTAGGATTATGACAAAGAATAACCAACCCAGCAAAACTGTGTATAATTCTACTGGAAACAATGTGGCTGCTTCATAAAATAGAGGACTTTCAAGTATTCATAACGAAATGAGCAGAGCAGAATAGAAAATTTGACATTTAAACATTGGCTTTGAGAAGGTAAATGTGAGTGGGAAATCATAAAGGATTTAAAAGGATTAAACTATTTATATTATTATATGGAGAGGTGATACATGTAAGCCCTCAGAACTTTTTAATCACTAGGGATCTTACAGAGAATCTAATTAGTCAGAGAGCCTGGGTATGTTTCTGTTTCAATAATCTCAAAAGAATAATAAAAAAGTGGGAAGAGAAAAGCAATGGGAAAGGGAAGGAAGAAGAAGAATGGGGAAAATTATCTCACATGAATGGAACATGGAAGGAAGTATCTATACAATGCAGTGAGCTGTGTGTTTATGTGTGTTTGTGTGTTTGTGTGTTTGTGTGTGTGTGTGTGTGTGTGTGTGTTGGGGGAAGCTGGCGATACTCAAAACTCTCATCTAAACTGTCCCTCCCCCCAAAAAAGAAAGCAGAAAGATGGAAAACAAACTTTACAGCAAGTGTCTCTGATAAAGGCCTCAGAACTGACTCAGTTTTACAAGAATACAAGTCATTCCCCAGTTTATAAATGGTCAAAGGATATGAGCAAGTAGGTTTCAGATGAAGAAATTAAAGCTACTGATAAGCATATAGAGAAGTGCTTTAAATCACTTTTGATTAGAGAAATGCAAATTAAAACAACTCTGAGGTATAACCTCCCACCTATTAGATTGGTCTTCTCTGTCAGAGAAGGAAAATGATAAATGTTGGAGCAGATGTGGAAAAACTGGGACATTAATGCATTGTTGTTGGAGTTGTGGACTGATCCAACTATTCTGGAGAGCAATTTGGAACTATGACCAAAGGGCAACCAAACTGTGCATATTCTTTGATCCATCAATACCACTACTAGGTTTGTGTCCCAAAGAGATCATTTTAAAAAAGGGAAAAGAACCTAAATGTGCAAAAACATTTATAGCAGCCCTTTTTTGTGGTAGCAAAATATTTGAAATTTAGGGGATGCCCATCAATTGGGGAGTGGGTGAACAAGTTTTGGTATATGAATGAAATGGAATACTATTGTGCTATAAGACATGATGAGCAGACAGATTTCAGAAAAACCCACAAAGACTTAACACGAATTGTTGTTGAATGAAGTAAGCAAAACCCATGATCAGCCGGTACCTATTGTTGGCCAATTAGTGAAAGCTAAACTGAGTTTGGTTTAAAGGCATAATCAAGTAGCTTTTTTTTTTAATCAAAAACCTCCTTTTCCAGAGCTATATTTCAAGAAGTCATAAATGTAAACTACATGAGACAAAATAATGGTCCCAGTTGAAAAAAAGAAACAGTAACTGAATAAATAAATAGGGAAGAAAAAATCTATCTCCCCAAATCCCAAGTGTTCCTTTGGACAGATCACCCACATGGAAGGGTAGGACTTCCCACGTGGACAGATGGGGAGGAAGAACAAAAGAAGGAAGATGAGGAAGATGTAATAGCAGTATTGGCAGTATTGCCCAACTGGAACTGGTCAGTTGGGTCCCCAGGTGGTGGCTACCACTGCTCCCAGATTATTGTTCATCCTTTGTTCTTGAAGAGGACAGATGAAATCAGGAGGGTGATGACTTACAAGTGAGCCAAAGGTAGGAGTTGGGTGAAGGTACACACCAAAGTTTGATGAGCAGCCCTGAAAAAGCCTTGCAAACCCTCACAGAAGAGGGGCGAATCCTCTCCTAACACCCCATACACCCTTGAGAAAACATATAAGGAGCTATTGAAGGAAAAAGAGATATTTAATTTGGAGAAGAAAGGGTACAAGGGAACATGATAATCATTTTCATGCATTTAAACTTGAAGGATTTTCAGTGAAAGAAGAAATATACTTAGCCCAGAGGGCAGAACAAGGACAGTAGCTGGAAATGTTCACAGAGGTGAACATTTGAAGTAGGTAGAAAGGAAACCTTCCTAACAATCCCTATGTGGAATGAACTGTTTTAGGAGATAATGAGTTCCCCATCCTGAGATGTTTTCAAGTGGAGGTTGTATGACTACATTTCAGGGATGCTGTAAAGAGTATTTTTCCTCAGGTAAAAGGATTGGAGTAGATTATATCTGAGATCCTTTCCATTTCTGAAGTTGTTATGTGTAAACATGAAATTCCAGTCAACAGATTCCCCTTTCCATGTCCACAGAGGTAGTGTAGGCTGGCTATATCTTCCTCTCAAATTTTAGCTTGAAATGAGCCTAAAATTGACTCTGCTAGCTGTCTCTGACTCTCCAAATCAGGTTAAATGAAACTCAGTGCTACTGGAATTTTAAATTGGCTTGTGGTATTATAGATGGGCCTAGAGGTCTGCCTTATCCTCTCAGTCGGTTTTATGTATATTGTGTTATATGTGTGGCTTCATCGGTTTTCATCCAATGATCAAGGTTTTCAATTCTCCACTAAGTGATTAGGCCTTTTTTTTTTTTGCACCTAACATGTTTGATCTATTTGTTGATTTCATTTAGCCAACAGAATTTTCTATTATGTTAATTGAGGTGGGAGTTTCCATCTCATCCCTCACATAATAAGAGTTTAAAAAGGAGGGATTTTTAAAAGTATATGTAGGGAAAGAAGAAACTCAGAGAAGGGACAGTACTGTTTTTTTTTTCTGGGTATATCGAATGGAGACAATGAATTCTTGAAAGAAGGTAGAATTAGTCAACTCATTTTTCTTCTGTTTTCTTCTCCAAGGACAATGTCTTTGATCAGCAAAAGACAAATCAAAAGTGGCTAACGGAGAAATAATACTAAAAACAAGTAGATGATGGGACAGTATCTATTTAAGTTTAGTCCCCAGGCCCAAATGAATTACTTTCTTGCTTTCTGAAGGTGTTGATGGATGCAATTACTGAACCATGTTAATAATCTTTGAAATATCGTAGAGAATAAAAGCACCATGGGAATAAGAAAAGCAATATTTATCCCAATTTTCAGCAAAGGGAAAAAGGGAATCCTTCCACAATTCTTTCACATGGAAGACAAATTATTAGACTTGGTTTGTTTGAGCCAGAGGACAGAACTAAGACTAAAGGATAGAGCTGTGAAGAAATCTATTAAAAAATAGAATGGGTTCCCTTGTGAGGCAGTGGGTTTGTCTTCTTCTGAGACCTTCAAACAGAAGCCAGATGAGCCATTTAAGCATATTCTTGGTCAAGTACTGATTTAACCTTGACTCACCTTCCAACTGTGATGTCTCATGGTCTGTGATTTTGTAAATTTTAGCAGAAAACTTTGTTTGACTTTTGCTTCACCAATTAACTCTGTTGTTGTTGCTCGATTGTTCAGTCATGTCCGACACTTTGTGACCCCATCAACCACAGTATACCAGACCCTTCTATCCTCCACTGTCTCTTGAAGTTTGTCCAATTCATGTGCATTGCTTCCATGACACTTTCAACTTTCTTACCCTCTGCCATTCCTTTTTCCTTCAGTCTTTTTCAACATCAAGGTCTTGTCCAGCGAGTCACATCTTCTCACTATGTACCCAAAATATTTGAGCTTCAGCTTCCATATTTGACCTGATGAATAGTCTGAACTAATTTCTTTAAGTATTGACTGACTTGATCTCTTTGTTGTCCAAGGGACTCTGAAAAAGTCTTCACTAGCACCACAATTTGAAAGTGTTAATTTTTCAAGATCAGCTTTCCTTATACTTTCACTCTTATAGCCACACATTGCTACTGGAAAAACCATAGTTTTGGCTATACAGACCATCGTCAGGAAAGGGATGTCTTTGCTTTTTAGTATACTGTCCAAATTTGTCACAGCTTTCCTTTCAAGGCACAAGTGTCTTTTAATTTTATGGCGGCAGTTACCATCTGCAGTGATCTTTGAGCCTCAGAATATAAAATCTGACCCTGCTCCCGTTTTTTCTTCCTCTCTTTGCCAGGAAGTGATGGGGCCAGTTGCCAAGATCTTAGTTTTTTTGAGTTAAGCTTCAAGCTAGCTTTTATACTTTCTTCTCTTACCTTCATCAACAGGCTTCTTAATTCTTCATCACTTTCTGCCATCGGAGTGGTATTATCTGCATATCTGAGTTTGTTGATATTTCTCCCAGTAGCCTTAAAATTTCAGCAAGTCATTAAAGCCCCCTCTGGGCAGTAGTGGCCTTGTTTGTAATAATACTTCTTATTCATAATGCACTTTAATGTTTGGAAAGATCACTGAGGTGTATAATATGAAATATTATTATTCTTATTTTATATATAAGTAAACTGAGTCTCTGGGAGGTCAAGGCATTTGCCTATAATTATACAGACAGTTAAATGTCTGACTAGGGGTTCTGAACCCTGGCCTCTTGACATTAAATCTAATACTCTCTCTACTACTCTGGTCTCTTTCAGCTCTGAAATCCATGTTTGAGTGTACTTGACCATTTTTTCAGTTTTCATTATAATCATATTGTGTATATCTCATACTCTCTCTTATACCAACAATCTCTTTTGTTTTTGTTTTTTGGAGGGGGGAGGGCAGGGCAATTGGGGTTAAGTGGCTTGCCCAAGGTCACATGGCTAGTAAGCGTGTCCTGGATTTGAACTCCTGACTCCAGGGCCAGTGCTCTATTCACTGCGACACCTGGCTGCCCCCAACAGTCTCTTGAAGAGAGAAGGCTTAATGGAATGATAAGTGCACATAATCCAGAGTCAGAGAATCTGGGTTCAAATGTCATCTGTCATTTATTACCTATATGATCTTCTCCAACTCCTTGTTTTCCTCACTTACAGAATGAATGAATTGAACTAAATGGTCATTGAAGGCTTTTCCCAATGTAAGTACTATAGATAAAATTTCTAGCCTTGCTAATTTTTCCTCTTAACTTTTGTGCTTAACACAGACAGTATCTTGTATGTGATAGATGCTGAATCAATATTTGTTGGATTGAATTGAAAGGCCTAGAACACAGCTCTGCCCAGGTCTCTGCCCTGCTCAGTAAGCTCCCATGGATCTCCAGAGTCCTATAAGATGGAACGTAAATCCCTCTGATGTTTAAAATCCTCTACCACCTGACTCCCACTTAGCTTTCCAGGCCTATCACACATCATTCCCTACCTCAGTGAATCCAAATTGCCCTTTCTTTTCCTCACACATTACTTTTTATTGCCTATTTCTTTGCTTTTGCATAGGCCTTTCCCATTGCTTGGAATTCACTTCTTCCTCATCTCTGCCTTTTAGAATTCCTAGTTTCCTTCAAAGTTACATTGGAGCACCATCATGGTACTAGAACTTTCCAGCTGCCAGACTTCTCCAGCCTTCCCACATCCATCCACCCAGCCCTAAATTACCTTGTATTTAATTTATGTATATACTTAAATGTGTACATAAGAATGATAAAATGCTGGCCTCTCAGTCAAGAAAATGTGGGTTCAATTCTTCCTTTGATAGGTAATGACTGTGTGACTTTGGACAAGTCACTTAAACTCTCAGTACCTCAGGCAAAGCTCTCAGAGTAGGTTGGAGTGCAAGTGTGGATCTTCATTGGGAGAGGAAGTTCCTGCCTGGGGATCTAGAAATTGTTTAAACTACATTTATCATCAAAATATGTGTCCATTTTGTTTCCTCCAAAAGAATATAAGCTCCTTGAGGTCAGGATTGATTTACTTTTCCTCTTAATACACATAAAATCTTGGACTATTCTTCCCTGATTTATAGTAAACCAGAAGTGAACAGCTGAACATTTTGCTATTACCTGCTGTAGAAGATTCTGGGGTCAAGATTGGCAAGTTTCCATTGAACTGCACACCTAACTGGAGATCAGGGCCTTACTCTCTACCACAGCTCTATTGCTTATGACATACCTCTGGCCTTAAATCATCTAACATGTCATCATCCCACTTGTAAAGTACATGCAACATTTATAGAACTCTTTTTCTTCAGGACCTTCAGTTTTGAATTTTGTATTCATGCCCCATGGAGCTCCAGGGGCATAGGGGAAGAGTGTGCAGGAGAGCCGCTCTCGTTTCCACTCCTCCGCAGTTTCTAGGCTTTGAATTCTTCCTACACACCACAATCCCTCTGAGGATCTCTCTCAGAAAGTTTATGGCAGCCTGTTCTCTGACCTGTGAACTAGCGAGAATGAATAAGAAGCCCTGTGGTGCTCAGAACAATAAAAACCCACCTTTTATAGCCCTTTAAGGTTTATGTGCTTCCCTCACAATAACCTTGCAAAATAGGAAGTGCAAAGATTTTTGTGTTCCCTTTAAAAATGAAAAAATAAAACAGTAACAATAACAAAAAACTAAGCTTCTGAGAGAAGTTAGGTCACTTGTCAAACAGTGAGGAGGTGGTAGAGCTAGTATTCCGGCTCGCTTTCTTCTACCTTTTTTCAGATCCATAGGATTAGAATTGACCTTGGATAAAATTGTGCAACAGGAGGAGTTTGTGTCCAAGACCTCTCTCCTTTCCTTTTTGATGCCTTTCTCTCACCTTTGCAGACCCCCATCCCCCACCGAGGAGTCCAGTGTCTTTATCCTGTCTCCATCATCCTGCCTAGAAAAACCTGTTTATAGCTAATTGTTAGTTGGAAAGTATCTAACAGTCTAACTCATATCATGACGGAAATCACTGATAACGACAATTGCATTTTAATAGAAGATAAAGTCTTCTCCATAAAGGAATGGATCTTGGGCTCCAGAGGGCAGTCCAACAGGGTGAATGAGAGATAGCAAGTATTTTTAACTAGTCAAGGGGATACTGGGAAATGCTTAATAACTGACTCTCTTAGTGTACACTGAGCATACTTTTGAGCTTAATCTTTATCATTAACGATTTCTTTGTCTCTCTCTTAAGTCAACAAAGCAATAAATCAAGGCCTGATCTCTAGCATTTGCCAATTTTCAAGGTGTAAATGTTTACACTGAAAATATACAGCTGGTAAGAGCTGGCTAATGCCCATCAAACCACAGTCCATAAGTAAAACCAGACCTGAGGATAGGAGGTGGATATGACCAGTGTTGTCTTGTCACCTGCGCAACATTTTCGGAGCCTTTGGGTTCAAACCCGCCTCTTTCACTTACTACTAGTCTGACATAGGGCAAATCCTTTAGGTAAACTGTGCCTCAGTTTCCTCATCTGTAAAATGAGAGTTGGAATAGTTGGCTTTTGAGGTCCCTTCCACCTCTGAATCTATGATACTATGGAACTAAGCAGGCACTGAAGGTTGTGTTTAAAACTGCTCACTTGATCTTATCCATTTAAAATTTTACTGTAGTTTTTAAGTATTTATAGTGTTATGTATGGGTTAGAGGCTCCACCCAGGGGAGTGGGGAAAGAAAGCTATTCAGATTCACATAGATTGGGTTCAATCCTAGGGCAATCTGAATCCTGAAAGAGAAGAATCGGATTTTTCTTGAACTCTGACTTGTTGCCTTCCATGTAGTTTCAGGGAAAATCTCTTAAATTAGGCAAATGGCTTGTGTAAAGTGTCTCCCCCCAAATGGTATTAACAAGAACACTTCTAAAAATATTAATAAATGTACAAAGTAGATATCAGATATAGAATAGCTATTTTTTATACCACTGCAAAAAAATCCTTAAAATATTATTCATAAGCAAATATAAACACTTAAAACATGAAACAATAACCCATCACCAGTTACACTCTCCTTTAAGGTAAAGGCAAGTTTGAAAGACTGATGAACAGATATTTCATATATAGTTTAGTTCTATACTGAAGGAAGAGTTCAATAGCTAGATCATTTGGCCAGCAAGGAATGGCTTTTTAGTCCTTTTGACACCAGAATTCTCCTGACAGTTGCCTCCTTCTCTGAATAATTCCTGCTGAGAAATTAGCTTCCGACTCAGGAATTCTTTTTTTTCTTGGGGTGGGGAGTGGAGGTGGAGACAATCAGGATTAAGTGTCTTGCACACAGCCAGTAAATGTCTGAGATCAAATTTGAACTCAGGTCCTCCTGACTCCAGGGCTGGTGTTCTATCCACTGAAGCCATCTAGCTGCCCAGGTGACTCAGGACCTCTCGAGCTCATCTAGTAGCTTCCAAGGCTTACCATTTCTCTCAGGATTGTTATTTATGCTTAGGAAAAAAAAAGCCAGGAAGCCAGGGAGACCTGAATTCAGATCCTATCTCTGACATACACTGACTATCTGACCCCTACATAAGTTGTTTAACTTCTTAGAGCTGTGTTGGCAATTCTTTCAGCTCTAAGTAGGAAAGTGCCAAACTGCCTTACAGGGAGTTTCTTTACTTACTGGGGTGGGGAACCTGCCTAAAACACAGGTGCAGATTCTATCTATATTCCAAGTAGGCTATTTCCTCATCAGAAATCCTCACTTACATAGATTGAGAAATGGAAAACAAAACACACACACACACACACACACACACACACACACACACACACACACCCAACACAATAACAAAGAACATACAGATGAGCCCTCTGACATCTGACATTGAAGGGCAGCTCCTAAACTGAAGTGGGTTGCCATCAAGGTTGCTTAGATTGTGAAAAGTGGGCACTTTGGGTTTTTAGAGACGCCTCTCTGTTCTCTGAGCACTTTTATCTCTAACTGTTCCCTAAGAGATAGCAGTTTTCTAGAATCAGTAAGTCTTTTGACCTCATACTGACTAACAAGATGGCTCTGTATGTAGTGCATGGCTTGAGCTTCAAGTGGAGATTGCTTCTCAGAAGTTGTCACATCCCCTAGGGCTGTTTTTAGAAGGTGCTTACAGATAAGCCCCTCAGCAGGCCAGTTCAACCTTGCACAATACAGAAAAGACAGATGAAGGTGAGCAGCCAAAGAGGGCTAACTTTGGTGCCTCAGACTCATACCTTATAATCAAAGAAAGAATTGTTTTTGCAAAAGTCAAACAGAATTTAAAAAGGGAAGAAAAAAACCTTTCCCATTATTTACTACTAGAAATACATATGTGTGTGTGTGTGTGTGTGTGTGTGTGTATATATATAGATATATATATATCTATATATATATATATATATAGATATATATACTTCTTTTTTTTGCTTTTTGGAGGGGGTGAAGGCAGGGCAATTTGGGTTAAGTGACCTGCCCAAGGTCACATGGCTAGTAAGTGTTTAGTATCTGAGGCTGGATTTGAACTCAGGTCCTCCTGACTCCAGGGCTGGTACTCTATTCACTGCTCTACCTAGCTGCCCCATTTGGTTTTTTGGTTTTGTTTTTTGTTTTTTGTTTTTTTGTACTTAGAAATATCTTTAGAAAGTCATGGTGAGGAAAGAAATAAATTCAGGTGGTATAGAAATATGAACCTTGGCCATTGATTAAAGAGATATGTTTTAGAATCCAGGTTGAGTCCTTAATTTAGGCATATCATTATATACCTCTGGACCCTGGGATGCAAAAGATTGTTTATGTTGAACACTCAATCATAGTTCTCAAAGTTGAAAGGGACGTCATAGGTCATCTAATTCTACCCCAAATAAAAAGATCCCCCTATAAAAAAAATCCTATTCTCTTCTCATTTCCCCCCATCAGGATTGCTTTTAATGCCTGTTTTAATTTTCTTTTTTTTTTTAATTAGATTTAATTGATATTTTCTGCTTTTTCTTTTTTTTTTTTTGGAGGGGGGAGGCAAGGCAATGGGGTTAAATGACTTGCCAGGGTCACATAGCTAGTAAGTGTCAAGTGCTTGAGGTCAGACTTTGATCTCAGGTTCTTCTGACTCCAGGACCAGTACTCTAGTCACTGCACTACCTAGCACAGTATTTTCTGCTTCTTATAGCACCATAGTATCCCATGCATCCCTTTCCACCCACCCACCACTCCCAGAAAAGGAAAGGGGAAAAAAGTCAGCACAACATGCCCCTTTCCAAAAAGGATTTCTTTCCTTCTCTTCATTAACTGTCTTCTCTTTCCATATATCCTAGACCCTCTTTCTCTGATCGGTGGCTCCTATAATTATCTGGTCTCTCTTTTTCTTTATGTTCTTCATGCAATCAAAGCTTCCAAGGTATCTATTTTAGGATATCCTCTCTTAATGTTTTCTGGCACAGCATGGGAGGACTTACCCTTTTCCATTGTACCTCACTTACATAATAACACCAATTATTAAAGATGTCAGAGAGGACACTACTCCATGGTGGAGCCCCTCCGGGGCACATCTCTGATTACGTAGCCCACCACCGATCTATACCCTCTCTTGAAACCTTTGTATTCTACATTTGCCTGGAAATTTTCTCCCTGTGTCCATGATCTTCTACTCCTCCAAATGCCAGTTCTTCTCAGGAGTTCTACCTCCCTCCCTCCTTGGACAGGTAGACTTTTCAAGCACAAAATTCTCCAGGCCTCATTCCGTGTAAGGTCCTCATCTCCCTTCATTGACCGTCACCCCATTCACAAGAGCATTCATCAGTGGATTTCCCTCTTATTTCTCTCCTTCTTCCCCCTTTCCAAATGTCCTTTCATTCTCCTCAGCCACTTCTCTGTAATTGCCTCTCTTTCTGAGACTGCAGAGGTCACTTTCCCCTCATTGCTAGCCTTTGATATGACCCCAGTGCATCACTGATTCCTCTCTATCCCTCTGCTCTCTTGACACATTGATGTACCCTCCCATGTTATAATGTAGTTGCACACACATGAATACACACACACACACACACACACACACACACACACACACTAACTTATCTGTAGGTAGAATGTTCCCAGGTTCTGTCCACAATACCACCTGTCTGATTCTTCATCCTTAACCTTACCAGATTTCCACCTTCACCCCTGTCTCATTGCAAACATTTGGAAAGAAATTTCTTACTGGTCTCTTTGCTGTCATTCTGTTGCTGTTACTGACCTTGCCTGATGCATTTATTCTTTTTTTATTCAATTTTGTGTTTTGGAATATTCAAGAGGCATATAATCTCATCAGTTATGACTTTCTTTATAAAAATGTTTCAAACTCTTATTATTGAACTTTCATCTTTTGTCTTGTATGGTTGAGCTCAGATGCACAGGAAAAGTCCCTCTGTCCTGCATCCTGAGCTCCATCGCCCTTCTGAAAGCATTAATCCATTCACTCTTTTTTTAAGTAAGTGCAGAATAGTCTTCCATTATTTGAATGCCCCTTCCTTTGTATTTGAAAATCTTTCTCCAGATGACTTACAGAACTTTTTTCTAAATTTAAATTGTTAAATTTGACCTCTAAGTGTTTTGGAGTTTGTAGTCTTGAATTTTTTTTCCTAGAGTCAACCTTAATCTCTTTACACTGGAATTTCATTTTTTAGATTTAGAAGTTCTGTGCAGTTCTCTTCCATTTTCCCCCATTATGTTGTTAATGTTTTTTGTCCTATTGTATTCTGGAAGATCTATAATTCTTAGGTTCTCTCCGTTCATTCTGTCTTCAATTTTAGTATGTTTTACTTACATAGCAAGTTTTCCTTTTAACATTATTGGGGTTTTTGTTTTGTTTCTCTTTTTCTAGATTGTCCTTTACTTCTGTGTATTTGCACTCCCAACGTATTCTTTCTTCTGTTTCTTTGGTGAGGCTTGTCATTGCAGATTCAAGTTTTTCTTGTTCTTTATTTCATCATCATCATCATGATCATCATCATCACCATCATCATCATCACCATCATCACCATTATGTTCAAATTCATTATTTTTGATGGACAGGACATAAACTCTGCTTTCATAATGTTTATTTTTCTTTAAAACAACTGAGAAATGGAATGTTGTGTTTTGTTGTTCTCCTCAAATTCTACAAGGTCCCTTGTCTCATTTGCTATTCATTTACCAGGTCTGGAGACCATATTTCTTTCTGTTGTTACTGTTTTTCCTGTTAATTTGTGTATTTTTGTTCAAGGTCTTTGAGTTTTTTTCCTTCTTGAAATCTTTGCTACTTTCAGTCTTACTTTGTCCCACTTTTTCTTATCGCTCACTTCTTGACTCTCTCCCTCCACTTTGTGGTTTCCTTAGGGGTTAGAGCACAAACAGTCTCAGCCTCTTTGCACACTGAGCAATGCATATTTCACCAGCCGAGGTCTCTGCACTGACTAACTTTTGGGTGGTCAGAATTGAACCTAGCTGGGTTCTTGTACTGTTTCCCTCAGGTTTGGTGTAATGCTGTACAGCCCTTCACATGCACAGTTTCTTTTTCTGATGACCTGCCCCAGTTTCTCTGTTCCTTAGTTCTCTGGCCTGGCACCAGCAGTTCAGAGCCTATTTTTCCTGGCACTAGTAGTCCAGACCTTTATTGCACTGGTCCTACTGGGTTATAGCCTTTGTCAGGCTTTTGCTCCTAAAGTGCTCTGACCAAGCTGTCTATCGAGGTCTCAGTAAACTTCTGAAGCCTGGAGCCAGCATCTCCATAACACTGAAAAGAGGGAAAGTGATTCAGAGGACCAGAGAGGAGGGGATTGATGCAAGTCTGTGTTGTGTCCTTGGGTCTGTTAATATAGTCTCTCTGTCAATAGCATGGAAGACAGAGGAGGGGTGCAGAGAAACTCAGGGTCAATAAGCATCAGTTTGGGTTTGGGTTATTTTTAACCTTGTATTGGAATCTGGGTCTCCTAGACCATGAAAAGAACTGAGGTTGCTTGATCTTTGGTTCATAATTTCTGTTCTGGAGAGGTTTGAAAGATTGTGGGAATCTGAGAAAATATAGAGTCCATCATACTGTCTAGTACTGAGCCTTAAATGATGTCTCTGCCCATTTTCATAAATATTTTACAGAGATGAGAAAATAAACATCTGAGTTGGAAGGCATTAATGCCTTCTTAATAGCCTCTTAAGTTTTTTTTTAGTAATAAGATAGCATGAATTTTTTCATTCATTCAGAAATTTCCCTCTTTCATATATCTTGAAAATTTATCTTTATAAGATACATATTGCATCACCCATAGCATTGATGTCCTGTTTGTGTTAATAATAATGATGGCAATCATTGTAGTTAGCATTTATATAGTACTTTAAGCTCTGAAAAGTACTTTACATATATTATCTCATTTGATTTTCACAACAACCCTGGAAATAGTTGGTATTATAATCTCCCATCTTACAGATGAGGAAATAAACTAAGAGGAGTTAAGTACCTTTTTCAGAGTCACATAGTAGTAAATATTTGTGGCAAAACCTGTATTCATGTTTTCCTGATCCTAAGTGCAAAAGTCTATTAATTATGCCTCTTGGTTGCCATGTTCTTGGTCTGGCTGAGCCGCTACGCCCATTTTCATCTTTTGTGCTCTTTCCATTTCTTCACCAAATATTAAAATCATCGGTGCTGAAAACATTGTGTGAATGACAAATTTATTTCATTATCATGTTTGTTGTCCTATTTCAGAAATTATCTATAAATGCATTTGAAATGATCTGTCTTAAGTGGGTTTCATCCAAACTTTCTGTGTAATCACTTTTTCTTTCATTACTACTTAACTTTGTGAGGGAATACTGCTCATAATATTCCATTATCCTTATCTATATAACTTTTCAATTGAGTTCATATTCTGAAATGGTTGTCTGTGACTATTATACCTCTGTACTTGGCGAGCAGATAAATCATTTCCTAGGGAAGATGGTTTCTTTGCTCCTTTGAGCATTTCATTCCTTTTCACTGGTTAAGCTTTTGTAGGCAATTATGACAGCCTAGGTCAGTGTCTTTGTTTTTATCTATTTCCCATTTTATGATAGCTTATTTAAATAGCCCAAAATGGAGGAATTATGATTGCATATAGGGGCTGTTTTTCTTTACTTCTCCCTTAAAATTTTGCGTTGATTTTCATGTTTTTATTGTTTTAATTTTTGTTAACTTTTACTTTTGATCGGATGGGTCTTCTTGTGTACGAAGATCTAATTCAGACTAACTGATCCATCATTTCATATTAGGCTATAGTGAATTTCGTTTCGCGTAATATTTGGTGACCAGGTCCAATCCTTTTCTTGAATGAAATAGTCATGATATTTGCATGAGTAGTCTATAAGCCTTTGTTTTCTTTCATGTCTTAATTTCTTGCCAAATTTTCTAATATATTTTTCCCATATCCTTCCTTCCACATGCCTACCTTCATATTGATGGCACCAAGTACTTTTGTGTGTATATACATGCACACATGTACAGAGGGAAGAGAGACAGACAGAGAAATAGAGACAGAGACAAAAAGACAGTGAGACAGAGAGAAGTAGACAAACAGACATAGAGAAACAGAAACATGAAGAAACAGAGAGACATAGTCAAAGACAGAGACAAGAAGACAGAGACATAGAGACATAAAAATTTGTTTTATTTGGAAGATTTCGCTGAATTCCTCATGGCATTTCACTAACTTTGCATCCTTTTCAACAGATGTCAGTGAATAATTACAGTTATATGTATCATGGTCCTTTGGCCTATGCTCATCAAAATCATTGTATATTTTTTATGAAATTATGTTTCTTGCCGATTGTGAGTGCAAGATGAAGCCAGTTCATTTCCCCACCAAGCCATTTAGAGACATTTCCATTTATCTGTGACTACCTCAAGTCATCTGATTTTGTTTATGGGGGGAATTGTCAATTTCAATACAGTTCAGTTCCTGTAGTATGTTAGCCCATTGGCCATTGCACAGGGATATGTATTTAGAGTATCAATAGCTAACATTTATAAATGGTCTAAAAATTCTTGGATTCTTTGCAACCTCTGCCTTTTTGTTTCATGCTCTTCAAGCAATCAAGTGTGTGTGTGTGTGTGTGTGTGTGTGTGTGTGTGTGTGTGTGTGTGTGTGACTACTATATACCAAAGACTACAATAAAGCACTGACTGTGCAAACACAAAGAATAAAAGAATGCTTATTCTCAAAGAGCTTACATTCCCTACTCTCGTTATGGAAGTAAAGTAAAAGGGAATCACATAGCATTGAAGATGATTTTGGTTTGTTCATTTTAAATCTCTTTCATGGGTCATAATGTGCTCTTTAATGGGTATAATAGATAGAGTTCTAGACTTGTAGATAAGAAGAAAGACCTGGGTTCAAATCCCTACCTCAGTCATTTACAGGTTATATGACCCTGGAAAAATCACTTAACCTCAATCCACCTTTGTTTCTTCATCTGTAAAGTGGGAATAGTAATAATATCTATAAGCCTTACTGGGTTGTTGTGAGAATCAAATAAGGTACATGTATAAAGTGCTAAGTGTAAAGTTTTATGTAAATAATAATAATTATTTTTAATAACATTATTATTGGTGGGTGGAGCCAAGATGGCGGCATAGCAGCAGCAACATATCGCAGCTCTCACATAGCCACCCCAAAATACCCATAAAATAGGACTCTAAACCAATCCTAGAACTCCAAAACGCACACAAAGATACTTCCCACTAAAGTCAGCTCGGCTACGAGGAACCATATCAGCACTGCGAACTGAAACCAGCCTGCCCTGAAGCTGAGGCTGTGCCCCTGGGGCAACTGGACAGGTGGAGTGGAGGAGCCTCTCAGGTGAGCGGATTACCAGCAGCAGCTGCGAGTGGGATTTGTGAAAGGGGGAGATAAGCAGTCCGGCTGGAAGGCCTCCAGAGCGGAAAAGCAAAAGGCAGAGGTTTTGCACGCGCCTCGGCGTTGCAGCTTCCCGCCCACGGCCTGCAGGCAGCAGGGGGACTGAGCGATTGTTCTCAGGCCAGTGCTCTTGCTTTGAGCGGCCTGGATCCATACCGCAGTCTTGGGCCTCGGTCGTGGAGTCCGCGCTACCCAGTCAGCCGGAAGTAAATAGGAAGAGTTCCCAGCCTCTTCCTAAGAGCTACGGCAGCTGGGAGGACC
>CM053581.1:288710755-288731190 GCA_028627135.1 Pseudochirops cupreus
TCACTGTTCTGACTATTCATGAACCCATTTGGGGTTTTTTGGCAAAGATACTGGAGTGGTCTGCCATTTTCTTCTCCATCTCATTTTCTAGATGAGGAAACTGATGTAAACAGGGTTAAGTGACTTGCCCAGGGTCACAAAATTAGTAAGTGTCTGAGACCACATTTGAACTCAAGTCTCACTGATTCCAAGCCCCGGGCTCTACTATTCTAGATAGCTGCTTCCATTTACATGATACATACTATGAAACTAAGATGAGGACTTTTAGTAGTATTCAATAATACTGAAGTGGACACCGCAAGGGCAGCTAGGTGGCACAGTGCATAGAGCCCTGGGCTTGGAGTCAGGAAGACCTGAATTCAAATCTGACCTCAAACACTTACTAGCTGTGTGATCCTAGGCAAGTCACTTAACCCTGTTTGCCTCAGTTTCTTCACCTATAAAATGAGCTGGAGAAGAAATGACAAATTACTCCTGTACGTTTGCCAAGAAAACCCCTAAAGACATCAGGAGGAGTTGTATACAATTGAAGAGGACTCAACACCACCACCAACAACAACAAAGATGAGCCTGGTCATTACTATTCAGGGCTCACAGGAGGTGAAACGCCAATAATATTGAAGCGGATACAGCAAAAGATAGGGACCCAAAGGAAATAGTAAATAAAATCAGAATCCCTCCTCTTCTTTGGACTGGTTTTCTATGTGCTTATTTTCCTATTAAAAGGAACCACTCAGCAAAGAATTGAAAATTGAAGAGATGCCCATCAGTTGGGGAACAGTTGAACAAATTGGATGTTTTCATGATGGAATACTATTGTGCTATAAGAAATGACGAGCAGGGTGATCTGAGAAAAACCTGGAGAGCTCTGCATGGGCTGATGCAAAGTGAAATGTATTATATACAAAGTAACAGTAATATTGTGGGATTGGCTGTGAGTGCCTTGTCTATTCTCAGCAATACAAGGATCCAAGACAACTCTCAAGGACTTAAGATGAAAAATTCTGTCTGTCACCAGAGAAAGAACTGATGGTGTCTGAATACATTTTGAAACATACTTTTTCTTTTTTTTCGCTGTTGTTTACTGTTCAATCGTTTCTGGCTTTTTTTTTTGGTCTATATTTTCTTTCATAACATGACTTATGGAAATGTTTGCATGACAATACATTTGTAACCTATATCGAATTATTTGCCTTTTCAATGCGGAAGGGTGGAAGGGAGAGAATTTGGAACTCAAAGTTTTAAAAATAAATGTCAAAAATTGTTTTTACATGTAACTGGAGAAAAATAAAATAACTATTAGAAATATTTTTAAAAATTTTTTAAAAAAGGAACCACTATGTACAGAGACCAGTGTATGAAGTATACACATAACTGCAAGTTTAAAGCAGGTTTAAGTCAATAGTAAGACTGCTGGGACTAAATGAATTGTATCCCAAGTCCTAAAAGAACTGACAGATGGGATTGCTAAGTGACTGTCCACTCACTGAGAATGGAAACAACATCACAGAGAGGAAAGGGAACAAGCATTTATGAAGCACCTGTTACCTGCCAGGCACTATCTGAATGCTTTACTCATATTATCTCTTCTGATCCTCACAACAATCCTGGGAGGTAGGCACTATTATTATCCTAATTTTTCAGTTGAGGAAATGGAGGCAGATAGAGTTTAAGTAGCTTGCCCAGAGTCAGACAGTTAGTAAGTGTCTGAAGCTGGATTTGAACTCAAGTCTGGATGATTCTGGATGTAGTTTATCCTTTGTAATCAAGTCTCGATGTAGTCTTTCCTTTGCTCTACCTAGCTGAAAAGCGAATATCTCCCCCTTCCGCATTTTAAGGGAAGAAAAAGGAGCCTGGCAAACTATAGGTCAATGAACTTGACTTTGATTCTCATCAAAATATGAGGATATATTATAAAAGGAAGAATTTGTCCGCAGGTATAAAAAGAGGCTGTAATAAAGCCATTACAAACTAAAGCCTGGGGTGTACAGGAAGACTAGCATCTCTGGTTTGCTGAGCCCTTTCCAGGGCTCATCAACCTTTAGTGTCCACCTGTACCCCACTCTCACCCATGACTCCAAGAAGCTGTAGCATGTGCAGCAAACATGCCCCAGTAAAAACATCTCTGCAGATGGGCTAAACCAGGTTGAGGGTAATCAACAAACCTCAAAACCATCAGTGAGTTAGGGGTATGTCTACCCCAAGCACATGAAGATTCCCCTGTGTGGAATGAGTGAATGAGAACAATTTGTTTCAATGACCATGAGGGCAACTGAAGCAGCCCTGTGGGGAGCTTAGAGCTTATTTCAGACATTTAATATACAAGGATGGATTCCCTGCATCCCAGACCATTACCAGTCATCTTGCTATTTGTCTTGCCACTGGATTTTAATGCTTCTGGAGGAGAGAGTGAAGGTGACAACTTTGTGTAGCTCTGCCTCGTTTAAATCCAATTCATGCACAAGTTAGAACATCACCTGTATTTGCAGATCCTATACTTGACTGCAAACCGCCATGGGAGGAGGGAGGGAAGGGAGGGGAGAAAATTTGAAACTCAAGGGACTGTGGAACTGAATCTTGTAAACTAAAAGTAAATAAACAAATCAATTTTTAAAAATAAATTTAAAAAAACCATCTGATGCAAGCTCTTCATTTTAGAAATGTGGATGCTGGGGCTCAGAATGGTTAAGTGAGTTGGCCAAGATCATACAGATAGGAAATAGCAGAACAGGACCTGGAACCTAGAGCCTCTAAGTCCAATGTTTTTTTTACTCTGTACAAAACTGAATCATTAGACCATAGAATATAGAATACAATCAACAAGTCATTATATAATGTGTCCTAGGCTATGTGCTAATCATGAGGCTACAAATACAAAAGTGAAGCAGTCCCTACCCTCAAGGAGTTTGCATTCTTTACCTAGAATATCACACTTAGAAGGGATCTTAAAGAATATTAGAGGTGGGTAATGTCTTAGAATGTAGAACATATAATGTTAAGGCTGAAAGGGAAATTAGAATACAGGACATAGAAATGATAGAAAGTCTGATGCTGAAAGGTCAAAGGACTCAGCTTGGCATAGTGGATAGAGTCCTGGACCAACTCCAGTCTGAAACAATGAGGTTAATATCCCACCTCTGACACCAACCAGCTGTGTGATCCAAAGAATGTCACTCCCTATGGACCTGAAATATCCTTATCTGAAAAATGAGAAATTTGGGCTAGACAGCCTCCAGGGTTTCTTCTGGCAATAAAGCTATGCTCACATAAAGCAATTTACTCAAGACCATACAGCTAGTAAATGGAAGAGCTAAGAACAGAGGCTTTGGAATCCTCTCTCAGTGTTGTCTCCACCTGACCAAACTAGCAAGGTCTTTAAAGGCTAGATGTTTTCAGAAGAATTTTGAAAGAAGGAATATGATATACATTTTTTCTTATCTACCTCTCAGAACATACCTCAAAAAATGGAGGACCAAGAAATAGAATGTTTTAATGGATAGAGAGACAAACTTCAGCTTTAAAGAGACTTGGATTCAAGTTCTTGTTCTGGCACACATCACATCTGGACACATCACTTTACCTCTCAGTATCCAAGGGAACTCTCCAAGGTTGTAGAGGAGATGACATTCTGAATCAAGAGAGTGGGTTTCCTCACTGGAAATTCCTAAGAGTAGAAAAATAGGGGGAAAAAAGGACTTTTTTTTTTTTTTGGTTATAGAAGTTGTCCTATATAGTAAGGATGGTGAAAAGAATTAATTTTATATGAAGTCCTCAAGAGGTTCTAGTTTGGAGATTATATTATATTGATTGCAGCAACCTTAGACCATTACAGGACCCTTTCTATAATTACTTAAAAGAGATCTGCCTAACAATTCATACAGGAAAAACTGAAGGGATAAAAATTCATGCAGACTATGACATGCAACTTGATGGCAAATCCAATTGAGTTAGTATATGAGTACATATATCTCAACAGAAGCTGCAAATAAGCAATTAATTGGTCACTTACTGTGAGGAAGAAAATGCTCTGTATTGCATTTGGCAAATCATGCAGTACTTTTTAAGACAGAACTGTTACTTAGCACCAAAACAAACAGAAAAATAAAGCCTCTTTTGATAATGGTGTATGGATGTGAATTTGAAACTTCATAGTATCTGAAGAATCAAAGTTGTAGGGGGATCCTAAAGGGCAGAGCAGAAACAAGATAGATGTAAATAGCGACACAATCTTTCCAGAAATGAATTATGTACAAAAAGTGAAGTAAGGGATATAAACTTCAACAGTTTGGTGATTCTGTGATCTCCATAAATGTGTGCATTCTCTCCAATGCTGCAGATCACAAACAGCTCATTCCCTTTCATCTATGTCAGTTAACAAACATTTATTTATTTATTGTTGCTCAGTTGTTTTTAGTTGTGTCTGACTCTTTGTGACTCCATTTGGGATTTTCTTAGCAAAAATATTGGAGTAGCTTTCCATTTCCTTCTCAAGTTCATTTTATAGATGAAGAAACTGAAGCAAGCAGGGTTAAATGACTTGCTCAGGGTCACACAGTTGGTAAGTATCTGAGGCCAGACTTAAATTCAAGAAGATGAGTCTTCCTGGATCCAGATCCAGCAGGTCCACTATGCTACCTAGCTGCATTTATTAAGCACCTACTATTTTCCAGGCAGTGTGTTATGCATTAGGGATATTAAGAAAGGCAAAAGACAGTCCCTGTCCTTAAGGAGGTCTTTCCTCCTTGAAACTCTTTTCTCTCTAGGTTTTCGGGATACCACTCTCTCCTCCTTCTCCTCTTATCTGACCATTGCCTCTCTGTCTCCTTTTCTGGATATGCTTCTCAATCATGCCCTCTAATTGTGGGTGTCCCTCAGGCTTCTGTCCTGAGTCCTCTTCTCTTCTCCCTTTCTACTACTTCACTTAGTGATCTCTTCAGCTCCCATAGATTTAATTACCATCTTTATGCTGACGATTCTCAAATCTACCTTTCCCGCCTCAATCTCTCTGTTGACATTCAATCTTGCATCTCCAACTGCCTCTCAGGCATCTCAAACTGGTTGTCCATTATACATCTTAAATTCAACATGTCCAAAAGAGAACTCATTGTCTTTCTGCCTACACACTCTCCCCATGGGGCTCCCTGCCACTACCTTCTCTGATACTGTAGAGGGCTAGCCTACTGTCCCACTTCCTTAGGTTCACAATCTAGGAGGAATCCTGGATTCCTCACTGTCTCTTACCTTCTCCCCTCCATAGCCAAGCTGTTACCAATTTCCCTTTTGCAACATCTCTCAAGTATGCTCCTTTCTCTCCTCTAATGCTGCTACCATTAGAAAGGAGGCTCTCCTCACCTCATGCCTTGATTACTGCAATAGCCTGCCTCAAGTCTCTCCTCATTCCAATCCATCCTCCATTCAGCCACCACAGTGATTTTCCTGAAGCACATATCTGATCATGTCACCCTTGTACCCAATAAACCCCAGTGACTCCCTGTCGCCTCCAGGAGCAAACATAAAATACTCTGGCATTTGAAGTCCTTCACATCCTAACCTTCTTCTACCTTTCCAGTCTAGTTACACTTTACTCGCCAGCATATCCTCTTTGATCCAGTGACACTGGCCCTCTGGCCGTTCCACAAACAAGACACTCTCAACTTTGGACATCTTCTCTGACTGTCTCTATGTCTAGAATTCTTTCCCTCCTCAACTCCAACAACTGACCTGACTTCCCATAAGTCCTAGGTAAAATGTCATCATCTACGGGACTCCTTCCCCGACTTTGCTTAATACTGTTACTTTCCATCTTTTAATTATTTTCTGCTTATGCTGTATGGAGAGCTTGCTTTGTAAATATTTGTCTACATGTTGTCTCTCTCATTAGATTGTAAACTCTTTGAGGGCAGGGATTGTCCATTGCTTCTTTTTGTGTCCCTAGTACTTACTGCAGTACCTGGCACATAGTAGGTACTTAATAAACGTTTACTGAATTGACTTGAACTGAATAGGAAACAACTAAAAAGAAGCTGAAAGGGGGAGACAGAGGATACTAAGCTTTGCAGCCAGGTGGAAAATGACATGGTGTCTGCCTTGGCCCTCTTGTTAAACAGAAGATCTGGGAGAAGCTTTCTGTAATGTTCACCCTCTATCCTCTCCAATTAGAGGGAGGGGGGAGGGGAGGTAAAGGAAGGGAGAGGGGAGGAAAGGGAAGGGAGGGGGGTGAGGCTTACTGAGGAGGTGTCAGCTTCAGAGCTGATTTGATCTTACATAAAGAGGAGTTTCTATAGACAATGGTGAAGGCCAAGTGAGGAGCCAGGTGTGAGGTACTATTTATTGATTAACTGACTTTATGTTTATATCTTTTGTTTTTACATTACCTATATTCTCCAATGTATCTCCTTTCCCCCTTCCCAGAGAGCCACTGCTTCTAACAAAGACTAAAGAAGAGAAACAAAAAGAAAAACAAGCAAGCTACCGTTCAATAAGCTGACCAATATGGCAAAAAAGCCAAATGTTACATGCCACATGCCACATACGGAGTCCCTCACTCTCTACAAGGAAGCGGGCTGTTGTTGCATTTTCATATCTCTTCTTTGGAGTCACATTTGTACATCATAAATTCACAGCCATCAGATGCTATTATCTTGTTAATACTATTCTTTCTTTATTGTCATCCTTTTTTTCTTGTCTTTGGAATGTTTAAAAAAATACTGTACTATAACACCAAACCCTCCCGCAAAAAACCCAAACTGAACAAACCAAACCATTCCCATTACACAATATGTACATAGCATAACACAAAAAAGAAAATTATGTATAAAGCCATGAATCTTCTTTCCATTTGCATTGTTGTAGTCAGTATATGCATTGTTTTCCTGGTTCTACTTACTTCACCTGCCATCAGTTCAAAAAAGTCTTTCTATGCTTCTCTCTGTTCATCATATACATCATTCTGTTACATCCATGTACGACAAATTCGTTTAACAATTCCAAATCAATGAATACCTATTTTGTTTTCAATTCCTTGTTGCCATAAACTTTTTGGTATATATATGGGTCTGTAGAACCAATGCAATATTCACAGAGCCTATGGTCACCATGAATATACCTGCATGGTGCTCAATCACAAAATATAACACACTCTCCATATAGAAGACAGAAGCCAAACATGTATTCAGACACCAGAAAACCAAATCCCAACACCAGGAAACCAAATCCATCATAGCAGCATAGAAGTTCATGCACCATGACATAGCAGAGAGCCACATCATTCTTTTACCTTCCCCAAAACCAATATTTGACCAGTATTTACTCATAAGCCTATCTGTCTGCCTCAGAAACAAACTCTCCTTCCAACTGTCTAGTCTAACTCTGACTCCCATCTTCCTGTGGGCTCTGCTGTACCCTTCAGCAAACTCCTTCCACCACAGGTTCCATGTGATTACATTCAGCCTATTAAGGGGCAGAGTATATTTTCAAAGCAGGGAAGGTCTTCAAATTCCCTTAGGTTTATTAAGGGGCAGGGAAGATCTTCAAATTACCATTACCATTACAGGGTCCTATTTCTTTGTCATTGACTTGACTGGGGCATATGCCAAGTAGTGCAATTTTTGAATCAAGGGGGATGTACATTTTCATCACTTTATTCACAATTCCAAATTGTTTTCCAGAATGGTTGGACCAATTCATAGCTTGCTGGCAGTGAGTCACTGCAACTGTCTTTCCAGAAACGCTACAACAATCATCATTCCCATCTTATATCATCTTTATCAGTTTGTAGGGTTGTTCTCATTTTGATTTCTCTTACTATTAGTGATGTGAACATTCTATCCTGTGCAACTTTTGTCTGGATGAGCAGCCCAAGTGATACACTGGTAGCCACAAAATATTAAAAGATCTTGATGAAGGCCTCTTCTGTGCATCCTTTAAGGAAGATGTCTCCTCTGAAAGCCTGGAGGGGAACTTGAATAAGAATATCGTGCAGACTGAGAGAAGAAAGGTGGCTATTGATCTACACTGGTGACACGAAGGGATCTCAGATCCATAAAAGTATGGTACTGCAGAGTCAGGCAGCCTGCACATTTGAGATAGCTGTTTATTTAACCAAGGGCCGAGAACAGCATGCACAGAGTTGCCCTTCTTGATTCTAGCTGACCACATATACTGGCTCAGCACTCAGGTGCTTTGGTGATGACAAGTACCAAGCTGCTTCCAGCTGTGTGTGACTCAGCACTGAAAGGCTTTTTGCCTTGAGATGATAAAACAACCGCCTTATTGGCCACTGGGCAGAAGAAGCCAATGATTCAGTAGACTTTTAAAAAAAGAGTGATTCTGCCCTTGGCGTTCTCTTTTCTTAGCTGTGGAGCATATAACTGCCATTTGATGGAGGGGTGGGGTGGGGATAGTGTCCTTCTTCCACTCTGACATCATAGCAACTTTTCCCATGTGGCAGATAAAGCAGGAGGATTCAACTAAATGATATTGGTTTGGGTCATGTGTGTGTATGTGTGTGTGTGCGTGTGTGTGTGTGTGTGTGTGTGTGTGTGTGTGTGTATGGTTAGCTTTCCTGAATAGATAACCAAATATTTCCCTCAAAGTAGAAATGTCCAAGTCTGAGAGTGACTTTGTGGACCAGAGGACCAGAGGTCCTGAGTTCATTAAGTGGAGCTGATTTATGATAGAGAATGTTTCTGCATCATAAATGAAGACCACTAACAAGAAAAGGAGCCCAAATTCTGGTTTAATGGACCCATAGCTATGAAATTTTTTTGTAAATAGCATTTTATTTTTTCCTAATTATATGTAAAAATATGGCAATTCATTTTTGTTCATTTTTATAAGATTTTTAGTTCCAAATTTTTCTCCTTTCCTGCCTCCCATCCCATCTCCCCAAGACAGCAAGCGATCTGATATAGATTAAACGTGCAATCTTGTAAAAATATTTCCACACGAGTTGTGTTGTGAAAGAAGAAACAGAACAAAAGGGAAAAGACACACACACACACACACACACACACACACACACACAAGTGAAAATAGTATGACCTGATCTACATTCAGATTCCATCAGCTCTTTCTCCATCATGAGTCTTTTGGAATTTTCTTGGATCATTGTATTGCTGAAAAAGTGAAGTCGTTCATAGCTGATCATTGCACAGTGTGCTTGTTATTGTGTACGATGTTCTCCTTGTATAGCTCACTTCACTCAGCATCAGTTCATGCAAAGCTTTTCAGGTTTTTCTGAAATCAGCCTGTTCATCATTTCTTATAGCACAATAGTATTACATTCATATATCACAGTTTGTTCAGCCATTCTCCATTTGATTGGCATTCCCTCAATTTCCAATTCTTTGCCATAGTCCAGGTAAAATATAAAAATTTCTATTTGATAGTCCTAAAAACTACTTTATTTTCTGAAGAGGCTTATGTATCAACATCTTGGGAGTATAATTGTAGTTATAAGTTAAGTTAAAGAATCCTTTTTTAAGTTTTACTGTCCATGTGTGCTTATTTTGTGTTTAGCATTTTTTTTGTGCATAGGAAATAAATATATGTCCCATATCTGATTGCTCTTATACACTCAGTGCCTCTCTCTATTTCCTTTGGGAAGATCTTAGCCATGATTCACAACCTGTTCTGTAACCTAATCATCCCTAGGGAACTGGGGTTGGGTTTAAGGATCCAAAGAGTAGGAGTAAAGGGAGCCTAGCCTTCCTCATTAGAAGTCAAGGTCTCCCAGGACTGAGTTCAGTCCAGACCAAGTGCAGAAGTCGTGGGCATTTGGGCCCCTTTGTGAGAGTGTCATGGTGCCCTATCTCAGGCCCAGCATTGATTTTTTTTTATTGTTAAATATATATGGGTCAAACTTGTCTGCTGCATTCAACATCTAGCAAAAGAAACTTTTTTCCTATCCAAGAAGAAAATTCATCAAATGAATCTCTCTTTGATACTTACTTGTATGACTTGTGGGTCTTAGTTGCCATAAGTATAAAATGGAAGGGCAATGGGAAATGAACTCTCTGATCCCTTACAGCTTTGACAGTTTATGATCCTGTGACAGCAGATGTAATTTAATTCAAGGTCAGTGTCCTTGACTGGCCTCCTAATCAATAGCACTCTCCTTATCCAAAAATGATTAAGTATAATGTCATCTCTTTACAAGTTGTATGCTATCCCATCTCCATTCCTTAACCCTTGCCTCACACACAGAAGAAAGTAAGCTTCTTGAGGGTAGGTGCTATTTTTCATTTTGTCTTTATATTTAAGCACAGAACAACATCTGACACATTCCTTGTTGTTATTGTTGAGTCATTTCAGTCATGTCCAACTCTTCATGACCCCATTTGGGGCTTTATTGACAAAGAACCTGCAGTGGTTTGTCATTTCCTTCTCCAACACATTTTATAGATAAGGAAACTAAGCAGAGTCCAGTGACTTGTCCAGGGTCACACAACTGTTAAGTGTCTGAGGCCAAACTTGAACTCCATAAGAAAAGTCTTCTTGACTGCAGGTTGGCAGTCTATCCACTGCACCATCTAGCAGCTTCCTGACACATAGCAGAAGCTAAAGAAATGTAACAACAGGGACTGGACTGGGAAAATCCTTCCAAAGAATCTAAAACACCTATAAAGTCTAGTAGTTTTATAAGATTTAGATTTGGAAGGGATCTTTAAAATCACACAGTTGAACCTCATCATTTTCAGAGGCGGAAGCCCAGACAGGGTAAGAGACCTACCTAAGGTCATACAGCTAGTCAGAAAAAGACTCCAACTGGGAAGTCAGTGCCTCCCACTTCAACAACTTGTCAACCTGCTAAGGATCTGCTGTTTCCCTGGCTTGGCACTTCCTCTACTACCACACTGAAACCTGCGCATCATTGTATGTGTAAGTCCTAGAGGTGACTGTGTCTTGGATTGGTTAAGTGACTTGCCTATATTCACACAGTAATGTCAGAGATGGGATTTTAGCCATGGCCTTCTTGACCTAGAGTCTAGCCCTTTTTGTCTGCTTTCTTATACCACCTTCCTTTGACTCTAAATATGATAAATCATTATTGGATATTGCAACAGGAACAATTGTGGGTCTTTTCCTTTCTACTTATTGACCATCAGGAAGAGGCAAGACAATATTGTGGAAATAGCTGGAGTCCTGAGTCCTAATCTTGCTTCTGACACTCAATAGTTGTGTGAGGGGGACCTGATGCTATGAGGGACATGTCTGGATAAGGACAGGTTTCCTTTCCCCATAAGGTTCAGAGACTCCTCCCAGGAGAGATAGCAGGGACAAAGCCTATTTCCTTAAAGCTGCATCTTTCCCTTCCTTCAGCAGAGGGAGCTATGGGCTTATGCAAAGAAAAAACCATTTCCTGCATACTTACTTACCTAGTTCTGTCTTAATCTTTCTTAGATGATGTTTCATGGAGCAGGATTCTGACTCTCTGTCTGTCTGTCTGTCTGTCTCTGTCTCTGTTACTCTCTCACTCCCTCTCTCCCTCTCTCTCCCCCCCTTTTCTCTCTCCTTCTCTCTGTCTGCCTCTCTGTCTCTCTCTCTCCGTCTCTCTCTCTTTCTCTCTCTTTCTCTCTCTCTCTCTCTCTCTCTCTCTCTCTCTCTCTCTCTCTCTCTCTCTCTTTTTCTCTCTCTCTCTCCCTCTCTCTCTCTCTGTCCCTCCTTCCCAATTTAGGGGCATTCAAAAAAACCTACTACTGAGTGTGATGATGGCCAGTTTCTCACTGGGGATATGGTATAATGTCAAATGAGGACCCAGAATTTCACAGCATCATAGTATTTGGAATTTTGAAAGGGAACTTAAAATCCAACTATTTTATTTTCCAGAGAACCCAAGGCCCAGAAAGGGTTAATGATTATTTTAAAGGCAGGATATAAGCCTCAAGTTTTCTGTTTCTAAAGTATTTTTTCTACTTTAACTTTGGTTCTCAGTTTCTTTGAGCATCTCATTCCCAGTATTTAATAGAAAACACTGAAGAGGTTGGCTATGGGGAATTCAGTTGTTTGACTGCCCTGAGTGGAAAGTATCAAGTCCCTTCACTAGAGGTCACTTTAGGCACTTAGGAACACACAGATTTATTCTCATTTCAAAGCTAGAGTCAAGGGCATTGCAAATTATTTACAACACCCTCAGGAGCAGTTTAAGTTAATTTGATCTGACAAACATTTATTTAGCAGGAACTTCGTTCAAACCCGTCTTCTTAGCGAGGGATGGGACTGGGCCCGTGATTTCATTGGTCTAGCGAAAGCTACATAAGGAAACTCCCTCTCCCAATCCGGATCAGCATCTGCTCTGCCATTTAGCATCTTAGAGAATTTCCTGGGACACTAAGAGGTTAAGAGACTTGTCCAGGTCATCTAGCTCGTGTGCATCAGAGGCAAGACTTAAAAGCTAGGTTTTAATGTCATTCAGGCCAATAGTTGATCAGTTTCTGAAACTAATTGAAAAGCCAGGAAATTCAGGTGAAAATGGTCAATATTTGATTAAGTTAACTGAGAAAAAAAATTGTGATTGATAGAAAAACCTGCTTAGAGATGTGTGAACACATAAAACTATGACATCTGTTTTATTTTTTAGGAGATATAAGCAAAAGTTCATCCTCTTATACCTCACCAAGGCACCAAAGTAATTTTAGTTCTAGGCTACATCAGGAGAGCATAAGCTTTGGCAGAACCTCTTGTAGCTAGGAGAAAAAAAAGAAAATGAGTAGGAATGTGGTGAGAGACTATATAGCATGTCTATTGCCTTGGGACCAGGCAGTGTGCATGGAGGCTCATTACCAGAAAGCTGATCAGTAGAAGTTCATGATTTTGGGCCACACTAACACTAACCTTGAACTACTAAAGTTTAGAGCAGATGCCATTAACCTAGTGTCTAGAACTTAAAAAGAAAATTACAAGTGCATTTCAATATAATTATTTTCCTTTGTAATTCTATATCTTATGTTACGTATTTGGAAATATTACTAAGAGCTGCCAAAGGCAGACTGCCAAGTGGGTCTATGAGACAGAAAAGGTTAGAATGCCTGGTGTAGAGGGTATAGCATTTGTTCAATGTAGAGAGTATTTGCTCAGGGGAAAACACAAAGCCTTGATTTATTGAAGTAAGTGAAGCAGTGTTATCAAAATCAGTCTTGATAATCAGTCTAGATTCAAAAGAATGAATACATATACATTCTAACAAACATTGAGTCTTATAAGTGAAGGATTATGCAATATTGCTGAGGTTCCCCATTTTCCTCTTCTTGCTAAGAAATAATGAGAATGAGTATGAGAATGATTCTATAAAAAGAGAACAAGAATGGATGAAAGGTGGTGAGACCTGAGATGTCTCTTTAGAACTGCTGAATCCAAGGGTGATTGAGTGTTGTACACAAGTCTGGGGACACAACAGTTTGATTTTAGAGGCACAGAGTAGGGAGAATACTGGATCTGGAGTCAAAGGACCTGGGTTGGAATCCTCGATCAAAATTCTCATCTGCTTTTTATTGGCACCATAGCATTAGGCAAACCCTTTAGCCTTTCCAGGTCTGTTTCTTCATTGGCAATGGAGTGGAAAGAGAATCAGTGAAGAAATTAATTAATGAAGAGTTTTAATGAAATAAATAGTATAATATAATGTAAATACAAAATAATATATAAATATAGGACCAAATGAATTTAAAATTCATATAAATATAAATATACAATAATTCAATAAAATTGCATGACATGAAAATATTCACAAAATGACTAACAGAAACATTGAGGAAAAAACCACATAACTTGCATTCAAAATAACTATAAAATGCTTAAATATCATGGAATTAACATTTGTAGAGCTAAAACTGGGAAGAAATCTATGTGGTCACTGAGTTCAGCTCTCTCATTTTACAGATAAGGAAAGAGGGCCAGAGAAGTAACATGATTTGTTCAGGGTCACACCGCTGGTAAGTACCTGGATAGTTTTTTCTGACTCCAAGTCCAGGCCCCTATCTATTAGCACACATTCCTCTTGGAATGCTGCTATATTACTCATATAAATAAAGTTCCAAAGTATTTTACAAAAGTAAAGAACAAACAATAAGAAATAAAAATGACAACACTTGTTCAATTAATTTACAAATTTATTTAGAGAAACAAAGTCTAGAACCTCAAGGAAAATATTGAAAAACAAAATAGGAATGAAACAGGACTTTGAATATCAGGTTTCAAACTTTGTTATAAAGGAGTAATTATAAAACTATTTGTACTGTTAAAACAATTGAAAAGTAGTTAGGTGGAAAAGACTACATAAGTGGCATGGCATCAAATAAGTAAATTAACTTAGGTATTATAATTATTTCTATTATATTGGCATCACTCAACCATGTGCAATTAGTACCTCTAAACTTATTTAAATATGCTTTTAATTCTTAGCTGTTGGTATGGTGAAGAAAGCACTAGGTCTGAAGTCTGGAGGACCTGAGTTAAAATATGGTCTCAAATATTTGCTAGCTATGTTACCCTGGTCAAGTCACTTAACATCTGTTTGCTTTAGTTTTCTCAATTGTAAAATGGGGATAATACTACTACCTACCTCTCAGGGTGGTTGTGAGGATCAAATAAGATAATATTTGTAAAAAGCACTTAGCGCAGGTCTTGGCATATGATAGGTACTATATAAATGTTTATTCTCTTCCCCTTTCCTTTGCTGTTGTGTAATTATATTAATATAGTTCCTGTGTGTGTTGATAGGTAAAATCCTAAGTACTTTATACATTCTGTGGTTATTTTGAACAGAATTTCCCTTTTTATATTGTAATGTGTAGAAAGACTGATGATTTGTGTATGTTTATTTTATATCCTGCTATAACACAATATTGTAAATAGAAATACTTTAAGATACCTCAACTGACCAATGAAATGATTAACCACAAGCCAATTATGAAAAAAAAAGGTGCTAGATGCTACCTATCTACTAAACAGAGGGGTGGTAGACTAAAGTTGTAAAATGAGGCATACATTTTTGGATTTGGAGAATGTGCAGATATATTTTTCTCAATTCTATGTATTCCAAAGATTTGTGATGTTCTTTTTTTTTTTAACTTAAGAAGAAGATTGGGTAAGGAGGGTAGAAGGGAAAATAGTAATATTTCCAAAATGAAAAGAAAGAAAATAAAGCATTTTTAAATGCACAGAAAAGAACAGATAAAGTTCAGAAAGAAGCACAGAAAAGTAGGAAAGTTTTGAAAGTAACATTTTGAATTTTGTGCTTTTAATGCTTTCAGATATAATCTTTATTTGGTTCTACTTTATATGTAGAAATGCTCTTTTTTGTTGGTGGTGGTATTCATTAAATTCAAAGAAAAATATATTTAAGAAAAGACTATAGAATCAAGAGCAATGCAGAATTGAGCACAAGTAGGTTAGTTTTTGATTTAGATCCAAGAACACAAAGCATCATTAGCAAAGGCTACTGATTCAATGAGAACTGCTGGTACAGAGCCAATCTAGTCATAATGTACAATATTTTGATGTATTTCTGGGACCTCTTTGCTAATATTTAATTTGAAATTTTTGCATTCATATTTATTGGTGAAATTGTTCCATAGTGATTTTTCTTTAGTTTGTCTCTATCTGGTAAGGTATTAAGGGCATATTTGTATATTAAAGGAATTTATTCAAATCTCTCCTTCCTATTTTGGAAAATGTTTTATGAAATAATGCAATTCATTGTTCTTTGATTGATTGTTAAAACTGAATTTTAAATTCATTCACTCCTATGTTTTCTCCTCCTAATCCACATCATTTGTGAATTTATTGTTCATTCGGTTTCTTTTTCTGAGATTGAGTTATTTAAATTCTGTTTCTGTTAATCAGAGCACCAGTTTATTTAAACCATCAATTTTGCTGACATGTAATTGGACAAAATAGTTTTTAATAATTTATTTTATTTCTTCAAAACTTAGCATAAAGCACTTGGATGTTTATTGAATTCAATTCAATTCTTTATTTCTTGTGATTTTTCCTTTTTCCTTTTCAAAACTAACAATTTGATTTTACTTTCTTTTCAGAATCGGATTAGTTAATGGTTTATCTATTCTCCCCCACCTCCTCCAAAGGGGGAAAAAAGAAACAGATTCCAATTGTAGTTAGCAATTGATGCTATTTTTGCTTTTGATATTATCGTCACTCCTGTGATGGTCAGAATTTCTTTTTTGGAATTTAAATTTTTTAATTGTTGGTTTTCTGTTTTTAAAAGATACATACCCAATTAATTAATCAGTTCATTTTCTTTTTGTTGATGAAATTGTTTAGTGATATGGATTTTATAGTAAAGACTGCTTTGATTACCTGCCAATTATTTCTCTCACCTGAGAGAAATAATTCTTTTTCTCTTGCATTAATAAGAATGATCAAATCAGGACCAAATTCCATTCCCCTCTCCACCTTTTTACTTCCTCATCCAGAAACCAGCCAGTGTGGGAAATCTTTATCAAAGACTTACACAGCCAGGATGGCTGTACAGACAATAAATGAAAGTCTAAGTTTTGGCTAATGGGTGGACTCTGGTTCATTATGTTTGCTTGGATGGGTCTGGGAAAATGTGGATTCTCTCTTTTGTCAGACATGTGATGTGAAAATTGACAAGTTTCTTTAAGCAAGACTTGAGTGATCCAAGTCACTTACTTCGAGACCCTCATTGGAATATAACCCAGCCTCTTATTATAATATTCATTTACTCATTGTTAACCAATCAGAGTTGATTGCCACCCTCAAAAGCACCTGCTTTTCCAAGGGAATATAAACTGTGAGCTTACTGCCATGAGGGCTCTTTGGTATTCAGGAGTGCCACTGACCTTTTTTTTTTTTTAAATACACTGTCATTTTTCTTAGATGAAATTTTTTGTTATTTTTATAATTTTTTCTTTTATCCACAACTTTTTTTTAGGGTTAAATTATTTAATCTTCAATTAATTTTTGTCCTTTTTTTAAAAAGCCTTTTAAAAATATAATTTAAGTGAACAGTTGTTTGAAAAGGATGTGTTTAGTAATTCAGTTTTTCTGTATTTATTTCTAATTAAATTTTTATGTCCTGAACGTGGACAATTTTTGTGTAGGTACCATTCAGAAATGAGAAATATATATGGTCTTTTTTGTTCCCATTCAGTAACTGCCTGAGATCTATCATATCTCATTTTCTTTTCAAATGCTGTTTGGTTTCTTGACTCCTTTCTTGTTATTATTATTATTATTATTATGTAGAAATGAGAAGGGCATATTGAGATTCACAATAATCATAGTTTTCTCTGTTTTTTTTTTGTGTAAATCCATAAGCATTTCCTTTAAGTATTTAGATGCCATACTATTCTGTGTGTGTATATATCTATATCTATCTATCTATCTATCTATTTATCCATATATATATATATATATATATATATATATACACATAGATACACACACATATGTTAATTGATATTAAGTAATTGACTACAGTGTCTTTAAATATAGTATAGCTTTCAATTTTATCTTTTAATCAAATCTATTTTTGCTGTTGCCTTGTCTGAGATCACAATTTATACTCTTAATTTTTTTGGTTTATTTGACGTACAATGGATTCTACTCCAACCCCTTATTTTAACTGTTTGAATCGTTCTGTTTCAAGTATGTTTATTATAAATAACATATTGTTGAATTCTGTTTTATAATCCATTCTGCTTGCTGTTGTTGAGTTCTTTCTATCATATCTAACTCTTTATTATCCCATTTGGAATTTTCCTGGCAAAGATACCAGAGTGATTCGCCATTTCCTTCTCCAGCTAATTTTGCAAGTGAGGAAACTGAGGCAAACAGGATTAAGTGACTTGCCAGGGTCACACAGCCAGTAAGTGTCTGAAGCTGGATTTGAACTCATGAAGAGGAGTCTTCCTGATTCCAGGCCTAGCACTTTGTGCACTGTAACACATAGCTGCCCATCTATTCTGCTAGCTTGCTTCTTTTCATGGGTGTGCTCATGCCACTGAGGTTCATGGTAATGATTGTTGTGTACAGTTATCCCTTCCCCATTGCAACTTTCCCCATTATGGTTTCAATATATCACAGGTTGGCATAAGCAATTCAATGAAATTTTTTAGGCATTCTGCAGAAGCCGCAAATGAGACATGAAGGGAAATGACAGAAAAAGTTTAGAAACTCAGAAATGCATAAAACATATGTATAGTATTGTATAATGTCAACATTATTTTATCTTTTAATACCACAATAATCCAGACTTCTTCTCTGTTACTAAGGGAGGGTCAAAAAGTTTTATGTGGATTTTCCAGATTGTGGGAGTGCTGTACTCCTAACCCCCATGAGATAGAGGGGATAATTATATTTCCTTCTATCCTATCCTTTTAATTTTTTTCTTCTCTTTATCTCCATTAACTCTCTTTATAATTTAGAGAGTACTGTGCTCATTATTAATGGTCCATATTTAACACAATCTGCTTCCGTTCAACTACTCCTCTTCCTAAAGCCCATTCCCCCATCATAGGTTCTTACCCTTTCTTTCTCCCCCTTTTATCCGGCACTTCATGCTCTAATAGCCAAAGATGCAATTTGTTTTGCTTATGACTAACCTCTCCCTAAAGCAACTTTCACTAGTAATCCTCTACTTCTCTATCTTCCTTTCCTTCCCCAACCTAATTCTCTGTTGTTTCATGTATTCTACACCAAAATGTCTTTGTGTACATCTATTTGTATACTTATTCAATCTTCATCTCTTTGATTCAAAGATGTGAAGTTCATATGTTCCTTATTCCTCTTCCTCCTTCCTCCTTGTTTACATAGCCTTATTATCACACAATTGTATTAGATTATAAAAATATAGCAACACTGCTTCCATAACTTCTACTTTATTTACTCCCTTTGTGACTCATGAAGATATGGGAATTTGGAGTATATATTTACATTTTCTCTCCTGTATTAGGATATAAATAATTAATCATAATATAGTTCTTTCAAATTCCTTAAATGTGTTTTCCTTTCTCTGTTTCTCGCAAATTATGTGTTTAAATTTCAAAATATCTCTTCTGTGGGCAGAGACAAGATGGTAGAAGAGAAAGTACTCAACTGAGCTCTCTCAACATTACCTTCCAAACAACTTTGAAATAATGCCTCAAATTGAATTCTAGAGTGGCAGAATCAACAAAAGGTCAGAATGAGACATTCTTCCAGCCCAAGATGACTTAGATCAGAAAGAGAGATCTCTGGCATAGGGTGAGGAGGCTGACCTGAATCCCATGTGGGGACTGGCTGGCTTCTGAACCCCATGGCTGCTTCTCCACAGGCTGACTGCTCCCAACTCTTGCCTGGATTTGCATGTAGGCAACTCTCCACTCCTGTTCCATATTTCAGTTCATAGGACTACTCCAAGCTCTTCGAAGTTTCTGTTTCTAAGAAAACAAAGTTTAACAGGGTTACAACAATACTTACACACATTACCAGCACTATCATCTCCATTCACTTTCTGTCTGAGAAAACAATATAGAACAATAGACAGGGCTTCTGTCTGAGAAATCAACACAGAACAACAGATAGGGCTTCTGTCTGAAAGAGTAAGATAAATCAATAGACAGAGTGCCAACATCACAAACATTCTCTCTCTCAGTTCTGCCTGCTCCCAGCTCTGCTCATGCTTTTAACTGCTCCTTCATGTTCTACCCCTTTTTCAAGCTCCTCCCACTGTGGATTCCCATGTGATTACATTCAGTCTATTGAGGGACAGGGGAGATCTTCAAATTCCCTTAGGCCTATTAAGGGCAGGGAAGATCTTCAAACTCCTCACTTAGGCCTATTAAGGGCAATACAATGTATACTGTTTCCAATCAAAGATTCTTAATACAATCAAAGGTGAGGTTCAAAGGCACTTGATTAGCTAAAACTCAATCCAGAAAAACAGCAAAAATTCTGTTTTGCTTGCCATTACACTGGTTCAGATTTCAAGGACAGGAAGCAATACTTTTTGTTAAGAGGGAGGGGAAGACCTTAAGGATACTATTAATTGCAGGCTGCAAGAGACCCTGAGAAACAGTATTGGTTAGAATCAGGAGCTCTTCCTGGGTAAGGGCCAGAGTTCAGACTAAGAGAACAGTGCCCACATGTCTTCCCAGACCACACTACCTTGCAAGCATTCAAAACTTTCAAATGCCGAGAGCTAGCTTAAAAAAAGTAATGCAAAAAAACTTGAAGCTTGAGACAGTGTTCCTCCCACCCTACCCCATGCCAGCAAAAAAACAACCCCAACATTTATATATAAAGTTATAAATCAATAAATAGGGTAGAAAAATGAACAAACAATGAGAAAAGAACCTGACCATACAGAACTCTAGTAGTGACAGGGGAGATCAAGACACAAACTCAGTAGACAATGAAGTCAAAGCAGCTACAAGCAAAGCTACAAAGAGAAAATGTGAATTGGATACAAG
>CM053581.1:288731690-288757023 GCA_028627135.1 Pseudochirops cupreus
CATGCTCTGTTTTGGGCAGAGAGAGACCCTGGAAGTTGCCTACAAAATTGAATATTCCACATCTACCTTCGTGTCAAGTTTCTAGTCTATTTCTTAAACCTGTCATTTATTTCTCTTGTCTATCTGGGTGATCACAATAGAATTTTGGTTTCTACCTCTGTTGATCTTCACCCAAACGCCCCTCATTCACACAAGTATATCTCTCCTTATAAACAATATTGCTTCACCCCTAATTCTCCCCATCTCCACTCTTTTACTCTGTTGCTCCTTTTAAATAAAAGCTATTCCTCCAGATACATATTCTCAGTGCTGTCTAGGAGGTCGAATTTACCTCCTTGCATGAAAGTATCTAATGTGATTTGAGGGCTACCCATACTTTTTACTTTAGTTATAGATAACTGAAACCGTAACTTTTCCTGCTGCCCTCTTCTTGGATGTGGCCTCTTGATATTTTCTTGTTATCTCTGCTGCTATTCTTTTTCTTGCATTGTAGCTCTTGTCTATGGTTTCAAGCGAATTATGTATTTTCTCCACCACTTCCTTTTCTGTTTTAGTCTGTTGATTAGATTTGTAAGACTCCAAGAAAATACATTTTTACCAACTTTCATAAGATATACTCCATTCCTGAACTAGAGTCTGTTATTCCTACATCTTAACCCATGATCTAGAATTCTAAATTCCATTCTAAATGCCAATTGCCTCTAATTGGAATCCATCTATATTCTGAAGGCCTTCAGTTTCTTGATCAAGACTTCATAATCCTTAGCAATGTTTTCTAGATTCCCTTTGGCGTGTATTATTTGTGCCCACATGAATCAGCAGTACTGGGTAGCTGACATCACATTTGACAATTGTTAGACTGTTCTCAATACATTCTGGATACATGCACCAGGAAGACAGCACAGATCTGTATTGTTCTTAGGTGTAGAATCTAAAGACCTGGATTGGAATTCTGACTCTGTACCTTAATAACTATGTGACTCAGTGATTCACTTACTATCTCGCAGTCTCAGGTTCTTCATCCATTAAAATAAGAATAGCAACCCTTGTATTAGGTACTTCACAAGTGTTATACGGGAAGCACTCTTATTATTTCACTTGCTCTGACACCTTTCTAGGTCACTTTTGAAATAATACCAAAATACTAGCAGACATATAACACAACAATTCTCTCCTTAAACACTTCCATGGATAACATTGAAAGAGCCCCCCTCCTTAATATTTGAGGAATCTATTTTCCCTGGAAAAATCTCAGTTGCCTGATGGAGAAATTGAGTCCATGGTTGATATCCATGTTACAACAATCCAGTGTAGCAAACAGGATATGATTAATATTTATTTCCATTTTGGGTCAGTTCCTTATATGAGTAGTATAGCAAGGTATAGAACTACCATTCACCTTTAGAGATGCCTTCCTGCCTTTACCTTATTCAATCCATTCTTCTCTCATATTAGTAGCAAACAATCTTTGATATGCTTAAATCTGTTCATGTTACTCCTCTACTCAAAACTCTTCATTGGCTCCCCATGGCTCATTGAGTAAAAGCCAAACTTCTTTACTCTTATTAAAAGCCCTCCACAATTTGGGATTACTTTATTATTATGGTCATTTCATATCAACCTCCAGAGTGCTCTTTGCTTCATTCATACTCAGCTCTCCATCCCCATCCTCTGATTCCCTCAAATATCCCCTCTTCGTATATTTGCTTACATTGCTTCCCAAGTTTGGAATTCCTGTCTAGCTTTTTGTAATGGCAAGCAAAGTAGTACTTTTCTGCTTGTTTCAGCTATTCAAGTGCCTTTGAGCCTCACCTTTGATTGTGTCAAGTCTTTGTTGGAAACAGTATATATTTGTGTTGCCCTTAATAGGCCTAAGGTACTTTGGAGACCTTCCCTGCCCTTAATAGGTCTAAGTCATCACATGGAGCCTATGTTGGTAGGAGCTTGCCAAAAGAGCAGAACGGGAAGAGTGGAATATGAAGGAGCAGAACAGAGAAAAGCTTGGGCATGAGTGGGACCGAGAAGAACTGAGAGGGAGAATGTTTGTGATGTCCAGCACTCTGTTTTTCTGTTCTGTCTTTGTTGATGTTACTTTGTCAGAACAAAGCATTCTGTCTCTTGAAAGAGGACTTTACCAGAAGCCCTGAAAGAGGACTTTAATGCTGATACAGAAGTCCTGGGACTTTACTGTTGATTTGTGTTTGTTTTCTCAGACAGAAACTTTGTCTGTTGGTTTGTGTTACTTTGTCAGACAGAAAGTGAATTGAGATGATAGTGCCGGAAATGTATGTAAATATTGTTGTAGCTCTGTTAAGCTTTGTCTACCTAGAAACAGAAACTTTAAAGGGCTTGAAGTGGAATAGTCCCAGTGGACTGGGATATAGAATGGAGCAGAGCGCTGCCTGCATGTGAATCCAAGTAACAGTCAGGTGAATCCAGGTAAGAACTGGAAGCGTGGAAGAAGAGCCATGGGGTTTGGAAGCCAACCTCAAGTTAAGATGTAAGAAGACTTTACTTGGGTACTCAGTGTTGACTGATGGTATTGTAACTTACTGTGACCTAGGAGTAGATGGTGTTTGTACTTTCTGCCACCCCTTAAGGATGGTTGGCTTAAGAATGATTATTCCTTAAAGATGATTAGAAGCCAGCCTGGAGTCAAGAAGAAGGAGACTTAACCTGGGTTCTCTGCATTGATTGAGGAGACAGTGACTTACTGAAAGATATTTTTGTTTAAGTCTATGTGACCCCCTTAGTAATAAGTTATTATGTTATATTGTGGTGAATGCCGTGCTTTAATTTCTTCAATGTTTTGCTTTAATCTATGGCTGAATCAAGAGAGAGTTCACTATAGTATGCAATTAGATCCTTAAAGTTATTCATAGCAGCTGTCCTCAGGAAAGCTGCTTGTGATTGGCTTTACACTTTTAAAATTTAAAGTAAATATTACCTCCACCAAGAAGCCTTCTTGACCCCTGTGGTCTATAAATGGCTGTCCCCTAGGACCTTCCACAACATTTTTTTATTTTGCATTTCTCTAACAAGACAAGAAATTCTCAAGACAAAATCCAAGAAAGTAAAAGTCATGAACTCATGTATCTCTCTCCAAAAGATCAAAGTGTAAGTATCAAGCAAAGCACATGAAGTATTCATTATAAAGTCTTGTGAGTGACATAGGCATCTGTTTTGGTGCTTTATCCACCAAAGTGTAAACTTGTTGCAGGAAGGGGCTGTGTCTCCAAACTTTTGTCTCTCTCTTAGTATCCAGCACAGCATTCTGCACACACACGCACACACACACACGTTTTTTAATAAATATTTGCATTATATTGTATCATAGTGTATAGACCTAGTCCATTACATGCATACCTTGGAAGAGAAGAGCGAGCCAGCATACAGGACGTTTGGATTTTCCTTAACAAAAGCATCACATTTTTATCTCAAGGCCATCCTAGATTTCTCTCAGTTGCTTCCATGAGTCTGTCCTAGATGAAGGGTGCTTGAAGCATATAATGCCTTGGGCTTTCTGCCAGACATAAGGAGGCTGCCCAAGTACTAAGGAGGACAGCCAGGTGCTGGCAATGGATCAGAGCTAACAAAGAACAAAGAGCTCCTGAGGCACATCTTCCTTTATACAATGTTCTTTGGATATGTGTCTGTAAACTATTCCAAAGAAACTGATGGTAGGGGAGAAAATCACCTTCCTTGGTGTCTTTCAGCCTAATAATAATGAACAATACCAGAAATAAAAAACAACAGTAACAATAGTCACAACAACTCACACCCACAGTCCTTTCAGGTCCATAGAGCACTTTCTGCTCAACCATCCTGGGGGGAAAGGAGTCACATAATTGTATCCACTTGCTAGATGAGGAAATGGAGGCTCAAAGACTTTAAATGAAGATGCAGTGTGATTCTAGTAGAAAGAACATTGACTTTGGAGTCACGCAATTTGAGTTCAAATTTTGACCTGGCTACATATTACCCACTTAAATCTGGTCAAGCCACAGACTCCCTGGACTAGATATGGACAATAGCCTATTCAAAGGCCATCTTTGATCCAACAACCCTACTTATTAGACCACAAACACTGTCTTGGATGATTTAACCTTTTTCACCTCAGGAATTTCCACTTTAGGGGCCTGCTTTCCTGGTTGGCAAGTGCCTCCCATTACCTGCTACATCTAAATCTGGTTCTGGCCAGGATTCACTTTACTCCCTGGCTATCTTCTGAGCCTGGCAGTTCAGACCAAAAAACATGACCTGGAGGACTTAGTTCACTCCTGAATTACTGTTCTGGAGACTCATCCTGATTGAAGAGTGTCTCGTGTCACTCTTTAGATCTAAGCCCAGTCCTATTCTTGCTTCTCTCTGGTCCCTGGCCATCTTCTCATTATCTGCCTTGCCCGCCCTCACCCCTTTCTAATTCTGGAGCCATAATCAAATCAATACTTTCATTGCTCCTGGAAAAGGTGTGTCAGTCTGCTCCCCTAGGACTTCCCTCAGGATTCCTGAAACTTTCCAGACCAAATGATCCCTCCCTGGCCACCACTCCTCAATATGTATTGTCTTTCCCTAATGAATGCCTGAATGTCTGGAGTTATTTTGTTTTATTTTATTTTTTGTCAATGTATCCCTAGCTCTCTCCATAGCTTTTGGCACATAGCCTTACAGCCTTCATTTATATATTTAATTAGACGGAGACACAAAGGCAAGAAAGACTCAGGTGATATCCTTTCAGAAAATAAGATGGAAAGTAAAGGGAAGATAGGGGCTGAGTGATCATTGGTCCCATGTTGTTTATCATTGTGAACAATGATTTGATGACTGTATAGGTGGTAAGTTTACCAAATTTGTGCATGGCACAAAGCTCACATGTATCTAACATGCTGGATGCCAGGTTTAGAATCTCTCTCTCTCTCTCTCTCTCTCTCTCTCTGTACATATATAAATATAGGGTAGGGAGTGTATGTAGATACACACATATATGTATATGTGTGTGTGTGCATGTGTATGTATCTATATATCCATTTATCCATCTATACCTCTATGTATTTATCTATCTATCTGTTGTTGTTGTTCTTATTTGCCCTTCATTCTCAAAGAGGACCATGACATCAGGGAGGTGATGCCACGACATGCAAGCAAACTGGATTTAAGTGAGGGAGGGCTGTGCAAAGTCATTAGCCTTACTTTCCCCTCTGGAGCCATCTGGGTCTATTGGCAAGATATGTAGATATGGAGAGATAGATAATATAGATTTATAGAGATCTAAATAAATCTCTCTATATAGATATAGATAGAGACATAGATATAAATATAGATATTTTACCCAGTTAAAATAATGGGCCAAATCCAATATGATGCAATTTGTAATTTGTTGAAATTTTAAAAAATGAATTGTACAAGTGAAGGATGACAAACCATTAAATTTTAAGCTCTTTGAGGGCAGGGAATGTCTTTTGTGTCTTTTTGTGTCTACAGGACTTAGCATAGTGCCTAGCACATGGTAGGTGTTTATTAAATGTTTTATAGATTTATTGAACTAAACAATAGTTAATGTGAAAAAAATGAGTGGGGTTCAGTGCGCTGAAAACTCAAGGTCATATGGAAATGCAGAGAAGTGAAAAGAAAATTTACTCTTTTATTTTCTATCTCAGTGACTCTGAGAAGTCACTGTACTTCTCCAAAGTTCGGTCTCATTATCTGCAAAATGTGGTAGTTACATTAGAAGACTCCTACAGTCCTTTCCAGATCTAGATTGTTCTCCTTCTGCCCCAATCAAGAGAGCTAACAGAATCTTTGGTTGCCTTAAGAAAAACCCAGTGTCCAGAATAATGACAGCAATAGTCCCCTCAACTTACTCAAGTCCAGGGGTGGGGAACCTGTGGCTTCGAGGCCACATGTGGCCTTCTATGTCCTTAAGTGTGGCCCTTTGACTGAATCCAAACTTCAGAGAATAAATGCCCTTAATAAAAGGACTTGTTCTGTAAAATTTGGATTCAGTCAAAAGGCTGCACCCAAGGACCTAAAGGGTCACATGTGGCCTTGAGGCTGCAGGTTCCCTGCCCTGATCTTGTCAGATCACATCTGGAAGTTCATGTTCAGTTCTAGGCGCCACATTCTAGGGAGGATATTAATAAATTGGGGCACATCTTGAGCAGGATGACCAGGACTATGACAAGATTTAGAGTCATTTGACAGGAAGATTAACAAAAGAAATTAGAGAAGGGATGACTTGGGGCTACCCTAGCAGCCTTCAGATATTTTAAGGGATGTTATGGAGAAGAAGTATAAAACTTGTTGTACCTGGTCTTAGAATACAGAAAATGGAACAATTGATAAAAAATTGCTTAGGTAGACTTTGCCCCCAACATAAGTTAAAACCAAGTATTATAACTAGGTGTTACAGATGTCTCAAAATGGAATCAACTGTCTTGGTAGGTAGTGTGCTCCTCATCACTGAAGGTCTTCAAGTAAAAGCTGTATAACTGCTCAACTGGGTTACTATAGAAAGAATTTCTATTCAGATATGATTTGGATCAGATGGTCTCTGAGATCTCTTCCCATTCCAAGATTCTGGGATTCAGTGAAAGCATGTTGGTTTGACTCTGAGGGGACTTGTTTATCTGGATTGGAGGTTCCCTAAAGGTAAAGAAAGTTGGAAAGACCATCAACCCTTCAATGCAGCAATTGCTTAAAAACTCTTAGCACACTCTAAAGTTAAAGATCCCCACAAAGAACCTGAGTCATTCATCCAAACCCTTATTGTCTTGTTTTTGGAAGCTGAGTGAATTTTAAAATGATAGCCAAGTCACAGTAATTGCTTTCGTCTTTGGCTTCTTACCTTTATAAAAGTAAACCGAAAATGTCTTAATGGCTCAAAGGTATAGAAAGCATTTTCCAAACACTATTCATGGAATTGATGTCCATTAAAATTGTGACCTTTCCTAATAGGCTGCTGTCTTTCTCTTCAAATAGCCTCAAATTTCTGAGCAAACCCCAGAATTTAATTTAGGCTGGAGAAAAGAAGGATGGGTATAGGGAAGCAAGACATAAGAGGTTTCCTCAAGTATTTGAAGAGCTGTCATGCAGGAGAGAGATTCACTTCACTCTGTCTGGTCCAAAGCACAAAACTAGGAGAAATAGGCAGAAGTTGCAGGGTCTGATTTAGGCTTAAGCTAGGGGAAGATCCTGACAATCAGAATGTTCACTGAGTGGAATAGCCTCGCTCAGCAAATAGATGTTCCCCTTCCCTGGAAGTCTTTAAGCACAGTTTCTCCAGCTGCTAGGACCTTCTTGATGTTCCTCCCATAGTGCATTCCACTTCCTGTCTCCATGCCTTTTCATAAGTCATCCTTAATGTTCAGAGGGCATTTTCTCTTCACTTATGCTTCCTAAAATCTCTGATTTCCTTCAAAGCTTGGCTCAGATACACAATGCCTTTCCTCATCACCCTAATCCCTAGCACTACATCTCAGCTATATTGTATTTATTAGTTTTATTATATTTATTTATATATTTAAAATTTATTTTGTGGATAGATAGATAGATAGATAGATAGATAGAGATATACATATACACGTGTGTGTGTGTGTGTGAGTGTGTCTCCTCTAATGGAATATAATCTCCTTGAGGCAGACTTTTTTTCTTTCCTTCCTTCCTTCTTTCCTTCCTTTCTTCCATCCTTCATTCTTTGTTTCCTTCCTTATTTCCTTCTTTTTTTTCTTGTTTCCTTCCTCCCTTTCTCCCTCCCTCCTTCCTTCCTTCCTTTCTGAAGCTTGTTAACCAACTCACCCAACAAGTTCTATTGTAACCATAGCTTTCTTTGGTCCCAAACAGGTGTCTGATATGGTTTGGGCAAATAATAGATTCCTGGGCTTTGATATGTAATTCCCCTGCATTTTGAAAGATTAGGGCTGAAAGGAGATTTAGAATATAGGGAATAGTGACCAGATCAACACATCTTTGTCAGAGCTGTGGAGTTTTAGAACATAAAGTTACTGTGGAAAATGACCATTCTCTGGTTGGCAGGTCAAATTGCTCAAAATTGTTAATAGATAATCAGCTTATTGGGAAACAATCTTTTTGCAAAACTTACTTCGGGGGCTTGAGTACTGTGGATTATTTTATTTACCAATCAAAAGGGAGAAGAGAAGCATCAGTATATTAGAGATTCATGCTTCATAAGAAATTAGGAAATCTTGAAGTAATTGAAATAAGGGAAAAATAGTAGGTGATTGATGAGGCAAGAGCAGTCACATATGATCTCTCACTTCAGGTTCAATGAAGACCAGTTGCTAATGTGAAGTCATTTATGTAAAACCTAGTTCTAAAGGTTCTATAGGGTCAGTGAAGGGAATATAAAGGTCATGTAAACCAACCTCTGCATTTTACAAAGAAGGAAAATGAGATTTTGAGATAGGGCATACATTTCCTAAGAACTACCTTAGAAATGTGCTTCTAAGTTCCCTTTTCATAAACTGTTTCTTTTCTCCCATTTTGGTTGCTATGACTATTGGAGGGTGAGGACTAGTGATTTACTGTGGAAAAAGAAAACATGAATCCACCCTTGTCCATGACATTTTAAGAACCACAGTTTGAAGGAAAACATTGTCAAATGAAATTGGGATCAGAAAACAATTTATAGCAAAACGAGCATTTTCAAAGTTGCCTTCTGTATGTGACCAGCATGAGTGTTATATGTCATGCTTGCATAGCTTCCTAAGAAATTGTGTTCATTATTGCAGTCCTCAGGTAATATTATTCTGAAGGGAGGGAGTGGAGAATGTGTGAATGTACTACATGCAGCACACATAACGTTTAAGTAGCGTGTTGTGCTTACATAAAGATCATTATTTAGTTCAGAACTTGGAGGATCTGGGATTTCATTTACATGGGTGTTTCCTTTGCAAATAGAAGCAATAATCCCTTCGCATCTTAGTAAACAGTTACCTGCTTTACCCTCACTCCATCCACCCAGCCTCTATTTTTTTTTTACTTGTTAAATACATCCTACTTTTAAAAATCAACTAAAATGCTATTTCCTCCTTGATTCCACCCAGTCAGGAATGATCTCCCCCTTTGGAGATCATATAACACTTTTTTTCTGCATCTCAGTAATAAACTTGGCAGGTAATATGGTATATTAGAGTTCCCTTCCCAGCTCTGTAAGGGAAGGAACTATGCCTTAACTAAGCTTTATGTCTTTTTTCTCTCTCTTTTTATCTCTGTCTCTGCCTCAAAGTCTCTCTGTCTCTGTCTCTCTGTCTCTGTCTCTCTGTCTCTGTCTCTCTGTCTCTCTCTTTCTCTCTTTCTCATCAAATCACTTTGCTTAGTACACAATAGATAATTGATAAATGTTTGCTAATTTACCTCACTTTTTGGCCATCCTTCTGGTGATGACTTTTCACTTCAAGGTCAAGAGAGACTAATTGCCAATATGGAGTCATTTAAGTTCAGTCTCATTCTGTGGAATCATTGACTGTCAGGTTTAGAAGGGAACACAAGAGATCTTATAGTCCATCTGGCCCTCAAATGACAGATACAAAAGGGTCACTAACCTAGAAGACTTTTCAGCTTGGTAGGACCTATCAGAGTTTGTGCTCTGCTGGCATAGATGACTTCAATCTTCAGGTCATTTCCTCTCTGCTGTGAAATATCACAGGAGGACTCTATCCAGTCTGAAATGAGTGATCCTGACATTCAGGTGGTCCTGGCCAAGGGCTAAATGGACACGAATGTGGTCAAGTCAGATATGACTGAAAAGTACTAATTGTTGATATTTCTTTTCTAGATTCTGTCCTTTCCTGTGAGCTAGGTATCATAGTGGATGAAGTACTCAACTTGGAGTCAGGAAGATCTGAGTTTTAATCACTTTCCCGATACTTCCTAGATGTATGACCCTAGACAAGTCACTTAACTAACCACTCCGCCTCATTTTACTCATCTGCAAAATAATAGCATCTATTTCACCCAGGTATTCTGTAGATCAAATGAGAAAATATATGTTAAGCACTCTGATACAATTAAATGCTACACCGATGCTAGCTGGTTCTTTTATTTTTATTGGTCTACTTTAATAAATACTACAAATTATACAAAGTTTTTGCCATTTAATTGTTACAATAATTATAATTGTTGCTGTCATTTATATAGCTCTATACAATTTAGAAAGCACTTTTTATGTATCTTTTTAATTCATAACAACCCATATTTGATGGTTTTAGATCTTTTCATCTCCATTTTATTTGAGGAAATTGAGGTTTAGAGGGGGTAAAGTACTTTTATTAAAGATCACTCCACTAGTAAGTTATGTAGGATCATAGGATTGTAGATTTAGAATTGAAAGGGACCTCAGAAATCCTCTAGTTCAACCCCATCATTGGGAAGATGAAAAAACAAAAGCCCAGAAAGCTTGTGACCTGCCAAGGACACATAGGAAGTAGCAGAGTAGGCTTTGAACCCATGTTCTTTGACTCTAAATCCAAAACCCTTTCCAGAGTCCATCACATTGCCTCAGAGTCAGGACCTAGTTTTTGTGAAATGAAATTGTTATTCGTCTACCTCTCCTAGCCCCATGGTTCCCTTCTATTCTACTTATTTTAGATCATAGAAAACCCTCATCTGAGCCACCTTATATTCATGAACTCAGCTATTCTAGGCACTATTAAGTTGAATCACGGGAGACTGACTTCTAATCATGGGAGAGTATTTGATGGAGGTTTCTTATCCTTTCAGTGCTCTGGCAGGTACATATTTCTTTGTTACTGTGGTTTGTTCTAGTTCTGAATTTCTCCTTCACCACATAGTGCCACTGCTACTAACTCCTTTTCCTATAGTGCTTTTAGACTTACACAGTGCTTTTCTCATAAAACTTTGAGTTGTAGTTGGTACAAAAATTATTATCTCCATTTAAAAGATGAGGAAATTGAGATCCAGAGAAATGAACTGACTTGCCCAGGATCACACAGCCACCAGGTATCAGAATCAAGATTCTAACCCACATTTCCTTACTCCAAGTATAGCCCTCTGTCCATTATACCTTGTTGCTTTTCTATCAATGAAACTCAAATGCTGCCTAGCTAACTGTAAAGCCCACCTTCCTCCCACCTTCAAATCACAAGGGGCTCAAACAAGGTGCTAAATACTTAAGTAGCTGAAATAAGGTGCTAAGTATTTCTTTGTTTGCCATTACACAGACTAATGTCTGAAAGACTTTGTTGAACCTTGTTGAACAGTATGTGACCATAAAGAAGTCAGGAGATCAGATTAGATTAGAGTCAGATTAGATTTCTGACTCTTATTCCTAGGTCTAGGATTTTGATTAGTGTCCCTTACCTCCCTGTGCTACAGCATCTATAAATGGGTCTTCTCATCAATAGAGGATAGACTAGGTGATCTCTAAGGCCCTTCCAAGTCTGCTATTCCAAGATTCTATATAATGAAAAGAGCACCAGGCCAGGAGTGATATGACCTCATTTCAAATTCCAGGTCTGTCATTTATTAGAAATGTAACCTAAGAAAAGGCGGTTCTGTCTGGGCCTCAGTTTCTTCCTCATGACAGCATGATCTCTACATTTTCTCCCAGCTCAGACATTCTGTTTTCCAAGGCCCCTCCCAGCTCTGACATGAGAGGACTCTATGAGCAACTCGATTTATATGCCTTTTAGCAATGACATTTCACTTCAACCGTTGCAGGAACATTCTGCAGAGTCACAGCCAAAATCAACAACAACAAAAATCCCGGCTCTAATTCAATGGGCTCAGGCATACAAGGCTTTATAATTAAAAACAAATCAAATATGACGTTTGTGGAACACTTTACATTGTTCATAGACAATTAACAGGGCCATGTCATGGAACAGTCCGCAGGCACCCAGTCAAAGCAGCCTTCCCAGGGATTCTGAACGAATCCCCTTCTTAACGCCTCATATGAAGAGAATCCAGTGTATTCTTCCTAGTTTTTTTTAACCCAGGTCCTCCTGTCAGAATGCATTCTGATGGGCTGAACGTGCAAGAGCCCCTTTGGCCAGGAATGAAGGGGAGAGAAGTGCCTGGGGAGAGGGCAAGGATGTGTACCAGGCCAGTCCCTTTCCCCCGACCCCCAAGGAAACACAAAGAGATTCAGAGTGCTACAGTTAAAAGGGACCATCCACCCCAGTTTTACAGATGAGGGTTCTAATGATCAGAGAGCATACTGTGTACCACAGGACACACAGGACGTAGCAGAGGTTAGACTCTGAAACCTCTTGACTTCTAATCCAGTGCCTTTGTTATTGTTCAATCTTGTCTGATGATGTATGTCCCCACTGGGGAGGTTTCTTGGCAAAGATAATGGAGTGGTTTGCCATTTTTTTTTCCTGCAGCTTATTTTACAGATGAGGAAAATGAGGTAAACAGTTAAGTGACTTGCCCAGGGTCACACAGCTAGTAAATGTCTGAGGCCAAATTAGAACGCAGGTCTTCCTGACTTCAGGCCCTGCTCTCTATCCACTGAGCCACCTAGTAGTGCCTTTATCAGCACACAATTTCATTTGTTGTCTTATAGTTATTAAGCTCTGTTGATTCTCCCTTTCTAATATGTCTCATGTTATAGCCCTTTCTCTCCTCTGACACTGCTGTAACCAGTGCAGGCCCTCATCACTTCATGCTTGGACCATCACCGTGGTCTGTGGTTGTTCCCCTTGTCTCAAGTCTCTCCTCACTCCAGTCCATTCTCCATTCAGTTGTCAAATTAGTCTTCCTGAAGTGCAAGTCTGACCATGTCTCTCTTTCTCTGTTTAATAAATTCCTTTCACCTCCAGGATTAAATAGATAATCCTCTTTTTGGTATTCAAAGCCCTTCCCACCTTTCCAATTTTCCTATACCTTGTGCTATCCTCCACAGACTGGGTGATACAGTGACACCTGCCTCCTGTTCTCCCACAACATCCTCCATCTCCTGACTCCAGGTGTTTTCACTGACTCTGCTCTCACCTCCTGGCTTTCCTCAAGTTCCAGCTAAAATTCCATCTTGTGCAAAAGCCTTTCCAGTCCTCTTTTCTCTTTTGGAGACAACTATTCCAGTTTACCTTCTGTGTCATGTAGCCATTTGCACAATGTCCTCTTTTATTAGACGGTGAACTCTAAGGGGGCAGGGACAATTTTTTTTCGGGGGGGAGGCTTCCTTTGAATCCCCAGTACTGGCACATATGAGGAACTTAATAAGTGCAGGTCAACTTAACTTCTAGGAGATTGACAGCTCTAGATTTCCTCCCTTTTCTAAATTACTCTGCACTCATTCAAGTATTTATATCATTGTCACACCGTGGGAACAGCACCAAGGTACCTGTGAAATGAATATTTTTCTAATATAAATGTCCATCTGTGGGAAAGTCATACTCTCCATCTTTTCTGATCAATCCGTTTTCCCTTCTTTTATTTCCCCCTGATTTATGCCACTAACTTGGTGGCCAGCTGAGGTGAGTCATCTAACTATTCTGTGCCTGTTTTCTCCTCCGCCGTGAGAGTTCTAGCACTATTTGCTCTACCTCACCTAGTAGTTGTGAGAGTTGAAGGGTGATATCAGATCTGAAAGTGCCTTTATGGTTCTAGAACTCCGCACAGTGCTGGCACATAGTAAGCACTTAGCTGACTTCTTGTCTCATGATTAATTGATAATAAACTACAATTCTGTAGCATATGTTGTTGTTGAGCCATTTTCAGTCATGTCTGATTCTCCGTGACCCTGTTCAGGTTTTTTTTTTTAGCAAAGATAGTGGAGTGGTTTGCCATTTCCTTCTCCTGTCCATTTTACAGATGAGGAACTGAGGGAAACAGGGATGAGTGCCTTGCCTAAGGTCACATAGCTTGTAAGTATCTGAGGCTGTATTTGAACGCATGAAGATGAATCTTCCTGACTCCAAGTCTAGTGCTCTGTCTACCCCCTAGCTGCCCTCTATAGCATATGAATGTTTGTAAATCATAACAGAAAATATTTATATTAATTACTCTTTATAGCTTGTTTATTACATTTGGTTTTCACAACAACCCTGAAGGACAGAGGTAATCTAGGTATTATTATCCCCATTCTAAGGATTCCGGGGCATTTCTATCTGGCCTGCTACTGAACCCTCCTGTATAAAAGTAGACAGTGTCTCCTTCGGTTAGAATTCAAATACCCAGAGAGCAGGATTGTCTCATTTTTCTATGTCCATCCCCAGCACTTAGAACAGTATTTGGTAGACAGTAAGTGCTTGATAAATATTTTAATTAACTAATTTTTAATTTGGTCTTAATAATTGCTCACCAAAACTGCTATTAGACATAGAACAAGATATCCCCAAAGTCTTATGAGGTTTTTGGGACACTCTGTATTTCTCTTTTACATATTTACTTCTTTAATTGGACTTAGTTTGATTATTTCTACTAAACCAATTTTAATTTGATCATTTAATTATTTTTACTCTGAACTTTGTTTTCCTATTCCTTTTTGTTTCAGGAGTTAGAGTGACATCTTATAATTCTGTATTCTCTGTATATTTCAAAAGCATAATTCAAACTTTCTCTTAGGCTACCTAATGAAAGAGGATCAGGTACTCCCAGAGCTATACAGCACATTAATGGACAGGGTAGAGGGGGAGGGGAACTTGCAGCCTCGAGGTCACATGTGGCCCTCTAGGTCCTCAAGTGTGGCCCTTTGACTGAATCCAAGCTTCACAGAACAAATCCAATTAATAAAAGGATTTGTTCTGTAAAACTTGAACTCAGTCTAAAGGTCGCACCCAAGGACCTAGAAGACCACATGTGACCTGGAGAGAATGCTTAAGCTGGACAGGCCTTAGAACACAAAACCCAAGAATCTCTCAGTTTCATGACAGATATATTTTTTTATTTGTTTTTGTTTGTTTTTTTCTAGTATCCTTTCTCTCATAGAGTGAATTCAATAACAACTAGAGAGACAAGAATTAAACACAGATATATATCTCCGTTATTCTCAAACTTTTCAGTCTCAGGGGGCCTTTGTACACTTAAAAATTATTGAACACCCCCTAAAGAACTTTTGGTTGTGTGGATTACAGCTATCAATATTTAGTGTATTAGAAATTAAAAGGTTTTAGTATCATTATGAAAACAGTTTTGATATTGTTGGACCCTCCCCCCCCCCAAAAAAAAAGGTCTCTGGGAGTTACCAGATCACACTTTGAGAAACACTGATATATATTATTATATAAATGTATCAGAGAGGTCCCAAGTGTTGTATTGCTGTTGTTGTTGATCCTTTGTGCTTGAAGAGGACCAACAACATCAGGAGGGTGATGTCTGACTTTCAAGTGAATTGGATTTAAGTGAGGCAGAGCCATGTAAAATCATCAGCTTTATTCTCTCCTCCAGAGTCCTCAGGATCCAGTGGCAAGACATAGGTCAAGATGCCTGGTGATGGCCCCAGATGCAGCAGAAGACCTTGGTCTTAAGCTGAGATCTCTCCCAGGTCTCAGTTTGTCTGAGGCAGGTCCCATTCAGTAAGAAGTAAAGGGTAGGTAAGAACTGAGGCAAAATGGTCTGGATTGTCTTCACAAAAAGATCAGTCTGGGAGGGGAAGACTCTCAGAGTTTCTGGTCAGTACAGAAGCAGTTGCTTTTTACACTCACTCTGAGCCATCAATACCCAAACAATAAGCAAGTGAGGCTTGGGCTGGGACCTCTTCCTTAGCCTCCAAAGGGTTATGTGAAGTTGAGGGGCAGGTCATTATCGACTTGGGGATAAGAGAGGACTCCCAGGAGGATGTAACATTTGAGTTGTGCTTTAAAGGATGAATATAAGTGTAGTGAAGAAAGTGGACAGAGGGGGCCTTCTAGACACAGAGAGTGTCATGAATGAAGCCATGGAGCCAGGAAAATATGGAGCTAGGCAAGACGTAATGAGTATCCCCCTTCAGTTGGAGCAAAGGGTATGCATATGGGAGGAATGTTAGATGAAGCTAGAAGGGTAGGTTGGTTTTACATTTTAGAGAGCCTGGAGTATTATTAGGCAAATGTAATTCAATCCAGAAAACATTAAGGAAGTGCCTAGTGATTTCAAAGAACCATTCCAGGAATGAAAATATTAAGTTATTTTAAACTTTGTAAGAGAGATTTTGTGAGAAGAGAAACAACAAGACCAACTCTAAGCAGAGGGAGTACTATAGATGATTGACTGAAGTGGGGAGACAGGTGAGGTTGAAGACCTCTGAAAAGATTAATATAATAGCCTGAGTGGGAGCAAAAGAGTGTAGTAGGGTGGTAGCAATGCAAATAGAGAGGTGGTGCCATATTCAAGAACTACTACAGAGGTAATCAATAGGACTTGACGTGTATAGGAACAGTAAGGCAGAAGGAAAAATCACAGATGTTTCAACTGAATAAGCACTTTGTTGTTCAATCATTTCCAACCCTTTGTAATTCCATTTGGAGTTATCTTGGCAAAGATATTAGAGTGATTTGCCATTTCCTTTCGCAGCTATTTTACAGCTAAGAAAACTGAGACAAAGAGTTAAATGATTTGCCCAGCGTCACACAGCTACTAAGTGTCTAAGGCCAGATTTGAACTCACAAACATGAGCCACTGCACCACCTGCCACGTAGATACCAAAGAAACACTTACTAAGCATCTGTGACAGGCCTGCACAACCTGCGGCCAATAAGCCATAAACTTATGGCCACTTGTGGCACGTCAAAGGATTTTGAACAGCCTACCAAAAACGTAGAGGATTCCTCTATATTTTTCCCTGGGCTGCCCCAAAGCCTTTGGTGTGTGCTAAGTAGTCAGATAGCCACAGGCTGTGCAGGCCTGATCTATTATGTGTAAGGTTCCATTATAGATTCTGGAATAAAAAGACAAACAACAACTAAATAATCCCTCTCTTTGAGGTATTTATATTCTGAGAGGGTATGGAGGGGAATAGCAAATGTAAAGTTAGTAAGTATATATGAGATTCTTTTGGGGAAGGGTGAGCTCTATTTAATGAGGGAATCAGGAAAAGTTTTCTGTAGGAGATGGAGCATTAGCTATGCCTTCAAAGAAGCTTGTGATCCTAAGAGGTGGAGATAAGGAGGGAGTGCCTTCCAGGAATGAGGACAACCTGTTAAAAAGAAGTGAAGAGAGGAAACAGAATTCCCAATTTGGGAAGCAACAAGATAGCCAGTTTGATGAGAAGATAAGAGTTCATGAAGGAGATTTGGGACATGGGAGAATAGATGAATACTGTCATTAGTGATAGAAATAGCTTTTATACCATTGTTGTTATTATTTCTGAACTATTATTAACATTATGAAACTAGTTCTGCAGTATCTCTGACAGAAGTCATCTGTGCTAAGGTGATAGGTGAGTCTGTGGGAATGAATGAGCTTGCAAAGAAGATTGTGAAGAGAGCCAAGGATAGAGACTTGGGAAAGACACACTTTAAAGAGTTTGGAAGAGGAGAGATCAGATAGCTTGTCATGAGGAGAACCCAGAAATATGGGTATCGTTAAAACCAAGGAAAAACTAAGTATGCATAAGGAAAGAATTGTTAGCAATATAAAATATTTGGCAGAGTCCAAACATAATAAGCAATTAGAAGGGTCACTGAATTTGGCAATTAAGAGGCCATTGATGTCTTTGAGAAAACAGTTTTAGTAGCATGGTGGAGTGGAAGCCATTTTGCAAGGGTTCAGTGATACATTCAATAAAGATAAATCATAAACATCAAGTATGGTCAGCTTTTTTAAGAAGTTACTCAGTAAAGGGTGAAGACAGAGTGATATTTGGACAGAACAGAAGTAGTGAAGAAAGGATTTTTTTTTAAACTTTCTTTCTCTTTAGAACTAGGGAGACCTGATTATGTGTATAGGTTGGTAAAAGGAGACAGTATTAGCTAGACAGCTGGGGGATGTGTAGAGGAAAAAATGTTAGAGGAAGGTAAAAGAATGAAGGCCACAGCTCTTGGTAACAGTCGTTGGGAAGAGAAAGCATACCTCTTCCTCTTTGACCAGAGGGAAGCAGGAGAGAATAGATAAAGAAGGGGTAGAGGGGTAGAGGAAGGCAGATGGTGCCCTCAATTTTCTCAGTGAAATAGGAGAGCAAGGAGGATTTGGGACATAGTGGAAAGAGCTCGGTCAGAAGATTTGGGTTCAAATTCTTGTTCTCCTACTTACTACCTTATGTGATCTTGGAAAGTTTATTTAAACTTTTAGGGCCACATTTTCCTTATCTTTAAAAGGAAGAAGATATTAGATTAAATGACCTATCAGGTCTCTTCCAGCTTTAAATCCATGATCCATTATCTTGTTGTAAGGCTTAAGGAAAGAGGAAAGGGGTGAGAACGGTCTCTGTAAATAATGAGGAAGCTTCTGTGGAGAATGATTAAAATAGGAAACCAGTAAAAACATACAAGAAACAAGAGTTTCTAAACAGCAGGGAAGGCCTAGTAGCATTAATTTAGAGGGGTTGACCTCAGATAGGTGTAATTATTCTTTCCAGAGATGCTCAAGTGCCCAGGAATAGAAGATGAGAAATCAGAGGATGGCCATCAGCCAGATATGAAGATAAGCAGGTTAAGCTCAAGGGGACAAGGAACTCTAAATTGGTGGCCAATGTTTCATTAATCTGGCATATTACAAAATCAAATTTGGGTCTAGAGTCAAGTAGTCCAAAGTTGAGGTGACAGACTGGTGAATAGAAATGGGTCCAGGTACCAGAAGTCATGATGAAGACAAAGATGTTTAATATAAATATGTGAATCTGAGAAGCAAAAGGCTAGAAGGCCATGATTACAGAGTAGAAGCAAAAATATCAGTATTCAGTTCTATGTGAAGGCGTGGTCTAAGATATGACAGGGTATGACTAAAGTGGGATGGAGAAGGATGTCACTGGAGTTAGGAACTGAGTGGTTAGGATGTCGTCAGTGTTGTCAACCACCAGCACAAAGTACCAAAATCCCAGAGAATGATGGCAGAGACTGGGGGTAGAGAGAGAAGAATACTTTAAGCCAGATGCCAAAGTGACAGAGCCGAAAGATGAGGGTTCCTAAACAGTATGAGATCATTACTGGGAGATATAAACAAAAAAGAAGATACTTTACAAATTTTCCTTTGGAGTTCAGAATTTTAACTATGCCATTTTCCTAAGTATTTCTAAATGCTTGAAGTCTATCTCTGGGCAGTTTAAATAGAAAATAGCTATGTATATTTTTCTGAAAGGCTACTTATTTGAGCTAACATAATTGGTTTTTAATTAAGTCTTACAGCTTGAAATTAAAAATTTCCCTTTACCATAGATATATAAAGGGGTTGTTATTTTAATAAATATATTTGAACTTTGCCATACTGGGGAGAGAACTCCAAATCAAATATGGTTTGAAAGAAACTTCAGCTGCAAATTGGGCTTTTAACATGGTAATATTTTTATTGAATAAACTATGAAATGAGACCAAGAAATAGGTGCCTTGAACTGCTATTTTGGGACTTTGAGATTGCAATAGAGTCAGAAAACCAATAAGCATTTTTAAGACCCTACAATGTGTCAGGTACTAAGCTAGTCAGGAGGATGAAAGTACAAAGAATGAAACAATCCCTATTCTCAAAAAACTTATGTTCTAATGAACAGAAAACAAACATAACTCTTCATACATGTGTGTGTTTATATGTATATATATTTGCATATATATGTAGCATAAATATATATATACATATGAATATAGTAGTAAAATGGAAGGTAGTTTGGGAGGGAGGACACTTTTTATTTATTTATTTTTTAGAATTAGAAGATCTGATTATATGTGTAGGTTGGTGGAAAGGAGTTAGAAGAGTGAGTGAGCTGAGGGATAGCTAAAGAAGGGAGAAATGACTGCTGGAAGGGAATGGAATCGAGTTCACAACTCTTAGGATTAGCTTTCTTGAGAAGTAGAGAAACCAGCGAGGATTGGGAAAGGCTCTACAAGGTCATTCCAGTTGCACCTTAAAAGAACAGAGGGACCCATGAGGTGGATGTAAAAAGGTAATGTATTTCAGATATGTGTGATGGCCAGTACAAAGGTAGATAGATGGGAAATAGAGTGTCCTCTATTGAGGAGCAAAGAGAAGGTCAGTTTGGCTTGATTATAATTTATGGAGATTGGAATAATATCCAAGATAGGTTGGGCCTAGGTTATGAAGGTCTTTAAAAGCTAAACAGAGGAGTGTATTTTTTATCCTACAGTTGATAGGAAGTCAGTGGAGTTGGTTGAAAGGGGAAGTAATATGGTCAGATCTGTGCTCAAGGAAAATTCCTTTGGCAATATTGTGTTGGATAAACTAGAGTGGGGAAAGACTTGAGACAGTGAGTCCAATTAGGAAGCAGTTGCAATAATCTAGGTAAAAGGTAATGAGAGCTTGAACATCTATGGGAGTGGAGAGAAGGGCACTAATGCAAGAGATGTTATGGAGGTATAAATGGAAAGATCTGGCTACTGATTGGATATAGAGAATGATACAAAATGAGGAGTCAAGGATAATGCAGCTAGCCGGCAGAGGAGATAGAGCCCTCGGATTGAAGTCAGGAAGACGAATTCAAATATGGCAGCTGACACTTACTAGCTGTGTTACCCTAGGAAAGTCACTAAAATCTGTTTGCCTCAGTTATCTAAGCTGTAAAATGGGGATAATAATAACACGTATTTCCCATGGATCTTGTGAGGATCAAATGAAATAATAATTGTAAAGGACTGAGCACAGTGCCCCATAACACATAGTAAACACTATCTAATTGTTTGCTCTTATTATTAGAGACTGGAAGAGAGAATGATAGTGCTTTTGACAGAAATATAGAAGTCTGGAAGAGGAGAAAATTTAGAGGGAAAAAATTTGTAAGAGAAATATTTTATAACTTGCCAACGAGAGTAAAGTAATAGGCCTTTGTTACAGGCATAGCTCATCTCTCACAAAGGAAAGTTCTTGACTGGAGATATCTGAGGCTGGGAAATGAGGAGGCGCATATTAGGGGGAGTGCAGGGATATATCCATTTCCCAGTCAGCAGAGAAACAAGGCCATAATCAGTTCTCCAAAGGAACAGGCTACACCACCAACTTAGAAATGGGGTAGTGTGTTCAATCAATGAAGGAACATGTATTAAGTGCTTATTATATGCCAAGTCCTGGGGGTGGATAATGAAGAATCTAATGCCAAGGCTGAGAATTTAGAAGACTAGTAGGTAGTGTCCTTAATTGAAATAGGGAAGTATAAATCTGGGGTGAATTTTGAGGGAAAGAATGATTTCTGTTTGGAATTTGAGTTTAAGATACCTCTAGTGCCTTATGTCATATGATCTTCAAGCCATAAGAGAAGAAACCCTGCCCTCCTTCTGACCTTTGACCTGATGCAAGCATACCTGAGATGTTCTACATAACACAACAGTTCTATTCTCCATTGAGAAAAGGGTTAAGTTTTATGTGAATTGTAGTAGAGTCTCACCCAATGCATCTGACTTTTTCCCCCACTTCTGATATCACAGGAAGGTAGGAGCCAATTAATATGAAACTTAGTGAAGTTTACAGAAAGATTCTGGGCTAAAGGAGGAGGCATGGAAAAGTAGTTTACAGAGAAAGAACAAGCCAGACATACCCGGAAGGAGGAAGGGACAAATGTAGGGCACAGATGAGCTGCTACAAGAAAGGCCAGGTCCAGAGAATCCATGGAAAGTCTGAGTAGTAACTCTGGGAGGAGGAATTTAATGATGTAAAGAGAAATAAGAACTATCAGAGTCTTTTTTTTTTCTTTCCCCAAATAGAAATGTGAAGACCACCTTTTGGAGAATGATTAGATCAGGCTATAGCATAGATGCGTTAATGGTGGTGCAGGGAATAGCAATTAGATAATGACAAAAGTAAGACAGAGGGACATGATAAAATGATGCAAAGAAGAACAGGATAATCCTACCTAGATGGGATTCATGTGCTCAATTCGAATTTGAAATCCTGAAGATCATGGTGCCAAATGCCCCTTCCTATGCTTCCTCAGTGACTAAGAGCACCAAAAAAGAAAACTATTTATTAATAAAATGGGAAGCAAGAGGTAAAATGCCTAGAATTCATCCCTTCTTCATCTCCATCTCTAAGAGGTCCTGGTTTCCTTTGAAGCCCCCATCACCCCAACCTCTATCTCTTACATGAAACTTTTCTTGATTTTCCCATGCTTCATTCCCCCCCAACTACTAATGTCTCTGTCACCCCCCATTTACTGTGTATACAGCTAGGTCCCCATTAGTGCAAATAATGAATCTTGTAGTCTCATGTATTCAAATTCACAATATCCAAAATTATAATTATGTAAAATATGGTAATTGGTTCCAGCCTAGTGGCTGTATGTAGGGCTAATTGGAGTAATGTGACCAGTGAGATTCCTTACTTGCCCAAGCTGGGAACTAGCTGTATATGTTTTGTTTGAGAGGCATTGTGATGTCATAGATAGCAGGCTGCCTTTATAATCTAGGAAGATCTAGGTTCAAGTCTCAGCACTGACCGATCTTGGTTGTGTGACTCTGGACAAGTCACTTAACCTCTCAATTTTCAGACAAATTTCTAAGTTTCAGAGAAAGTACCAATGTACTTCGGTAGAGGCTGTCTCCTCCTCTGAGAGTTCCCTACGTCAGTATACTCACAGGTACAGTCCCTGTCTCTCAATTTTCTATATACTTCTTTGTATGCATGTCTCCTTGGTAGAATGTGAGCTTCCAAGGGCAAGGATTGTTTTCATTTTTGCCTTTATGTAACTAGTCCCTAGTAGAGTGTCTGACATATAGTAGGTACTTAATACTTGATTGAGAAAAAAGGAAATGGGAGACCTATGAAATGGAACTGGAAACACCTAATTGGTTATCATACTGAGTCCATCCATTTTAAGTAGCATAACTATCTTCCCATCCTTTACCTTTCTCTATACAGGGGTGGGCTGCAATGGCCCCTCACATTAACCTAAGTCTCATTTTTAGACCACTCCACTATCTTTGCAACTACTCTAGAAAAGTTCTTTTTTAAAAACTCAAATTGTATAATTGAGCTTGCTTTGTATAGAATAAGGTAGTCTTTTTATGTCATGGACCTCGTTAGCAATCTGGTCAAACCTATGGACCCCCTTCTCAAAATTATATTTCTAAATGCATAACATAAAATACCTAAGTTTATAGAGGAAGCAGAAGTAAGTGAAAATAAAGATATAAATTTTCCATCCAAGTTTATGAACCCCTTGAATTCTGTCTCTGTATGTACCCTCAGTTGGGAACCTCTGGTAGAGGAAAACTTATGAAATAAATCTTAATTATTTCTTTGATTTTTTAATTTATACATCTTTTAATGCCACATTCATTTCCAAGTAAATCCATCTTCCCTTCTCTATCCAGAGAACTATACATTGTGACTAAGAATCAAAAAATAGGAGAAAAATTCAGTCCAGCAAAACTAACCAACACACCAATTAAGCCTAATAGTATAGTTATATACCTGTGCTTCCACCTTTGCAAAGAAGGCTGGGAAATTTTGTCATCTATTCATTGGGATCTAGCTTAATTATTTTAATTACACATTATTCAGTTTGGTCATGTGTGTGTATATGTATATGTGTGTGTGCGTGCGCGTGTGCATGCACATGCATGCACATGCTTTCCATTTGCATTGTTGTAATCATAAATTTGGCTTTCCTGGCTCTGCTTACTTCATTTTTCACCAGTTCATGTCTCCCCATGCTTCTCTGAATCCTTGATATTCATGGCATCTTACTACACAGTAGTATTCCATTAACTGATATACTCAGACTGGTTTCAGCCTTATCCAACTGATAGATTCTTCCTTTGATTTTTTAAATTAAAAAATGGCACTTACTTCCTCTTCTAAAGACCTGCTCCTCCACTAAGGTCCTTTTCTGATGTCTTGTCATTATATGGAAATGAACCATAGGTTCTTAAGGGTTCTGCCAATGGAGCTCAATTTCTGGGAGATACTACCAAGATGGAGAGGCTTTGAATATCGACTCTGAATTATTGGCTATGTCCCTGACATCTCAGAGACAGGCTAGTTAGGTATATACAAGTTCTTTAACAGAAAGATGACACCAAATGATGAAGTTTTCAGTTACAGTATGAAAACCATAATAAAAACTATGAAAAGGCTCTGATATATCTTAGTGGAGGGATGATACAGAAGGAAGCAATCATGTCTCTGTGAAGGATTGAAGAATAGTGTTTCTTTAGTTCTTCAATAAGCATAGTGATCAGCATACTAATCACCCTGAAATGTCATCTGGACTTGCAAATGTAATATATTTTCATATTTTTAAGCAATAATTCATTTTTTTCATTAGCTATTCTTGGAAGAGCTCTCCTCTACCCACATTGCTCAAACGCATTTTATTTTTATTTCCCTTGAAAAAGATTTGTGAGATGATGAATTAGTCATCGTCAATTGCATGCATTTACACACTTCTACCTTCTATTTATCTGGCCTGCTTCCCTGTTCTGGCTCCAGATGGTGCAGCAATGTACCCTCTGGAAACACTGAAGAGAGAAAACCCTTTCCTGCTGCCTCCCCATTTCCAGATTCCAACCCAACGTTGCCAAGTTTGAATAAAGAATCACTCACTGGCAAATGCAGTTCTCCATGCACTTGCATAGGAATTGCAGCCAGAAAGATTTATTTGAATATTAGAACGATTGTCATGGCCAAAATTTCTGAGTAGAACTTGTCAACCAATTAAAAAAAACCCCAACTATCTAGACCAGTGGTTTCCAACCTTCCTAATGCCATGACCCTTTAATACTCATATCTGCATGTGGGTGGACCCGCCTGCAGACAGAGGAGCAGTGTCTCAGTTCCTAAAACCATCAGAAATACGTGTTCTCCGATGGTCTTAGGTGACCCCTGTGACCTCTGTGAAAGGGTTATTCGACCCCCAAAGGGGTCGTGACCCACAGGTTGAGAGCCGCTGATTTAAAGTTTGTGCTCAACCAAGTTCTTCAATCCTTGGATTCATTCTTCTACTTTTTTTTTCAGTGATTTGTGTATGTTCAGAGAAATTAAGCTATTGTGAACAAATGAAGGGATGCTCTAATCCAGGGGTTCTTAACGTTTTTTTTTTTTTGTATCTTGGGCTCCTTTAGAAGTCTGGTGAAGCCAGATTCAAAACAGAGCCCTTCTTAGAATAGTGTTTTTTTTTTAATTTTTTTTTAATAATAAATTCATTTTATTAAATTTTTTGTGAGTTACATATTTTCTCCCCGTCTTTCCCCCTCCCACCACCCCAAAACAGCCATCCCAGTGTTTCCCCCCTCCCCCAGTCTATTCTCTCCTATGTCACTTTTTGGTAGGGCAG
>CM053581.1:288757523-288804347 GCA_028627135.1 Pseudochirops cupreus
TAGCTCTTAGGGAGAGGCTGGGAACTCTTCCTATATACTTCGAGCAGACTGGATAATAAAGACTCCAAGACGGAGGCCCAAGATGGCGATCTGTCCAGGCCACTCAACGCGAGAGCTCTGGCCGAGAACAATCGCTCAGTCCCCCTGCTGCCTGCAGGCCGCGGGCGGGAAGCTGCAAAGCCAAGGCGGGTGCAAAACCTGTGCCTTTTCACTTTTCTTCTCTGGAGGCCTCCCGCTGGACTGCTTATCTCCCCCTTTCACAATTCCCATTCACAGCTGCCGCTAATCCGCTCACCTGAAGCTCCTCAGCTCCTCCCGTCCAGTCGCCCCCGGGGCACAGCCGCAGCTTCAGGCCAGGCTGGTTTCGGTTCGCAGTGCTGATATGGTTCCTCATAGCCGAGCTGACTTTAGTGGGAAGTATCTTTGTGTGCGTTTTGGAGTTCTATGATTGGTTTAGAGTCCTATTTTATGGGTATTTTGGGGTGGCTATGTGAGAGCTGCGATTTGTTGCTGCTGCTACGCCGCCATCTTGGCTCCGCTCCCTAGAATAGTGTTTTCAAATAATGGAAGAAAATGCTAAATTCCAGCAGAGGTTAGTGAAAATAAAGATGTAATTTTTCCCATCCAAGCTCATGCATTCCCCAAATTGATCATGGACCCCTTAAGGGTCTGTGAACCCCAGGTTAAGAACACTTGCTCTGATTAATCAATCAACGAGGGTTCATTAAGTACTTACTCTGTGCTAGGCACTGTGCTAAATTCTGAAAATACAAAGAGTTTTGTCCTCAAAGAACTTTTTTAAAGGGAGAGACAATATGTACATAAGTAGATGTTTACTCCATACATGGAGTAAATTACACCTAACCTGAGAAGGGAAGGCCCTAGCAGATGATGGGAAAACCAGGAAAGAGCTTCCTGGACAAGGTGGAAGTAGAGTTGAGCCTTGAAGAAAACCAAGTCTAATGGTTTGCTTAGGAGGCATGAAGATTTTATTGAATGTAAGTAAAGACTACAATAGAACATGAATAGGATGTATTGCTTTTGAGAAATTTTGTAGAGTTTCTAATGATCCCAACCTACTCCCTGAAACAAAGGCCCACCTTTGTAAGATCTGTTCTCTCATTGGTGCCGTGTGGATGTGCATCACAGGATTGAAGAGGTCATATAGTTAGAGCAAGTAATTATTAGCAAACAGCCTTCATGCTCCATTGGTATCTACCAATATCAAGGGATCCAGAACAAGAACTTGCAGCAAGTTGAATAAACTGCTTGGGGAAGATTTATGAAACAAAAGGAACAAAAACTATTAGTAGTCTGCCCTGGTAAAGGTAACATCCACAGATTTTCATTCTCTCTAGGTTTACTATCCCAATTTTTTCTGGACTGACAGGTTAGGTTCCTACTTTTTTCCCTTGAGGTATTTGTATGTGGTTTGTCCTTCATTCTCAAAGAGGGCCATGACATCAGGGAGATGATGACATGACTTGCAATTGACTTTGATTTGAGTGAGAAAGGGCTGTTCAAAGTCACCAGTCTTACTTTCTCCCCCAGAGCCATTTGGGTCCAGTAATAAGATATTCATCAGAATGACTGGAGATGGCCCAGGATGTAGTGGGGGACCTTGGTCCTTTTAAGATAAGATCTTTTCAGGTTTTCACTTTGAATGAGGTAACACCCATTCAGTGAAGAGGCCTCTTTAAGAAGTGAGTCAAGGAATGGTCCCTTTAATTAAAAAAAAATCAAACTGAAAGGGGAAGACCCTCAGGGGTAACCTTGAAAGGCTGTGGCTTAGAATATTGCCAGTTGTGAGTTCCCATCTGCTATTTTCCCCAATGTGACCAACCAGCAGAACTGTATTAGCTTTTACAAAAGGGGGGAAATGAAAAAAAAGATAACAAGAACAATAGTTACAAAATAATCCCTATCTCCCACCTTCATCAACTCAGAGAGTGTAATTTCCCCTTATGCCTATGTCCCCCCCACCATACACATAGAGTTTCTAGAGAACATGGGCTCGAATTTAAAGCATAAAGGTAGTCATAAAGATAATATAAAGCATAAAGGTAGTATAAAGGTGTGCCTGGGGCATAGTAGGAAATTAATAAATGTTTATAAAATTGAATATATGGGGAACACATGGTTCCAAAGGGTACTTTGAAAACCCTGACCCTAGGAGTTTTCTCCTTCTGTGGCATCCCTACCAAGTTTACTTTTGTCTTGTTTGACTGAGTTGGCTCTTTGCTACACACGGTATCTTAGATGAGTAGGCAATCTACTTCTGGTGTGGATCCAACGGGTTGCTTGGCTACTACACTTGCTTCTCACTAGATTAATCTGATATTGTTTATCTCTTCCAGTTGCTGATGAGACTTCTATGAAAGCCTTGATGTATTTCCCAGTGTCACTAGTCACCTGTAATCCTCATCTGCCTAGTGTTATGATAGGAAAAAAAACACGCAAAAGAAACCATCATGCATTCATGAGCATATGGCGATCAGGCAGGAGAAAGGTCAGTCTCTGCTTCTCTTCCCACCTCCCCACAGAAGCTCTTGCCTTGCTAATTTCTAGGGAAGAAAAGTACAAAGCTTCCAAAGGTCCACTGAATCATCACCATCCCCACCAAAAGGGTCCCTGATGTATTTGAGAGGATCCAGGAACTTGGACGGGAAAAATTACACCTTAAAATTTCATTAATCTTTCACTGAAATTTAACATTTTTTTCCACGATTTGAAAACATTATTCTAAGAAGGTTCTATTCTAAGTCTGGCTTCACTAAACTAATATGAAAAAGATTAAGAGCCTCTCCATTTGTTCATCCATTTGCTCAATCTCTCTCTCTCTCTGAACACACACAGATCACTAAAAAAAGTTTTTGAAAGAATAAATCCATGGATTGGAGAATTTGGTGAAGTGCAAACTCCAGATAATTGTTTTTTTATTTTTGTTTTTAATTAATTGGCAACTTTTGCTTGAAACTTTGGCCATGAAAATTGTTCTAATATTCAAATAAATCTTTCTGAATTTTAAAACATCCACAGAAGGGGTGGTGGATGAATACGTCTGGTATACAAACTCAGTTCCATCTCCAACTCCATGACCCTCTTAGGTCAATGATCCTACTAACTTTGTAGTCAATTAGAAGCTTTTTTGCCACCACACAGTATAAACTCCCAAGTTTTCGTGGCTAAAACCAGCTTAAAAGTTCCATATGTTGTGTTGACAGCAAGCAGAGAGGTCTGTACAAGTTTCATCAAATGGGCCCTTTTGGCCAGTTTCCTAATACGATGGTAGCATAGAAATATCCAAGCAAGAGAAACTTGATGATGTACTGGAAACAGCACCAGATTTTGAATTAGAGCTCCCTGTTTAATATCTTGGCTCTTTGATTTACTAACTCTGTGGCTTAGGACAAGCTGTCTCACCTTTTTTAGTTTCCTCAACTATAAAACGAAAGGGTTAGACCATATCATGTCCAAGTCCCTTCTAGCTCTAAATCCTATAGTTAAAGAAAAGCTGTATTAAATCCTCTAAAAGGAAGGCTCTTGAGTGTCACATCTCCAGCCCCTCTTTCTTTATAAGGCCTTGGTTCAGTGACAGTAGATAATTAGAATAATTTGTGAGTATATTATATATTAAGTCAATGACTGACCCTGACTACTTGATAATTTTCTCAAAGACATCTTGAAAGGCAGCTTCTCAATGTGACCTCCTGTGGATAGGGCTAGAAGAGATGATATTAAATACAATTGTCATGCAAGTTAATTTCCTAGGGTTTGAGTAAGTTTTCCCTGCTAGAAGCACAAACTCTCTTGGGGTTAGTTCATGAAATTCCTGTCACAAAATTTCATAATGCTGTAGTGGAGACAGAGAACTAGGGATGCCAATCAATATCAGGAAAACATACCATTACCCCAGGGCCCATCTTTCCAACAACTAGCAAAAGGCTTGGAACATCTCTAAGTGAGATAACCCAATTTTCTGTACCACATAGAAATCATGTTGGATTGGCTTTACACTATGCAAAACAGTTACAAGTGTATTTAATATATTTTAGAACCACTCACTCTTTACCTTGTGGGAAAGGAAAAAGAAAAAAAACTCAAGTCTCCTTCACAAAACCTTCATGACTGCCAAAAAATTCATCATTCCTTAAATGTGGAACAGAGATATAGGTCTGGACATGGGTTTGAATCCTGACTGCTGTATCTCAGTATTTACTTTTAAAAACAACTACTTATCTGGGCCTCAGTTGCCACAAAATTGTTTGAAAAACTGGAATTGAATTGGACAGAAATTAGATTGAGAATAATATCTTATACTATATACTTTAATAAGCCCAAAATAGACACATGACCTAAATATTAAAGGTCATATCATTAAAAAATTTGGAAGAGAATCAAATCAGGTGCCTTTCATAGGAATAGCTAAGGGATGAGTTCTTAACTAAACAAGTAATAGGGACAATCAAAATTACAAAATTTATAATTTTGATTATATGAAATTGAAAAATGTTTGCATAACCTATCATTTATGACTAACTCAGATATATAAGACCACTAATCATTTCCCAAGGAATAAGTGCTAAAAAAAAAAGTGAGCAAGCAGTTCTCATCACTAGCAAACCACAAAAGAAGAAAGGCTATATGAAAAAAAAAGCTCTCCAAATCACTGATAATAAGAGAAAAACAAATTAAAGCACTTACTAAGATTATTCCAAACACCCAGAAAGTTGACAAAGATCACAAAAGATGGGGATAGTCAATGTTGGATGGGTTGTGGAAAGGCAGGCTTTCTTGGTGGAGCTGAGACTTGGCCCAACAATTCCGGAAAACACTCCTGTATAGTGACGTGACAGAAATGCTTATAACTTTTGATTCCAAGATCCCACTGCCAAACTTAGACTTGAAGGAGATCAAACATAAAAAGAAACATCATATATATTTAAAGATAAATATATTTAGACTATTGTATTATTTTCAAAGTATGAAAAATTAGAAAAAATGTGGACCTCAGTTGAGGGATTAAGCACATTGTACATGAACATGATGAAGTAGTAATGCCCTATAAGAAGTGATGAATGGGATGAATATGGAGAAGCATGAGAATACTTACACAGACTCATGAAAAACAAAGAAAACTATATAAACAATGACTGAAACAATGTAAATGGAAAGAACAACCACAAAACAATCAAAACACAATATTCTGAAAGTAAAGGTTACAACTAAACTTGTCCCTAAAGAAGAGATATGAGAATGTATTTCTTCCTCTTGTTTTAGGGTATGGTTTTTTATGTGTATGAAATATGCAATATATAATGCAAGACTTGGCTTGACATGTCGCTGAGTTTTATCGGATTTCTTCATTTAAAAAATTATTCTTTATAAGGTATGGCTGTCATGAAGGAGGGAGGTGGTAGAAAGGAGAGATATATCGGAAATGTGCATGATGTAAAAACCAGTTATCTCAATTTTTTTTTAAATGGTGAGATATGACTTGATAATATCTAAGGCATCTCCCAACACATTGACTTAATCTCTCTAACTCTAAAGTTTACTATTCTATGAATGTTTTCAAACAGGTGTGATAAGAAGCAAACATCCCCAAGGATGCTTGAGTCATTTAAGTTCTAAAGGATGAGCAGCATTTCATTCCTCCAAGGGCAATTCATTTGAATCTAGAAACAATCCAAGAAACAGAAATGTTCTGCAGCCTAAAATCATTGGCTGAGCCTTAGCAAAACCTATTTGTTTGAATGCTCTGGGATTTGGCCCTGCCTGTTTCCAGGCACGGAGACAATCTGAGCAGATGCGGATTGAGCAGCTGCCACCAAAAGAGCCTCCCACCTACCAGGACTTCAGCCGCTCAGCAGTGCCAGCTTCTTCACACACCCACTCTTGAGCCCACTCATGTTGTTCCCTTTCCCAGCCATCACCATTAACTTAGTCTCCATGGGTATCTCAGGACTTAGAGGAAAATCAAAATGATCATCAGGATTCAGAGGATGGAAGGTTTTTTTTTCCTTTGTTTACACGTCAATACTGATATCACATAAATGCGGAAGAGGATACCACCTAAAGACAAAAATCCGGGTCTCTCTCAATTGAGAGAATCTAATTCCAGATAGGAACAATAAAAGAAGCAGCAGCACCTAGGAGTCTGCCCACAAACTCAGATAACAAATTTTGGGTTATTGATATGGAACGAAAAAGTCTTGCCTAATCAAAACAAAATTTCCTTAGACTTACAGAACCTTGGGTTTAAAGCTATAAGGTCAAGTAGAATGTCGGTACTGTAAAGGAATTTAGAATATAGAATGTCCAGAATGAAAGGAAGCTTGGAATCTAGAACATAGGATGCCAGACCTAGGAGATTACACAGAAGATGGAATGTTAGAGCTGAGACTTTCTAGAGTTGGGACCATAGTATACAGAGCATTAAACTTAGAATAGACCTTGGAAACCTTATACTCAATCTCTTACTTTGCACATAAGGAAACTGATGGGAAGGCATTTGCTCAAGGCCACTCAGTGAATAGATGGCAGTGCCTTGATCTGAACCCAAGTATTCTGAATCAAAGTCCAGTGCTGCTTCCCTAACTCAGTGCTAAACTCGGGAATCTTTAAATATTACAGTTGTGACTATTCCTTGACTTAGGTGATTTCTGGATAAGCAATCATGTCTCATGAATTGTGGGGTGGAGAGAGCAAGGCACTAGGAATGCTGAGGCTTTGTTTTAAAACCCAAGTCACTATGTTACTTTGGGCAAGTCATTTTCCTTTTCTGGGTATCAATAAAATAAACAGGTTATACTACATGATCTCTGAGGTCATTCTCAGGTCTAACTTCTATTCACATATTTTCCTAAAGAAATAAGTCTGGTCGTTCACCCTTTTACTTAATAAACCCCAGCGAATCCCTGTTAATACCAGGATCCCTCCCCCACTAGTAATGCCCAACTACTTTGTATTTTACTACTTTGCATATCTTTCTGTTCATTAATTTTATACTTATGCTGTATATATTTTTATATTTACTTGTGACCTGCCTTCATTAGAGTGTAAACTCATTGAGCATAGGGATTGTTTCATTATTTGTACTTATATCCCGAGCACCTAACACAATGCTCTCACATAGTAGGTGCTTAATAAAGGCCTGCTGACTGGTTGATAAAAATCCTCTATTTCAATTCTAAAGTCCTTTACCACTTGGCCACTATCTGCCTTTCCGGTCCTCTTACATTCTATTCCTCTTCCATACACTCTACAATCCAATTACACTGGCCTATATACCGTTCTTCACATACAACGCTCCATTTCCTGTTTCAGTATTGTCCTTCTCATTGCAATGTAAGCTCTTCCAGGGAAGGGACTATATTTTTGCTTGTATTTCTTGTATTTCTGTCTCCAGTGCTCAACACTTAATAAATGCTTCTTGATTGCCTAACTGATTGATTTAAGATATAATGTTCTGGAAGCTGGGGATGCAGTTTTGGAGGTCAAAAGAGTTGCCAAAACTAGAGATCTTGCTTTGGGCATCAGCTGGAGAATGGTGACAGATGCCTTCAGAATGAATTCGCTTGCCCAGGGAAAGCTCAGGAAGAAGCCACAAGAGACAGAACGAGTGGTTCCAGAGGGCCATGTGATACTCTAGGGATCCTCCACTTGAAAGGTGACAGCTGTGTGTGGAAAGTGAAAGCAAGCAGCTCACAGCTGCCTGTAATTGTTAATTACTTCTATAAGGGATCAGCAGTTTCTTGAGGTTGCACATCCTGTGTTTGTCACTTTAGGAGGGGGCTTGACCCCTATGTGTTTGTAATGACAAGGGTTGTGAGTTGAGTTCGTCATGTGTAGACAAGGGAGCACGGACAGGGACTGTAGGGTGGACATTGTGTAAGAGTGAGTGAACTGATACAGAAAAACTGGAGGGTGAGAAAATGACATGTTCAGATTAGTGCAAATAAGTGAAGGGGAACTTGGGTGTGCATCCCTAGATGTTTGTGGGTGGGCCTAAGAGAGCTGAAGCATGTATTACAGGCTAGCTGAGCTTGTCCCTAGAGTGAATTATCTTAGAAGCCTGAGAAATCTCAGCTTCAGCGTAGCACAAAGAGGGGGCCTCCAGCTCTTTTAGTCAGCCTAGGGAGTGTGTGTGTGTGTGTGTGTGTGTGTGTGTGTGTGAGCAGTTGGTTCTAATGCCCTTCTAAGAAAAGGGTTCCAGTATTTGATGAACAATCATAAAGAATCCTGATAAATGCCTAGTAGGCTCCATACAAACAAAGAAGTAAGGATGATAGCAGCCATAATACTGGGGGGAGGGGAAAGGTACTTGTATTCAGCATGAGGAATTATGGGTCTGTAACAGGTAGGAGAGGAATCAGAATCATGTGGCTTGTCTCTGAAGCTTATGGTGCCAAAAGCTACAGGAATATGAAGAACAATACGGTCTGAAAAAAATCTCCTGGTCTGGATCTATTTTTTTTTTCATCTATATGTAGTAGGCTTTTGGAGACAGATCTCTACAGGCAAAAGGTAATCTTCAAAGACTTGTGCTGTGCACTTCTGGGAAATGTAGTCCAATTGAATAATGTTGTTCTTCCCATGCTGGGGGGAATGAGACCATGACACATTCTGAGTGCACTGCAGTAGTGTGTGTGTGTGTGTGTGTGTGTGTGTAAGGCAGACAGAGACAGAAAGGAGATAAAGAGAGACAGAGGGAGAGAGAGAGAGAGGAAGAGGAGGGAGAGAGGAAGAGGAGAGGAAGAAGGAGAGGAGAGGGGAAGGAAGGGGAAAGGAGAGGAGGAGAGGAGAGCTCAAATAGACATTCTTGTTATGGAAGTCAAGTGACTAAGAATCTGAGCACTGGGGAACCTGTGGGGCAGCTGCCTCTGCTTTCATCTGGTGAAAGATGACAGTTGAATGGCATGGAGGAGAAGGTATCTGAGAGACCAGTCACTACTGACATTCCATTTCAGAAAATAGGCATCAAATTGTGAAATAGTCTCACTTTTCCATTCCTTTCTGTCCTGCTGAGGAAGAAGCTTATGGAAGTTCTCTAAAGTTACCTATAAAATTTTTATTAATGTAGTTTGAATTTTCCAACTAGAGAAAGTCAGATTAGTTCTAACTATTCCTTGTCATGTGACAATAAAGGGGAAGTAGAGAAAAAAGAGGCAGTGAATGGATGAAGGTGTACAGAGATTTTACAAAGAGGGTCAAAGATTTAAACACTCGTACAATGGGGCAGGCTTTCTCCTGGCTTGGGGTTTTATTCAAATGAGAACATTTTGTTGTTTTGATTTATTAATATTGGCCAAACTTCCTGAGGCATAGTCAAGCTGCATTAGGAGCTGGGGAAGTGGGGGTTCATCTACATTAGACCAAAGAGAACCAAGCATCACTGCTGTCTAGAAGGGTGGTTGGACCTAATTCTTCTTGTATTCCCCTACCAATCCACTTGTGCACACACTCTACAGATGAAGATGGTGATTGGGGAATAGACACTGTTCATTGGGAAGAGAAAAGTACCATCTGAATGGGACTGGCAACACCCACATTGCAAGGGTAAAGACCTAAGGAGAGAGTCATTACCTCTTCCTCTCTTTCTTTTTTCCTTCACTCTCCAAAACCCAGACAACATATTAAACCCAATACAAAATGAAAGGGATTGTCTAGATCTCTAAGAGTTTCTGCTACTCTAAATCTAATTTGGTATGACAGGAAAGAACTCTGAACTGGACCTCAATTCAAGTCCTGCCTCTGACACTTACTGAGCAAATCACTTAAACTCCCTGGGCCTCTGTTTCTTCTTCTGTATAATAACAGAGTTCAAATTAAATGGTCTCTGAGCCCCCTTCTGGCTTTGGATCCAGGATTTTGTGATTTACCATCCAAAATGCACCTCTGTGAACTATTTTCCCCTTCTCTAAAGGGGGTGGGGGGGGGGGGGACGATAACGCTGTCAAGGCCTAAATAGGTTTATTTTCAGGAATAAAAGAGGTATATGAATGTAAATTTAGTGCTACACTGAAGCTTTTTTTTTAAGTGATTCTTATTATAAATCTGGTTAGCCTTATAGACAAGTGTTTTAAAGCTGGCTTTTATTCTGGCTTCTCAGTAGTCCATGATTGACATACCCTTTGCAGGGAGCTAGGTCATTGTGCAAAATTTACAGCCTCTGACCTTTAAAGGTATTGCCTGGATTGTAGAATTTTTCCTGGGAGGCTATCTAATCTGAAGCTGGAAGCTAAAGTTAAGTAAGTTCTTACAAGTTAACCAAGGTCAATCCTTCATCCTCTTTTCTTCAGAGCAATCCCTAGAGTGAACACAGGCTTTTCTGCCTCTAATAGGACAGAAATTGGAGATAGAGGAATTAGGTTTGAATTCTAGCTCTGTTAATCCACCACTTCTGTTCCTGAATACGTGCCTTTACCTCTCTGGGACTCAGTTTCCATACAAGTAAAATTAGGAGATCGGACTTGTCTGTTCTGTATAGGCCTTGATACCCCGGAGTCATGTAATAGCTCCTAAAGGCATTAATTGGGAATTAATCATGAGATTTATTTGTTTTTTATATTATTTTTTCCAGTTACATTGAAAAGACAAATTTTAACATTCATTTAAAAAAATTTTGAGTTCCAAGTTTTCTCCCTCCTTCCCTCCCCACTTCCCCCTCCTTAAGGCAGCAAGCAATTTGATATAGGTTACATATGTGCAATTATGTAAAATATAGTTCCATATTGGTCATGTTGAAAGAATAAACAGATCAAAAGAAAAAAATTAAAAAAACAAAGTGAAAACAGTATGCTTCGATCTGGATTTAGACTCTATTAGTTTTTTCTCTGGATGCTCACATGGATAGTATTTTTCTTCATGAGTACTTTGTAATTGTCCTGGATCATTGAATTCCTGAGAATAGCCAAGTAATTTATAGTGGATCATTGTACAGTGTTGCTGTTACTGTGCGCAAAGTTCTCCTTGTTCTGCTCACTTCATTCACCATCAGTTCACATAAGTCTTTCCAGGTTTTTTTTAAATCTGCCTGCTCATCATTTCTTACAGCGCAATAGTATTCCATTACATTTTTGTACTGCAACTTATTCGGTCATTCCCCAGTTGATGGGCATCCCCCTCAATTTCCAATTCTTGGCCACCACAAAAGGAGTTGCTATAAATATTTGTACAAGTAAGACCTTTCCCCCCTTTTATTTTAGCTCTCTAGTAATAGTATTGCTAGATCAAAGGGTATGCATAGCTTGGTTGCCCTTTGGGTATAGTTCCAAATTGCTCCCCAGAATTAGCCATGAGATTTAGACATAGCACTGTAACATATGTGTCATGACATTCATGATCATCTTATCAATATGCTGATAGGAGGCACAGTGGATAGAGCACCGGGCTTGAAGCCAGGAAGACCTGCTTTCAAATGTGACTTCAGACAAGGTATCTTATCCCAGTCAAATCATTTAACTTCTATCTGCCTCAGTTTCCTCATCTGTAAAATGGGGATAACAATGGCATCTATCTCCCATGTTGTTGTGAGGATCAAATAAGATAATATTTGCTAAGTACTTTGAAAACCTAAAAGTTATATATAAATGCTAACTATTATTAGCTCTTATTAATAATATGGTGCCCTGAAATGGTGAAGTGAGCCCAACTTTGCAGTGCTCACACCCCATTTCTAGGGAGTGAAGAATCCCAAAAAGGATCTAGAGAATGAGAAGGAGACATGGCCAGACAGAAGTTTGTCTGTAAAAGGGTTTTAGTGGACTAGTAGTCTGATATTTGCAGTGTGACAGGGCAGCCAGAAAGCCACTGCATTTGTAAACTGAATTTAAAAAGGAATAGTGGCCAGGACTATGAAGGTGAGAGTCCTCCATATAGCCTTCCTTGGTTAGATCACACAAGCATTATAGAGTTCAAGGCACCACATTTGAGGAAAGATGCTGTTAGACGAGAAACAGCGCATGTTGAAGGGCCTTGTCATGTGACTTCAAAGAAGTGGGGAGATTTAGCCTGGAGAAAAAGAAACTCAAGAGCAATGTGAGATCTGCTTTTAGGCATTTAGTAATTTTAGGCATTTTGGGCATTTAGGATGTCACAGAGAAGGTATTAGACTTCTAGCACCTGGCATATAGCACGTGTTGATTGGTTGTCCTGCCTGGCCCCAGAGAACAGAACTAGGAAAGGAGAGCAGAAGTTTCAGAGGTAAGTTTAGGCTAGAGGTAAGGGCAAATTTCCTTCCCATTAAAGCCACCCCAAAAGAGTATAACTTAGAGGCAGAAGACTTGAGTTCAAATCCAGTTAAGAGACTAAGAGAGGAGATGAGAGATTTCTTTGAACTTTATCAGAGCTATGTGAACTGAAGCAGGTCCCTCTGAAATCCAGGAAAGCTTCAACTACCTTAACCCAAGTTTTTATTTGGGATCATCAAAGAAAGTCTAGAGTACCACGGGCAAAAGATTTAACCTTTCTGTGCTCTACCTTTGTGAACTGGATGATGAGAAAGTTGGACTACATGACTCTAAGATCCGTCCCAACTCTAAGACCCAGAACCTATGAATGGGCAGCTTCTCTTTGTTTGGAGGTCAAATAAAGACTGGATGGCCTCTTCTTAAGTATGTTGTAGAAGGGGCTCTTATGCAGGTAGATAGGTCAGACGAGATGGCCTCTGAATACCTCTCTGAGCCAAGCACTGTCTTTTTATTCTGGAGCTTCTCTGGAGTGATGATGAAAAGAAGATCTAGGCTCTCCCAGAGTAATTCCTCCTGTCCTGAAGCAATTTATATAGTCCTCATAGACATACCCACATCAGAAGAACTTGGTAAGGCCCTGCTCAAAAATCTTCGATAGCTCTCTGTTGCCCACAAAATAAAATTCAAACTCCTTCACCTGGCACCCAAGATCCTCCTTAACATGGGCTTGTTCTGCCTTTCCAGATACATCTTATATTAGATATAACTTCCTGCCACATCCTCCATGTATAAATCTCCCTGGACTGTTCTCTAAATATGCTCTCTTGCCTCTGTACCTTTTCTCAGTGATGTCCTCATTTCCTCCTTCCATTTATTGCATTTCTGCTATTATTAAAGTAAGTAAAATTCTACCTCTTCTACAAAGCCTTCCCTGACCTCTCTTGTTTGTAATGACCTTTCTCTTTTGACCCTTGACCTCACATCATGTTTTGTTTTCACCCCTCAAATTCAATCAATCAAACAAATATTTATTTAGCCTCTAATATGTACCAGGCACTGGGGTATAAAAGAGGCAAAAGAGAATTCCTGCCCTCAAAGAGCTTACAATCTAATGGCAAAGACAACATGCAAACAACAATGTACAAAGCAAGCTATATACAGCATGGTGGTTGTTCTTCTTCATTCTTGAAGAGGACCAAAATGACATCACTATGTTAGGGTACAATGTGTCTGATTGTGGTTGATCAGACCAATATGAGCTCAGAAGGCTCTGCCACAGGTTGGGCACAAATAGTCCATATGAATGTTTGGAGTGGAGATGTCTCTAAATTTGCACATCTCATGTTTCTTTCAAGCTACTGCAGAGCTGCTTTGCTCAGATTCAGTGCCTTCTTTGATTTGGGCACACCATACTGGATAGTCCTATGCCAGTGTTTCCCATGTCTCTTAATTGATTCCAAAGTCCTTCAGAGAGACCTTGTATCTCTTCTTCTGACCTCCATATGGGCACCTGCCTTGCATGAGTTCTCTGTAAAATAGTCTTTTTGGCAAACATACGTTTGGCATTTGAACAATGTATATAGTCCATCAGAATTGTGTTTTCTGCAGTAGAGTTTGAATGTTTGGCAGTTCAGCTGGAGAAAGGACCTCAATGTCTGGTATCATATTTTGTCAGGTTATCTTTGGAATCTTCCTAAGATAATTCAAATGGAAATTATTCCATTTCTTGGCATGGCACTTGGTAGAATGTCCAGGTTTCACAAGTATACAACAATGAGTTCAGCACAACGGCTCTGTACCCTTTCAGTGTGGTAGGCAACCTAATACCTCTTCTCTCCCACACTTTCTTTCAGAGTCTCCCAAACACTGAGCTAGCTCTGGCAATGCATGCCCCAATCTCATTATCTATATGTACATCCCTGAAAAGTATACTGCCAAACTAAGTGAACTTATCCACAGCATTCAAAACTTCTCCATTTGCTGTAACTGATGGTTCCACACATGAATGGTGTAGTGCTGGCTGGTGGAGGATTAATTGGAGTTAATTGTTAGGCCAAAATTAGCACAAACAGCACAGAATTGCTCCATACCTTATTGTATTTCAGTCTCTGAGGCAGCATTGAGTAGCACAATAATATATAAAGATACATGATACATCTGATAAATAGGAAATAATTAACAGAGAGAAAACACTGAAATTATGAGGAATTGGGGGAAGCTTCCTGTAAAAGATGTGATTTTATTTGAGATTTAAAAGAAGTCAGGAAGGGATTTAAGATCTTGCCTGCCCATTAATAAGCCCATTAAGAGAATCTTGCTTAGGGGAGACTTGCTTGTAGGAAGGCTTTCACACCTTTTGTTAATTTCTAATTAAGCACTGAGTCAGGGCAGTGATGCCCTCTGGCTGTAAAAAGGGTATATATATATATATATGTGTGTGTGTGTGTGTGTGTGTGTGTGTGTGTGTGTGTGTGTGTGTGTATATGTGTGTATATATATATATGCTCTGAGGTTAGCATTTTGCTTTGGGGCTCACTCATTGGAAGAGTGTTCATGTGATTTGGCCACATGAGACCCTGGGTAACCGTTAAGGAGCACTTCCCCCCCCTTTGAAAAACCCAGATGTTGGTGCTTCTCTCTCTGGTAACTATGTATGTATTGTCTTGGTCAGAGAGTTGATCTGTGATTGATCTTGATCAGATCTTGATCAGTCTGTTGATCTGTGCTAATTTCTCAGGCAGTTAGAAGCTCTGTCTGTTGGTCTTTGTTTCTCCACTTGTATTTTCTCTATTTTCTTTGTTTGGATTTTCTCTGAAGTTCAGGGTGTTGACTTTTCCCTGAACTAACTACTGTAATTACCAATTACTTAATTACTGATGTAATTAAAAAGACTGTTGACCCCTTGAACAGCTATCTTTTTTAGTAAAGCAGATCTAAGAACCTATGCTAACAGCTATCCTGGGTATGTCAGTGTGGTTGCTGCTATCCATGGTCAGAATCACACTTTGGGAGAATCAATTTGGTGGCTAAATAGAGGAGGAATTGGAGAGGTGAAGAGTTGTAGCAACCAATGTTACTCATGTAGTGTTGTATATTACAGTTATCTAAGTCTATGTCTTATTCTCTACTCATGGGTGTTCTGGTAAATGTTTAACCACTAACTCTCCAAAAAAAAAATCTATGTAGGACACATTTAAGTTTAATCCTCTTAAGGAGGGCAAGTGACTTTTTCCCAGGTCACACAGGTATTGAGAATTAGATGCATATCTGAACCCAGTTCTTTTTAGACCAGAGTCAATAATCTTACCATTACATCATGGTACCTCCTAAGGTCACCCAGAGAATACATGAGTGGAAAAACCAAAATTTGAACCTGAGAGAAATTATCATTTTTCTATTATGTTAGTAACCAATTATTAAATTAGGATTAAGGTTTATACTTTCTATTTCTTCATTCAGAGACCAGCCCTTGTAGGTCATTTGGTCAGTCTCTGAGAGACATTGCTGATAGATGAGATTGCCCGAATTCTCTGGACACAAGTTCCTTGACCTTGGGCAGGACCCTACATAAGTAGAAGACATTACTTCTGTTTAAAGTATAAATAGAATCCATGTCTCAGGGAGGGCAAGTGACTTTTTCCCAGGTCACACAGGTACTGAGAATTAGATGCATATCTGAACCCAGGTCTTCTTAGACCAGAGTCAATAATCTTACCATTGCATCATGGTACCTTCTAAGGTCCAATCTAGGAAAGTTTTTGTCCTAAGGAAATGAATCCCTGTTCTTGGAAGCCTCCATTAGAATTTAGGGTGACCCAGCTTATGAAGAAGACAACCAACCAGAATGGTCTGGGTAGAGATAGATTCCTTTGTCCAGATTGCTGGAGGCAGGTGAGTCTCATGATCAAGTCATGTTCTCAGAAGAAAAAGCTGAAGACTTTTAGCCCACTTCCTCATTAATATGTCTACTCCCTCATTAACTGTTCACTAATTAGGGTTGATTTTCACTTATCAGGGCACCTCCTTTTCCAAAGGTATTTAAGCATTTGGGGGTCTCCATAATTTTGTCTTTGGTTACTGAGACTGCTGACCATCAATTTATTATTTGCTAGCCTAATTAATAAATTATCAATTACCCCAAAACTCTGTCTCTAGGGCTTTTCATTTATCTCAACCTCTGACTCCAAATCAACTTATTTCTCTACTGCACCATACTACCAGAACCAACTTTCCTTCAGTGTTCACAAAGTATAAGACTGCTTTACATCTGGCATGATTTGCCACCTTATTTGAATTGTGTGTTAAATAGCAGTATCTAGGCAAAATGGTACCATCTCAGATCTAAGGAACTAACGCGGAAAACGAAGAGCAACCACAACTCATATATCAACTGTTAATATCTTCAAATGGGTTTGGTTGCCTTCTCCAAATTAAACTGGTTCTTAGGAATTCATCTAAGTCTAGGTCTTTTAAATCAATGGTGTCAAACTCAAATAGAAATGGTGGTCATACTTTGATAGACTTACCCATTCTTAGCAATGCAAGGACCTAAAACAGTTCCAAGGGACTCTTGATGGAAAATGCCACCTACATCCAGAGAAAGAATGATGGAGTCTGAATGCAGAAAGAAGCAGACTATTTTCTTTTATTGTTTTGTTTTCTTTCTCATGGTTCCTCCCATTCATTCTAATTCTTCTGTACAACACGACTAATGTGAAAATATGTTTAATAGGAATGTATATGTAAAGCCTATATCAGAATACATGTCATCTTGGGGAGGGGGAAGGGGAAGGAGGGGGAGAAAATTTAAAACTTACAGAAGTGAATATTGAAAACTAAAAATAAATAAATTAACTTAAAAAAAGAAAAGGTGGCCATATATAGTATGTATGAAGACTACATATTGACTTAATTTTAAAGTGTAATGTTGTGTTTTACTGTATTTTTATTTATTTTGTGAAATATTTTCCAAGTATATATTAATCTGTTTTGAGCAGCACTCAGGAGTATTGTGGTATGCATCCCATAGATCACATGTCTGACCCCTCTGCTTTAAAATAACTCCTGATTAAACTAATTTGGATTGTGGCCCCCACCCTCTTTTCTCTCCTCTCCCCTCTCCCCCAAGATGCTTTCACTTACCAGAAAGTTGAAAAACACTTGACCATTTGGGCCAGTGTTCCCTTATGGTATTCACAAAGTTGAAACTATTAAAAGTTCAAAAAGACTTTTCACAAACCCTACATAGATTAAAATGCTGGGTAGTTTTTTTTTCTTAACATTTTGCAGATTAACTTTACGTGAGAAACTAATGACAACAGCCAATGAGCTCTTACTGAAACAGTAAGATTTTTTTATTTGGAAGGTCTCTTTTTGGAAGGAGGAAGGATACAAATTGAGAAAGTCCCATAAGAGAAATGAATAATGCCTTATATGTATACTACTTTTCAAAAATATAATCCCTCAATATTTAGGGTTTAGAATAGACCACATAATTCAACATCCTCATTTTATAGAGGAAGAAACTGAGGCCAGGGGGTGGGGGAGGATGATTTACTTATAGTCATATGAGCAGATATGTACTTACTATGCTTCTGGTGTGTTCTCTGGACAATTCATTTTTCAGGTAATTAACAAAATATTATTCCTAAGGTCTGACCATGTCACTAACCTACTCAAAAATTTCCAGTAGCTCCCTTTTGCCTGTAGGATAAAAGACACATAAATTCTGGTACTTAAAGTCCTCCACAATCTGACTCCCACCTCATTTGCCTCTCTTATTTCTCATTACTTTCCTTCATACATCCTACATGCCAGTCAAATTGGCCTGCTGCTAGCTTCTCAGACATCACATCCTATTTTTTTACCTCCCAGTCTTTGGATAGTTTCATGTATGTCATGATTTCTCTCCCCCACCCCCACCCCATCTACCCTGGCTTCTTTCAAAACATAGCTCAGGTCCTAACTTCTTCAAAAGGTTTTTCCTGATCCCTTTCCCTCTATACTCTTCTCCTTTTGAAATTACATTGTATGTAGTTTCTAGTACATTATGTGCATATTGAAACTACCCAGAAAAACACAACTTCCTTGAGCACAAGGGCTTCTCCATTTTTGTCTTTGTAACCCCATTGCCCAGCCTAATGTCTTACTTAATTAACATTTAATAAATGTTTATTGAGTTAAATTTAACCTTACAATACTTCTGTGAAATAGGAAGGGCATGTATTAAGTTTCCTTTGGAAAGATGAGGAAGAGACAGCAGAGGGACATTATATGACTTGCCCATGGACATAAGACAAATGGTAATTGAGCTAGGATAGAACTTGGTTAAGTCAGATCCTTTGATTCCCAGTGCAATAATTCTGTTAAATCATGTTGCCTTACATGGCTTGTTAGAAATCATTCAGAACAGTTCACATAGTCCAAAATACTCTTTGATAGATGAGTGAATGGAGAGCCAGAAATATCCAAGGGCATTGTTTGAGCTAGAGGCAGAGATCAGACTATGACCTAAATCCTCCCTAGCCTAATGCTTTTTCCAATGTCATGGTAAAACAGCATGTTACCTAATAGAATACATTTTTGATTATTTTCTATATACTATATATTCTATATACTGAAGAGTGAGAGACAATTACTTCCTTTGAGAGCAAATCAGGAACATCCTTTTAAGTAATTGTAATTGGACACAGCTGGTACTTAATAAATGCTGGTTGGTTTGATAGAGTGCAACCAAGTCATACAAGAATTGACCAATGGACACGTGGTTGTTCAACTTTGAAAAGAAAAGACTAGAGGAAGATGTGGTCAATGTCTTCAAGTCTAACAGAAAAGGAATTAAATTAGTTTAGCTTCTCTCTAAGCTGAGAACAATGAGTGTGAGTTGTACAGAAATAGATTTTGGCTCCAGATGAGGAAAAATGACCTTATAATTGGAGCTGTCTAAAAGCAGAATGGATTGCCTCAGGAGCTCTTGGGTTCCCACTCACTGGAAGTCTTCCAGCAGAGTACTGGGGATCATTTGCTGGCGATGTGATAGAGAAGATTCCTGCTGAGATAAAGGTTGGACAGGGTCACTTCTGACATCTTCAGCTCTCACAGTCAAGGAAATATATAAATTTTTATATCTACTGGATTTAGTACGAATTCAAAATTTGATATTCCATCAGCCTTAGACGTATTCTTGCTCTTCCTGAAACTTCTATATGACATGTGCTTTTTTACTGGCTTTTGTCCAAACCTGAAAACCAACTCCACATCCTAGAATAAAAGGCCTGAGAGGGACCACTTTGAGGAGGAATGGATGCTTCCTGGTATAATGGAAAGACTGCTAAACCTGAAGTCAGGAAGGCCTGGGTTGCCTCTGATACTTAAAAGCTTCATTGTCCTGGACAAATCACTCCAACTCTCAGTATTTCAGTTCCCTAATCTGAACAGGAATGCTCTCCCTCACTTCTCTACCTCTGGCTTCCTTGGTTTCCTTCAAGTCTTAGCTAAAGTCCTACCATCTGAAAGAAACCTTTTCCAGCCCCCTTTAATCCTAGGCCCTCCTTCTGAGATACTTCCAGTTTATTCTACCTATATCTGTTTATACATAGTTAATTGAATGTTGTCTCCCCTGCCACCACCCCTGCCTCCTTAGACTGTGAGATCTGTGGGAGCAGGGGCAGTTTTTTGTCTTTATTTGTATCCCTGCTGCTTAGCACCGTGCCTGGCACATAATAAGTGCTGGATAAATATTAGTTGATTGCCTATAAAATGAGTGGATTGGACTTGGTAGCCTTGAAGGTCTGTTTCACCCCTAAATCTGGGATCCCAAGATAAACATGCTCCAGGAAGTACAATGGAATCCATTTATAGCAATGCATTCAAGTTATAAAAATGCAGCAAGAAGGAAATAAGTGTGTCAAGTGTAAAGTACTCCCAACAAAGCAGTCTTAGTAGCAGCAGGGAGACAGAATCAGCAAACAGCTGGAGAGGAAACTACAGATGCTCAGCATGTCTCATACCTCACCTGTAAAGGGAGTGCAAGGGTAGGTGCCAACATACCCTGAGCCTAGTAAACCAGAACACTATTAACATACCTTAGAATGATGCCTACCTATCCAGACACCTGTTCTTCTCCCCACTCCATTATCAGGAATCGGATCCAAAAGACAATGAATGCATCTCATGGTTTTCACCTGTATACATTTGACTCTGAAAATCCACTTTTCTTGGCTTTTCTCCTTCCATCCGGTCCTTAGATCTTTATTCTCTGAATATATTTAACTTAAGTTCAACTCAGCTCATTTAATCAAAATATTCATTTAGTGGTGGTGATGTGGGGCAGTGGAGAGAGCTTTGTATTAGGAGTCAAATGACGGGAATTCAAATCCTGGTGCTGTGACTTAATGATAACATGACCTTAGGCAAGTCATTTAATCTCTATGGGTCCAAGTTTTCTCCTCTGTCTCTCTCTCCATTTTCCCCTCTCTTTTTTCCCCATCTCTCCATCTACTTTGTTTCCTCCTCTTCTCCCTCCCCTTTTTTCCTTCCCCCCTTCCCCCTTCTCCTCTCTTCTGTTTCCACTTCTAGGACTTGTTTTATCTCCCCCTTCCCCTCTTCCTCTCTTTTCACTCTCTCTCTCTCTCTCTCTCTCTCTCTCTCTCTGCCTCTGTCTCTTTGTCTCTGTCTCTGTCTCTTCTCTTTACACTTCTAGGACTCATCTACTTTCCCCCTTCCTGAAGAATTTTCCTCTTGAACTTCTAGCAAGTGGATGATGGTGGAGGAAAGGGGATATTTCCCCACAACAGCTGTGGAAGCTACTGAAAATACATTGCAACAAAAACACATGCTTGACTAGGCAAGCCTGAATCGTTGGCCAACCCCTTCTGCTTTCTCAAAGAGAAGACACATTTGCTTCAATGGCACGGGAAGCAGAACATTTTTTTCCATAAACCTAGGGCGCACTCTTCACAAAACATAGACCTTCTAAGTGGAAAGAGTAGACATACTTCTAAACCATGAGCAGCAAGGCACATGTATAGTGAACACATGCACCCAAACCAACTTTTAACTTCATTATAACAAGGCCACTGATTTCTCCTTGTGATGTCCTCACATTGATACTTATGGGAAAGATCATCTCTGCAGAGTCTTTTCCTTCACTCTCTTCTACCTATGGAAGAATCCAGTGCAGCAGAGTCTTTGGTTTGCTCAAAGTATGAGGGCTTGTCTCTGATCTTATCTGTTGTCTCCACAACCTGCAGCTTCCTACTTAGCTCAAATCTTGGCCTAGGGTACTGATAGGCTATTTTGTCAGAACTGTAACCCATAATATAGGGCCACCAGGATTTATGATTCTTTGGCCTGTCATCTCTAGAGCATGATTCCAGATGTATTGATACAACTCAAGTCCACAGCAAGACTCTGCTCCACTGGATTCTTCCAAGCATTTCTGTTGCAAGATGTAACTGTTGCATTTGAACTGAAGGGAAGAGTAAGAAATCCTCTCCTGTCTCTTTCTACTGCCTCTACTTTATGCACTCTCCAAGAAACGCAAGGGAAAAGGCAAAAGCAAACTTAAAAATTTTCCCTCTCAATAGCTAGTTTTTTTCTTTAAAGACTATGTAGACCTGTGGCCTAGGGGGTTCCTTCCACTAGGTGTGGACTCACACAGACTGGATATATTCTTAGGGAGCCTCACTCCAAAGTGGAGGCTTCAGTCTTTTCTCTGGCTCCATCCATGCTCTCACTCCCAAGTAGAACTCTAGGAAAAATTCTAAAATAAAGCTTAGGTATGATTCATATTTGGGGGTTCCCCATTGATCCCAATCAATGGGATCTTTGTTAGAGAAAACATTCAAGCTTGTCGTTTGTTCTTCATTTTCAAAGAGGACCAATGACATTCCAGGGTGATAACTTGAGTTTCACATGAAATGGATTTAAGTGGGGGAAGAGTGGCACAAAGTCATCAGCGTCACTCTCTCTTCCAGTTATTGAAGTCCAATGGCAAGACAAATATAGAGATGACTGGCAATAATATCCCAGGATATAGTGGATGACCTTGGTGTCTGCGACGTCTGACCAAGTGCTAAGTGGCCTTCTCGGCCGCTGAAACATATTGTTCTCATCTGCCTATTCCACTGGGGGAAGTCTTCACATGCTTAAGGTAGATATCCCCCTAACTCAATGATGGGTTTAGAATGTCTGCTGAGATGGCATTACCAGGGTATGGCCATGGCACATTCTACAGCTTCCTGGAGTGACCAGTGAGAGTCAGTGAACAGGTGGATACCAAAGTTATATGAGCAGCTCTGAAAAGAGCTCAGCAAACCCTCACACCAGAGGCACTAGTCCTCTCTGAAAAGCCCATACATACATACACCCCATTCAAGATGTGTGGTGTGTGTGTGTGTGTGTGTGTGTGTGTGTGTGTGTGTGTGTGTGTGTGTGTATACACACACATCTCACAGCAATTTCCTACAATGGTGGAAATGCTTAAAACACAAAAAGCTCATAAATTCACATTCATAAATAAGGAAAATTGATAACCCATGACACATATCATAATCTTATGAAACGTAAAGCCAATTTTGTGGGACTGCTGAAATAAGTATTTATTATTGTCTCAGACCTATACTGTCTGAGTATTTCAAAAGGTCCAGATCTCTTCGTCAGCCAGGGCCCTTTTAAGTTAGCCCTGTTGGGTCATAGCAGACTTCTAGGGATGCTACTTCCCCTCTGAAAGGTGGTGCTTTTGTGGGAAAACCCTCTTGGGGTTTCCCCTGATTCAGGGACTCTTCACCTCTCAAAGCAACAAGATTGGTATCAGGGATGGAACTCTCAAAATCACTGGTCTGTGCTTCAAGGAACAAGTCAGAAAACATAAGAAGGCAACCATGGACCCAGGCTCCCCTAGACAACTACATGTTCTTGCTACCAGGTACTTATAGTGTCCATTGCCATTGGGGGAATGGTGGGAGATGGGGTCATGAATAAATATCTCTCACCATGCTAGAAGACCTGAGAATAGGAAGTTCTGGAAGAAACCCATAAAAGAGAAAGGAAGGAGAGCTAGCTTTTCTCACCTTCCCTGATAGACCACTGAGAGTTTGATCTTCTGACTTCAACCAATTATTTTCAATTCGCTCTCCAATCACAAGTTGCAATATGATCATAACAAGGGGCATGATAGCCAGCAAAAAGCCAGAGTGCATATCTCATCCCAGATATCACCCTTATTACACGTCAAAAGGAAGGGGGAGATAGATGACCTTTAAGGTTCCTTCTAGCCCTAAAACCTATGCTTCAATGATCTGGAAATAAGCAAATACCCTGATGTTTTTTAAAGGAATGTCTGTGAATTTGACTCTGGTTTCTCCAAAATTTTAGAATTTATTATGAAATAGATAGTTGGTGAAAATTTAGAAAAGTGAAAAGTGATCACTAAGAGCTCTTATAGCTTGTCAAGAACAAAGTAATTTCAGTTGTTTTTCTGTTAGTGATCAGACTGGTAGATCAGGAGAAAACTATAGACAATTTACCAAAATTTTAACAAAGTCATTTGACCAGCTATTTTTGTAGGACAAAATGGAGAGAAATGGACTAGATGAGAGCAAAATTGGGTAAATAGTAGAGTCATATAGAATGACCAGATCCAAAGGATATTCATTAATGGATCAATGTGAATGTGGAAGGAAGTCTATACTCTTGACCCTACATTGCCCAATGTTTCTGTAAATGACTTGGCTGAGGGCAAAGATGGCATGCTTATCACATTCACCAATGACACAAAGCTGCTGACAGATAGCATGGATTTGAAGATGACATACCATGTTAATTGGGCTTTGTTGAACGTTAACATGCTGGATAGAACTGAGGCTTTCAAAAAGTCTTAATAGGTTAGAGTAATCAGATGAATCTATTCAAGCTTGAATTTAATAGAGATAAGCATAATGTTCCACATATAGTTTAAAAACAACAACTATATATATATATATATATATAGAGAGAGAGAGAGAGAGAGAGAGAGAGAGACAGAGACAGAGACAGAGACAGAGACAGAGAGAGAGAGAGAGAGAGACAGAGAGACAGAGAGATGTATTTCACATGAAACGTGTTGAATTTTTAGAAAACTGTATACTCAATATGAGTAAACAATGTGAAAAGGAAACTGAGAAAGCTCATTCAAAATTAGGCTAATTGTGATGGAGTTCCATTAGGCTAACTGATGGAATACTCTGAGGTGCTCATACCACAACTGGGTACTGCATTCAGATTTGAGTACTTATGTGATGGAAAACCACTGGCAATGCTACAGTGTGTCAAGAGGAGAGTAAGGATGGTGAGACAACTGCAGAGGAATATTGTGGTGTAGTAGAAACAGCACTGGATTTCCGATCAGAGGCCCTAGGTTTAACTAATGCAATCTTGGGCAAGTCACCAGACATCAGTTTCCTTATCTGCCAAATGAGGAGTGTGGACTAGATAGAGAATCTCTAGGGTCCTCGTGGTCTATGGGGTTAAGGCTGAAGGAAACAAGGATCTTTAATCTAGAAAAGAGAAGACTTACTGGGAAAATTAAAGTTGCCTTCATGTTTTTGAAAGGCTGTCAAGTGAAAGAATTATGAAACCTCTTCTTTTTAGCCCCAGAGGAAGAACAAGAAGCAGTGGGTAGATGGTCCAGAGACAGAGATTTCAGTTTGCTATGAAACAAAACTTCCTAGTCAGTAATTCAATAAGCACTATAAAAGGAAATATATTACTATTTATTTTATTGATAAACATAATTTATTAAACATCTACCGTGTGCCAGGCACTGGGCTAATTGCTGCTCCAGAGTAGAAAGCATTATTTCAATAAATGAATGGGTTGCCCATCACAGTCCATCTTCAAGCAATGGTTGGGTGATTGCTTGTTGGTGATGCGATTGAGAGGATTCTTGTTCAGGCACATTCATTTCCCACTGAGGTTTCTTCCAACTCACATTTTGTGATTTGATAATTCTGTAATTATAGGAAAGCACTGTGATACTAGGAAGGCAGCTAAGTGGTGCAGTAAATAGTGCTGGGCTTAGAATAAGGAAGACCTGAATTCAAATCCTGCCTTTGACACCTAACTAGCTGTTACCATAGGCAAATCACTTTGGCCTCTGTTTCATCTGCAAAATAAGGATAATAATAGGCCCTACCTCCTACGGCCATATAGGTAGTAAATATCTGAGGCCATGTTTGAATTTATAAAAGTGTCTTCCTAATAATAAGCCCAGTGCTTTATCCACTGTGCCACCTAACTGCCCTGAACTAGGGCCCACTTGTGGTATGACCAATTAAGCTAAAGGCTATAAAACAAGCTTTTAAAACTGAAAGTCCAGAAACCGGATGTCAGAGTTTCTTTAGCACAGTAAGTGGCTACACTGGGGTCAACACAGGTAGATTCAGTTAATGTCTTGATTTCCTGAGGTGTTTTTTGCTAAGGGTCGGGGACCCTCTGAGACAGAGCTGAGACACTAATCAAGGAGACAATACGGATAGCCTTTTAGGGGGTCAGAATTTTCTTACTTTCTAGTGAGCAGTTTTTAAATGCTTTCTCCTTTAAAGAAAAAGATAATGAGACGTTCAGTATCTTCTTTGTTGTTAAGGGCACAGGAATGAAAGGATTGTTTCACATAAATAGCTCTCTTTTTCCTCTTTTAATGCTCTAAGATTTCTGACTCATCAGCCCCAAAGTGCATTCACTTTTAATCTGATGAACAAACACTCCTTCAGCAGCAATCATGTGTGGGTCCCCAGGTAGAATATTATTTGAATAAAGGATTTGGGTAATTTATCATGCCTTTTTAATTATGAGATGAATTTGAGGTACAATTAGCTTCTCAATTAAATTTGGGTTGATTTTGAATCTTATCAGGCTGCCTGCCAAACCAACATTTACTGGGAAAATTTCAGGAGATGGGGGTGGGAAGTTGTTTCTCTTTACCTGTCCAGTCTTAGTTGCCGAGATTCCAATGGGGTAGAGCTGCCTAGTGCTAGCTATTTTTTGTTAACTGTTCATCATCTCAGCTTCCCTGGACCTCCATGTGAAGTCATCCAAATGGAGAGAAACTGTCATGAATATATATTTCCTGCTGTCAACATACTAACAGGTCCGGATTAATACGAATGAATAATGAATTCTGTGAAGTGGTCACGTTATTTGAATTTTCACTATGTGGAAGTTATTTATTTATATGTGAAATATGATTTTCAGATATTTTATCTGTTTATTCATATAATAGCAAAGGATAAGAAAATCTATTTTAAGCTTATTACAAAGTAGTTATAGAAAGTAAAATTTTAAAAATGAAAAAATATTGCATATTGTATGTAAAGAAAATCCTACACCAATAGTATGATTAAAATGTTATTGTCTTTTAAAACATTTTAGCATAGTGTAGATACCATTATCTGTATCTTGGTGAATTTGCCTGTTCACATTCTCAAGCAATAAACCAAATGTGGTTGGATGTCCTGGTGCATTATTTAAAATCAATAATGCTTTAAATGTAATATTATTGTCTTTGTAACATTTTTCAACAACTGGGTTAACTTGAAGACTAGTTTTTGAAAATGGCTTTCATTACTGATAATCATTTAATACCTTTTATTTTCTTGGACCTCAGTAAGAACCAAAGCCTGAACTAATCAATCAGACTGCTTTTCTTTGTTCTAAAAATGCCCTTTCCTGTGTCAGTAACTTGAAAGATCAGATAAGGTTGACAATGGGATATTCTTCCTGTTTGTGACAGGATGCCTGCAATCAGAATAGTGTGATTTCTCTTACCCTGGGGGACATACTCCAGATAGGGGAAAACTCAGGTATCCTGGGATAGTAATTTCCACCTGACATTACTTTGTCAATTGTCTTGTAAACATATGGAGACCATAAATCTGAGGGACACAGACATTCTGTGTCTGGGATTGTCCTAAAACATATAAAAGCTTTGTCAATCTTGTATCAGGGAATCAGAACTTAGGTTCTGACTCCTTCTATGTACAAGTTGTTAGCTTCATCTAGCTTTAAGAGAATAAACTATGAATTTGCATAGCACTTAGACCAGCAGTTCTCAACTTGTGGGTCTCAACCCCTTTGGGGGTCGAACGAGGTCGCCTAAGACCATCGGAAAACACATATTTCCCATGGTTTTAGGAACCAAGACACCGCTCTTCTATCCATCTCCAAGCGGGTCTGCCCACATGCAGATACACCCACATGCAAGTATTAAAGGGCAGTGACATTAGGAAGATTGAGAACCACTGACTTCTACTATTTGCCTCCTTTAATCAAACTTTCAGGTCAACATTACCCATGCTTTCTTATGTGACTACCCATGAACTGGAGACAGTCAATGGTTGTAGCCTCTCAGAGCATGATTTTAAGACTTTAAGAAAACATTGGTTTTAATATAAAGTCTCCTTCTTTGTTACCTCCCAATAAAAGTGTTAACTTTAAAGACAAGTTGATTTTTTTTTTCTTTTGTTATTGTTCAATCATGTCTGACTCTTCATGACCCCATTTGGGACTTTCTTGGCACAGATACCATATTACCATTTTCTTCTCCAACCCTTTTTACAGATGAAGAAACTGAGACAAACAGAGATAAGTGACTTACTCAAAGTCACAGAGCTAGTAAGTATCTGAGGATGGATTTGAACTCAGGGTCCCCTGACTACAGAAGCAGCACTCTATCCATTGCATCACCTGGTTGTCCTTTTCTTTGTTTCTAGAAATATAAATTCTGGAAGACATCCTTTCATAGAAAAAGCTCGTTTCATCCACACTAAAGATTTGATTGGTTATTCACCTTCTTCCTTTTTTTTTTCTTCAAAACATCAGGATATCACTTCCTCGTTTGCTCTGGCTGCCTCTCCAGTAATTTTAATACTATGTAACTGAAGTTGATTTTTAAAGTGCTGGAACCAACCAACATTTGAAAAAGTTTCTTCAGTATCTACTTCCTTTCCAATTTCTTTCACTACCTTAAATAAAATTGAAACTTTTGTCTGAATGACTACTCTGCTAAGACCGGTGCATTTTTTCTTACAATTTTCAATCCAAATATCTGAAAGACGCTCCATTTTTAACATTATAACATTATATATTATGTGTTTTATGAACATATTATATTTATAATATTATAACATCATTACATATTATTATATTACACATTAGATAACATTATAACATTTAAAGCAATTCTATTCCTTATAATTATTTGCAAATCACAAACCAATAATATCTGATTTAGCTTTTCCTTTTTCTTTTATTCTCCCTATGTGGTATTCTATACTATATAAATACAGATTTAGGCATTCGGACATTTTGTCCTATTTTAGAGTTACTATGACCATATTCATGCCATTTTATTACATCAAATTTTTGTTTTAGTGTCATCAATTGATAAACATTTATTAAGTGCCTACTATGTGCTGGTCATTGTGCTAAATAAGCCCTAGGATACAAAAAGGGACCAAAACACAGTGAGTGTGTGTGTGTGTGTGTGTGTGTGTGTGTGTGTGTGTGTGTGTGTATGCTTCAGTGTTACCATCTGAAGTATTCTTCCTTTTCCCCATTTTGTTAAGGAATCTTAAAAAAAAAAAAAAGCTTAACACACCTTTATAATGGTACACAGCAGCCTATCACCTCCACAATAGTGGCATGTTACAAATCTCAACTAGCTTACATGCATTACATTAATTGAATTTTGGCTCGCATTAAATGAGATGGCATCATTTTATAATTTGCACCAACAGGAATCAGATTATACAAAATTGCATCAATCACAACCTAGCTGTTTAGGGATTTATTTCTAGTAGATGAGTCACATACCTGATACTGCTATTAAAAAAAAAACCAACAACAATTTTTATCAAAATTTAGTGACCATCAATAAAGCTAAATATTTAAATAAATTTTAAAATAATTATACATAAAACTAGTCTCTAGGTTTTCAGTTTCCTTTTTAAGAGTTCACATTAATTTTAATAAAAATGTTTAAAGTGCTGTTTATTTCCATGATACTTTCTGGTTTCCTATTCTTTGGGGATTCAAAAAAATACATCATTTCTGTTAACTTCTTATCTAGTTATAGTCGGTGCATACATGTAAGCTTCAGATAGTGTTTCTTGCCCTGTAAATCTTAGAACCCTAAAATTTCAAAGTTACAAGGAACTTTAGCAGCCGTCTAGTTCAACCTACATTCCTGCGCCCCTGCCCCCCACAAACAAAACAAACAAATAAAACTTTATGAAACCAGGGTTTAAACCTGGATCATTTGCATAAGACTCTCCCCATTGGTCTAGAAGAAGATGATTCAATGCTACATTCTTGGTGGAGGAAAAGAGCTGGCTAAGAGCTTTGGAGAAGAGAAATCATCTTTCCCTCTTTCAGGAGTTTCTTTTTGAGGTATGGATTAGATAAAATAATATGAGATTGCTTCTCCCTCAGTGATCTTTTAAGACATTGCCTCAACCTTCTAGGAGCTTAAATTAAATCCTTTTCACTTATGATGTTCCCTATGCCTAGAATTTCTGTCCTTCCCCTTTTCAGCTGATAGAAGTCATATTGACTTAACTTCCACCTCTGGCCAGATTTTCACTGAAGCTCAGAAATTGTAGCCCATGGAGAATGGTCATTTTGATAACCTTAAATTCTATTTCTCATCCTAAAAGCTTTTCCTCTGTCATTTAATCAGCAGCCCTGGGACACCTATCAGGCACAGCTGGTGCCAACAAAGGCTTTTAAAGACTGTTATTATTAATTATTATTATTATTAGTTATAAAGTAAGGCAGTTTCCCTTTACCTTAGTTTAAGCGGCAATTTTCTGTTCCTTAAATAACTTGCACAAGCTAATTAGAAGCTAGTAAAGGCAGCTGAAATAGTGTGACATTAGGCAGAATGAATTATTCATGACATTTGTTTGCAATTGCCTTGGAGAGGGTTTTCCATTTTAGGGAAATACTTAATAAAGGGAGGATGAATTCCTCTCCTCTCCAACCCCCATTGGTTTCCCTTAAGATCAGCACATTTTCTCTAGTGAATTGAATTATGCTAAAGCAGAATACAGAGACACTCCTTGGGATCTGAGGTCATTACAGGCAGAAGGAGCTTCAGAATTGTAAAACATCAAATATTAGTCTAGGAACAGGCCTCAGAAATGCTCTAGTCCAACCCCCTATTTTATAGATGGATAAACTGGAACAGCAGAGAACAGTAAAAAGCCTGAGAGTTCGCCTGTGGGTGGGAAGATCTGGTTTCAAATCCCCTCTGACACATCCCCAGGGGAAGGCCTGCTATCTCTCAGTGCCGCAGGCAATTCTAGACAACTTTAAATTACTGAGCAGATGCTGACCTGCTTTCTTTGTAGGAATTTCCTTACCTGGAGTTCCCAGAGAAATCAGTGTTCTGGTCCAAACAAAACAAAACAAAACAAAAACAACTGAGGCCCAGATACCGAAAGGAAATTCTCCAAGGTCACATAGTCTAATTTCCAAGACATTCATGTAAAGCAGTGGTTCTCAACTTTCCTAATGTCGTGACCCTTTAATACTCATAAGTGGGCGCATCTGCATGTGGGCGGACCTGCCTGGAGATGGATAGAGGAGCAGTGTCTTGGTTCCTAAGACTATTGGAAATAAGTGTTTTCTGATGGTTTTAGGTGACTCCTGTGACCCCTGTGAAAGGGTCGTTTGACTTCCAAAGGGGTCGCAACCCACAGGTTCAGAACTGCTGACTTAAAGGAATATGAGGTCCTCCCTTTCTGGTATATGCATATACATAACCATTCTTTAAGCATCAGTGATTTTTTTATCACTGTGGGCATCCCTCAGCCTCGGAGAATGCAGGTGAGAATGCAGGCAATAGCCCTATCCTTATGCTGTGAAAGCCTTAATAGATCCTCAGGAGTATTGTTGTGGTAAAATGGAAATAAATTGCGACCCTCTGAAGACAAGTCTGTTTTTACTTTGTGTAATATAGAAAAAGCTAGTGACAGAGAACCTGCTCAACATCTTTCCAGATTGGTAAGACCTGACATAGTTATACTCTTGTTGACAAGTATGCTGACTCAGTGTCCCTCGTTCCCAGTCCAGTTTATCAATCTGTGTTGGAGGAGGGTTGGATGGGGAAGGAGACACAAAGTCTGCAGCTTTTTTCATTACCTGCTTTTTTTCTCCTACATTCAAATTGTCACATTCTTGCTGCCTTGGGGAGGAACAGAGATGCCAGGACTCAACCTGTTCTGAGGAAGTGGACCCATATGGACTGTCTCAAAGTTATGTATGAAAGCTGCCCCACCTTGAAGCCAGTGCTGATCTTCAAGATCTTCAGTGATCAGCCTGCCAACTGTTGCTACTTTGATCTATTTGTAATAATTTTTTAAAATTTTAATATTTAATTTTAATTCTTTTGTCCTGAGTTTTGCCTTGCTAATCAGAGTGAAAGCCCAAATAAGGAATTTTCCTTTCAATACTATGATGGTATAACCTTCAGAACCCAGGGTCACCTTGGAGTACTATGTCAGTAGATGACACAGGTGCTTGAGATGCAAACACATATATGATAGATACACACATATGCATATACACATATATATCTATATATACACACACGTATGTAGGACTTGGCAGCTGCTAAGGAATATGTGGGTGTGTGTTACTTACACACTTATGGATGGGTAGAGAGGAGAGGCAGAAGAAATGGAAGGAGGGAGAAAGGGGGAGAGGACAGAGAAAAAACCTCAATTTTCACTAAGATTTTCTGACTGAAGTCTAACAATGCATTGGAATTGTAATCTGTAGAAAGGAATGCTTTTAGAAACAAATTTATACAAACATAAAATTGAAGAGAATTATATATTTAAGTCCATGTGTTATACTTGTACACAGAAATGTATAATGTATAGTATACATGCACACACACACACACACACAGAGAAACATTTTCACAACATATATATGTGACTGGAATAGAAAACAAAATTAATTCCTCCCGTAGCTAGAGAACGGTATAACCTATTTCTTCTTCTTTTTCTTTTTTTGATAGGATCATTGCTGGCATCTGCCTAGAAATTTGCTGAAATCAGGTAAGTTAAATCTGTTTACTGAATTCAGGAGAGAAAAATACATTTTTGAGTCAAAATTGCTAGGTCATCTCAAGAATATACACAAACTGTTTTATTTGAGATAGCTGATTTCCTTTTGCTGCATAAAATATTCCAAATATTCTAGAAAAATTAAAAATTGACTATCAAGCCCAAGGAAATGAATTTTCCTAGGAAAGGTGGCTGGAATCCAAAGTCTTGATGGAAGATATTGTCAGGGTTCGAAAGCCCTGCCCTAAGCGGCAGAAGGTACTTACCCTTTCAAAGGAGATGACTCTGGATGTTTTTAAGAGGGTTTATTAAAGTTGGACTCTCAGGCCGCCCGCCCCTCCAAGGCTTGGATCCTTTTCTCTACCCCAGATCCACACCCCACACGTGACACAGCCCAGTTGAGGGGGATTAAGAGAGGGGAGGTAAATTGTAATTACAATGGCATGAAGACCCCAAGGTGTGGAGACATCAGGAACCTCAGGCATCCCACAGAAGAAAGTTCTGAGCAATGCAACATCCCCTGGCCAGGGAGGGAGCAATATTCTCTGACCTCCACGTGACCCAAGTAATTCCCGGGCCTCAAACACATCCCTGTGTCTCAACATAACCGTTTGCAATCTGGCACTTATTTGTGACCCTTACAAGATATTAAACAGAAAGTCAGGTCAAGTTAGGTTAGAATGTACAAGATAACCCAATCCAAAGGACCAGTTTAGAGCCAGGAAAAAAAGTTTGTAGTTTGGTCAAAAGCCAGAGTCAGCAAAGAGTGAGGGAAAATACCCCATGAAAAAGAAGTAATAGACTTGATGAAATGAGGGTTTGTCTTACCTGGTGCAACATTCTTTTATGGCCACATATCATCCATTCCTCTCCTCACTTAAATATATCAATATTACAATAGGCCTGGAAAGCATTTAATAAGCCAATTCAGAGTTGAAGAGAAGTTGCTAAGACCCTGTTTTTGGAGGTCTTCAAGGAGTAACAGGATGACATCTGTCTTGATTCGATATTCAATTACTTAAAAGTAGTCCCTTGTTGTTCCCTGATTTTCTGGTTTTATAACTTCCTATATGGGTTTTGCAATATTATAGATTGGGAATTGATAAGGATTGTCTGATTCAGCCTCCTTACTTTACAGATGAAGAACCGAGGCCAAAACAAATTAAATGACTTTCCCACAGTCACACAAGTGAATAAAAGTCAGGCTTTGAACTCACATTTTCTTATTCTGGCACTTCGATCATTCCATTCTCTTATATACTGTTACATAGGAACGTGGACCAGCATAAACTGTACCATTGCATCAGCCAGGTTTTGATAGGCCAGGGACTCTTGAGCTGGGGTCAACAGTTCTCTTGGGACTTGAAAGGAAAAGATATTATTTCTTAGTCACTAACTTCTGACTGAAACTGAGCATCTCCTCACATTATGAGTCTAGACAATAAGCCTTTTTTTTTTTTTTGCTTTTTGGAGGGGGGAAGGTAGGGCAATTGGGGTTAAGTGACTTGCCCAAGGTCGTGTGGCTAGAACAAGCCATTATTTTAAGGAGAGGTGCATAGATTTTCCCAGACTACCAATGGGATCCATGACCCAAAAAAAGGTTGAGAACCTCTATGGTAGATTGAGACAGCATGACAATCCAATTTCCTAGCTCTCTATTGATGGCTGCTGATGTGTAATCATAATCCCTGTTTTGTAGGAGTCACAAATTCCTATAGAAGGGACATTGGAGGCCATCTTCTCTTACCATAGTAGGAATCCTTTCTACAACATCCCTTATTAGTGATCATTCAGCTCCTTCTTGAAGATATCTAGTAGGGAAAACTCAATGACCTTTGAAGACATTGCTTTCTACTTTGTGATTACTCAGTCTTAGAAAGCTTTTCTTCATACATTGAGCTGCCTACCTGAGATCTCACTGACCACTCCGATTGACTTAGTTTTTGATATTCAACACCTTCTCAGTACCCTCAGTTGCCTCTCCCCTCTGATTGGAGGACTAGAGGGATCCTTCCTTTATAGAGGGATAAGAACTTTTCAAGTAACTCTCCATTTTCCATCAGCATCTCTCTTGCTTTCTTTCCATTCCACACAAGTCAGGTAACCCTGGTAGCTCCACCAGCCCTACTCCTTATCAGCTTCCTCTTGGTGTATCATCTTCTCCAGTTACACTGTAAATTTCTTGAAGAAAGAAGCTATCTTTGTATCCCTAGCATTTAGAACAGTGCCTGACACACATTAGGTCCTTAATCAATGTTTATTGCATTGATTTTATATTCAACCAAAATGTGCCTCTCTGAAACTTACACCTGATGCAGTATTTCTAATTGGAAATTCTTCAACTATTTGAGCATAGTCACTGTGTGTGTTTCCACACCCACACCCAGCCCCCCAGTTCTCACCTAAGGTTTCTGTAAGTTAAATGTCCTTTAACCAGTCTTCCCATGGCATGATTTTCAGTCCCTTCATCCTCCTAGCCTTCCACTGGATACAGTACACTCCTTTGGTGTCATTCTAAAAGGTAGCACCCAGAATGACTGCATAGACTACAAGATATACACTCTGGCTAGGCCAAAATTCAGCAGAACTATCATCTTCATTGTTTTGGACACTGTCTCTCTTAATTTAGCCTAAGGTCATGCTAACTTTTGTCCCTATCATATCTGACCATTTTTAAAAAACGGTTTGCTAGTCATACCTTCTGATCACAATAGGCAGCTGATTTTTTTTTAACCAATGTGTAGGACTTTACATTTATTCCCTTAAAACTTTATCTTACTAGAACCAATTCATTTATTCTAAATCCTTTAAGCCCAATTTTAGCATGAAGACAACAAATAATATTACAGAATTAAGGATTTTGAGATGGCAGGAAATGATGGAAATATCCAGTAAAAAATTTACATAAAAATGACGGCTCTCGTTTATATTTCACTTTAACATTTGCAAAGTACTTTACAAATTTTGTCTCCTTTGATCCTCAGAACAACTCTGGAAGGTTGGCACTATTGTTATTCCCACTTTACAGAGGAGGAAACTGAGGTAGACAGAGGTTAGGTAACTTGCCTTGGGTTATGTAGCTACTAAAGCAAGATGTGAACTTGTCTTCTTGACTCCAGGTCCATTGACTAAGGAATGAAGATATAGATTTGGGAGGCACTTGCCTGAAGGGGCAGCTAGGTGGCTCAGTGGATAGAGCACCAAGCTTAGAGTTAGGAAGACCTGAACTCAAATCTGACCTCAGACATTTCCTAGCTGTGAGGCCCTGGGCAAGTCACTTTACCCCATTTGTCTCAGTTTCCTCATCTGCAAAATGAGTTGGAGAATAAAATGGTAAACTAGTCTAACATCTGAAAAGAAAACCCCAAATAGGGTAACAAAAAGTCTGACATGATTGAAAAATGACTGAAAAATAATAACTATGTGAAGACAATAATTGAAGGCTTGGAAATGGATGAGTTCTTTGACAGCAAGTGTATAATGACAAAATGAGACTTGAGCTTCCCTAACCTAGAAAGTGACCAGGCTTGATTTGGTACATTTGGCTGTCTCAACGGCTAAAACAGATTAACCTAAATGATTAATGAATTTTTCAGCATCTTTTAAACATATTTGCCAAAAAAACCCAAAACAAACAAAAAACAAAAACAAAAATCCAACTCATCTGACCAGGGTCTACAAGTATATAATGCAAGATTTTTCAATCTGTTTAAAACAACAGTATTCTAAATGGAGACCTCCTTTTATCTTGTTGTAGCCTCCCTAAGACACACATGTTCTTTATACTAAGCTAGAAGAAACTGAATCCAGGGACAAAGGTATGTCTGAATTTCAAATTGCTCCTGAGTTCATTCTCTCTCTCTCTCTCTCTCTCTCTCTCTCTCTCTCTCTCTCTCTCTCTTTTTCTCTTTCTCTCTGTTTCTGCCTCTCTCTGTCTATCTCAATCTCTGTCTGTCTGGGTCTCTGTCTATCTCTGTCTCTGTTTCTCTGTCTCTCTGTCTTTTTCTTTCTTTAGAAAGGTCATTTTGACAACTTACGTGGAGTACAGATTGGGAAGAAACCTGAGGAAGAGACCAATTAGAGGACTATTGCAAATGCAGCTAAAATTAGAAGAGAAGCAGGTAAAGAGGGGGCAATCTTTGGAGTAAATTTCTCTGATAAATATCTTATTTCTAAGATAAATAAGGAACAACTATAAATTTATTAGAATTTATTAGAATAAATATCCAATTGATAAAGGTTATGACTAGCCAGTTTTCATAAGAAGAAATCCAAGCTATCAATAACATGAAAAGAATCTTCTAAATCACTAATAATGACAGAAACACAAATTAAAATAATTCAGGTTCTACCTCACACTTATCAGATCGGCAAAGTTAACAAAAAAAGGAAAAAGACAAATGCAGGAGGGGCTGTGGGAAAACAGGCACCTTAATAGTACTTGGTGAATCTGTGAACTTGTCTGGGAAGCAATCTGGAACTGTGCAAGAAAAGCTACTACACTATTTATGCCCTTTGAGCCAGCAATCCTATTACTAGATCTATACCCCAAAATCAAAGAAAGAGGAAAAGAACTGATCTATACAAAAAATATTTATTGCAGCCACTTTTGCAGTAGCAAAGAATTGGGAACATATATACATGTATATGTGTATGTTTACTATTAGACTATAAGAAATGATGAAGGGGATGGTTTCAGAGATACCTGGTAAAGCCTATATTGATTGATGCAGAGTGAAATGAACAGCACCAGGAGAACAATTCATAAGATGGCAACTATACTATAAAGACAGACTACCTGGAAAGACTTAGGAACTCTTATGAACACAATGACCAAACACAATGCCAAAGAATTCATGATGAAACATGATACCCACCTCCTGAGAGAGGCAATGGATTCTGAGTGTAGATCATAACATATATTTTTGGACATGGCCAATGAGGGAATTTATTTTGTTTAACTCTATATGTTTTAATGGGGATTTTGTTTTTCTTGCTTTCTTAATGAGGGATGGAGTTGGGGGGGGGGGGGAGGGAGATAATGCAAATCTAAAAAAAAAATTAAGTAGGCTATTGCAACAGTTTGGGTGAGATGTGATGAGGGCCTGTATATGGATGGTGGCTGTGTGAGTGGATATGAGAACCAGAATGTTAGAGTTACAAGAGACCTTGGAGATCATTTAGGAAAAAAGTTCTTAACTTACAGAAAAGGAAACTGAGTTCCAGAGAAGGGAAATGGCTTGTCCAAATCCACACAGGTATTAAATAGCAGAACTAGGAATGTAATTCAAGTTTCTCAACTCCTCCTTCATTGTTTTGTTTTGTTTTAATACCATTTCCTAAAAATATCTTCCCATCACAGTGCTTTCTGAAATGATAGCTATTACAGTCACTTCTCAGCAGCCTTCTGGAGTCATATGCCCCTTGGGAAAGCAGGGAGAAGTAGTATCAGAGAATCTAAGAGCCAGAAGAGACCTTAACAATCTTATAATCCAAATATCCTCATTTTCTTCAGTTGAGATGACTCATTCTAAGCACCACAGGGAGGAAGTATGGCGCAGGGCTGGGATTCTAGCCCAGATCTTCTGACTCCACATTTACAGGAGTCTACTTCACATCTTAGGAACCATGTTTTCATTAGCATAGTTTTATATCATTTGCCTCAAGGCGGAAGTAGAACTAAAAGAGAAAAGATTAAGTAGATAGAACTGTGTATTCATGTCTATGCTTAACCCTTTACTTCCCATTGCCACCTCCAGAATAGCCTAAGGGCTAAGGTTTAGGGCGAGAGCTGTGAAGCTCTCTTAGGTTTTGTGAGACACATCATTGGGTGGGTGGGTGAGCCTAGGGAGCCTGCAAATAAAGCTGACCTTAGACACTGAGTCAAAAAAAAAAAACTTCTCCCAAATTTCACATAGCCCAACAGTACTGGGGTGCTGAGCAGCACTTGGTCTGAGGTTTCTACACGAAACACCACAAAAACAAACCTTGTAGTTAAGGGTCTTAGTGGATAGAGGATTAGATTTGGAATCAGAAGAATATTGTTCCATTCCTGCCTCAGACACTTATGTGACCCTGTACAAGCATTTAACCTTTCTTTCAACCTCAATTTCCTCATCTTTACAACAGGATAATAACGGCTTTTTACAGGTTCGTTTTTTACAATCAAATGAGATAATATGTGGAAGGCAATTTGTAGAAAATTTAACTCTTTAAAATATTGTTATTATTGTGAGAGCTCTGCTGGGCAACCAGTGGTTCGGTGAATAGAGTGTTGGGCCAAGAGTCAGGAAGACTCCTCATTTTGATTTCAAATCCAGCTTGAGACAGTTAATAGCTGTGTGACCCTGGGTAAGTCACTTAACCATGCTTGCCTCAGTTTCCTTACCTGTAAAATGAGCTGGAGCAGGAAGTGACAAACCATTCCATTATCATTGCCAAGAAAATCCCAAATGGCGTCACAAAGCATTGCATGTGACTGAATGATTGAACAACAAAAAAGAGCTCTACAAGGGGCTTTAGTTCAAGTCCTGTTTCTGATACCTTTTATCTGTATGACCCATTAAACCCCTCTAAGCTTCAGTTCTTTACGTGTCAAATGGTTCTAGCAATATTTATACTACCCACCTCACAGGCCAAATGTGAGGATAGCATATTATAAACATTTTAAGGTTTAAATCACTACAGAAATAGTGAGTACATATAAAATGAGCCTTCTCTAGAGTCTAATCCTTGTATTTGCTTGTGTGTTGTTTTCAGCTGAGCAAGCTGCTTGATTTTGATAAAGTAAACTCCTCCCAAGACCACTTGTTTTTATTAAAAGCACACAAAGAAAAGTGTTGACATTTTCCTGCAGGCAAGAAATGTCAGGGCACAGGGCCCCATGAAGGTGTTAGAAGAATAGGGACCATTGTCTCTGTCAGAACCATCCAACTCAGAGATTTTATTAGAGGAGGAAGGAATGAGGAAGGAGTAGTAGCATTAAGAGTCGTCTTGAATAAATAACCTTTTCCTAAGAGATATGAATAGTCTGGCATCTCAGCATATATTCAGTCAGAATGGCTTGGTATCTAATTTTTTTGCAGGCTTAGAATTACAGAGAAATAATTTTTAAGGTGTCTTGTAATATGTATGCAAAGTAAGCAGATGAGCCCCTGGGCAGTCATTCTCATCTCTCCCATGTGCTCAGACAGATCTCCAAACGTAGGGATCCATCCTCTCAGTAAATCCTCTCATAGGTGCAAATCACAGCCTCTCTGGGCCTTCCATCCTTTGTGCTTTCTGCCTGTAACTCTCCATAAATTCCAATCAAGGAGCCACCCAACAGTCTGAGATCTTCTTGTGAGGCATCTTTGAAGATACCCAGGCAGAACTTTGACTTCCCCTCTCTTCTTCCTCAGTCTTACAGGACAGACTCAACCTCCTTGCCAGCCCCATATATCCTCAGTGCTGTCCGTTATACCATTTCACAAAATGGGACAGTTCCAGGCACCTGAAAGAAACACTTGCCTTACTCAAGGTCTTTTTTTTCAGGCATTGCAGTCTAACCATGCCTTCACCCCTATTATGCTTGTGAAGCTGTCTTTTTTTTTTAATCCAAATGTCAAACTTTTTATTTAAGCCTTTTAAATTTCATCATATTAGTTTTGACCCCAAATTGCCACCTGTCAAGACCATTTTGGACCCTGACTATTTTAGTCAGTGTATTAGCTGGCCCTCTCAGTTTTGGGTCATTTGCCAGTCTTATGAGAATGTCATCTGTGCTTTTATCCAAGTCACTGATAAAATACACACACACACACACACACACACACACACACACACACACACACACCCCAGCTCAGGGAAAATAAGCCCAGGGGCATTCCACTAAAGACCTTCCAAACTGAGCTGACTTTGTACTCAAGTTGTCATCAGTGATATCTTCTAGCCTGTTTACCCCCACTGTGTGTCTGACATTGCTCTTTTGAATGCCTCTGATCCTTCTGAGATCATGGTACAGTAATTCAGATCCATATAGCATTACCATGAGAACGTTAGGGTCAAAAGGATAGGCTTTAGTGACAAAGAGTAGTCTGGTATCCTTGAAAACTCTGTACAATGCCCTAGCCTGCATTTTTCCTTTTATTCCATACTAGGCCCAACTGAAAGTCTCCATCTGCAACAATTGTCTGAGTTCTATATACAGATGGATGGGTATGTGCAAAAACATGTCAAGTGGGCATCCTTCATAAGTGGATTGTACTACAAAGTTAGGGCCATAGCAAGGCCACTGAGCACACTGGATAGAGTTAATGGGCAAACCAAAGCATCAACTTTCTATCTCTTCTCATCATTTGAAATGAATTTTTAATTTAATGTGACTGCCTTATCAATTATGAATATGACCTCCGGCTCCTACAAAACAGCTGGGAGTCCAGAAAGTGAGCTTTGCCTTCAAAAGAGTCCAGCAGTGATTCATTTTTTAGGATACCCTGAAAATTATTTTGAGTGGTACTTGAAAAAATTGGTAGTCCTCTGTGTCTTTGCCTGGATAATCCCTTCCTTGAGTTGCTCTGTCTGTCTGTAGTGGTAAAATACCTGTCCTTGGAGGTAGCAAGTGATATGCATGAATAATCTTTAGTATGAGGCTGTCAAAACTTCATGACACACCAAAAAAATCAATGAGCTTGTCTGATGATGAACTGCTCCCTTTCATACACAAGAGGGGCGCTGATGGTCCACCATGATGATCCAATTCAAGAAACATTCCTTAAGCACTTATATAGTCCCTGCCATTGAAAGACTCACAGTCTAGAGGGGGATAAAATACATGCATAGATGATTGTAACACATGAAATTATATAGAAAAATCTCTATAAATGTACAAAGACAGTACTATGTGAGGTCTAAGAGAGGAAAGATTGTTACCAACAAGTGTGCTAGGTGATGCAGTGGATAGAGAACTGAGCTTTGACTCAGGAAGACATGAATTCAAATCCAGTCTAAGATGCTGGGTATCAGAAGCTGGATGAATCTGGGTAAGTCACTTAACCTCTGTATGCCTCAGTTTCCTCAACTGTAAAATTGGGATAGTGATGGCTCCTACCTGCCAGGGTTGTTGTGAGCATCAAATGAGATAATATTTATAAAGTGTTTAGCACAGTGCCTAACACAAAGGGGATACCTACTATGTGCTTATACTTTTCACTTTCCCCAACATGAGAGTAGCAGAGAAGGCCTGAGGAATGAGATAGCATTTGATTTGGGGTTTCAAGGGCGGGTAGAAATTCAAAAGGTAGTGGTTGATGTGAATAGAGTATTTGGAACATAGGAAACAATATGAGCCCAGAGTCAGGAAAGAAAGCATGGAGGACAAACAGGGAAAGGGAAGAGTTCAGTTTGGTTGGAGCATAAAGTATGAGGAAGTGTGAGATTTAACTGGAAAGGGCTTAGCGTTGTTTCCTAGGAAGGGGGATGGATTTGCACTAAATTATCTTCATTTTCTCATTTGGTCCCACATTAGCAAAATAATGGCTAAGAGTTAGAAATTCAATTCAGCAGAATTATTCTCATGTGTAGGAGGAGTTAGATATTTATGGTGTGTTTTAGGGGAATGCCAGAAAGACTCCCTTGGCCAAAAATATTACTCCATCAGTGTCTCAATACTGAAATTCTGTTGGTTGGAGAGCTCCATTCCTTCTATCTAAGGTTTTATTTTGTTTGATCACTAGGAGACCTCTATTAACATGAAAATACATTAAACCAATATCTCAAATAAGGAAAAATTTCAAAGGAATAAAAAAAATTCTGGATTCAACACCAATTATAATCAATTGTATACCAATTATACCACCCCATTCACCTCAATCTGACCCCTTTGAAAAGCTATATTAGATTTAAGACCTACTCTGGATCAGCATCCACTTCAAATCATAGGTCATGAGCCCATACCAATTACTTTTTTTTTCCAAAAATCGGACCAACCAGAGGCCACACTAATCCAAATCAAGTGACAGGTAATTAAATGGCCTAGAAAAATAAATGACAAAGAAAATTAGCATGGATACATGCCATATACATAGGGATTTGCTCTTCCACAGATTAACTCATCAGTGATAGGAGAGGGAACACAAGTAATTAATGTGACCAGGGTAGTATACATAGGAGAGGAGACATGTATAGGCCACATATATAGCCAGGAAATACATATAGCCTGGGCAGTTCCTGGAACTCATCTCCACATCTGAGGCTATTGCTGCCTTCCCAACAGATGCACACATTGCTGATGTCATTGGGCTGTTTTTATTGCTGCCACACAGTGGGATAGGGTCTTCTCTTCATCTAGTCTAGGTTCTGTGCTGACATATGCTGTGTCTGGGCTGAGCAGTTTTCCCCTAGTTCTTTGCTGAATTTAAACTTCTGTAGTGATTCTATATAGGGGAGGAGCACATAAGTTGTTTTAGATATTAGCCCCAGGGTCTGTATAATATCTTTTTGTGATTCAGATCCACATTCATCCAGAGAAGGCTTTAAGGCATTAAAACTGTCTTTTTAACTGTTTTTCTTCTGTCTCAGTTGCCACTGTTTTAATTCAGCCTACTCTGAGTTTAGAGTGAGTAAATTCCTTTTAACTTCTTTCATCTCCAAGAATCCCACTTTGCCCCCTGGAAGCTCCATGTAAATCACTTTCCATGAATTTAGCCAAGTGTGAGGGGTTGAGGAAGGAGGTGCTATGGATTTTTTTTAACTTTCTTTGTTTCCAATCAACTAAAGTCTGCCTTTTCTCCCCACCTCTCCCAACTCCTTACCAATAAAGAAACAAGAAAAGCAAAACTCTTATTAAGGAACAGGTGTAATTAAGCAAAATGATTCCCTTATTGGTCATATCAGAAAAAAAAAATCTCAGTCTTCAATCTGAGCGCATCACGTCTCTACTGGGAGGTTGGCAGCATATTTCATCAGAAGTCTTTCAGAATCATTTTTGTCATTGTGTTAACAAGAGTTCCCAAGTCTTTCAAAGCTGTTTGTCGTTACAATCTTGTTATTTGTATGCATTTTTTCTCCCAGTTTTGTTCATCCCAATTTGCCTCAATTTATAAGTATTCTTAAGTCATCACCTCCATCATTTCTTACAGAACAATATTATTCCATCACATTCATCACATATATAATCCCTAATTCATCCATTCTCTAATTGATGAATACTCCCCCAGTTCCCAATTCTTTGCCACCATGAAAAGAGATGCTGTAAATATTTTGATACCTTTGAGTCCTCTTTTCTCTTTCTTTGATGTCTTAGGAGTATAGACCTGCTATCACTGAGTTAGAGGAAATGTGCAGTTTAGTAGCTTTGGGGGCATGATTCCAAATTGCTTTCCAAAATAACTAGACTAGTTCACAACTCCACTGAGAGTTTATCAATATACTTCTTTCCCCACAGACCCATTAACATTTATTTTCCTTTGGTGGTGTGGGGGGGGGGCAGAGGTGTCAACATTGCCAATCTGAGGGGTTTGAGGTGCCCCCAAAGTAGTCTAATCCAAGGTAAAGTTTGATTTCTGCCCTCCTTGACTGAGCTCTGAAAGTTCCTGATTTGGGTTTGTGTCTGAACAGCAGGCCTGTGGCCTTTTGTCATTAGGAGTTCCAGTAAATCGTTGCTGGACTCAGCCATGATGAGGCATCTAGAAAGACCTACAGGTTCAAAAAGACAGATCTGCAGGCTTCCTTTGTTCTGGGATTCTCCACAGGCTAGAAACTGGAACTGAAACCCTGTTCTGATCCTAGAATCACAATTACACAGTTATTGTTTGCTCCTGAATGTGATCCTTACTCAGTACATAGCCTAGAGACCAAGACTGCTCCTCACCCTGGAAATCTACCACTGTGTAAGTCTCCACTTCAGTCTAGTCTGAACTCCTTTGGCCCAAACCACACAGTTATTGCTTGCTTCTGAATCTGATCCTTGCTAAGAACATAGCCTGACGCTTCAATCAACCTGGATTGCCACTCCTCATCTGAGATACTGCTGGCTATGATAGCCTTTAACAAAACCACTGAATTATAGGTGAATTGTGCAGTAGGTTTTGCTTTTCAGCATATAGTATGACAGTGACAAGGTTTACCACACAGACGTCCATTTACAGAACATTTTCTGTTTAATGTTGGCTAGCTCCTCAAACTGGGGATACCTATGTAGGTAGCTGGAAAACCTTCGAGCATGAGCTTGGCAGTATATTGTGTAGCTGACATGCAAAGGCCAGTGGAAATAAATGCAGAGAAACTCATCAATAGATTATCTCCAAGGTGACAAATTTTGCAACTGCGACTTCCACAAAGCCATAGAAGGGCTACATTCTGTACCCCTGAAGGGAATGCCCGGGTTGACAAATAATGGATCCTTAAAATAAAGTCATGATAATTGACTGGTCTAGAGAGTCTTGCAGTTTTAAAAACAGTTTCTTCACAACAACCTTGCAAGGTAGATAAAGCAAGGTAATATTATCCCTATGTTTAACATGAGGAAATGAAGACTTAGAGAGTTATCTGACTGACCCACTCATATATCTACTGTCAGAGTTAAAACCCAGATCAATACCTCTGTATCCCAAGTCCAGTGTCTTTTCCACTATGGCCTTTTCCTTTACAGGGATCCTAGCATCCTTTTATGCCAGGTTATGTCCTTCCTCCTCTGTGAAAAAGCTTCCACAGTAAACAGCATGATACACTGTCTCCCTTCCCTGAAATCAAATATTTCCTGCTCTTATGAGTCATTTGGCATTCTGTCATACATACTGCCTTGTTAGGATGTTATCTTTTATTGTTAATTATTATGTTCTCTCTTCCCAACTATACTGTTTGGCTTCATAACGGGAAGAACTGGGTCTTCTACATCTTTGTTTTCTGACAAGATGACTCAGTGCAGAGCTTGGACACAGGAAGCAGGTTGAAACTGAAAATATCTTTCGATTAGCAGTGACATCAATTTCACATCATAGTGGTTTGGATGCAGAGGAAGGAGGGAAGAGAAGGGCTGGGTCTTTTGTCCTATTCTCCTTTTCCCACCCAGTCATGGAAAAAAAAAACTTTCTCTTTCCCTCTCTTACCATCTCCTTTCACCAGACTCACAATGAAATGTAGCATCAAAGATATCAGAGGAGGAGAGGACTTTAGAGCTCAATCCAAGTAAATCCAGATCCCTCCTTTTACAAAGGAAGAAACTGAGGTTTGGAAAGGAAAGTAATTTGACTATGGTCACCCAGGTAGCAGGAGGTTTAAGCCCAGGTGCTTGGGGTCTCAATTCAGTACTTTTTTCACTATACAATATTCAAATTATGGCTATTTTGGATTATCGTGCTATCGTATGGACAGAGCCACAGTAATTTCCCCAAAAGGTTATTTTAGGAAGGAAAGCAGAGCAAGGAAAGAAACAAGAAAGTATAAATGCTGAGACTTGCAATTATTCCTTTCTTAGGCTGACGTATAGATTACTTTGTACTATAAACCACATATTTTCCATCAACTTCTGTGGGAAGCAGTGACCTGGGTATCACAGGAACAAAGGACACATATTAAAAAAAAAATCAAATCCTAAGAATCTGTCTCCTGATTATTTTACCTTTCATGTTTTCAAAGCATTTCCACTTCAAACCAGCCCAATCTATGCCCTTTGATTTATTTTCTATTGAAATACAAATCAAACCACTGCCACACTTTCCTTCCCAAATCCTGTGAACAAAATGCAGAGATTTCTTTTCATTAACACGGTTATTGTATTCGGATTGAAAAGGATCTTCTGTGTCTGTAATCAGCTTCAGGGAAGGAGGGATAGGAGGAGAAAAGAAGGAATGGAGGGAGAGGGAGGGGATAGAGAGAAGAGAAAATCCCAACTTTTTATCTTGCTAAAGAAAATGATTGGAAACATATTAAATCAGAGCAAGAAGAGGTTCTTAGCAAGAAGGAAGAGAAACCTAGGAAATGGAAAATATGAAAAGAAACTGTCAGCAACAAACCCAATCCTCAACCATCTACTTATTTTTTTTAACTTTTATTTATTTTAGTTAACATCATTCATTTCCATGAGATTTTGAGTTACAAATTTTCTCCCCATCTTTCCCCTACCCACCACCTCAAAACAGCCATCCCACTGTATAACCCCTCCCCCAATCTATTATCTCCTATGTCCTCCCCCATCAACCCTCTAACTTTCCGATAGGGCAGGGTGGATCTCTCTATCACAGTGCCTATGTATCTTAAGTTCCAGCTGGATGTAGTTAATAATAATAATATTAATTGTATATATATATATATGTATATGTACATATATATATATGTATATATACATACATATTTTTAACATTTGATTATAGAGTTTTAAATTCTAGATTCTTTCTCTTCCTCCCTTGTCACCCACCCCCACTGGAAAGACAAGCAATCAAATACAGGCTACACTTGTGTAATTACGCAGAACCTCCCCACAGTGGGCACATGGTGAGAGATTTTTACATGTCCCTCCTTCCTATCCCTCCTCCCCCCCC